>JBBMOI010000001.1:61465000-61800000 GCA_038088405.1 Porites divaricata | reverse complement strand
CGGTTTGCTATGTCATATAAACATTAAAAGGGACCGTTATTTTGTCGAAGATATAAAGCGTGATATATTGCGTCGAAGACGCAAAAGTTAAACCTTTTTTGCAACATTCTTTTCACTAGAAAAAAATTGATATAATGACAATCAACAACTAGACCATAATAGACTCTCCCTGTCATAGCGTTTTGTATCTGGCCTTCATGGAGAGGGGGGAGGGGGGGGGGGGGGGGTATCTCTATTCTTACTTACGGAAATTACGGATATACGAAACGACTTCATAAAGTTTTACCGTTTTTTATAGTTTTTGTATTATGTTTGTGCTAACAGGCTGTTCCGAGGATGCGAAAACGAGCCACATTAATGGTAATGCTTGTCAGCCTCGTCTTTGGAATGTGTTGGGTGACTGACCGGACAAATTACATGATAGTGCATTTTTATTCCCCTTCGGATGCATTCTTCTCACTCGCGGCGTCTAACACGCTGGTTTTGGTCAATTCAACTATCAACCCAATTGTGTATGCATTGGTCAATAATCGTTTCAGGGAAAAGGCAAAGATGATGCTACGAAGCGCTTGCTGCCGCATTTCTAACATAGCGCTTCCTGGCGCGGGTGGACCGCAAGTGATGGCCCTTCAGCCACGTGGGACAGGAGGCATCTCAGAGCCACATTCAAGGCCACCTTCGATTGGCTTTTGATTTATAGACTGTGTTAGCATAATTTTTTAGCATAATTTGAGAAAACTAGCATAATTAAAACGTAACACTACTAGCATAATTGGCATATTTTGATAATTATCGGAATATCCCTGAGTTTTGACAGGCACGATGATTCCCAAATCCCAATTATAGGCTGACGGTGTTCGATGTTTTAGCGGTATTTGCAGTTTACTGAGCCCGGAAATGGGGCCCTGGGACTAGGGTGTACGTGAACCGGAAGTTCCCATTCTCGTCCCCAGAGCCTCCTGGGGGCCTGAGCACGAGGACCAGGAGGCTCTGGGGACGCAGGCTTTTAGGACTTCCGGACATTTCTGATTTTCTTCAACGTCTCTTATAGCGTTCACTGGCTATTGCCAAAGTGTCAATGACTGTAAATTTAGGTGATTCAAAGAGAATCCTCCAACTTACTTTTGAGTCAGAAATGACCGGAAGGTCTAAAATCTAGAATTTATAGCTAGCAATATTTTTGGACTTATTTGCCATGGTGAAGAGCACAACTTTTAAAAAAAGTAGCATAATTTGGAAAAACGAGCATAATTTTAGCATAATTTGGCCAAAAAAAGAGCAGTGCTGCTGGCATTCTAACAATACGCAATCTTCTATCCCTAAACCACCTTGCTGCTGCCTCATGTGAGGAAATCCAGTCTTGGATTCTGGGTAATTCCATGCTGTGAATTCCAGATCCTTGTCAGTGAAATTTGGATTCCGGATTCAGATCGTTTACAGCGGGATTCTGGATTCCTTGAGCTGAATTCCGGATTCCAAGGGCAAGGCCAAAAAAGGAAGCCGGATTCAACAAGTAAATATATTTACCGGATTCCGGAATCCGGATTACCCGACATAGGGGTGAACTTTGTTAACGAGGTAGTCTTAAACGTCATACATCTCCAACCCTAACCTAGCTGTGACGTATAACAATTCAGACCATAAACTAGGAATAACAGAAACTTTCAAAAACAAATAAAACGATAATTATAACTATTTAATTCACCAGAGGCTAATGTGCAATATACTTAATTTATTTATTAATGTTTTTTTTTAACTTTCTCTGTAATCTTCTATTTGAGCAACGCAAGTTTCGTTTCTCTTATAAAGACGATCTACCCGAGATTTTGAACCAATTCATTGCCCAATGATACAAAACGTCCACTTCCAGTTGACGTTCGTCGCTCAAAAATGCTGTTGCTCAAGCTCCCTAATCGAGGAACGAGAACAAACGTTATAGGAAAATGGCATAGAGTGATTTTACTTAACCCGTGAAATAGGTAGTAGAATACTAAGCGCTATTAATGCACCAATTCAATTGTCTTCTTTTGTTTACTTGAAGCTATTTTGCGCTAGTAGTTATTAGTATAATTACATCGATGACTATCGAAAATAGTGTGCTGTGGTTGGCTAGGAGCTTCGCACTATCCCGCTATAATCACCGCGCGGTGATTATAGCATTGAAGGCTAGCAGTTTTCAAAATGGCAGCCAGATGTTTTGATGTTTCGGGGTCGGAAATTGATCAATAATTTTATTTTCTCGAATAATCATCAATGTAATTATACTAAAACAATTAGTCGCCTCAGGCGACGTGAGTATTGGCGAATAGTCACGTCGCCTGAGGCGACTAATTGTTAACAGGCGACATTCCTTCTAGTTTAGGTTCAATATATTGCGTCGTTATTTGTGTTGTTCTTTATAGCAGCTGAACTTGAAAGATTGTTTTCATTTTCTGAAGGTTTGGGTATTTCTTATAATTAACAAGACGTGAAATGCGTATAGCATTGGTAATATGCCTTGCATTGTCATAAATAATGCATACTTTGTAGTCCAAATCAAGCTGGCGCTTGTAAATATGCAAGAGCTATTGAAATATGTCTCTGATCATATACACTCATACAATACCAGATCAGCCGCAGCCAATAAATTTTATATTATGTCCTCACGTCTCGGATAACTAAAAAACTCATTTTCTAGATTTGGTGTACGTATATAGAACATTTTACCTCAGAATATTAGAGAATCAGAGAATCAGAGAGTAAATAATTACTTATCAGAAAACAAGCACATGAAATGTTGTCCAATATCCTGAAATCTGAAAACGTGAGAGCCCTTTAACATCTTTAATTATTGATTCAGGTATAATGAAAAACATTTAAGTAAACATTGATCATATTGCAATAACCTTATAACTTAACTCTTATAACTTTAAAAATTTCTCCGAATTCGCACAAGTGGGCCTGCTGACAGGTCACCCTTTAAGCGGCATACTGATTAAGGTAAATAACTCTGGGCCCCGTTCCTAGAAAGATGTTTAAGTTTAACCCCGGATTAAGCGAAATTTTAAGCCCAGTTTTCTTGCTAAGATTATGTAACTCAAGCTTACAAAATACTGTTGAGCCTTTACTCTGAGACACCGTAATGATTTACAAAAAATGTTTTTCTAAGCAATGCAATGGAAGGTAAATACAAAAAGTGGAACATAATCTTAATCCTGGATTAGCGCTAATCGGCCTTTCAGAAACCCGGCCCTAGACTTCCGTTCAATTCATTGTGTTTTTAGATCTGCTCCTTCGTCGCGGTTAACTGCTACTTTTGTAAAGAAGGATCTTTGGAAATTCAGTAGTGTTTTTCACGAGTGGTTCTTTTTGAAACCCTTTGCCCTTGCAAAATGGTGAAGGACAAGAAAAGAATAAGGAGTCCGGCGTTGACTACAGCGTCAACAGTCCAGTTATATAAGATGCAAAAGTAGGGGTGAGTTTGGATATATTGGGGCATATTAAATAATTGTGATTTGTCGTTTTTCTTTTGTTTCTGTGATTTCATCATAGAGATGAATTGGTCGCTTGTATTTGGATCAATAGCAAATCTCGGCCTTTTCGCTTTGTCTAAGGCCTCTCGACTGTCAGTCAAGAATGCTCGTACAGTGTGGTTATCTGAATTATTACTCAAAATCCATTTCAGATATCAAACTTTGCATGTTTAGAATCTGGTGCGGGCTTCACAAGTGCTACGATACAATAGTTATTAATACGCAAAGAGTAAGGTTCTATAAAAATAAGGCGGCCATGTATATATATTTTAATTGGTTTGATTTCATTGCTTTTTTTTTTATAAATGTACAAATTTTCACTAAACTCACAAATCCATCTTTCTTAAACAAGATTCAAATTGCTACTTAATATTCAGCTTCATCTATAAATAACGAATTTCCGGCCAGTAGTCTGGTCTAGAGATTCTCGCAACACGAAATGCACAACGCTTAAAAAGGTTTTGTAGTTCAGATATAAAATTGATCAATGCTAATTTGATACGGTATGAGTAGTATCTCTAATATAAAATCTGTCAGCAATGTTCATATGCTCACAGCAAAATGTAATTAGCGTCCAATTTTGATAGGTTCTCCTTACGCTTGAATTAACATTTGCTAGCTAGCTTTGTTAATGTTTTATTGACATTTGTTTTCCTACTGTGACGTTTTTTTGGTTTTATAATACAGTATCTTTTCTTTTGAATGCGTGTGGCGCGATTCCGGAACACCAAAAAAAAAAAAAGATGAAAGTGGTTATAAACCTGACAACAAAGTGAGTTTGTGTATTTAAAAATTTCCGGCGAAAAAGGGACGATAAAATTCTTAGACCGAGGAACTATTATAGCTTCAAACAACAGCTTTGTGAAATCTTACGTTCGCGAAACTAATATTTGTTTTGAGGACATTACTCCTCAGCACGAATACACTAAACTGTCAAATGATCTTCGACAGAAAGTTTTATTTTATAAATAAAACTTAAAACATAATTACGAATACAGTAAATCAAGAATGGAGAGAAGTAAAATTGCTAACCTCCATTTTCGATAGGTTAGGCCACGCCCGTGAAATGTTTCCTTTCCTCACGCTTGGGCTATTGGAAAACACATAATATTAAATAAGCTTAAAAAATATAAAAAATTGTTTTTGCTTCCCGTTAGAGATTGGTTTTGTCTCGACGTCTGTACTTGGACCCAGACTCCTGAATCTAGTTGTCACTTTTGAAGGCAGTAGATCAGTCGAACAGCTCTTACAGATGAGAAGGCGATGCAAAACTAAACAGAAAACGGTATTGACCTAATTGAAAGTCGCTTACATTTAAATTTTTTTATCTCCAGATTAGAAGAAAATTGGAGACTAGCATTCCTGAGTTGAATTAAGAAGCCATGTCCGTTTACAGCAATTCAGATTCAGCTGAAGTTGTATTAAGAGTGTGTCCATGAGAGAACCAGGCAGGGGGTGATAATGCTCAAATCACGGATTTGGCTCAAACTTGGCACAATTGTTGGGTATATTGAGATAATTAACCTGACAAAAAGTTAGGTCCAAATATTGAAACCCCTGGGAGATACAGGGACCCCCCTTAAAAAAACAGAAAATCTGATCATTTTTGCATAATTAATTAGCTAACTTTGGTTTGGCTGTTCCACAAGTAGAAAAGGCAATTCCAAATCTAATCAAGTTGGTAATGCTCTATGTTTATCAGGCTTAATGCTCAGTAATTGGTTTTTAGTCTCCAATACAATTTCTTCCAGTTCTTGACCCTAAAGTATGGGCAACATCTTACTGTTTTAAACAAACCCTAAATTTAAGGTATTTTAGCGGCAAAAATCTCCCATGAGCAACACCCTACGTGCATTATTTCCACGTAGTCTTTGAAAGACATCTTAAAGGTTGTCAAAATAATCATTAAATTTTTGGGCAATTTCATACTTTATCAGTGTTGATGTATTTTGCACGTATGACTTCACGTTGTTATGTTATTTGACCAAAATTTGATGAAACATGAAATCCAGCTGTGTGAATAAAAATGATGCAAAGCCGGTGAGAAATCGCTAGAAGGATGCCTCGTTTTCGTTACTTATAGCAGAATTGAAAGAAATTGTCAACTGAGGCACATTTCCTGTGTATTTATGAACGTTTAATAGATATAATATTTGAACGCATGAGTAAATGCAAAGTCAAAGATTTAGTTCATAACTTCAATCAGTCCAACTTGTAGGTGCAACAAGAACCAACGAGGGTTGGAAAATATAGAATAAATGTTACATACATGTCTCTCAGATGCTTTAGTCAAGATTTTCTGTCCAGTATCGTCCGCTGCGTTACGTCGAGAATTACGAGGAATCGAAAATAGATTCATCCCAAAAGCACCTTTCATTCACCAAACCGAATAGAAAATTACCGTTCTATTACAGAGCTTCTTAAAATGACGCTGTAAGGTTACGAAGGATCAATGACAGTCCGCCAGTAACTACTGAGATAAAACAAATCTCAAAAATCCTTTATCTCCCTCCATGAATTTGATTTTGACAATAATTTAGAGCCTGTTATTGCGGTCAGCGGAGGCCATAGGATTCTCCCGGCGGTTTCGCGCGCATTTCCTTTCCATGTGTAAAATAGGCCAAGGTGGAAATCATGCTAAAGTGCTCAATTGGGAGTAAAGTTAACACGGACTGTGGGTTTTCGGCCAGGTACCCATTGATAAGGGAAATAATACCACTTTTATCGTGTACGAGAGATGTTAGAGTGCATTTAAAGAAGGTCAAAGTGTCCAGTTCTTCGGTATTGTCAGAAGGAGAATTAATTTTATTAAGAGCTGGAATTTTCGACAAGGAGGGGGAAGGGATGACCGTGTGCCCAAAACATCGTGATTCTCTTGGCCTTTCATGGCGCCCTTCGCGTATATGTAAACATCCTATGCACCCTGAAGGAAGGAAACTAACATGCGATAGAGGCGTCTCTAAAAAGACCTCAGTGGAAGTCATGAGAAGATGGAATACTTTACTTCCATTTGGTTCAGGTAAGCTGATTTTAAATTTCAATGCGATTTTAAGTTGTATTTGTATAGAAAAATTAAAATTCTGGCAAAGTTAGTTATCTGAATTAGAGCATTGTTTTTCAAACTTCGAGCGATCTTTGGCAAATGCATATTAGGTATCTTATTACGATATGCAAACAACAGACACTTTTGCGTTGTTACTGCTAATTCAATTACTGTAGATTCGTCTGATACCAGCGCTGGTCACATTCAAGAACTTTCTGGAACTCTAGGCAATTACAAAACGCCACTTCAGTCACAAGTTGAAACATGATTTAGGTACTGCAGAGCGGAGTTTGCTTTCGCATTTAATACATACTAAACCCTTTACAAGACTCCCTGACATTTTGTTCTAGGAGCACTCTTTTTTGTAAATACATGGCCCGGCAAAAATCCGTTAATTAAATTATTTCATTTCAGTCGTCGGGAAACCTTTCCTTCACTTACAGATTTTCTCGTAACAAAATGTAAACATTTTAAAAACATCTTTAAACATGTTGAAGGCTCGTCCCAATTTCCAGTTTGCTCATGTACCAGAGCTCTGATGTTGTGGAATGAAAAATCGTTGCTTGTTCAAAGAGGCTCATAACAGCATATTTATTTTCTCTGATTAGTAATCAAGACTACTACACCTTTATATTAATTGCAAGCACTTCGTCCAGGGATTGATAAATCTTGTTTAACTTGTTAGCGTGGCAACGGTGTAAGACTCTAGCCTCGTTTTATTTTATAAAACCTAGGAATATGTAGACAATGTCGAGAACACCACAGAGAGGTAGAAAAATTGGATATGGAAGGACGCACTCTTTCTACATGCCCTATACAGGAACTGGTATGTGTCAACTTTAACCACTGAAGAGGCTTAGATTGAAACCTTGAGAAAAAACGCACTCAAAAGCCCCTATTTCGTAGTGTAACAATTGAGCACCCCAAAAAGGTGAAGGCAATTGGAAGTGCATTTGACAGATTTCCTGACGATGATGTTTGTCAGCGGTCTTTATGGGAGGAGATGAGTATGTAAAAAGATATCAAGGCGGGTAAGAGTGGGTGTGGCACATGCGAGAGGAAAAACAAACCTTTACCCCCAATTTTTACACCAGGGACGGATTATCAGACGGATTACTCGCCTTATAGTGGCTGAGAAAAGGAATGATTTCCTCTCTGGACGAATAACCCGTATTTATTTATTTTGAAAATTGTTTATCCTTGCATATAAAATTTTGAAAACGGAGTGTTCGTGTCTAGAGTGAGAACAGCCAATTACCATGACTATGACTGCCTATTACTACTTGGACCTTAAGAAATCAAAGAAAGACTATCGTCAACTCGTCGGTACGTTGTTTAGAAAATAATCAATTAGTTATCACCTCTGCTTTTCCCACAGTAAATTTTAGGAAATGATAGAAATTAAGATTATAAATATACTATCCTTGTTCTGGAAACACAATACTTTACTTGCTGCACGAAGTGCCGAGTAAAAAAAATGGACAATTTCCGTGTTTTATACCATAAGCCGATCTTGCGACCCCTCAGTCTCTTGGTTTGCGGACTACAGAATGTGTAACGAAATGACTAACGAAACTGTAACGCGAACAAAATAACCCATTTTTCGATGGGTTTTGATGTTCTAACGACAAACACATCTCCTCTGGACCCTGTAGCCATACTTAACCGATTGAAAAAACGACTCGAACCAATCGGATGAAATTTAAGGCTAATTGAAATCAAGTTACTGACAGTAAAAAACAATGTAAACACATTTCAAGGCAATGAAAGAACATATGCGAAACAAAGTCGACACAACTCCGCCGCAAAATAGGACGCAAAACATAAGCTTATGTTTTCTTATCTCGATATCTGCTGTTATTTTAAAGCTAATGCTCAAAATCACATCCATTTCCCCCCGTGATCTTAAGGAGTCGTTATAAAGAAGAAGAAGAAGAAGAAGAAGTGCCTTTATTTATTATACATTCATTCATACACATAACCTACTACATTACTACAAGGTATGAAATCAAGCCAGCGTCGAAGTTGAAGGAGTAGAAGGGCAAATGCTCATCTTCTCGTCAAGTTTAACGCCTGGACGAGTCAAAGGCTCTTGAATCGTACTAATGTGAAAGATTCCTGCGTGTCTTAAATTTGGTAAGACCTCTATCCTCTCACCGTACTGTAGCACACGATGCACGCTCTCGGCGAGGAATTTGATGCCACCGAACTTCGGCGAGCGCGTGCTTCTTTGGAAACGATAGATCTTCGCGCTCTCGAGTTCGGACACGATTAATTAAGAAAACGTCTACTACGAGTGAGCGAGTGACTCATTTGTATATCCCTGTCCCTGCAATAACTCGTGGTACGCTCGCGCGTACTCACGAGTTACAAACGACAAAATACCATGTTCAATATGGTCTAAGCATTTGTTTGAAAATAGAAAAATCAATATGATTTTAAGCTAATTAATATTTTACTGAAAATATTTAAAAAATGAAAAAGAAAAAAAAGATGAGTTGAAAACCGTTTTATCGGCAATCCCGTTCTAGAATTCTGACCCTTTCTTTTAAAAAAATCTACCGAAAACCTCAAGACTGTGCTTTTTTATTTATTCCTTAAATGGTTTACCATCACAGGAGTCAGTAAGCCTTAAAGAGGAATTTTCAGGTGCATCGCTATGGAGAGGACACGAAGAGATTGGGGAATTCAAAGAAGGGGTAACGAATTTTATTTGCATGTTAATTCAATTACATCGGCTTCAATTGGATCATTTTTCTCCTGCCTTTGCCTGAAAATCTTTTAATGTATCTCAAACTGTTGCAGGGGATGAAAAAAATTGATCATTTCTTTTTCATATCTCATTCGCTCACAGGAATTGGCTAGCCCGCAAAACAAAGAATGCATAACGAAGCTGAAATACGAAGAAAGTCCACATCAGGAAGAGACGGTAATTCTATTTTTGCCTATTATTAAACAATGAGATAGAACTTCCAAATCCTCTTCAAGCAGATGAATCATTGTATACTTGAAAATTAAATGAAGTCACATTATTGCACAATTTCTTTTGTAGATTTCGGACGGCGATTATCCGGCGGGTGGCGATACTCTCTGTGAAGCCAGTTTATCTGAAAGTTTTCAACCTCCGGATTCGGAACCAGAACAAGACTCCATTTGCAGTCTTAACACGCCTGGCGGAAAAGAATGGATGCCTACACCAGAGGTCAAGGCAAACCTGTCTTCATTAAACACATTCATTACACGCGCTACCGCCCGTGAAGTAAGCCCGGTGAGAGGTCAGTTACATAGCCCTTTGAGTGACGTTGCTAACAGTACATCTCGATATTACAAGAGAAAATCACAGCAGGTGTGTGAGGTAGTCTTGGACTGTATTGCACCAGGGCAATCTCAAGCTCTTTTTCAACTCATGACCAGCGATAACATTTCTTATAACCGTTCCTCTAGCCTAAGTGAACAAAACATTCTTCAAAAACTTTTGATTCTTTATGATGAATCAAACTCTTGGTTCACCAAGCAGGAAATTCTATCAATATTTGTACAGGATTATTCCAAGTCTCAGCTTAAGGAAATGATTCCTCGAAAGCATGCCGCGCTCGTTGGACCAGGACGGCCGAAAGAACCACTTGAGATGCGTCGTACGCGCTTAGATCCTGTAAGGGTGGACCACTTCATCGATTTTATAGCTAGCCCTCATTATTTGCAAGACGTTGCATTTGGTACCAAGGTTCTGAAACTTTCAAATGGCGAGCATATGGAAATCCCCAACGTTGTGCGTACAGTTACAGCAACAAGGCTAGTGAACCTTTATATTTCATTTTGCAAAGAAGAGGAATTTATGCCACTGGGAAGGTCAACGCTGTTTACCATGCTTAAGGTACATCCCTATAACAATTGATTTGTACCTTAAAGACGGGTATGTTTAGGATCGAAGCTGGTTTTGTTAGACTTTTCTAAGTATGTTGAGGTTGTCGCATGCCTAACACTAAGAGAATTGTTTTCCTTTTCCAGAATACACAATATGGTGAAATTACCCTTGGTCTACATATAAGAAACGAAAACTCATTTTTGTTCAATTTATGGACTACGTACTTGAACACGCTTTGAAGGAACGTACGTTGGGGGTAACATTCTGGTTTTCCCCTCCAAAAAAGAAAAAACATCCGTCCTTACTCGACCTTGGGAATAATGAGGGGAAAGTATGCTCTCAAACAAAAGGTTGTCTGATTTACATATTCAAAGCTAATAGGTATACGGGAACTAAATCCAAATATTCACGGAGTTGTAGAAAGCAACTTATAGTGTTCATGGTATACTGTACTTATGCTAAGTTCCAACTTTGATGTTGTAAGCTTTGTGCGGCATCCCAGAAGAAATCTCTAGCTGGCCTTGACAATATTACCACTGAAGGGATATCATCAATGCAGACATTACACTACGTTGCCTCACAGCTGGCCAAAGCAGGTAGAGCATATCAAAAATAAACTTCTTAAAAACGTTTGACGCATCATGAAAGAGCACATTATTAGATTACGCGACGCACCGACAGTATTTCTCGCGGCCTGATGACGCGTGTTGTTTTCAGATGCAGCGCGATGCACAGTGCTAAATGACTAGCCTGCATAAGAGGCGCTTTATGAGCCAAGCGAAGCGAACGCCGCATTTTGCGCGAAGCGCGAGACGAGGGGAGAAGAAACGATGGACTGGTTACAGGAGCTTTACTTTTCTCCTCCCCTCGTCTCGCGTTTTGCGCAAAATGCCGCGTTCACCTCGCTTGGCTCATAAAGTGCATGTTATGCAGGCTAGTAAATGACCGAAGAGGTCAGTAGTGTGTAGTGAAATGTTGTTGTAAAGACGTAGGTGCGCTATTGTTTGTGCCATTTTATTTGTGGCGATTGCAGAATGAGCACCAAAATACAAGCATCCAAATACCGTTGGCTTAACTATTCATCGATTTTAAAAAGCTAGATTTCTTGACAGAGTGGCGAGATAGAGTGAAAGACAGCCACTCTTACATTCTTACTTACGGTTTCCTTTTCAACAGGTAAATCAAATGCGTGGGCTAAGGAAATCCAAGAAAGACTGAAAAGTAGCAAACTCTACCTCAAAACAGATTACAAACTTCACATTTCTGAGGATAGCCGCTGTACTGATCATTGTCGAAAGCACGCATTATCTGACGCGGAGCCAGAATTCCATGAACCATGTCATCACAAACATGATGTAACATGTGATCGCTGCGAAGTTCTGGAAAACACACTAACTGAAATTGAAGTAGCAATATCTTCAGAGAAAGTGCAGCTGAGGTACGGTTTTCTCGCCAGTAAAGTTTATAGATATCTTAATGAGTGTGTTAGTGGAAAATGGCCTGACCACCCGGAGAAATTTATATTACGCACATCTGGGAACTGGTCGAGTTACGCTATTTCTACATAAATTTTTTACAGGTAAGGGAAGCACCATTTAAAAATTGGGAACGGAAGGCGTAGGGATTTCAAGTTGCATATTATTTCGGCGAAAGTTTAATGCAAGACTTTTTATCCGGTTACTCGCTCTCGAGTTATGTTGCCTTGAATATTTGTTTTTACTTCGCACACTTTTCCACGCTTTTAAATTTTCTAATGGTCCGTCCTTAAGGATTTTCGTGATGTAATTTCTGTAATAATTCCGAAAGTCGCGTATTTATTTTTGTGAGACGCATTGTCGGTCTATCCTGAGGACGCTGAAAAATAGCTGACATGAGTTGATTTGTCGTTCATGCATTGCAAAATACAACATTTTTTTAACTGAATTATTTCTTACTATAGTAAAGACCAACAAGAAGAGATAGCTCATGAAGTCGAGATAGCAATTAAAAAGATCCGTGACTGGAAAGCTCATTTAATGAGAACTACACACCAAGACGCAGCCAAGTCTACTGTCATTGAGAAACTGTCGTCCAGTCAAGTATTTATTATCATGGATTGGGCGATGAAGTTTTTGCCTGTCAATTTTCGAGAAAGTCAATCAGAATGGTTCGGCAAAAAGGGTAAATCCTGGCATGTGTCTGCGGCAATTACAAAATCTGCTGAAGAAGAACTCGAGGTATGGATCCCAATTAAGAATAGGCCTACTCTGGGACCTGAAGTCGCCTAAAGTCACCTTGAGTCGCCTTAGGTCGCCTTTAGTCACCTTAAGTCACTTTAAATCATTAATATCTTAAAGAGGTTCAAATTGTCTCTTAGTTATTACTTTTTTTAGTTTTCTATTTCCAAAAAACATGATTTCTCATAAAGTGTGTAATAACCCATGTTCAATAATATTAGCCACAGACCCACCCTATCCCCCCACCCCCCACAAAAAAACTCCCACGATGACTTAAGACCCGTTAATTTCTTCTTCAGCCCTCTAATTTATACATTTAATTACTTTAGGCAGTTTAACACACCTAATAATTAGTTGTACGCAATAAAAGAATAATCATTCCTGTATTGTTTATGCAAAAATGACAACATATAATTATAGTAGACAACGCTATCCAGTCACTTGTACAGGTATTTTATTAATTTCATCCGGGAGGTTTGTCTCGTATTTCCGAGTAAAAGTGTTGTTAAAAAGGCATTCAAAGGTTCAAGTTCTAGCTAAATTATATTAAACAGCGTGCAAAGAGAGTAGACAGAGTAGTGTCCAGGCAATAGCCCTACGGTGCTGGATTTTATGACTGGGCAGGTGAACTGCATTTTTAACTTGCCTGACTGGCAAGTAAAGTTTTTTAGGGAATTCAGATTACAGAAGAACTGTTATCAACCTCATTCATAAAAACAAATTGGGGCTAGTCAAAATGGCTTTCAGGCTAGTGCATGCTAGGTGCCGCTTGCCGGAATAGCATGCTGTAAAGCTGCCTTTCTTGCACCCTGAACAAAACATACTTAAAAAAGTAAGTCTCTTTTCCACTGATTTGTGAGAGTCCTACATTTCAAGTAACTAAGATCAATACAGGTGGGTTGCAGGGAGAAAAAAAAACAACTATTACCGTCACAAGATTGATCTAAATTTTTTGGTAAGTAGGGCAAACACGTTAATACAAGCCTAATGGTCTATCGAAAAAAAATGTCCATGTAAATTACCGACCCAGATTTTAAGAGCAACCAATGATAAGTTATTTCTCCAGCACACAACCTCTGATCTGTATTTACTGTCGAATTATATCCATCTGTCACTGACAGAAACACAATCACTCCTATAAACTACTTGTACACTTAGCTTAGCTTGTACAGTCGTCTCTTTAGGTCTTCCCTTCAAGAAAGAAATTCAAGCTTTGTACCCGAAGGTGCGTAAAACTGCGCTTTGTTTATGTTGTCGTGATTGTTCCCTGCCAAACGATTTGATGTTATCGACCATCATTGATGAAGAACGTAGAAAAGCGAAATAATGCAACTCTTTCCTCCGCGTTATGGCCGCCTGAAAGTAGTGTGTTTTGGTCACGTGACTAACTGGTCTGGAGGCGGGGAGAGGGCGGGACCGAGAAACAATGGAAATTACCTTGCGACTGCAGTGGGATTCTGGGAGAAACAAAATGGCGGATAGAAACAAATGCGCCCCTTGTTGTTGTGAATTGTACGTTGCCTTTTCGTTTGAAAATCTCCTTTAAAATGGAAATTTCTGAGACAATAATGGAAACGTTTACACTTGGTACTGCCATCAGTTTAAACATGACGCGTGATGCTTCCTTTTGTGCTGAGAATGTCGCGCGGAACAGAGCGAGGTTGGTTGAAGCTAAGCTAAGTTGTTTCTGCTAGTGCATAAATGCACTCATGAAATCAACCCGACTGGAAAGTTTCCAAAGAGATCATGGATAAGAGAGTACGGTTCACTAGTCAAGCAGGTATTTGGAAGTGTTTTGTTTGACTGAGACAGGAAAGGAGCAATGCATACGGCGAGAACTACCAACTTTATATTTTGAATTCAATTGGAAAAACACCCTCTTTGCCAAACGTGTGAGAACCAACACTGGCAGAGCAACTGCCAAGACATACAATGGGGATCGTCATTTCCATAATGTGCGATATCGATAAGTGATTTTAGATGTTTTAAACTAATTATGAAATGTTTGTTGTCAAATTATGAAAAAAAAAGACACTTCAATATAAAGTTTTTGCTACAAACTAGTTTACAGTATTTTACAGAGATGTATTGCATTACTGTACTTTTAGGGTTTTATTTTTTGGAAAAAGAAATGCAGGAACCATTGATTTTTTGTCCCTTATATTGTAAAATAATGCATTTAAAGGCCAACAGAAAATTTACCCTTTTGGTTGCTTCTAACTCAGATTTTGTCTCTGCTAATGTAATACTAAACCAACACCCTTGATATTAGCCTGTGCCACAGACAGAACTAAACTCTAGGTTAAGTCCGGCTGCAAAACAGCGGCAAAATCCTAGTTCTGGGCCCCCCGTGTGTGTACCAGGATTTGAGTACGTGCCAGGAATAAACTGTTAAAAATGCCATTGTCCATTTGCCAATCATGTTGAAGGGAAACTCAAAATGCCAGTAATTTGTTGAGTACGTCAAGGCCCAGAACAAAAATATTAGTGCTGCTTCAAAAATGTTACTAACCAGGGTTAGAATACATCTGGAACACAAGGTACCTTGATATGTAATGTTTAAAATATTAGGTAGCTGAGATTGTTGAAAATTTGGAAGACTGCTGTAGATGTCTTCAAGACTGAATTAACTTATGGTATGACATTGTGTCCCTAGAGAGGTAATGTTATCAGTAGATTTTGATTTTGTATATGTTGTAGTTAATTTTTATTTCTAGACTATGAGTAGTCCCCCATTTTTCCTCAGGGATAGTAGAGCGAGCGAAACGCGAGCGTGCATGAAAATCACCCCACGTGAGAAAAGGCGACATGCGGCAGGGAGAGAAAAAAATGAGGGACTACAGACAAAGCCCAAGCTTTTGACCCTTCACGGCCGACTGATTTTGGAGTGTGAAGTTCGTATCCCCTTCCAAATCAATTAAGCGCATCCAATGGGATTCCTTCCCTCATTGAGCTGTCATTGCTCTTGTCATCGGTAAACTGCGGGGGATATTTATTGCAAACAAAAGAAAACCCAGATACTTATTTTCTTCATGGCTGTTGCGCGTGAAGAACTTGATAGTGTAGGCAACACACAACTTTTACTCATGCTAAAATGCTGCTTGTTCCAATGAATTCTTTTTCTCTGACGGGTAGATTATGCTCTGGAGGAAAACGTTTTGACTGTATAAGTGTGATTTTTGCCACTTATTTCAAACTGAGAGGTCGTGACACGAATATTAATTTTCTGCGGTTATTGTTTATGGCATGATTTGCCCTCTGATGCAAGAGCACTTTCTTTGACCTCTTTTGAAAAGTAAAGCTCTTCAATGCGATGTGACTCAGTGATGACTACTCATGAATTTAAACTGCCGCTTGTTTTTCTGGAGATAATGTGAGTCTTTGGCTGGAGTGCGTAGTTCCTCCATTGGTGATAACTTTTGAATAAGCTTAACAGCCTTGCGACTGTTCTGTTATTCCCACTTTGTGATCAGGCAAGACCATGGTTTCGGTTCTCCACGCAAACTACATCAGTTGCCTGGTTGGCTTTCTTCTTAGTTGCTTCTACAAGAGCAACTCTAGTTATTTGTTCTGTAATTGTGATTATGTTGAGTGTTGATAGCGGCTGGCGCGTGTTTGACAGATGTTGACAGATTTCCATTGAAGAGCCAATCAGAGTTTTGCGTTGTGAGAGCAACGCATTAGTTCAAAAGCTTGGGCTTTGTCTGTAGTCCCTCCTTTTTCTCTCTCCCCACCGCATGTCGCCTCTTCTCGCGTGGGGTGATTTTCACGCGCGCTCGCGTTTCGCTCGCTCTACTACCCCTGAGGAAAAATGGGGGACTACTCGTAGTCTATTTTATTTCAGTTAATTTATATTTTTCCATTGTTTCTGGGTATGGTTATGTATGCTAATGAATTTAAAACAAAGGAAACCAAAAATTAACTGAAATAAAAAATTAACTGCAACATATTCACTAACATGGTTGTAATTCCCCTAAATGTCACCTTTTTCACCTTAAGTCCCCTCGTAACCTTTCTGTAGATCACCTACGGGTGAGAAAGCTTCCCGTTATAATATCATTATTATAAAGTCGCCTTAAATCACCTTAAGTTGCACAACATTTTGACCAAATTTTCCTAAAGTCGCCTTAACTCGCCTTAAGTCACCTAAAATTACGGCAACTTAAGGTCCCAGAGTAGGCCTAAGAATAATGATGTTGTAATATCTGATCATGGTATAGGTAAGGATAAGAAACGATCAGTGAAGCCACTGAAAGTGAAGCTAGAGTTTGACAGGCAAAGCTTCCTTTTTCTTAGGTATTTGATGTTCAACAGTTTAACATTACTTTTAAACAAAGGTTAACTAATTATAATTAGATAACACAAAACCAGCACCCAGTGAATTGCAGTGCTGGGTTATCCTGTCTTGCTATTATCATTATCATTATTACTCATGTCAAATTACACATTACAAAGAATTTTCATTGAGCCTATTTAAATTTTACTGAAATCAATTCTTGCTTTCTTGCCTTACCTAGAGCGAACTGTTTTTTCCTAGGTTAAGACGTTTGTCCATGTCTTTGATCAGACTGCTCAAAACTGGTTCGCCGTTGCTTCGATGATCGAGCATGTCCTTGTTCAACTAAAGAAATCACGGCCAAGTTTAAAAGAAGCATTTTTGAGGTCTGATAATGCAGGGTGTTATCATTGCGGGCCCCTGATGCTAGCTGTTCCATCGATTTCGAAAAGAGTGGGTGTCACAATTAGACGGTACGACTTTAGTGATCCACAATCTGGTAAAGACATCTGTGACAGGCGAATTGCAACCATGAAAAGCCACATGCGTCGATATTTGAACGAAGGTAATGATATAAACACTGCATCTGATATGAAGAGGGCTCTGGACTCATATGGTGGTGTGAAGGGATGCCGCGTTGCTGTTGTCAGTGTGGATAAGAGCCGACAAGAAATAGAACATCACAAGTGGACAGGCATCCAATCCTACAACAACTTCGAGTTCCTGCGAGTTGGTGTCAGAGTGTGGAAAGCGTACGGGATTGGCAAAGGAAAGTTGATACGTAACCAAGAGCTAAAACAGATGGCTAAGGCACAGGGAAAAACTGGTCTAGTTGTACACGAAGACTTCAGCAACCCAATAGCCGATACAGGTGTTTTCAAGAAACCAGAAACACGCAAATGTGGGCCACAAGGTGGAGATAAGACCGACAAAGTCTTTGATACTAATTGTCAAGCCCCAAAGCCAGGATTTCCTTGCCCTGAAGTTGGCTGTGTGAAAGTATTTGTTTCGAGTAATACCCTTGAGAAGCACCTGGACACAGGAAAGCACTTCTACTACATCCATAAAGAGGGTTCCTATGACGAAATTAAGTGCAAGTGGGTGTCGAGATGCATTGACGTTGGCACTGTGAAACAACTGACGTGCAAGACTACAGATTTAACAGACCAAGAAAGAGGAGTACTGCCAGCGGCCACCTCCATCTCCGAGACAGGTTGGGCCAAGAAAAAGGCAAAAGCCGCGGTGCGTTTTTCTCCATCAGTTAAAGCCTTCCTTAATGATCTGTTCTTTAAGGGTGAAGAAACAGGGCAAAAAGCCAACCCGGCGGAAGTTTCTTCCCAACTCCGCAGCGTGCGCAACCCAGATGGAGGGAAAATGTTCAAAAGATCTGAATGGCTGACGGCACAGCAAGTCACAAGCTACTTCTCCCGCCTCAGCGTTTTGTACCGGAGTGGAAGATTCTCCAGAGATATGGAAGATAAAGATGTTGAAGAAATCACCATGCTTGAGGAGGCACTATCGCGACAAAAAATAAAAGACAATATAACATCAAACTTAGAGCTTTAGATTAAGCCTGGGTCAGCTGGATCAGATCTAGAAGAGGGTTGGATGGCTCTGCTTTCGTTTTCTCAAGCAAAAATTCAAAAACATCGTTTTAACCAACTGCATTTCCAGGGTCCTCTCCTACTCGTCCCCCGGAGCGAGGACAACTAGGAGAGGACCCTGGGAACAAGGCTGCTTTTTATTCCCACCCTAATGTGAAATTGACTATATCCCCTTTGCATTAGAAAGGTTTTGCATGGTTGAAATGGTTGTAAAGGGGCTAGTTAGAAATTTTTTATTTAAGTGTTGATTTTTGCCTCCAAGCGCGAAAATTGAGTGTTAAAGATCTGATATCTAGTGAGGAAAAGCAAAAAGTCAAAACAAATAGTTCGTATGAGAACTTTCACCGTTGTATATTTTGAAGTAAACGGTTATATAAATTTAATTTTTGGCCGATCAAAGGCATCATCAGAGTTAAAATATGTTTTTTTTCAGTTTTCACCGTAACTTCTGTAAACTCAATTTGTAAGCGGCATAGCCAGGGGCATAGCAATGTACGCGGGTAGTGTGGCCAACCGCTGACCAAAATTGCAGACTCCAAGTTATCGTTAAAGATGGCGGGAGTTTTGTTGTTTTCGGAATCTTGGTAAGGTGGCACAGATCGGTCAGTGTAAAACAAAGACTGCGGACTGCAGACTGCAGACCAGGGGTAAAATGCAGTCTGTGTGTAAAATGCAGACTGCAGACTTAAGAGTACAACGCAGGCTGGGGTAAAATGCAGACCGAGCATAAACTGTAGTCGTGGAAGGGTAGAAGGGCAAAAAAATCCCGCAAATACATGTAAACGAACACTTACTTGACGACATCTGCTTTGACAAATCCATTCCTTTCTTCTCTGGAACGTCGTCGACGACCCGAAAATATGATCCCAATCTTGAACCTTTTTTTTCCGTTCGAGAGACCTCAGGCTTCAACTTTCGATACACGTGACCGTGAATTGGTACAACACGACGATGTTTCCGCTTAACTAAAAGCTGCTGACCCAAAATACGGTACAGAAAGAATTATGGCGATAAAAAAGGGAGTAAATCATTCCAGCAACAAAGAAAGATGTTCTGCAGGAAGTTTGGATGACCTTCTACGAAAGTATTGCAAATTAAGGTATGCAGATTTAAGCTCTTTCTGCATTTTGCACCCACCCTGCGTTTTACTCTCAGTCTGCAGTCTGTATTTTACACTCAGTCTGCATTTTACCCCTGGTCCGCATTCTTCAGTCTGCAGTCCGCAGCCTGCGTTTTACACTGACCGTGGCAGAAATACCTACCCATGGATTTTAAAATCATCCTCTGCTTTCTTCGCTAAATGGTCTTGTGAAGGAAACGACTTAGTTTGTATTCTGGTTTGAAAACGGATGATGGATATTGGTCGCATAACGAGTTTCGAAGCAATGGCTGAGTGATGCGTAACAACACTGAACTGGAATCAAAGCGAAAACAAACTAGCAATTAAGGTGCTAACAGATATGTATGTGGAATTTGTGGACCTTTTCTGGGATTTTTTGAGCCTAAATACTAAAGCGAGTAAAACCATAAACATAATATTTGAATGTTGTGTTTACTTAAAATGACCACATCGCATGGCTTTCAAAATCCTTGTGAGAGTTCTTTGAGCGAAGCTTTCAAAGATGTTATCCTGGTTAACACAAAAAGGTAGGATACTGAGCTGTTTCTGTCGATTTCTCGTCACTGAGAGACAGTCAATAAAGAGTTATAGGAACGCGGATTTTGATCAAATTGGCAAAAGTCGTTTAGTCACGTGAACATTTTACGTCAGCACGTGGTGCAGAATAATTTGCCCAAACATTTTATGATTTTTTTTAGGACTCAAGTTATAGTTTTCACTGCTCATGTAAGAATGATGATTGTAAGTTGTTGCTCATCAGAGATATTGAGGTTTAAAATACCTAAATTTTACGACTCAGTCAAATCTAGAAAAATTGTTCTAACTTAATGGGACTGAAAGAGAAGAAATTGATACCGCAAGTTTAAATAGTTTCTTGTGCTGTAAGTCTTATGAGCAAAGAACATCTCACAGTAGTTGTAATTTCTAGATGTGTCTTCTGTTTATTGCACTGGCGTGGTAAAGTTAGCTAATTAATTATGCATGAAATAGGGAAAATCGCCATTTTTCTGGGGGGACCTGTATCTCCCACGGAATGAAATATTTTGACCTTATCTTTTGCCATCAGTAACAAGTTGTGATACCAAGCATTTGTGCCGAGTTTGAGCAAAATCGGTGATTTGAACATTATCACCCCCTGCCTGGTTCTGCCTGGTTTTCTCATGGACACACTCTTAATAGTGGCCCATTCTGTACTCGTCATCGTAAATATTGCCGGAAACTTTCTGGTCTGTGTCATCATTGTGAGGAATCGAGATATGAGGTATGCGGACAAAAAAAAAGAGTGGTTGATTTTAGAGAGAAAATGTGACGGCTTTTCGTTGGGACAAACGAAATTGACGGTATATACGGGTGTCCGTATTAAGTGGGTGACCTACTGTACCCTATTCTTCATGTACTTTCTGAGCAGCTATAACATATTGTCAATGCTTTATTCTGCAGGACTTCACTCAACTATCTTATTCTTAATCTGGCTGTTGCGGATATCACAACAGCCGTATTTTTATCACCAAAGTACATATTTTCCCACTTCATCACACACCCAGAAGGAGCCGCAGGCACCGCGCTCTGCATTGCGTTGACTGGTGGAATCATTGGATGGGTCGGCGCCGCCACTGGCATATTTTGCTTGGTTGCTATAGCTGTTGAACGTTACTACGCCGTGGTTTATCCATTTGAAAACATGGAGGCGCTTAGTAAACGTAAACTTAAGGTGTGATTATTTCAATTTATCATAAATTGTAATAGTACTACGTGTATGCGTATTTCGATTACCTTATATCAAAAGCCAAAAGTTAATTTCAGAAATCATCGCGCCTTGCAGACTATTCAGTTATATGAAGCATTTCTTAAGACACTGAAAAATGGTGTCCGTTATACATTTTATCAGTCAATAGATGATGACAAGATGATGACCCTTTAAATGGAGAAAAGCATCGTTCGCTTGTTCAATTGGGAACTCGGTATCTGTTCGCCATGTTTTGGAAAATAAATTTTCAGCAATCTTTTTTTTTTAATGAGAGATTAGTTTTGTCTGTTTGATAGACCAATCAAATTTTGATATTCTCTTTTGTTTATTGTTTTGTCTTGTTTTGTTTGTTTGTTTGTTTGTTTGTTTTACTTGAACCGGACTTAGAATCATTTCCTCTTTTACACTTTAAAAAAAAATAACGGCTTTTTCAAGGAATTTTTGCTTTCAACAAGTGACAGTTTAGATGCTCTTCGTGAACGTTTAAAATTATAACTGGTCGAGAATTGATATCCAGCCTAGTCGCAGATATACCATTGGCTGATAAGTAAAAGTAGCTAGCCGGTTGCTGATATGCAGATTTGTGTGTGCTTCATGAAATAGCCTTACCATTATTACTCCCTTGTTTTGCTTGATATCAAAACAGGTGATAATTATTAGTGCGTGGATTCTTGGGATTATCTTCAATATTCCATCGTTCATGTACAGAAGATATAAGGAATATTGGAATTACTGCATCAACACGTGGCCAAGAGAGTGGGTTGGCAAGGCCTACAGTCTTTATTGGTTTTGTCTGGCAGTCCTCTCTACTTCTCTTATGGCCATGTTGTACTTCCGTGTGGTGTACACTTTGTGGTTCAAACATGAGGACAGTAGAGAAAACAATAGGCAACAGAGGGTAAAATGATTTCAAAATGTATTATTGGGTACGGAATAGTAACCCATATGGGAACACCATATAGTCGTCCTATATATTATACGGATGATGTTTATCACTTATAGTACAGGTTATTATATGCATATTTCAATGTACATGACATGATATATATAGGCAAGAGATAGGTAGACTATGTGATTTGCTGACACAGAGTAATGGCCATTCCTGAAAGTGCTTAAGCTCTACCTTCAGTTTATAGTAATGACATTTCGAACGGTATCTGCGTTTTGTTATTTTAAAAAAAATACATGTTGATGTTGCCTTAGTGTTAGACTGAAACAAGAAAGCTGCACTGAAAGAGCGCACGCTTGCATGAGTTTCGAATGAGTTCCCAAGGTACTTAAATTTGAAACGGGAATTTTTCAGGCAATAAAAGCATCAAGATTTCTGCAGATAGATCATGCTGAGAACGTCGAATACCCATTATAATACACAAAGGATGGAGACAGTGGCAACAGTAAAAAAACACTTAAGAAACAGTATAGCTTCAAAGCATGCATTGCAGTAATTAGTGCACGACGAAGGCCGCGCCGAGACTCTGAATTCTGCAAATGTTTAAAACGTGAGAAGATAAATCGAAGTCACAAAGTGTGTTTAAAAGAGAGAGTCAGATTAGACGTGAAATTTCTTTTTCGGGTTTTTCTCTTTTGAAATAAAAATTAAAGAAGGACAAAGAAAAACAACTTTAAAAAAAAAAATGCGCTTAATTGATGGCGGTTTGATGGCGGTCATAACGGAATTCCAACGCAAACTTTATCTCTCTTTTGCCTGTCTAATTGTTTGTTTGTGTGTCTTCTTTTTAATAACAGGCGGTTCTGAAGATGCGAAAACGAGCTACCTTAATGGTCATACTTGTCAGTGTTGTCTTTGGAGTGTGCTGGGTGACTGACCGGACCAACTACCTTATGGTACAGTTTTATTCCCATACGGATGCATTTCTCTCCCTAGCGGCAGCTAATACGATGGTCTTGGTCAATTCTGCTATCAATCCAATTGTATATGCATTGGTCAACTATCGTTTCAGAGAAAAGGCGAAGAGGATGATACGAGGTAGTTGCTGCCGCACAGCAGTTCGTCCTGCCGGTGGACTGCAGTCACGCGGGGCAGGTGACATCGTCAGTAAATGTTAGAAAGTGTTCAAAGCAGCTTCAATCACGGCACAATCTGCAATTCCTTAACCATGGCCCACCGTTGTGTACTTAATATGAATAACAAAAACTTTAAAAAACACTTATTAATAACTAACAAAAACAACAACATTATTCGGTACCCAATTGTATTACAATATTGATTAAAGAAGATATATTAACAAAAATGAAAAGGAGAACACTCAGGCTGCTCCAAATAACCTCTGGGGCCAAAGAAAAAGGGCAGCCATAGTTAAGGGATTAATTCATGATTAATAATTAGAGTCAGATTACCTCTCAAGCCATGTTACCTGACCGCTGACCGTCTTTATACCACACCCTTTCAGTTTTGAGGCTATTCCGTATTAGTAAAATCCAACTAGTGGTCTATTATCAATGCTGCGTTCTGATTGGTTGAGGTACTACTAGGCTATATGTTATAGCCCACTGGTAGCGAAAAGCGCCGGCTTTGAAAACCAAAACAATGGCGGTTGAATCGCGTTTTGCTAGCTAAAGTTGTTTTGTCTCGATATTTTTCACCAACTAGTTGGATTTTATTGACTCAGAGCCCATTCGGGCTCGAGGAATAATTATTGTTAAATATACTTAATTCGTTAAATATTGTGTTACGTTTAGAGCTGACATTTTGTAGGGCTCCAATTCATAAAACTTCTGACGGTAAGCTTTGGATTACTGGGTAAAAAGAATAAAGGGTCGGTTATTTAAACGATCAAGTCTACCTTAAGCCGCGGTTTAAGAGATCATTGGACCCCCAGATCTCTTTCTTACTGGGTTAACGTAAGAAAATAAGTGCTTTTCCAGTGTACGCTATATGCTTTTTTGAAATTGCTTGCGATAAATGATGTACAGATAAAAGCGTTGGGAAAACTGAAAATGGCTTAAAACGCGGTTTTGTTAAGCACTGGCTAAACTCCGTTTAAATAACTGGCCCAAAGATATTCGATTATAGTTAGTTGAATCCGCCTACTCCACGACAAAGAGTACTACCAATGAAATAGACTCTTGTTGAGCGTTTTATAAAAACAATAGGCAAACGTTCATTGGATGTAAGTAAATGTCACATGAACAATAGCCACTTCTCCCGATGTATAAGTTTGCATATCACCTTGCTTAAAAATTGAATAACTCTATCGCTGGAGGCAGAATATTAGACAGTGTATTAGCTGTTAGACAGTGGCGAGAAGATATGGATTCTCTATATGCTCGAGCTGGCACGAAAGAGCGCAGTGAACGAACGGAATTAGCTTGTTTTTGCCTCGAGAACATAAAATTCATATCTTCGCCGGAGCTAATGTGTAATTTTCCTTCCATATAATTATTCAATTGCCAGTTTGCCTTGTCCGGCTGTGAACAGTGCAATAAAATAATCCTTAAACATCACAATTACTTTCCGTTAAGGACAAAGGTCCACAGTTTTTCTTTGCTGTGTTACCCCCCTGTTGTGTATCAAAAACCAGAAGATTATTGGGATAAACAAGCGCACTCACACATCCGGGACATGCGGTTCTTATTTTGTTCGTATTTCAGCAGTGAATATTGGAAAGGGTTTAGTCTCTTACATAAAACACTAGCATGGCATCCTTAAGATGACTAAGATTAAGTATTATTAGTATAATTACATCGATGACTATCGAAAATAGAGCGCTGTGATTGGCTAGGAGCTTCGCACTATCCCGCTATAATCACCGCGCGGTGATTATAGCATTGAAGGCTAGTAGTTTTCAAAATGGCAGCCAGATTTTTTGATGTTTCGGGGTCGGAAATGGATCAATAATTTTATTTTCTCGAATAATCATCAATGTAATTATACTAAAACAATTAGTCGCCTCAGGCGACGTGAATATTGGCGAATAGTCACCTCGACTTCGTCTCGGTGACTTAATTCGCCGATATTCACGTCGCCTTCGGCGACTAATTGTTAAATATAGCAGCCCCTACGCTTCTCTCGCAATCTCCGAACTTTTCGTATGTATCCACTGCTCGATATATTCAACTAATGGTTCCATGCTGCCATTCGTCTGTTCAGTTCAGTTATTAGCAATAGATCACAGATGACGTCAATATATCGTAAGGTTAAAAAAGTGGCAGACGAGCCTCAGGTAATTAAGTGCTGTGTCACTGATGTTTATACCACACTTTTCATTCGTTTTAAACAATGAAGAGAAAAGTTAAACAAAGAAAACAAACGACAAACTTGCCTCATACCGCTTTTTAACCGTCGTAGTGTCGTCGACGACGCCAAACAAAGTAGAATCACGTCGTCCTGCAACCACAAGTTTGGCAGGTATAAATCCACTGTTTTTAAGCGATTTTTGAAGTTCTTTACATTTGTTATCTTCATAAATCCAGGTATCCCTCCTTTTTCTCCTAACAAGCGATGTTGATTGAAAATTCGACTAATGAGTTGTTTTTACTTCGAAGAATGACAACAGCTGTGGGGACCGAGCGAGTAAACTCGTAAGTGATCATTTATTTGTACGTATTTAGGAAGGACATATCCGAACGACGCACTTAACAGACGACTTTAACGTCTCAGACGTTAAAGTCGTCTGCTATAAAGACGGGACGTCGTAAACTACGACGCATTTATGCTCAACTCGTCCAGAGACGACTGGGAGGAGTGCAAAACAACATGGCGGCCAAGAAGAGCATGAAGGAGTCTCGTGGTAGAAAGTGGAGTAAGGATGAACTTAAGGAGTTTCCATCTGTTCTCGCAGACGACCGAAGCCATTAAGAAAGAGCCGGTTAGATGCTCGTTTACAAGCGGAGACAACAACCAGTTCTAAGAAAGGAAAAACAAAGGAAATCAAATCAGTTGTTAAGCTATGAGCAAAATATAAATGGCTGAAAGAGCAGTGGAGAAAATACACCGACAGGGCAAAGTTCACTTTTTGGCGCCGCTTTAACTCGTGTCCAGTGTCTTCCGAGAGTAGAGCCTAGTCCCTTTTTCAGAAAAATCTACTTTTTAAAATAAGATCGTCTACTTTTGTGCGTCCCGTTTTTACACTAGACGACTTTAACGTCTCAGACGTTAAATGCGTCTAGGCGACTTTAACGTCTCTTGCATAAAAACGTCCATTCAATGTCGTCGTCTACCTACCGACCGACTGCATCTTAAGATTTCTTTTTCCCGCGAAACTGACGTTCCCGTTCCAGTCCTTTGCCAGTCAACAGACGTCGTCGTGAACTTCGTCGTGGTTCTTAAGTTCCCTATTTTAAAGCCACCAAGCCTTTCAAGCGTCATTCGTGTGTCTGTAATATGTACATCATGGGGAACGACCAATCAAAGTGCGCGTAGCATTCACTATGGGTTCCTGCTACATTGTATAGATGCCCACTGAGCATGAAACAATATATTCTTATTTGGTATGCATTTGTTGGGTAGTCTCCTGTTGTTACGATTGCAAAATTAATCCCCCATATGTTTTAAAAAGTTACCACTTTATAGTATACTGATATGTCCCTTTGATTTGTCTTGATTGAATCACACCACCAAGACAAAAGATGGAGCTCATTCAAAGTTTCCACGAAACTATACAATTATAGGCGCTAAAGGTGTTTTATAATTACCACAAGTAATAGAAAAGCTCTGACATATTGTATGGATTATTTCTGTGAACAGCTGGTAATCAGAAGCACAATATCTCGATGAATTTTGAATTTAAAAATCTCTTTACCAAAAAAATAATGGAGAAGTACAAATATCCGAAGGGCTAAAGCCGTTCTCATCTAAACTTATATAACACATAAAATTGCGCTAGCCTCTATCTTCTACAGCGCCAAGTAATTATGCAAGTACTATTGTGGAAATTAAATGAATTATGAAAATCTACAAACAAACAAAAAAAAACCTTTGGAAGAAAGTAATGATTGGGCGAGCGTGGGGAGAACTCATATGGTCAAAAATGACACGTAATATGGCATCTGGAAAAACTTTCGCTGTAATTTCGTCCTCGCAACTACTAATAAGCAAAGAGTCATTAATACCTCCATAATGCAACCAATGAGATGGGCGACTTTTGTTTGGTCTTCAGATCGGCTGAACGGCCGTGACCAACGGGTTCAAGGGCAAACTTAAACGGAATTAACGCAGTGCACGTATGGTCTCCGTGAGCAACTTAGCAACAGAGACTAGAGAAAATAACAAAGGATGTAAAGGCTCATCGACCTCTAGTCATGACTAGTCATGTGGAAATAATAAGATGCATACGTCGAGCTTATACTTGGTGAGTTAAAACGATGTTGCTTTAAAAGTACTACTGATTGCGAAAAACAATTGAAATCAAATGGGAATCCTACTGAAAAGTATCTCTCTTGACAATCTGAGCGGAGTACTAGCCGTTATGGTTACGTCAAAGTCGAGATTCTAGCTGTAAATTTTCGGCGATTTGAAAGTATCTTTATACAGTCATGAGGACATAAGGCAGACAAGAAATTCAGTTTGAAGTCGTACCAAATTCCCTGTCGTGTATTCTATACAAATTGCGAGCCAGGGTTAAAGTTTGTTCCTTTCTGTATATATTATACGTTTTTTGTTTTGCTTTGGTAAAATATATGCCAAATGGGCAAACCTTTCGCAGTTGTCTTTTCTGCTGAACAAGAAACGCAATGAGTTCGCAGGAACCATGACAAAATGCTCTTCAGGAACTGATGAAAACTAAAAAATTAATGAAAACCTAGCTAGGCCTGTGGAAATTATGAATGATTTTAATTTGTTCCTACCAAACATTCAAGTTTACTGTTCAGGTTCCAACAAGTCAGTACTGTATTAGTAACAAAGCAACCTGTGTAAATAAGACCTTCTCAGTTTTTTTACTACTTATACACTCTCTTAGCATTGATTATTTGCAACCAGCAACGACTAGTTTCGCAGAAATACACTCGTCTTTTAAATAACTGTTGTATTGACTAAGAACATTGATTGCATTTCTCCGACTTTCACCCGCTTTATCCTTTGATAACTTATAAGCAAGTAAATTAATAATATTAATAAAATTTGCCCGGATAGTATATGTTCGCCCATAACTATAAGACATAAAAGACACCGAAATTTAGGAGGTAAAAATGGAGGAATTAAATTGAAATCGATCGACGAGCTCTATAGAGCTTTGTAATCTTTTTTAATGATTGACGCAGAGTTTCTCCAATTAGAAATTATCACTGGCTATTTCTTTACAACCAGCTGGCGGTAAAACCATCCGACATTTTAAGCACTTGGCGGAAACTTGGACAACTCATATGACGAAAAGGTTCAATTTTTTAATTTTTGCCTTTAAACATGTCAAATTAAGGTGGCTCGACTGGATTTTTTGGGGGGATACCTCCCAAGTTTGAGCATTAACTACGTCGCCATGAGTAAAGATATGGAAAAAAGGTTACCACAACTGTATTATATAAAGATGAAAATTTCTTATGATTTGGGTTTTATCGCAATCGGAGTCGCCATGGCAGCGAAACGACGCCATTACGTTTTTTATTTATCTTTGTGTTTCTCTGTACCAGGAGGTTTTTTGAGAAATCGCTTAAGGGAGTATGTAGGATTTCTTAACATCATTTCTTGAAATAGTTCACCTAAAGGGTTGTTTGGGTGGTATTAGCCAAAATGCGAATTTTTAGAACTGATTTGAGATTCTCGATGTTTTCCGACATTGGCTCTTAAATATTTTGGGCAATAGCAGAGAAAGTGGATTTCATCTTCAATTTCATTGGAATGACAAACTGGGCATAATCTTTTGTCTTGAGGAGTTTCGCCATGGAGTCCAGTCTCGATCATAAGTTTATGATTGCTTAAGCGTAATTGTACCAATTGGAAAGCCTGTCTATCTATTGTTCTTCTTACCCCATAATTTAGCATGTCAGCCTCCGAATAACGTTGGCATAAAAAGTAGAAAATCTATAAGCGCCGCGGGGCTCTTTCAATGTTTTACTGTATTTAATCGAAAGCGCGTTTACCTCGAGAGTAAGAGTCACACATGAGAAGAAGAAAAATAAACAAACTCCTCGGCACTCTTTCGAATAAGGATATTTTCTCCTGCATTCGACGAGGGTCTGAATGGGGGTACCTCTATAACACTAAATACTTCTTTTTTTGTTGGTTTTCCCCTCTGCGACGAGCGGATTTTCTTTGGGTGCCACGATTTTCCCCGGTCCTCGAAGACCATCATTTCCAAATAGAACTTTTTACCGATACGGCGGCCATATTGAATTAATTCGATTTAAGGAGTATTATAGGATGCCCAGGGGGCATGGGTGCATTTCGTTTGTATTTTCGAGAGCTTTTCGGGACATTTTTTCTTAAAATTTTCTTAGAATAAGATTGTAATGGGAAAAAAGATCCTTGTGCCGTGTTTGGATGTAACCTATCGGTAAAAAGGTCTATTCCAAATCATGGGAAATAAAACCAGCTCAGGTGTTTTGTAAGTTTATCGTCAAAATGATTTCCTGGTACCTTTATTGATACTTTGTTGGGTCTACAGGTTTCAGACCGCGTTTTGTCTTGTTTCAGATTTCCCTTATCATATTACAGCTTCAGATTGTTTTCCAGTCAGATAGACTACAAACCAGCAATTTGTAAATCACTTCATTGGTTAGAGAAAGCTGTCACGTGATATGCCGTATATCTTTCATACGCAGACTATAATTATAATGTTTCACATTTTAATTCATATCATTATTAAATTTCTGCCACACATGATTACTGTTTAAGGTATTCCTGTATGCGTTTACTTCTTAGAGATAAAACTCTTGATCTGACAATCGTCTATACCTGACCACTTGAGGACCGCAAGACGAAATTGAATCATCAACCTGATATCGCCGATATTGTTCATGAAATGTCTTCTACCTATCAGAACTTTGGAGTATCTGAAACCGTTGTCAAAACAGTGCAGGGCATTCTTATCATTGTAAACATCATGGGAAACGTTCTGGTGTGCGTCATTATAGTAAAGAAAAAGGATCTGAGGTAAGGCGGCAAACACATTGTATGCAACTAAACAATAATAATTCGTTCTGATGTACAAAATATGCCCTCCAGTTTATCATGATATTGCGCTTTCAACAAATTTAAAAGAAGGACTGGAGAGGGAAATATATGCCAAACTTGGTTCAGGGGAAGATATTGCCTATAACAAAAATAAGCTCAATAAAATCAGTCGTCTTTGATTTACAAAGCTCCTGGGAAAAACTGTACCATAAAGTGCACGCCATATATAAAATTTGATATCACTCTTCCTCGTTCACGCTACATCATAAATAGCTATAAATGATTTTGCAGTAGGGTATAAAAGATATAAAGCCTCACCCTTCCAGGATACGTTTATTGATGGTATCTCTTTGGCGAAAAAGGAAAACGAAAACTATGATTTATTTTTATCTCAGCATGCTACCCTTTTAAAATCGTGTGGGAATTAAATTTGAATTCGGGCGCTCCTAGCATCAACGAGATTTCCTAGATTTTACTTCGACTGAACTACAATTATCCTTATAATAATGACTAGAACTTTTCTGGACTTAGAAATTGAAGCAAATGAAAAAGTTAGTGCAAAAAAAGATGTTCCCTTCTTTACTGTAACGTGTTACTGTAACCTGTCCCGGGAAAAATCACTCAGTGTTTAAATGAAATGTACCTGCAACATAAACAATAATATGTAGATTTAGCCAGGGCTAAAAGCGAAGCTCCTATTAACTCGAATTTATAATTTAAATAAAACAATACACTTGTTTGCCACTTGGGGGAACTTGGAAATGGCATCCCACGCAGACGTTCTTTCCCGGGCCCTCTTCCCTCAAAAGATGAGACAGGCGGGATATAATCCCGGAAACGAAATTGACGGGAGTCTATACCTCCAATAGCCGCCTTTTTTTCTTTTTGCATAGTATGTCTTCGAGCTAACCGCTGGGATCTAATCACATGGCCATTTCTAGGTTTCAAAATTAAACACGCTCACTTTCAAACCGACGCCAAGTGCAAATAATAAACATTTCTTGTGCAAACGGGTTTTATTTGCATGAGTAAAAAAAATCATTTTCATATAAACGGCTTCGTACGTAGCCTCGCTTTGAAATAGAGGCATGGGGCAACTCGGAAATGGCATCCCACGCAGACGTTCTTTCCCGGGGCCTCTTCCCTCAAAAAATGAGGCAGGCAGGATTTATCCCCGGAAACGAGATTGGCGGGAGTTTATACCTCCAATAGCCGCCTTTTTTTTGCATAGTATGTCTTCGAGCCTTGGTCAGTAACACAAATATCTTGCTATTCCATAACTGTAAAGTTTGTAAAAATTCTGCATCCTATCAGTTAAGCTACTTTAAAACGGGCAACAAAAAACCTGTAACTAGTTTTGCGACACTGCCGCAGCTGCTGCACGAGTTGAATAGTGATGTTACGCGTTTTATCACCCACCTTCGAACCTGTCCTGCAACAAATCAGGTTGCAAGGTTTTTTTGCGAGGGTGGTAAAACGCGCAATCTCGCTATTTAACTCGTTTTGAAGCTAAGTCACAAAACAAGTTGCACGTTTTTTTGTTGGCCGTTTCACCATACCCTAAGTCAAAATATACACTGTGCATTTCTCCCACAGAACGCCAATCAACTTTCTTCTCGTGAATCTTGCCATTGCTGACATGACTGTAGCAATGTTCTTTGCACCAAGGTACCTCTTTATTCACTCTATAACTCATCCAGATGGAGCAGCTGGATTACTTCTATGCAAGCTATTGACGAGCGGAAACCTCGCCTGGGTTGGAGCTGCCTCTTCGGTTGTCACCTTGGTTAGCACCGCTTTTGAGCGCTATCATGCCGTGCTACATCCTCATGGAACCAAGGGAAAACTTACAAAGAACAAAGTCAAGGTGAACTCGCATCCTTGTTTTTCTAATTTCATTATTTAAATGATGTCCTTTGAGAAGGCGTCGACCATCACTGCGATGAAGAACCGGGGAGGTGCTTAACAAATCTTTATACGGGGAGGCTCCGCCCCGAGGTCCATCCCATCCCTTACCTTTTTATATACCATTTTGACAGACGGAAAAGGCACTCCTTTCGTGTACCTTGTAATGACAAATGGTACCCCTTTCACATACCCGGTTTAGAACGTTTGCATCCGTAGCTTTTAAACGCTGCTAAATGCAATGTCTCAAAAAGTTTGACGACCTGCTCACAGCCATAAAATGCACCTGTTAGTCCTTTTGGACTTCTTTTACTGACCGAAGTGACAGAATTGTATACTTCTACTAGTGAGCTCCCTACATTTTCATATGTCTGAAGCCTGATCAACTGAGGTACCCCTTTCGGTCGGAACCTCCCCGTATGGGTCATTACGGGGAGGACCCCCCGCCCCCCCTGAGTGAGGAACACGTTTTTATTTCCTTAAGAATGTATACCAGTAACTGACCAAACCTTCAAGAAGATGCCATTCATGGGTTTGTCTTACTAGTTTATTAATCAGTTCGGGCCTTGGACGAACGATCACCCAAGACACACTAGCTATTGCTGGCCCTTTCCTCCGAACTCTGTGACTTTTCGAAAGACACCGGCATCTATAACCAATATATCTATATATATATGAACAAAATTCATGTTTGGTTTTTGCTGAACTTTTTAGCCTTCAGGCGAATGTATTTCGTAATTTATAATGATCAGTTTATTGCCCGCGCCTCAAAATGTCAGCTGGGTAGAAAACAGCACCAATCGTCGTCCTTATGTTATTTCAGTTGATAATCCCCTGTTCTTGGATCTTTGGAGTGGCAATCAATATCGTGGGGATCCTGTGTGATAAAGTAAACGGAGAGAAAGCCTGTGCTCACATTTGTCCCGAAGAATGGATGAACCGAGTGTATAGTTCAACATGGTTTCTGTTCGTAGCATTTTTCCCGGTCTGTTTGATGGCTACCCTTTACGCCCGAGTCGTGTACGCTTTATGGTTTAAACACAAGAATTCTACTGAAAACAGTGGCAGACAACAGGTTTGGAAACATGGTTATATTGTCCTGTTCTCATGTATTTAGAGCTTTAGATTCTACGACAAGGAAAACCACGAGGTCCGCCGGCTTTTCTTAGTACTATTAATTAAGTAGTGCGCGCGCTTGAACCAGCGTCATTTTGGCGGGAAAACGTGATAGTCTTCATTATTGTAATACGGGTTTTAGCGAAAAATGTTGTAGTGACGGAAAAAAGTTGTCAAAATGCGAGAAGTTTTAATTAAGAGTTTGTGATCTGGAGAGGGATTAACTTCCTCGATAAAAATATCCGTGAAACTTTTCTGGTGAGAAAAATAAATAAATTATAAAGGAAATGACGCTTTATGGGGTGCCTAGTTAATCTCGTCCTCAGCTCAAATCTAAAGTTCTCTAATTTAACTGCAACGCTACAAAAGGCTAGAGATGTTGCTGGACTGATCAAGGATAGTATTTTTATGGAACTGACCAGTACATTTTCTCTATTTTCCCATCTCCTATAAAGAGAACGAGCACTGTATGACGACGCTTACGTCTCACAAATAACTTTTAGTAGACGATGTCTAGACAATGACAATTCTGACAATTTGTCTGTCTTTTGCAGGGTGTCATGAAGATACGAAAGCGAGTGACCTTGATGGTCTTAATTGTCAGTGTGGTATTTGCTGTTTGCTGGCTTACTGACGCCTCTAACTTTATTCTGTCCGATTTTTCTGTCGTACGCACTTCCCTTCCAATAGCGTTTACCAACACATTGATTTTGTTCAATTCCGCTATCAATCCGATTGTGTATGCTTTGGTCAACCAGCGATTCAGAAGGAAGTTCAAAAGTATGATCTGCTGTTTTAGTCATCCAACAAGAAATATAGTAAATCCAACATTTCCATCAACCAATCCCACTCAGAAAGCACCCTCACGTGACTGATTAAAGCGTTGGTCACTGTAAAAATGAGACGGGAACTGGGCCGGGTGAACCGGTTTTGCAAAGACTTCTGGAACTGTTTCTGGGGAGAAGGAAAAAATTGGCCAATAGCACCAGCGCGTTCCCAGTAAACGATTACAGAAACAATCAAGAAAATGAATCTGAGTTACGGGGTACATGTCGGCTCCAGTTCCCATCTCGCTTCGAAAATCAGCCCGACGACAACGCGTTAAGGTACTCGGCGCCACTTCAGAGGATCTTCCTGTTACCTCTGGAGTACCTCAGGGTTCCATACGCGAACCAGCCCTCTTCCGCTTATACGTCAACGACCTTCCCGAAGTAATCAGTTCTAGCAGTCGAGTTTTGATGTTCGCTGACGACACAAAAATAGTCAGAGAGATAAAGACTTTGGGGGATGTCTCTTCTCTCCAGAAAGACCTTGGGAAGCTTGCAACTTGGTGTCAATCATTCGGTCTCCTTTTTAACTAAGATAAGTATAAGGCGCAGCACATAACAAGGAAAACAAAGCCGATCTTATCCTCTTACAAACTCAACAACACCGCACTTGAATTAGATGCTGCAGAAATGGATCTGGGTGTATGGATTAGTAAGGATCTGACATGGTACAAACAAGTAAACGAACAATCTTCGCGTGCTAATAAACTACTTGGATGCTTAAAGAGGAACACGAGGTTCATACTTAGAACCGAAGTGAGACGAACGCTATACCTACCCCTAGTTAGGTCACATTTGGGATACGCCACCCAAATTTGGGCCCCGCGCAGTCCACCTAGCTCATTGTCAAGCTTCAGCGTATCCAAAGACGCGCGACTAAGTTTATCTTAAAACTGCCTTATTCTTATAATATAAGTTATAAGTCTCGTTTACAAACTCTAAACCTAATACCTATTTGTTACTGGCACGAACTTTTAGTTCTAACCTATTTTTTCAAATTGACACACGGCCTTGTTGACGCAAATGCAAATACGGTAGACGCACTAGATCCTCAACCAGCAATGCTAATAAATATATAATTAAGAGATGTAAAACTACTACGTACCAGAAATCTTTTCTCATTAGAACTAGTAGAATTTTGGAATTGTTTTGCGGATGAACTAGATTTGAGCCCATCAACCTTAGCTTCCTTTAAATCGGTTATTTTTAGTTATTATAAGTCCGCGTTAGCTGTTTCCTATGATTCGGAAGACCCACGCTCGAAGAAAAAAGAAAAGAAAAAAAATCAATAAAGTAAATCAAAATGAAGTACAGGTAAAAACAGCTGCGATGCAGGTATTCTTGGTTTGCAGCGCGACAAGGCGCCTATGTTGTTCATGGAACCTCTATATAACAACGTTTTCGGTATAAGGAACGATTTTCCTTGCCTCAGATATAATAAGATATATGAAAAAGAACCTCGATATAACGAAACCTCGTTACAGCGAACAAGTCCTAACAATTCGATCACCGCGCTATTACGGCCAGTTCTTTTGGCCCGGCAAAACGGCCATACATTTTGGATTTTCCTTTTAAAAAAGCCTTGTTAATGAAGTCACCCATTAAAAAGGCCAACGGCCACATTTTTAAATCCCAAGCAGTAGAATCTTTTATAATTTCACCCTGTAAACAAGGCCACTCATTGGAAATTTAGAAAGTTAAAATGTCTGTGACAAGCGGCAATTCTTACTGACCTAGCAAGCTAAAGCCTGTTCTTTACTCCTTTAGACTACATTTAAAATGCATTTCTTGTGGTTTAATAACCGATTTTTCCTATAAGTGTTTTATGTCAACCTCGTGTACATGTGTCTATATTTTGGTTTATAGCTAATTGTTTATTGAAGAAAACAGTTTTTCAAGAAGTGCGAATGCGGACGTACGTCAATAAAGGGTGTATGATGCTTCAATTTTGTCTTTCCAGCCGTATAACATCCTCAAGTCGCGGTAATACGGCCACGCTGTTTATGCGCTCAAACTTTTTTTGACCCATTGGTGGCCTTGGGCGCTTTCCATTCAACAATAATTCCGGTTTGAAATTTCCTCAAGTACAAGGTCTCGAACTTTTATTTGGGATCGGGCATCGTGCCTGAGTTCTAATGTGGGTACACTAGGTGAAAAAAAAAATTGTTGTGTTGACATTAGTGCCCAGCGAGTACCGTACTCAGGCACCGTGTCCCGGCAACAAGTGTAAACACTGCCTATTTTGAATCGTGCGGCAAAAATCACGCGTTAATTAAGGCTAGAAGCTGATGCGTACCGGTCTAACAATCAACCCTCCGTGCATTCCAACTAAGTAAACTAAGAAACACAAAGAAAATGATATAGAAGGAATGCACAACAAAAGATCCCGTCTGAATTATCATGGTACAAAGGCTTTTTCAATACACACAATTTGAAAACGTTAATGACTATTACCATGAGGGGACACAAATCACCTGAACTGTAAGTATCCTGGAGAGTCCCATACAATTTACTGTAACGTCGTTACAGTAAATTGTATGGGACTCTCCAGGATACTTACAGTTCAGGTGATTTGTGTCCCCTCATGCTGGAGGTTTTCCACTGAATGAGTACGTTTATTTACCGTGCATGATAACTTGTATATTGCTAACTGTAGAGATGTTACTATGATTGAACAGCTGGTTAAGTCTTAGAATCATTTACTGCGATTGACTTTCTCCAATTATACCTTGCCTGGCGGTTCCGTGTTCTTCCTTTTGGCGATTATTCATGATCACTTTGTCTATAAACGCAGCAAAACAAGACTCCCACAATGGCGATTCACTTGTCTGTCGACTCCGCGTTCTTAACACGGGGCTGTGCCGTAACATATAAATAACAAACATTAACATTAATAACATTGAAAACAGCAAAGGCAAAAGCGACTTGAGGTTTCCCGATATTTCGGACGGACAAGACGTCCCTCTTCAGGGGATTTAATGAAGAATCGGAAAGTATCGTAACTTCTACCGTTATGAATAAAAAGACGCAAGTTAGCCTTTTGAGACCAGAAACGTTTGAATTTATCGCATCTTTTCAATGTAAAACATTGAATATACTCAGGGTGAAATGTACCAGTGATGGATATATGTTTAGTGCGCATTATTTTGGAGAAATTAGCATAAAGTCAAAACAGTGAGTGTTGTAACGCAGATTTTTGACCGGTTCGAAGGATAGGTTTGTCTTAAAATTTCAAGGGGTTGCAGTGAATCAATCTTAATGAAATTTTCATACATGTTTATTTACAGTATGAAGATTATGTGAAGAGATTTTAAAAAAATTCGTTCGAGTCGTTTCGGAGATATACAAGAAAGCGCTAAAATTCCAAATTCTGAATGAAGTTGCACTTATACAGGTGCTGAGAAAACGGGTTAGTTTTCAAGATCGCAAGAACGAAAGTACACCAAAATTTCCTAGCCTCAAAATATGATATTAAGCAGCATTCTGACGCTACTTAAGAATATTTTGAGTCTTTTATAACGTTTTTATTAAATAATCTATCACTGCTATTGAAAATTTAAGGTTTGAAATATATTTTCGTTTTAGTCGAATTCAAACATACAGAATTTTTTACTTCTTACGGAGACTGTTTGCTAAACACCAAACTTTAAGTTCCTAGTGTTGGGTTTTCAGTAGCAGGTCTAGATCACACAAAATTCGGCTTTTATCAATTTCAAAGTTTTTTGTTTATTGTTGTCATAGTAATATCGATTTTACTTAAAACTACATTTTCACAAATTTCAATCTATAGCCAACTACTGGTGAAAATTTTATAGCGATCGGACAAGGAAAAATTCACTTTTAAGGCGATTGAAAAATATCGGTATGGCCTCTGAAAAACTGTATCGAAACACCTTAAAGAGATGCTCGCAATAGGACAATTGCACGATGACGTCATTTTACTACAACTACCAGAATCCTCGAGTTTGTTGTTTTCTTGTGCAAATTAAGGCTATTGTTCTTTAATCCTCAGCGGGATTGACAAATTTAAATAACAAAGCAAGACCGAAATGAATTCTGGTAGTTGTAGTCAAATATCGTCATCGTGCAATTGTCCTATTATTGGAGAAAAGGGTACTAATTAATTATTCATACGGTAATAATTGCCTTATTTACCCTGCGAACAGAGTCTCCTTCGATCTTCCTACAATCATCAGGAACAGTGTATCGATCATATCCCATATTACCTTTCGGGATTGTCGCGTGCACATTTTTTCCGACAACCTTTCTCGAAATAGCTGTATACAGTCTAAGCTCTCCTTGCGACCACCCCTTTAAGCGACTAGTTCCAGTTACAAACACCTTTGTGAATAAACCCAGTTTGAACTATGACTTAATCTTTGTAACGAAAAGCTCTCGAAAGCGACAGCGACAACTTTTGGAATTACCCAACTCGACTTTTCCTTTGTTTTTAAGCTCTCTTAAGAGACCACTCAGCGACCACACGGTCTTATTCGTATAAATCAATACTTAAATGAAACTGAACACTGCACTAATGGTGGCTTAAAGATATGAAGACTCTTATTAATCATTAATATCACATATTTTTCTCTCTATCAATTATGAATAAGTTTCTGAAGCTCCTGTGAGTGACCGCCATCTATTATTAGTTTACAATGCGAATTTCCGAGGTGGTCGCCTTCGCGAGCTTCGACTGTGTCAAAATTCCAACACGAGTCCGAGGCTTTCATGTCATTTTTCTATATTTGGTTTTGTTTTCCTTTGTGCACAGGTCTCTTCTAGGAATTGCGAGACAATGGAGTCGTGAACAATTTGCAATTTTAAACCAAAAGCCTCGGAGTCATGTTAGAATTTTAGTATCGAACGTGGGCTATTCAAAGCACGTTTAACTGTTATAAGGCCAATTTATCTCCAGCTACAAAAAAGACTAGATATTTAGTGCGCTGTGAAGGAAAGATGAGCTGCAGGTTAAAATAAGTTTATTTACTTCAGTGTGGTATCGTGATAAGCGTCGCTGCTGTGTTTGAAGAAGAACTTCGTGCAAACTCAGTAAGTTGTCATCAAAGTAGCCACCTGAATGGAATCAAGCAATACTGATGCTCTAATTTCTAGATGAGATGCGAATATTGATGCAAATTATAGAATTTTAAAGCGGTAATAAGTTTACGTTAGGATTCAGGCAAATTTTCTTGCAACTCGATCGAATCGTAAAGTATTTGCAAGGCAAGTAGTTGTAAGAAAAAGTGTCCTCTGTTTAACAGAAAGTTTATTCTACCAACTTTCTTACAAGATTATAGGAAATGAAGCATCTGAAATGCTTTCTGTGTAATGATAGGTGCAAGGGAAAATCGTACTTAAATGCTCGTTGCGTAATACCTTAGCGAGAATATAATTTTGCTGGTTCTGAGGAGGCTGAGATAAATAAACTATATAATAAGGGAAAGAACGAAATGAGCAAAATTTCTCTAACTTCTACAATAACAATATAATACAATAACCTTCATGCTTCATGTTTCTTTACATATTACGAGTCAGAGTTATTGATGTTGGCGGAGTCTATGCTTTGGGTGAGCTCTGTTTGCTTGGACACAAAATAATCAATCAATAAATCAATCAGGATCTCCCAAACAAAACGAATTAACATTAAATTCCTCAAAAACAACAAAGCTAAAAGCAATGATGTGACAGGGAGAGTAAAGCATAAAGCAACACATTATACTATCCCATCACAATAAGCACAGGACTATAATGACCACACATATCAAAACAGGGGAGCCAACAAAACCAGAAATCAAGATTAATGTAGCTGCATGTAAACCAAAATAATGAATTGCACGAATATGTGAATAAAAATTCAAACCAAATGATATTGGCATCTGGTTACCCTAGACAGAAATAGAAATAAACAGAACCACACACATATCACTGCAAACAAACCAAATAAACAGTACAAACAAAGCAACAGGGCCTACAACAATGAGGACCAAAGCCTAAAACTGAGGAACATAGCCTCAAATAAAAACACAATGAGGATGAAGCCTCCATATAAAACATGAGGCCAAAGCCTCAATATAAAATATGAGGACAAAGCCTCAATATAAAATAGGAGGCCGAAGCCTCAAAATAAAATGAGGACAAAGCCTCAATATAAAATTTGAGGACAAAGCCTCAAAATAAAATATGAGGACAAAGCCTAATATAAAAATTGAGGACGAAGCCTCAAAATAGAATACGAGACCGAAGCCTCAAAATAAAATATGAGGACAAAGCCTCAATATAAAATATGAGGCCGAAGCCTCAAAATAAAATATGAGGACAAAGCCTCAATATAAAATATGAGGACGAAGCCTCAAAATAAAATACGAGGCCAAAGCCTCAAAATAAAATGAGGACAAAGCCTCAATATAAAATTTGAGGACGAAGCCTCAAAATAAAATACGAGGCCGAAGCCTCAAAATAAAATGAGGACAAAGCCTCAATATAAAATTTGAGGCCGAGGCCTCAAAATAAAATATGAGGACAAAGCCTAATATAAAAATTGAGGACGAAGCCTCAAAATAGAATACGAGACCGAAGCCTCAAAATAAAATATTAGGACAAAGACTAATATAAAATACGAGGCCGAAGCCTCAAAATAAAATATGGGAAAAACAAAATAAGTGGCAAGGAAAGCCTGTCAGACAAATGTCGACGCAGCAGCTTCCTTCTAATGCCAAAATAAATTTAACGGCCGTAAAGCCAAGGCTTTATAAGCAACAGTGGACGAATCCAACAATGGAGACAAATCTCGGACACCTGTAAGCAGAGTAGACGAATCCGCTCTGAGTACAGTGGATAAGACCACAACAAAGAACACAATGGACGAATCCATAAAGTTGAGGACGAATCCTCTATGTAAACTGTGCAGGACGAATCCTGGCACAAAATGAACAAAATAAGAGAACCAGCCACCAAAACATGTTGAGGACAAATCCCCAAGGCAATGAAAATAAAAATTTTACACATAGGGCAAAATGATGAATAAATAAAGTAAAGTGTTTTTCCAAGTCCATCCTCGGAGACCCAGGGGCAGATAGTGGGGACGAGGAAAAGTCTAAACGGACGGAAAAATATACATTGTATGGAACGAAGAAAAGTAAGAACGGCGAGAAGAGCCCCTGGGGACAATGTCTTACCAGACCAGTTCCAAACGGTCGCCGCCGTTCTGGCTTCTGATTGGTGCCAGAAATCAGAAGCCAGAACGGCGGCGACCGTTTGGAACTGGTCTTGTAAGACATTGTCCCCAGGGGCTCTTCTCGCCGTTCTTTACTTTTCTTTGTTCCATATATACTTTTCCGCCCGTTTAGACCCAGCACCAGGAGGTATGAATAAAAATGTTAACTGAAGATCGGGCGAGTGTTACTGATTTAAAATATAGCGCCAGTTGGCACCAACGATACAAGTAGCTGAAGGGGAGAACACGAGGTACAATCAGTCTGAGGGACAACGAAGAGACACCGAACGGACTAACATACCCGCCATTGTAACTGAAAACATAAACAATTAATGGTCTATTGGATTTAAAATTCGATGTTACAAATAAACAATGGCATTTCATGTATTTCAATAGCATAAACGACCCCAACGAGTATGAATTCCCGCAATCAACAAGACGATCATGTGCACGAACATATGTGCACATCAATACGGCACCGAGAGTAAGCGGTGAGCCATCGGGCAATAATCTAGTACTTATCTCAAAGAAGAGGTGATGCTCGGTAGGTAAGACCCAAGAAGAGCAAAAGAGACTGATAAATCGCTAGCATCCTGCATCTTGTTCTTAGCTAATTCGCTACTTTACAGACATGCCACGAAAAATAAATAAATAAATAAACTAGAACTAGTAACAATAGAAAGAGAAGATTTCTCATAAAAACCTATATAATATATATATATATATATATATAATCCGTAAAGTAAAATCACTCAACTCTGATGACCATAAGTTTAATACAAACTTGTTTCGTAGGTGTTACCACCCACTCCTCAGTTAAACTTACAATGGTTGGTCCCTTGTTTGGCTACGTTATATGTATGACTTCGTAAGACGCACAAAACTATCCAACTGTTAAAATTGTGCGCGTGCCTAAAGAACATTTGCGCGCGCTACTTGTTTCGAAAGAACTTATTTTAGGCTATATCTTAAAATGTACTTACGTCTGTGCCTACATGTCGAAATGAGTTCATTTCTTCTATTAAGCGAAGCCATTTGCGGTTTAGTTAATATGAAATATTTTTCTGCAATACACAGGTTGCATCGTTTCGTTTGATTCGAATATGCCTTAGCTTTAGCTAGAATTTTCCAGGTGATGTCGTATTCCTGTTTACGATCCTTTAACTGCCATATGTGCTTGCTCAATTCTGTCTCGTTCTTTCTACTTTCCTTATTAAATGATATCTTATGGTTACGCCATCTAGTTTTAAATTCATTGGATGTTAAACCTACATATGTCTCTGTGCTTTCTTGTGACTTAACAGTGGCTTGATAAACTATTTCCTTAGTTAGACATTCTCTGTTTAATGGACACTCCTCTTTTTTTCTGCAATTACACGTTGTATCTAAATTATCTTGGTCTTGCTGCTCTGCTTTTTTCAGGATGGTTTTGTTGTGTCCATCTATGATTTGTTTAACGTTAGGCATACAACTATAGCTAAGTTTGAGCGTGTTCCTGTTAAATATTTTTCTTAATTGGTGGCCGCTTGTGAAACATTTATCTATTAACTTAAAGAACTCTTTACCTACATTAGTTTCAACGTTCTTATTGTATGGTGGGTTGAACCATATTACATTACGTCTCCGTGTACGCTGTTGTGTTGCCGCTCTTGGTGCTGGTGGTTTAAACTGGAGTCTGTAATCGTAACCGCTCTTCCGCAATGCCTCTTGGTATTCTGGTGCCGCCTCGTCGAATGTTTCTTCGTTGCACGATATTTCAGATAGCCTCCTGTTGATCGATTCTGGGATATTTCTAATGATGTTGGACGGGTGATTTGATTTGCTGTGTACGTAAAGCGGGTGGTTTGCTGGTTTGGAGTATGGTTTGTACTTTCCAGTGTTCAAATCGAGCGTTACGTCGAGGAAATCAACCACTTTTTTGTTTGCTTCAATAGTGACTCGTAACCCATTTTCTGCGAAAACTTTGCAAATTTCCTTCTTTGCCTTCTCTATCTTTCTGGGTGTTTGAGACATTACCGCCAGACCGTCGTCCCTGTATAGGCCGATATTGATCCCCTGGATCTGTTTTAACTGTGCAAGTAGAAAACAGCCGACAAGTTCACATGTTTCTGCCCCGTCGTAGCTCCCCATTGTAACATCGAAAACTGTGGTCGAAGATCTCTTCTCCCATGGGTCGCCTTTGAGGAACAGAAGTGAGTGCTTGGCGTTAATGATTACTTCGCGTTCGTCGGCTGTGATTGTTAGATGTCTAGATGCAAAGTCCAAGGCTCGCTGTAGGAGCTCTTCTGAAATGGAAGGGTAGAATTCAACAACATCAAAGCATATAAATGCCGAGCCAGTCTTATTCGTTAATTGTTTGTACCACTCTAGTACAGATGATGTATTTTTCCACTGGTTGACGGCAGTAGCATTTACAAGCTTTCGGTTGATCTTCTCAAGGATTTGTTTGCTTATTTTGCCAATTTCCGATTTCGAAGGATTTATCAAACGGCAAGCGGGCCTGTTTGCAAAATTTTCCTTGTGGTCCTTAAGTGTGATGAATGCATTCTTCGTAGCGATTAATTCCACACGATCGTCTAAGTCTAATTTGGTCGTGATATTTTTCGCTTCTTTATCGATTTTATCCAGCTTACTCTTGTCTGCTTTTTTGTATGTTTTAGTTACGTTAGCATTTAAAAGATGGCTATATTGATTAGTACTTAACTTGTAAAAATTCGTAGATTTGTCAGCTTTCACAAAGATGCGGTCCTCGTTTCTCACAGTAGCAATGTCTTTCTTTAGGTCTTCCTGAAAGTGGCATCTGCGATTCTTGTAAGAAATACTTCTGATTAGATTCGTCATACCTTCTTCAAATGATTTCATCTCGTCGACGATGGGCGGGCAGTTCTTTGTTTTGAATCCAAATGTTTCTTTTTCCGCACTTTCCACGGGATTTAGGTGGAAAAATGCTTTCCATCTCATCCTGCACAAAAACTGCTCGGTCTTCTCGATCATACATTTTTCGTAGTCCCTTTTCGATGGTACAGGGATGCATTTTGTTGAGTAGTTGAACGAGGTTCGTTCCATTTTGGTTCGTCGGCAAAACAGTGCTCTACTTGTCAGGAGCGTAAATTATCCAAGTTGAAGATTCACCGGTGATCCAATAAAGTGCTCTACAGTGAAGGAGCGGTATAATCCGTAAAGTAAAATCACTCAACTCTGATGACCATAAGTTTAATATATATATATATATAACTTCACAGAAGTTCAGGTTTCACGAGTAATCATCGTTTTATTGCTACAGAACTGTTTCGTATGGTGCAAGGACCACACTCATCATTGCCTGATGAGTGTGGTCCTTGCACCATACGAAACAGTTCTGTAGCAATAAAACGATGATTACTCGTGAAACCTGAACTTCTGTGAAGTTATAGCTGATGCTCCTCAATCAATTGAGTCGAGCGCTCTACGAAATACGTTCTACTCAAAAAGCGAATTTATATATATATATATATATTATATACAGTTAAAAACTATTAAAACTAAGGGTAGATCAAGAGATTATTGCATAATGATGTTAAAACTAAGCAAAATGTATTTACATGTATTTGCGCGATTAAAATGTAAAATTTGAGAAATCCAACTTAGACATCAAGTTCTTAAATGTTCCGATTTTATTAGCGGCACGAAACTGATCCGGAAGAGCGTTCCAAATCTTAGCTGCAGTATAACGCCACGATTTAAGTCCATGGGTGGTTGTATTTACTTTGATAAAATACGTCGGGTGCTTGTTGTTGCGTAAACCATTGTTTGGATGTGTCAGGTGGGTCTTTCCATTGTCTTTTAAATCTTATCAGTTTTACGTATACCAATTTGATGATCACAACCAGAGACGGGAAGTATATGGTTGAACTTTCCTGCTACAATTTCCTAAAATAGACCCATTCGCAGTGTCTAACTAGCTAGCCACAAAACCCTTCGGCACTTCTAGAAAGGGCGCCTTGAGTTATCCTTGCCGAGTTTAAGAGACAGGATATGTCATAGGCGATCGAAGCTATAGTACCGCACAGTCGCCAAATTTTACAAACGCCATTTTATCACTCTCAACCCTTTCGGAAATAAATTGATTTTATGAAGCTCTATCGAGCAAAGTCCATGGATCTTCGTTATTTTAATAGTTCTCACTTTTAAGTAAAATCCAATTGTGATGTTGGCCAATATGTTGACCATTTTGAATGACGTCGGGGAACCCACCCTCAGTGCCATATCCTATAATATTGATCATCTGGTAGAGCTCGTCGGCTTGTTTTTCGTGTAACGAAATTACCAATTTGTGAATGATTACTTACACCTTATACCATGTATTCACAGAATCTCCAATTCTCTCCTTATGATGACTACTAAAGGTGTTGACGATGGAGTAGTAGTAGTAGTAGTAGTAGTAGTAGTAGTAGTAGTAGTAGTTGTAGTTGTAGTAATTAGGTGTAACTGTTGTATTGTCTTATCAAATTGTGCAAGTTGCACCCTGATTAACATAAATCCACATACTCAGATTTCCATAGCATAATATACTTCTAATATCATGACATAGTAGAAGAATCGCCCCCATCGCCTTTGTAACATGGGGGGGGGGGGGGGGGGCGAGTATAATCTATTTTCGTGTACCCGGGGTTAGAGACCATTGACGTACTCAGATAGTTTATTGGCCTTCCAAAATTTTGTATATTTATCACACCAAGCATGGGCAGGCCAGAAAATCATGTCAGGGACACCAGAGTAATTTTTTTCCCGCTTTTGTAAATAGTATATTTGCCTAGGCCGGTAAGCCCACTGAATTGTATTTTACTCAGGACATACTTTTAAAATAAAGCCTTCCATAATAACAATAATGATATCATCGCCCACATCCTTTATATCTGTCCGTTAATTGTAAGTCACGAGTTAATTGCCGCAGCTGTCAACTTGTGCCCTTGAATGAGCTTATTACATAATGTATTTTAGAGCTGGTACAAAACCGTTAGCAATGTAGGCTAAGTCTATCCAAAACTGACGTCACAAAAAAAAAAAGAGATATTGCGAAGTCGAAACGAACTCTTTAAAAACTGTTTAAAATAGATTGATCTACTTTAGTGTGGTCGGGAAAGCGTCGACGCTGTGTGGGGAGAAAAGGTTCATATATATACCTTGCAAACTCAGTAAGTTTAAGTTGTCAAGAAGTTCTTATCTACCCACCTTAGACCAAGCAATACTACTATTTTTGAATGTTCAGTTCCAGACTCTAAGTTATTGTAGATAAGGTTATAGCATTTCCGTTTTACGCAATGTTTCTTGCAACTTGTATCCCAAAATTTACGAGACAACTGCTGTTTAACCGATTTATTGTTAGTACTAGTTTAGACACACGAAGCGGTTAGAGTGATTTTTTCTTAACCCGTGAAATAGGTAGTAGAATACAACGCACTATGATGCACTATTTGTCTTCTTTTGTTTATTTGTAGCTATTTTGCAAGTTGTTGTTAACTGTTTCACGGGCCGAGTAAAATCACTCTGACTAATAGCAAACGACAAGGGTTACCCAACGACCAAATTTTTCTAAGACGTCAGTAGTGTTGTCTCAATTGGTGTTGGTTTAGAAGTCTGTTTTGTTAATTTGGGGCTGCCCTTAATGAAAAATATGTATGCATGTATGTATGTATGTATGTATGTATATATTTATCAGTTATTCTATGTTTGGTCGACGATGCCAAATGTCTTCTCTTTAAAGTCCTTTTGAGTGATTTCTGCGGCTTAGTTATTGCTGGTTTTCAGTGTCACGCCATTCAAAACTAGATCGAAATAAAATCAAAACCGTTCAATAAATAAAGTCCAGAATCTGGGAAATGAAAGGAGGTACATATACAAAGACCCTCGCCAAGATTCAGGTCAGAGGAATATTTCGTATAAGAGATATCCGAAGAAATGTTTTACCCAAACTTATAGAGATTTGTATGGAGACGCCATGCTGGTGCTCACCTGGATGAGCTCCAACATGGCGGACGGAAACCAACAGAAACATCTGTTACCAAGTTTTGCCACAAAAGCGTGGATTTGTTCTTCGAGAAACTCATAAACATTAAAATAATACTTTTTCTAGTACATGAACTGTTTAGATAGCAAATTTCCTGAAATAAGTCATTTTTTTAACCTACATGACAGCCCTCTTGGCCGTCATGTAAATGCCGCGTCACGCAAAAGCTTAGAAATTCAAGCGTACTCTATCACAAAACCAAGAACCCTTTTGAAGAGAAAATTTGTATGACAATTAGTTTCAGCTGCTCTAATGCATCGTGAAAGTTAAATCTCGCTAGGATCGATAGTTTTTTAGTTTGAATTTTAGTGACGTCATGTGAAAACCAAGGATAGATCACAGAAGACTTCGAAACCAAATTTGGAGAGAAAATAATCAGTGACGTTCTCGCCTGAGGCTCTCTACCACGTTTTTCCTGTTTTATAAACGACATTTTGATGTAATCCATGATCTCTTTAAATTGAAATTGCCATTAGCGAATTCCTCATTTTTGTTATTGCAATGTCTTATTTGTAGGACTTAAAAATGACCTAAAAACAGACGTCAGACAAACATTGTGAAAGTCCATTCTCAAACTTGCATGGTCAAACAACGTCGAACATTTCAACATTTTCAAGAGACGAAACAAATTAAAGGATGCACCATTTTTTTGTTCGACTTCTTAGCCACGACGTCAGCAGATGTACGTTTTAAACTTAGAATAGGTCTACACATAATGGTTGCCTTTACACTAGGCTGTTAAGTAAGACTTAGGAGCTGCTAAGTTTTACTTAACCAAAAATTCGCGTGTAAAGGCCTAAGAAAAATCTCAAGAAACTTTACTTTGCATCTCATTAAAGTCGGAAAGTTGAAACGATTCAAGAAAGTTTCAAGCGACTTGAAAACCATCCTCATGACCGACTTTACGGTGGCCCACAAGTGCAACGGTGAAACAAAAAGTCACGGCAAAACAAATTAATAATTATTAAACCATGTCGATTTTTTTTTCTATTCTTAGGGATAAGAGTCCATATTACGCACTCAGATCGTTTTTCGAAAATTTTGCACATCTCAAGAGTCCAATCTTCGCTGCAGTATAACTCCACGATTTAAGTCCATGGGTGGTTGTATTTACTTTGATAAAATATTTTGATAAAATACGTCGGGTGCTTGTTGTTGCGTAAACCATTGTGTGTATACATGTGTCAGGTGGGTCTTGTTCAGTGTCTTTTAAATCTTTAACAATTATTCCTCGAGCCCGAATGGACTCTGAGTCAATAGCCCATGAGGCCGAAGGCCGAATGGGCTGTTGACTTAGAGGCCATGAGGGCGAGAGGATAATTGTTTTAGTAAAATACAACTAGTTGGTCAAAAGTATGGAGAAAACTTTTTTTAGCTAGTTAAAGCTAGACATTAATCCTTTTTTGTCGCCAAAAAGGCGGCGCTTTTCGCTACTAGTGGGCTCTAACATATAGCCTAGTAGTAGCTCAACCAATCAGAACGCAGCATTGATAATAGACTAGTTGGATTTTACTGATATCAGTTTTACGTAGATTAATTTGATAATCACACCATATCGATTTTTAGTATTCTTGGGGATAAGAGTCCATATGACGCACTCAGGTTGTTTTTCGAAAATTTTGCATATCTCACCCTACATTAAAAACATAACAAGCCAGACAGTGACAATAAGGGCAACTGCGTTAAAGATATAAAAAAAGACCCATGATATTGATTGAAGTTATCTCTACATCTTCTTTGCGCAAATTGATAGCACTGTTACAAGGTAAGTTTATTTCAAACACATCTGCAGCTAATAGCCTACGTTCGATACAGGTTGTCGGAAAAAGTGCACGCGACAATCCCGAAAGGTATTGTGGGTGGTTTTGAGTTTACTGTTCTTCAAAGAAATTTGAAAGAATTCTCACGAAGAGCCATGAAAATGTGTTTGCGAGTGCTAAAGGAAAGCAACAAAAGTAGGTTGGACAGCTACAATCGTCAGGAACAGTGTATCGATCATATCCCATATTACCTTTCGGGATTGTCGCGTGCACATTTTTTCCGACAACCTTTCTCGAAATAGCTGTATACAGTCTAAGCTCTCCTTGCGACCACCCCTTTAAGCGACCAGCTCCAGTTACAAACACCTTTGTGAAACCCAGTTTGAACTATGACTTAATCTTTGTAACGAAAAGCTGTCGCAAGCGGCAGCGACAACTTTTGAAATTACCCAACTCGACTTTTCCTTTGTTTTTAAGCTCTCTTAAGAGACCACTCAGCGACCACACGGTCTTATTCGTATAAATCAATACTTAAATGAAACTGAACACTGCACTAATGGTGGCTTAAAGATATGAAGACACTTATTAAACATTAATATCGTATATTTTTCTCTCTATCAATTATGAATGAGTTTCTGAAGCTCCTGTGAGCGACCGCCATCTATTATTAGTTTACAATGCGAATTTCCGAGGTGGTCGCCTTCGCGAGCTTCGACTGTGTCAAAATTCCAACACGAGTCCGAGGCTTTCATGTCATTTTTCTATATTTGGTTTGGTTTTCCTTTTGCTTAAGTCTCTTCTGGGAATTGCGAGACAAGCGCCGCGGGGCTCTTTCAATGTTTTACTGTATTTAATCGAAAGGACGCTTACCTCGAGAGTAAGAGACACACATGAGAAGAAGAAAAATAAACAAACCCCTCGGCACTCTTTCGAATAAGTATATTTTCTCCTGCATTCAACAAGGGTCTGAATGGGGGTACCTCTATAGCACTAACCACTTCGTTGTTTGTTGGTTTTCCCCTCTGCGACGAGCGGATTTTCTTTAGGTGCCACGATTTTCGCCGGTCCTCGAAAACCATCATTTCCTAATTCCAATTCATGGGAAATAAAACCAGCTCAGGTGTTTTGTAAGATTATGGTCAAAATGATTTACTGGTACCTTTATTGATACTTTATTGGGTCTACAGGTTTCAGACCGCGTTTTGTCTTGTTTCAGATTTCCCTTATCATATTAGAGCTTCAGATTGTTTTCCAGTCAGATAGACTACAAACCAGCAATTTGTAAATCACTTCATTGGTTAGAGAAAGCTGTTACGTGACATGCCGTATATCTTTCATACGCAGATTATAATTTTAATGTTTCACGTTTTAATTCATATCCGTATGTGTTACTTCTTAGAGATAAGACTCTTGATCTGACAATCGTCTATACCTGACCACTTGAGGACCGCGCGCAAGACGAAACTGAATCATTAATCTGATTTCGCCGATATCGTTCATGAAATGTCTTCTACCTATCAGGACTTTGGAGTATCTGAAACCCTTGTCAAAACAGTGCAGGGCATTCTTATAATCGTAAACATCATGGGAAACGTTCTGGTGTGCGTCATTATAGTAAAGACAAAGGATATGAGGTAAGGCGGCAAACATATTGTATGCAACTAAACAATTATAATAATTCGTTACGAGGTAAAAAATATGCCCTCCAGATTATATTGCTCTTTCAACAAATTTAAAAGAAGGACTTGAGAGGGAAATAAATGCCAAACTTGGTTCAGGGGAAGATATATAACGAAAAAAAGCTGAATAAAAATCAGCCGTCTTTGATTTACAAAGCTCCTGGGAAAAACGGTACCATAAAGTGCACGCCATATATAAAATTTGATGACTCTTCCTCGTTAGCTACACCATAAACAGTTATAAATGATTTTGCAGTAGAGTATAAAAGATATAACAATAACAACAACAACAAATTTACAACAACAAGAAATATATTTTTTGCCCTAAATATTACAAAGTGATATAATACTAATATAGAAAGAATAAATAAATAGGGGTCTGGCTGCCTGAAATAACTTTAGGGTTAAAAAAGGCAAGCAGCCAGTATTAGAATTTTGCAAATACAAATTAAGGTCGGTAAAAAACTAACAAAGACAAAAAGCAAAGTCAAAACACAAACAACATAGACAATAGTATATATATAAGAAGAGAGAAGAAAAATTGAAAAATAAATAGAATTAAAGATATATAAGTAAATAAGACAACTTATCAATTACAATAACTAATAGGAAAAAAAAAAAGCAAAAAATCAGAGCAAAACAGTCTTAAAAACGTACAATAAAGGTGTTAGCTAGTATCTTTCGAGATATGGAACTTGCTTTTTTTTCTTAAACATTGATATGGAGAATAACTTTATATCTTCATCAATGGAATTCCAAATAGAGGGGCCCTGAAACCTAATATTAAACTTACCATAATTAGTTCCTACAAAAGGAAGATAACAAGACTGTTTTGCTGCAAGTCTAGTATTATAATTATGAATATTAGCTACTCTAGTGAAAAAAGAATAAAAGGCAATAGGAAGGAGCTCATTATGATATTTATACATGAATATAGCAATATAAAATGTGACAAGATCATAAAATTTGATTACCTGAAGAGATTTGAACAAAGGACTGGAAGGACTATCAAATTGAGAAAAAAGTAATAGTGCGCATGGCTTTCTTTTGAAGTATAAATATTGATTTAAGTGTTGATTCATATGAATTGCCCCAAATGATAATTCCATAAGTCAAAAAGGGGTAAATTAAGGCATAATATAGTTTTAATAAAATATCAAGACCTACATGATGCCTTAACTTAGATAAAATGCCTATTATACTTCTCCTAATTTTTTTGGTTATAAATTCAACTTGATGTTTCCAACTTAGGTGTGAATCAATTATTATGCCAAGATACTTAATACAATACTCTCTTTTCAATTGTTTGTTATATAAAAGGAGATTAAAATTGGAATCCTGTAATCTTTTTTTGGGGTGGGTGGAAAAGAATGAATATTAGGTTTTTTCCGATGGCGATCCGTTTTAAATAACTAACAAAGACAATGGGATCTAATCACATGGCCATTTCTAGGTTCCAAAATTAAACACGCTCACTTTCAAACCGACGCCAAGTGCAAATAATAAACATTTCTTGTGCAAACGGGTTTTATTTGCATGAGTAAAAAAAATCATTTTCATATAAACGGCTTCGTACGTAGCCTCGCTTTGAAATAGAGGCATGGGGCAACTCGGAAATGGCATCCCACGCAGACTTTCTTTCCCGGGGCCTCTTCCCTCAAAAAATGAGACAGGCAGGATATATCCCCGGAAACGAGATTGGCAGGAGTTTATACCTCCAATAGCCGCCTTTTTTTTGCATAGTATGTCTTCGAGCCTTGGTCAGTAACACAAATATCTTGCTATTCCATAACTGTAAAGTTTGTAAAAATTCTGCATCCTATCAGTTAAGCTACTTTAAAACGGGCAGCAAAAAACCTGTAATCAGTTTTGCGACACTGCTGCAAAACAAGTTGAATAGTGATGTTACGCGTTTTATCACCAACCTTCGAACCTGTCCTGCAGCAAATGAGGTTGAAAGGTTTTTTTGCGAGGGTGGTAAAACGAGCAAAATCGCTATTCAACTCGTTTTGAAGCTAAGTCACAAAACAAGTTGGACGTTTTTTGTTGGCCCTTTCACCGTACCCCAAGTCAAAATATACACTTTGTATTTCTCCCACAGGACGCCAGTCAACTTTCTTCTTATGAATCTTGCCATTGCTGACATGACTGTAGTAATGTTCTTTGCACCAAGGTACCTCTTTATTCACTCTATAACTCATCCAGATGGAGCAGCTGGATTACTTCTATGCAAGCTATTGACGAGCGGAAACCTCGCCTGGGTTGGAGCTGCCTCTTCGGTTGTCATCTTGGTTAGCATCGCTTTTGAGCGCTATTATGCAGTGCTACATCCTCATGAAGCCAAGCGAAAACTTACAAAGAACAAAGCCAAGGTGAACTCGCATCCTTGTTCTCTTAATTTCATTATCAAAATGATGTCCTTTGAGAAGGCGTTGACCATAACTGTGGTGAAGAACCGGGGAGGTACTCAACAAAGCTTTATACGGGGAGGCTCCGCCCCGAGGTCCATCCCGTACCTTACCTTTTTATATACCATTTTGACAGACGGAAAAGGCACTCCTTTCGTGTACGTTGTAATGACAAATGGTACCCCTTTCACATACCTGGTTTAGAACGTTTGCATCCTAAGCTTTTAAATACTGCTAAATGCACTGTCTCAAGAAGTTTCACGACCTGCTCACAGCCGTAAAATGCACCTGTTAGTCCTTTTGGACCCAAAGAGACAGAATTGTATACTTCTACTAGTGAGCTCCCTACATTTTCATATGTCTGAAGCCTGATCAACTGAGGTACCCCTTTCGGTCGGAACCTTCCCCCCCCCCAACGAGTGAGGAACCCGTTTTTATTTCCCTAAGAATGTATACCAGTATCTGACCAAACCTTCAAGATGCCGTTCATGGGTTTGTCTTACTAGTTTATTAATCAGTTCGGGCCTTGGACGAACGATCGTCAAAGACACACCATTGCTGGTCCTTTCCTCAGAACTCTGTGACTTTTCGAGAGACACCGGTATCTATAACCAATATATCTATATATCTATGAAAAAAATTCATGCTTGGTTTTTGCTGAACTTTTCAGCCTTCAGGCGAATGTATTTCATAATTTATAATGATCAGCTTATTGCCCGCCTCAAAATCTCAGCTGGGAAGAAAACAGCACCAATCGTCGTCTTTATGTTATTTCAGGTGATAATCCCCTGTTCTTGGATCTTTGGAGTGGTTATCAATATCGTGGGGATCCTGTGTGATAACCTAAACGAAGAGAAAGCCTGTGCCCACATTTGTCCCGAAGAATGGATGAACCGAGTGTATAGTTCAACTTGGTTTCTGTTCGTAGCATTTTTCCCAGTCTGTTTGATGGCTACCCTTTACGCCCGAGTCGTGTACGCTTTATGGTTTAAACGCAAGAATTCTACAGAAAATAGTGTCAGACAACAGGTTTGGAAACATGGTCATATTGTCCTGTTCTCATGTATTTAGAGCTTTAGATTCTACGACGAGGAAAACCACGAGGTCCGCCGGCTTTTCTTAGCACTATTAAGTAGTGCGCGCGCTTGAACCAGCGTCATTTTGGCGGAAAAAAGTGATAGCCTTCGTCATTGTACTACGGGTTTTAGCAAAAAATGTTGTAGTGACGGAAACATGTCGTCAAAATGCTAGAAGTTTTAAGAGTTTGTGATCTGGACAGGGATTAACTTCCTCGATAAAAATAACCGTGAAACTATTCTGGTGAAAAAAAAAAAAAACAAATAAATAAAAGAAAATGACGCTTTCTGGGGTATTTAGTTAAATCTCGTCCTCGTTGTCTCCCTCGTCCCCAGCTCAAATCTAAAGTTCTCTAATTTAACTGCAACGCTACGAAAGGCTAGAGGTGTTACTGGACCCATCAAAGATAATATTTTTATGGAACTGACCAGTGCATTTTCTCTATTTTCCCATCTCCTATAAGGAAAACGAGCACTGAATGACGACGCTTACGTCTGACAAATAGCTTTTAGTAGACGATGTCGACACAATGACAATTCTGACAATTTGTCTGTCTTTTGCAGGGTGTCATGAAGATACGAAAGCGAGTGACCTTGATGGTCTTAGTTGTCACTGTGGTATTTGCTGTTTGCTGGCTTACCGACGCCTCTAACTTTATTCTGTCCGATTTTTCTGTCGTACGCACTTCCCTTCCAATAGCGTTGAGGACGTAGATTTTGACTTTGTCCTTCAACATTTGAAGCTGTGTTTATTTGTGAAGAAGGCGAAGAAGAAGGTAACTCGTAATCTTATCGAAGAGGATTCTAGTCAGTGTTTGAAAATTTTATCGTAGTACACAGTTAAGAGGACGAAAATCAACTGGCAGAGATTCGAGATGTTTTGCCTAAGAGAAAATGAGTAATTCCTTCGACAAATGCGATAACAAACATGCCTGCATTCGATCATCTTGACGAGCTTCTTTGTCATTTGCAGTGTTTTTCCAAAGACCAACGAAAGAAAGATAGAAGCGACTCCAAGCCAGACACAATGTCCAGTTTTCAAAAGACTCTAGCGTCACATTGGTGAGTGAATACTTACAGTGCCATTAGTTTTAACCGAATATACTTAAAAATATGTCTGTAAACCCTGAAGACTGGAATGTTGACTTTGACTTTCCAGATTTTAACCTAGCTTTGTTTGAATGAGAATGAAGCTGATGTAGAAAATGAATCGTAACCTTTCCGTGGAAGAAAATATGGTTCGTGTTTGAAAATCTCAACGCAGATCACGCTTGAAGAAGAGAATTCGAGAGGTTTTCCCAAAAAAATTAGATTGTGAATCCTTCGACAATGACAACAAACTTACCTTGAAAAGCTTCTTTGCCTTTTGCAGTGTTTTTTTGTTTACAAGGACCAACGGAGGAAAGATGGAAACGACCTCGAGAAAGACACAGTGCCCGGTTTCCAAAATACTCCAGTGTTACATTAAAGAGCTAAAACTTACAGCGCTCTTAGTTTTGACTAAATAAACTTTTTCAACATGGCGAATTTGTTTTCACTTTCTCGGAAACCCTTTGTTGTGTGCTATTGTTTTCGTGAGCCGATTAAAACTTTCTTTCTTGACCCCTGTCAAATGATTTTCAAATCGCGCGTCCTGCACTTGTTTCCGGTCCCCCAGAGTGGAAGAAGCCGTATAATAAACATCTTATTAGCCTCGTTTTTTCGGTCCGTACTGTAAATTACGGATCCTCGTTTTTTTTCCATCGATTTATGGCCTGCGCGCTTCGCGCTTGGGCCATAAATCGATGGAAAAAACCTCGGTCCGTAATTTACAGTAAGGACCGAAAACTCGGCTAATAAGAGGTATGTATTTTCAAGATATCCCTTGACTAACAATTTAAGGCCAATCATAACCAAGAAATCTTCCATTTTCATTTTAAAAATTGTTTATAACTGCATCACGTGACCAGCCACGCCCTGTTTTATCGAGAAATCCTTTCAGTCGAAATTCCCACCAGAAAGAGAGTAAACCGTTTTCCTTTAGCAGGTCCAAAAAGTGGCTACTAATAGTCTTCTCGTAAAAACAACCGGAATGAGGCGAGGTCAATAAACGTCTTTCTCCTGTCGATAATTTTAGTTAGAGGAGGACTGGCACTAGTCAGTGAACACCAATTAAACCTGCCAATTGTAATGCTTCGAACCATTCCGAGCTGATTTCGCAGACACTTTGTAGGGACAATGTTTTGATACAGAGAAACTGGAGCTACTCGTTTGGCAAGTGGTGGGAATCGTTGATTACAATTTTTGAACAATAGAGGGCGTGGTTGATCACGTGACAAAATAATCTAAATTTAATTTTTCAAGTTTTTTGAAGTTTAGTTTACTTTACCATATATCGTCCCTCGTGGATGTCTTTAACCATAGTTTTTGGAAACTGTACATGAAAACTATAAATGACTTAGACCCAGGCCTTAATCTACCTGAGAGGGAACTGGGCCGGGTGAACCGGTTTTGCAAAGACTTCTGGAACTGTTACTGGGGAGAGGGAAAAATTGGCCAATAGCACCGGCGCGTTCCCAGTAAACGATTACCGAAACAATCAAAAAAATGAATCTGAATTACGGGGTACATGTCAGCTCCAGTTCCCATCTCGCTTTGAAAATCAGGTCGACGACAACGCGTTACGGTACTCGGCGCCACTTCAGAGGATCTTCCTGTTACCTCTGGAGTACCTCAGGGTTCCATACTCGGACCAGGGGCCCGTTTCTCGAAAGCCCCGATAATTAACGGGCCCGTAAAGCTGTTGTTGTTTAAATGGAAGATAGAGGTTTAAATAGTTTTGCATCTAACATGATAAAACTCTCAGTTAGTGAGACAAAATGGAGTAGTTTGCTAGCCAGGACCGGCGCTTTCATTCTTTACATTTCGATTTGAATATTTGATTTCGGGCCCGAAAAGTTACCGGAACTTTCGAGAAACGGGCCCCAGTTCTCTTCCTCTTATAAGTCGACGACCTTCAAGAAGTCGTCAGGTCTAGCAGTCGAGTATTGATATACGCTGAAGACACAAAAATATTCAGAGAGATAAAGACTTTGGGGGGATGCCTCTTCTCTCCAGAAAGACCTTGGGAAGCTTGCAACTTGGTGTCAATCATCCGGCCTCCTTTTTAACGAAGCTAAGTATAAGGCGCAGCACATAACAAGGAAAAAAAAGCCGATCTTATCCTCTTATAAACTCAACAACACCGCACTTGAATTATATGCTGCAGAAATGGACCTGGGCGTATGGATTAGTAAGGATCTGACATGGTACAAACAAGTAAACGAACAATCTTCGCGTGCTAATAAACTACTTGGATACTTAAAGAGGAAAACGAGGTTCATACTCAAAACCGAAGTAAGACGAACGCTACACCTACCCCTAGTTAGGTCACATTTGGGATACGCCACCGAGCTCATTGTCAAGCTTGAGCGTATCCAAAGGCGCGCGACTAAGTTTATCTTAAAACTGCCTTGTTCTTCTAATATAAGTTATACTGAGTCTCGTTTACAAACTCTAAACCTAATACCTATTTTTTACTGGCATGAACTTTTAGTTCTAACCTCTTTTTTTCAAATTGACACACGGCCTTGTTAACGTGAACTCCTCTGTTCTATCTGAAGTTCGCAAATACGGTACACGTACTAGTTCCTCAACCAGTAATGTTAATAAATACATAATTAAGAAATGTAAAACTAGTACGTACCAGAAATCCTTTCTCATTATAGAACTAGTAGAATTTGGAATTGTTTAGTGGATGAACTAGATTTGAGCCCATCAACCTTAGCTTCCTTTAAATCGGTTATTTTTAATTATTATAAGTCTGCGTTAGCTGTTTGCTATGATTGTGAAGACCCACGTTGGAATAAAAAAGAAAAGAAAAAAAAATCAATAAAGTAAATCAAAATGAAGTATAGGTAAAAACAGCTGCGATGCAGGTATTCTTGGTTTCCAGCGTAACAAGGCGCCTATGTTGTTCATGGAACCTCTACTATATAACAACGTTTTCGGTATAAGGAACGATTTTCCTTGCCTCAGATATAATAAGATTTATGAAAAAGAACCTTGATATAACGAAACCTCGTTACAGCGAACAAATCCTAACAATTCGATCACCTCGCTATTACGGCCAGTTCTTTTGGCCCGGCAAAACGGCCAGACATTTTGGATTTTCCTTTTAAAAAAGCCTTGTTAATGAAGTCAACCATTAAAATGGCCAACGGCCACATTTTTAAATCCCAAGCAGTAGTCTCTTTTAATTTCACCTTGTAAACAAGGCCACTCATTGGAAATTTACAAAGTTAAAATGTCTGTGACAAGCCACAATTCGTACTGTCCTTGCAAACTAAAGCCTCTTCTTTACTCCTTTAGACTACATTTAAAATGCATTTCTTGTGGTTTAGTAACTGATTTTTCCTATAAGTGTTTTATGTCAACCTCGTGTGTCTATATTTTGGTTTAGCTAATTGTTTATTGAAGAAAACAGTTGTTCAAGAAGTGCGAATGCGGACGTACGTCAAGAAAAGGTGTATGATGCTTCAATTTTGTCATTCCAGTCGTATAACATCCTCAAGTCATGTAATTAAACTGCCGCAGTAATACGGCCAAGCTGTTTATGCGCTGAAACTTTTTTGACCCATTGGTGGCCTTGGGCGCTTTCCATTCAACAATAATTCCTGTTTGAAATTTCGGAAATTTCGCGTGCCAAAAGGAACGGTACATTCCGGTTGCACAGATCCGACCCAAGCCACAGCGTGTTTGGTTATTGTTCTTTGATAGTAGGATACAAAGAGCGGTACTGGGAACAACAATTTTGTCAAATGGAAAGGGACATTTCTATGAGACCGACCGAAATGACCAGACCGGTCAAAGTGGACCACCTCCAAAGACGGTCGGACCAAACTGAAATGGTCCGTTCCATTTGATCATACCAACTGAAATTTCCGGAATTTTGGGTTGAATGGACGAGCGCCCCTTATTAACGGGGTTCCACTGTAGCAAGTTATTTCCTTAACATTAAAGAGATCGAGGAGGGGGGCAAATGTAATGATAATTTTTAGGGAAAAGTATTCGATTGACGAGAACGAAGATTGTCGAATAAGCAACAACCAAGAAGCCAAAAAAAAAAAAAAGCGTCACGTTGTTGCCTCAGACAAGAATCTTTGCTCTGCTTTGTCTCCTCGCACATACATTTATTGACCCAAAGGTAAAATACAACGATATATAGCGTTTGCAGACCTCAGCATTCTATTTTCCATACATACATGCAAGCTGTGCTACTTTCCACACTTTTTACTTTATCTTGGGAGACCTGTGACTGAAATGGTGAGTTAAGATCACGTGACTTTCCTACCCCGTTATCGACTGGGGCTAGTTTCTTTCTGGAAGAAGGAAACAATATGGCGGAACGTAGGGAAAAAGGAAATTTCCGTCAGCTTTCTGAGTCCTCTGCAGGCTAGGCTGCCGAGCGGGGAGCCTTATGGTTACGGAAATATAAACCGTAGAACTCTATACTTATGAGAAAAAAGACTTGATTATGTTTTGTTGGGGCAAAATCGCTGACGGGCAGCCTGGATTAGGGGAAACGGAAGACGAGCCTGTCTTGACACCGCGAAATGTCGATGTCAGTTTTGGCTCGCTATCAGAAGTTAAAGACATTGCATGTGGCTGGGAACATACAGCTGTTTTAAGAAACGACGGTGTCGTTTACACGTGTGGTAACAGAGAAAATGGACAACTTGGACATCACAGAGAAGGAAATAAATTAGGTTAGTATACAATGTAATAATTTTCTAGAAGTACGTTGTTTACAGGGGACACAGCACAGGGGACGTTTCAGTGTTTAGAATATTTACAGCGTACTGAGAAATTTGGATTTTTTGAAGTATTGCGTAATTACCTTAGGTGATAATTTGAACAGCAAATAACTAGAAATTAGTGTACACTGTTACCCAACAGAAAAACGGACAATTGTTTTAATACACTGATCAAATATTTACACATGGGTACTTACAAATGGTCAGTAAAATTGTAGACAATTTTTACTAAACATACGTGCAGGATATTAAACTCTTAACCCTTTAGTTCAACAAGTCCCAACAGTGATGAGTAACAGTTTTCTTAAAATTCAAAACATAGTCAAGAGAAAAGATTATATTTGAGAATTAGCTGAAGATCAACGAAGGGATGATGTTTTGATCTTTTATCAAATTCTCTTAATTAAATCATTAAGAATTTAAAGGTTGTTTACATAAAAATGTATGGAGATCAGTTTGGCGAATATGTGTGTGGATATTTAGGCTTTAAAAGGGTTAATAACAGGTCCTGAGGGAAACAGTTAGTTTTGTTTCCTGAGAATAACAATGTTAAAAAACATTAATTTTAGGGAAACAAACTTAACTAGTTTGTAGCCAGGAACCAGTAATTAAGTGATTTGTTTTGTAAGTTGTAAGTGCTTGAATAAGCACGTAACCTGTGCTGCAAACTGTATCTATCCCAGTTGATAACGTCTTTGAAGCAGCCCTGAATCGTTCTAGGGCCACTTATTCAGGGTATGAACAGTCTTGAAAAGTCCTTGAATTTTAGGGGAAGTCCTTGAAAAGTCCTTGGATTCCCCTTAAATTTCTGTGCAAGTCCTTCAAAAGTCCTTGAAGTTTCTTCACTTTTTAATGTAGTAGCCTGGAAAGAGTTTTTCGATGCTTTTTGGTTGTCCAAGACAAAATAAATCATAGCTCAGAGAATTTAAAAGTTGTTTACATAAAGTGCTCTATGTTTTATGCTATAATTAATCATCAATTTAAGACAAGTGAGCCGAAAAATGTAGAGAAGTTAGTGAAGCAAACAGTTGGAGCCTTAAAGTCTTATTAGAATGGACTGATGATGTACATTTTTGTAAAATCTCTGAAATTATGTCTAGTAGGTGGTCCTTGAAAATCTAATGTGGTCCTTGACAAGTCCTTGAAAAAGTCCTTGAAAGATGGTTGCAAATTTTTGTGTGAACCCTGTTATTGACTTGAAAAGAGCTGTTATGTTAGAGCGATTTTCGTATGACCTTGAAAAAAGGCTTCGGTAAGTGTTCGTTCTTTGTTTCATCAGCCAATGGATGAAAAGATCAAAACATGGCCTCTTTGTTTTCCCGCCAAAGAAACCCTAATATGGAGAAGGCATTGTTCGATTGGCCAATCGTGTTGTAGTATGATGTCAAAGCGAAGTATCGGTTGATTTCTAGAAAGTTCTCGGGCATGAAGTTTTTTCACCTGAGCGTTCGCTTAACCAATGAAAAGCCAGACACGTTTGTCTTTCCGTTCGATAAACCAATCAAATCGCTCCATTTCCGTTCGTTCGTCATTTCTGTTTTGTTCGCGCGCTTTCATTTCAAGGTCATACGAAAATCGCTCTAACATTTATAGAGAGGTCATTGTACATCTCTAGTTGAGTTTGCAATGGGTGCAAGTTTTCCTCTATCACTCCCGTACTTCAGAAATTACACTGGCTACCAGTGCAGGCGCGCATTTTTAAGATTCTATTATTATGCATATATCTGTAATCTTCCAGCCTTTAAATGCAAGTTCTCCTATAATCTCAAATCCAACTTGGGTATTTTATTAGAGCCACCCAAAGATAAGGTGCTAGAAACTTTGGGCAAGCGTGCATTTCAGGCGGCAGCACCACATTTATGGAATGAGCTGCCTTTACAACTACGAAATATAAAGTCTCTGGAAACTTTTAAGAACTCAATCAGGACATTCTTTTTTAGACAATTTTTTGAGTAGTGAATTTTAATTTGCAATTATATCATTATGTGATTTTAATGCTACAGTTATATAAAGTTATTATATTTTAAGCATACCATTGTGTGTTTTTTTTATTGTCAGCTTTACGGTTGACTATTTTCATATTTCAAAAGATATATTTGAACAATTATTGTAAAGTACTACTGATCTGTATATGTAAATAGCACTATAGAAATAATAAAGTATTATTATTATAATATTGTTTATATATCATTCTCTAGTGATTTTTTTCACACTTGCTTATAGGCCCGGGTCGCACTAGCGTGAATTAATTTTTTTTAACTTCAAAATTTTTGGCAATAAAATTTTTGGAGAGAAGAAAAAGGTTCCAAATTTTAACACGGGTTGCATTATATGAATTTTGCATTTTCCAACTCCAATGACTGACATAATATATATCATTCAAGGAGAGCTCTTGCATTACATACTTCAAAGAAAGCATCACGTAAGAATTGATGGCCGCGAATGGTATAATTATTTTCTTTGGCCTTTTCTTAACTGGATTTTCTTTCTCTCGTAATAAAATGCCATAGCAGTTCTGGTAATAGTTAAGTGTTATGAAGACTATCAACACTCCTTTACGTAGTTGGCTGCAGCTTTCAGGAGATGCAGATCGCTTGAATTGACGTCGAAACCGTCCATGGTCTTTGATTTTACCAGGACTCATTGATACAATGCTGCTAATTAAGTCGAGGGTTTGAATTTATCGCAGGATAGGATGCAAAATTCGTGCACATCAAAATAATTGCCAGCGAAAGGGAGGACAGAGGGCGTCGGAAAAAATCATTTGCCCTGGCAATTTTCAAGTACGTGAATGGAGTAAATGACAGCTTAATGGTTAGATAAACAAAATTGTCAACTTTGCCAAAATTTGGTAGCCTCCGAGGCAGCACTTCGGCTTCTTTGAACATTGGCAGAATTTTGGCAATCGGCAAAAAATTGGGTAGAGTTTTTAATATGGGGTCGCACTTATTTTTCGCTATGTGTTGACAGATCAGGTGCTTAGATAAACAAAATTCGCTCCAGTGCGACCCGGACCTTATTGAACACAAATTTATTGTTTAATTTTGTTCCACAGCTCGGGTTGATTCCCTTGAGACTTGGACCATTAAACAAGTGGCCTGTGGACAGATGCACACTTTAGCTGTCACTAACAAAGGACTTGTCTTTGCTTGGGGTGACAACACCAAAGGGCAGCTTGGTCTTGGAAGTTCGGATACTACCTCTCATAAACATCCAAGGTGCATTGTGAATCATTTTTTTTTTGTTCATTTGCTTTTAGTTTTTCAGGACCCTTGCTTCCTTTTAAACCTTAGCCAAGGGAGTGGAGGGTGTGTGGATTGGGTTTGCGAGGTATGTTGTGGAACTCATGGTCTACTTTTGAAAGAATCTTCCCTGCCCTGCAGTTACATTTTTGTTTGCAATTTAAACAATCAAATTAGGATCATGATAACCTCATTGTTCACTTACCTGAGGAAGAGATGTTAATTACTTTTGACCATTTTAGCTTTAGAGACCTCTCTCCGACAGAACTTCCAACAACTTAGTTGAGAATATTGTTATTTGCTTTAGAGAAGTGACAGGTTTTTTTTTTATATCTGCCAATTGTTAAAAAACAATTTAAATAAACGTAGCTAAAAAGCATCACTTGTGTCAACAACATTCATTGCTGTTTTTTATTGTCTAGAATTGTCAAGCATCTCCAGACAAATGGTTTAATGGTGACACAGGTGGCCTGCGGAGCAAGACATTCCCTAGCGCTCACAGCAGGTTATAATTAATACGGGAATTCCTTCGTAATAAAATTTTGCTACTTGTGTACAATAACTGTATCTTCCTTTGTAATTGCCAAGGACTGAGAAACTCTCAAAGCCATTTTAGTCTTTCATCATTTTCCTTGATTCTGGAATACATAAGACAGGCACTTAATACTGTTCTCGTCAGTGTCCATTGCAGAGAAAGTAGGAAATTTATGCAGCATTAATAATGCTACTCATGCTTGTTTGCGCATGTGTAATAGCTCTTGAAGATGTCCATGTAAACATTGGTTACAAAATAATTTTCTACAAACATGTACAGGTGTAGCTTGTTTACATTATTCATGTATTATATTGTCCATATTAAGCCTTGTTATGTAAATATGTAGTTTAGTCATGGTATTGTTACATCTTTTAGGTGGATATTTGTTTGCTTGGGGGGACAATAGAAATGGTCAGCTTGGTATTGGCAATGCAAGTCCACTACATAACCTCCCAGAACATGTTTCTTCTTTGGTTGGTGTGCCGTTTGCCTTGTTATGTGCTGGTGGCTATCACAGCTTTGCATTGTCTCTTTCTGGAGCTCTCTTCAGTTGGGGGAGAAACAAGTATGTTTGCTTGACGAAATCGTACAGTTATGGTACTTTCGCCTAGTTATGCGGTCCAAATCTTAACTTAAAATTCATTTTTCTTCTGTGAAAGAGTCATTTTAGAATGCTATATACACTGCATGCTGTAATTGAGAAAAAAAAAAAGAAGAAGAAAAAAAAAGCAGTGGTATGGTTTAAACAGTTTTTAAATAATTATGGTTATTTCATTAATAATTAATATGTATTTAGAAGTTTTTCATATTCACTGATTATCTTTTTTGTAGCTTTGGTCAACTTGGTGTAAATGATGATAAAGGTAAGATTTATATGATGTACGTCAATTAAATTATAATTATATTTAATTCCACATAATGCAAAAATTATACAAGGGTATCGTAATGAATAATCATACTTATAACTGTTATTATATGTAAACAAAGCTTAATTTTGAACTAAAATAAAATATTATTCTTAGTAAAGCCTATCATTTTGGCATCATCTTGCCATGTGTTCCTTTCAGATCGTTTCATGCCAGCACTTGTTAAGTCTTTACGATCTCAGCGAGTAAGACATGTAGCTGCAGGGGAGTATCATACTGCAGTTCTAACAGAGGTCAGTGTACAAATTATACAAGCTTGTTCCTTACAGCATTGATCACAGTTTTCTTACCTTACATTGGCTTTCTGGAAGTAAATGTTTACTTTTTATGGAGAGTACCTTGGTTAAATTAAATAAACTGAATTGACACTTTCACTCTTAATGAAACTGTCAAAGTTTAATAATATAGAAAATCTAAATCTCTTTTTGAGACATCCTTCAAAGCAAATTAGCGTCAAACTCAGAAAACAGTGAAAACCTGAAAAATTTCAGGAATGTTGATTATGTAGTGACCAATCACACTTATTAAGTTCAGGACACACAAGTAAACCTCAAAACCACAAACTAATTATTTCTGTTGCTCTGTTGCAATTTACTTTTCTTACGTCTTGTTATTGAGTTTTTCCTCGCAACATGGTTTTGTGAGTGTCACAGTTTAAGTACCTTGTTAAAGTTGTACCAAATAGTGGTGTGCTGATCATCGATTATCGATCATTGATCAAAAATCTTTAAGCAATGCGACAATCATTGATGAATGATGACAATAGATTGTCACGGACAAATGAAAAAAAATGATTGATGACAAATAAAAACATTAAAAAAAAATTGTGTTGGAAGTTGTACATTTTAATGGACTTGTAACAGCAGCTTCCACTGAATACCTCTTTCACCTATGTCTCATACATTTTTAATGCTTTCCAAAACTTGGCGAAACATGCTCGTCCAGGCCAGGTTTTGCATTTTGTATTTTGTTCACATTTGATGGTGCCCTTTTCATAATATAGAAAAAAAAGCTGACGTTGATGGTTCTCATAGAAATTATTCTAAATTAGTAGCTGGCTATAAAATACATTTTTAGATCTACTTTCTGCAGTCAGAAAGGTTACAAGCCAGTAGATGAAAGCAAAACAGGTACAAACAGCTTGCGAAGATGGAAGTGAAACTCAAGTTGGTTCCCAGGATCCTCTCCTCGTTGTCTCGTTTTCATGTTGTCCACAACAAACATGGTGGCTGAGTTTTTTATCAATAGGTTTTCTGATTATAATCGATGATTGATCAGTTGGGTCAATGCGATTATCAATGATAAAATCTCAGCTGATTCTGATGATGAATATACACTGTATGGACTTTTTCTTGATTGATAGTTCAACACATTCTCATCAGCACCATAATAAGGAATGTTAGGGAGAACAGTGTGGAGGTTTTATATGGATGATTACAGTGTGGTTTTATTGGTATTAAAAATAAAAATTCATTATATGTACTTGATTTTGTAGGATGGAGGTGTATTCACATGTGGATGTGGTAGCTATGGCCAACTTGGACATAACTCTAACAATCATGAGTATAACCCTAGAAAGGTAATAATCAACAGTACTGTATTGAGTATCAGTTCATTGTAGATTAAAATAAAAAGTCCCTCAACTGGATGCCCCTCTTGGAAACAGTTCCTGTTGTTTTCCTCACAAAAATATTTAGAGTAAGGTCGATCCACCTTTTGCCAGTAAATGAAAAGAGGAAAAGTGAAGAGAATGTAAACAAAAACAACAACAAACAAACAAAAACACACGCAAGCAGATTTCCCTGCTAGCAGAGGTCTCTCACTACAATGCAAAAATGAGAGAAAGGAGAGAGTCTCTCTCCTTTCTCTCATTTTTGCATCATCGTGAGAGACCTCTGCTAGCAGGGAAAAGCAGATGGGCCCACATCTGACTGAAGTGTTATATGTTATCTAGACACATGATATTATTATTATTATTATTATTATTATTATTATTATTATTGTTCCTGTCCTTTACAGGTATTTGAGCTGATGGGAAAAGCTGTGACCCAAATTGCTTGTGGAAGGTATATTTGCACTGTGTTTGATAAATTCACCTTGCTTTTTGTCATAAGTTAGAGGATAGAATGTACATGAGTGTACATGTATATGTACATAATAGAAAACTCGCTTAAAAATACTGTAATAGGTGTAGATTTGCTAGTTCTACATTTTACTAATAGAGACATTATTTTTTTTTCACTTCTTGTTGTTGCAGGCTGCATACACTGGCTTATGTTGCTTCATCAAGACAACTGTACTCTTTTGGGGCAGGAGAGAATGGGCAACTGGGAAACAACAGATTGTCGAGTGTCAATAGTCCTGTTCTTGTTCATAGCAGCTGGCATGTTGACACTACTGATGGAAGTAAATCAACACAACAGTCTGTGATACACAGAATTGCTGCAGGGGGAGACTTCTGTTATTTACTTGCACCAAGAAATGTTAGTAATTTAGTATTACTAATTTGTAAAAGATAGAATTAAAGAAGATAAAGCCAGGCCTAAAAATTAATTTTTACTGTGAATCACTCAGAAAACTGTGAAAACCAGAAATATTTCTTTTAAAAAAAGGTTTAAAAGGTTAAAGGTCTGTTTATAGTTAAAAGTGACATTAGCTTATCCAGCTAGTTTACAGGCAGTCCATTCAAATAATCATAAACAATAACAATAAACACTTAATGACTGGTTCCGAAGGAAACAGTTAATTTTGTTTCCCAAGAGTCTCAATGTTTCCCGAGGTGGAGCTGAGGGACCAGTCTTAAAGTGATTTGTTATTTAGCTGGAAATTCAGTCAACCTAGCTGTAACAGTGGTCGTCAGTCAACATTTGTGGGGAACTGGACTGACATCATAGATTTTGCAATGTTGCCTGCTAAGAGATTATGGTGGGAAACAGTTTCATTGTTAGATGTCATGTGACCTCAAAGTAACCAATGAGAGCATGTGCTGTTGGGAAAGAAATTTCTAGCCATATAACAAATATCATATTTAACGTATCAGCTAGGATTAAAAACCCCAAATGGCAGGAGGCAGCCAGTAGGCAATTTACAAGTGTGCCAGTGAGGATTGGAACTCTGGCTGACCGAAAACACTTAGTCCAGTTAGAGGCCAGAGTGAGACTCAAACTGAATCTGGGATCATGGGATTGCGAGTCTAGCATGTCTGAGAGAATATGGTGAACACTAGTACTCTGTAATAACACTAGGCCTATAAATTGTTTTTGCTGTGAATTACTCAGAAAACTGTTCAAACCAGAAATGTTTCTGTAATGTAATTGTGTGTCAAGCAGGCTAGCATGAGAACCCGTACCGGAACTTATTTTGGATTCTAAAATAGGGCAGCAACAGTATGTCATGTGATTTTCGAGAGCCAGACACTTCTAAGCACCTCTGGACTTTGTCTGAACCTGAATGCCGGAAAATGGTTCACCTCCTTTCTGTGGGAAATCCATCTGCAGAAGCATTACAGTAAGTCTGTTGTGTTTCAAATTCATGGCTGTGACAGTTAAATTCCACATACCAGTACTATTATAGGCATGTCCCCCCCCCCCTGGGGGTGGGATGTGCCGCGGAGACCCTGGAAACCTTAGCCTATACCAGAGCTAGTTCAGCTGAATTTTGCTACCCTATACTAGACTAAACTCCCCAAATCCCCCCCTACTCCCCCAACCCTCCCCCCCCCCCCCCTTCATCCTAGAGTAGCTTTAAGACTGAGTTGCGTAAATTTCAACTTGCCGATTTGATTTTTTAATATTTTTGAGTGGCAATTCCCGGTTTCCCTAGTCTGGACTAAAATCTTCAACCAATTGATCAGTTTCCTGGAAAATGACACCCTATTCTAGATCCAACCTCTCTGATTTATATACCTTATCTCAGAGTCAACTGCTTGAAAACCATACCCTTCACATTCACAGCAGCGCATACCTATATAGCCCATACATGGCATTACCCCCCTTCCCCCTGGGGGAGGGGGGTTCCCTCTGTGCTGCTTTCAACATCTTTCTTAGGAAGGGAATATTATTGCTCCTTAACCGTCAAGAAATCTTTTCACTTTGTCAAATTAAAATGTAAGCATGCTACCAAAAGGTGATTATTATCACAAAGAGGCTAAGTTTGAAAGTTTCAAACGCTCATTTTCGAGGACGGGAACAGAAGTATGGAATCTAATTCCTTCTGACTGAAGAGATAGAGATACTTCTAAATCTGTTTTTAAGAGATTGTTCGGGGATTTCTATTCGATACTCGTTTAGATAGGGACGACTATGTTGAAGTCGGCACTTTTTTCAAAGACTACAGCCAAGCTCTTCAAAATAAATGCAACTTATTTAACAAACTTCCATTTGCTTAGGAAATAAGTACGCGTACGGGGTATCAATTTAAATATTTCTAATAGACATTTTGTAACTTTCTCTCCGCACAGAAAGTTGGAGACAGTTTTTTCATCCAACGCTTGCATGTGTGGCTCATTTCTGGACGGGTAATTAACACTTAATGTATTCGAACTTAATCTGTGTTTTTAGTTGTATGTACGAAGTTTTTAGACAGTTTTAAGGCTGAATTTCCGCCGCTGTCTCAGGTCTGATCTTGTTAAAACTAGCACAGACCATGTGCCCTAAAATTCCCAGAAACGCTAGAATATGTCAGCATTGTTCATCTATTGATACCGAGAGTGAATTGCACTTCATCTTTGATTGTAGTCTCCACAACCTCGCAGCCGAGCCACCCTTTTCTGATGGTAGGGTCAACCTCCTAGCCGGGCCAGTGTTTCTGTATATAAACACTTTTCTTTGTCTAGGAAGGTCAATTCGCTCAAGGCGAGACAATCAGAGCATGCGCGAGTGCTGTTTTGGAAGAAGGGAGTTTAAGGAACGACGACGGCGTCGGCAACGGGAACGGCAAAAAGCCAATAGTTAGATCACGCTATTTGGTATATTTCTTAACCGTGGTTGCACGACTACAGCGTGAAAGTGCCTACTTTCACGTTTTGTCGAGGACGGGAACACAAGACAACAACTTTCTTTTTCTTTTCTTGAACGTTGAGACAGTCCTTCAGAAATCAACGCCAGAAAAAAATGCCCACACATGGCAAAGTAAACGAGATGGAATAAGCGCGATAAAGTTTGAGGCAGCGCGAATTCACTTTTTAACTGACGTTTTCGTACACGTCGCCGTCGCCGTCGTTGTTTGCTTAATCTCCGTAGTCAGAGTTTTCGTGAGCGCTGTTGTCCCGGGCAAATGGCAGGGTTCTATATAAGGTGTTTGAGGGGTAAAAGTTCTCCCCCCACCTCCAAAAAAAAAAAATGCCTATTACATTATATTTGAAACAATATTGGACAAATCATCCAGACGCGACGAGGTCAGTGCACACTGGAAGTATTCCCTGTTTAAGGACACTATATGACAAGGAACACGCAGTATTCTTATTCTAAAATAAAAGACCACTGCAACATTTCTCAAATTTGTGTCTCAAAATGACCAGATTGCATCTCAGCGCATATTCATTTCAAGAACTTTCCGCGGGGGCATGCCCCAGACCCCCCTAGGAAGCTCGTGGCCTTTGGCCACTCGAGACTTCTCCCTCTAAAGATAAATTCTACATAGCACCCGGAATGGGTGAACATTTTTCTCACATAAACCCTCGCTTAAGTTGGCCGTGCTGGGTGGGTGACCCTTCTTTCCGGGAGAGGTTTTCTCCACATAAGCGGGGTCGAAGAATTCAAGAAAACTGGCCTGACTGGCCCGCATCAAGCACCAGAGATAACTTTTAGCCCTCTTTTTCTGTTTGGATATTAGGTTTAGGCTATTGTTTTTTCTTTGTCTAACTTTTCAGACGAAACCATGAACAAACAAGTTCCAAAGTCCATGGAATAAATTTGGCATCAGCAAGAAGATGTTTTGGTATGCTCAACTTTATGCCACATCAGTTAGTGGCTAGTAAGGTAATTGCAAATGACCGCCACATTGACATTTCATGGCTGTCCTTCATCTTAGCATGTCAATAAAGAGCTTTAGATTTTAAGACGAGAACGACTACGAGTAGTGGGCGCGTGCGAACCAACGTCATTTTGGCGGGAAAATGTGATAGCCATCGTAGCCGTCGTCATTCTACTACGAGTTTTAGCAAGAATGCCCGTAGTGGCGAAAACGAGTTATCAAATGTTAGGAATTTTGTCATTTAGCGATCGGGAGAGGGCTTCACCTCCTTCAACGCGAATAAACAAACTAACTATTCTGGTGAAAACAAGTACAATGATGCTTTCCGAGGTGTCTATTTTTAGAGAATAGGCGAAAAAACTTAAAATTAAATGTCGTCCTCGTAGTTGTCGTCGTCCTCGAATCTAAAGTTCTCTTGTAAGTGGGGCGGCAACTAATACATAAGTTCTATGACCTTGGTGTCATCGTTGTAATTGGGGGTTTACGTGACTACAATGACGACGGCAGTAAAAACGTCAGTATTAAAAATTAATGTATTGACTTTCTTTCTTTCTGTCACTGGTGTAGGCGAATTCCAAGATACCACTTTCAAGATCAATAAAAGAAAAAAAATCGTCACTTCCTTTGTAAAACGTTGTAGAATTCATGTCATAGTACGAAAAAGCGTGATGCACGTGCAGGGCTGTTGTTTTGCTCCTAAGATTTTTTTTTTTTACGTTGTTGCTTTCTTCGTCTTGGTCGCGTGAACTCCTTGATATTGACTTGAATGGGGTAAGGTGATTCGCTCGCTGACGTGGCAGCAGAGTCCATGGTGTCCAGTCTCTTCTATTCCTCCTCAACCACTGGCTGCTAAGGGAAGTTGGGCGAGGGGTGGATTTGCCTTGTCATTCGTCTTCTTCCCTTTCTCTGTGTTTTCCCATTCTTCCATCCCTGCTTTCTCTTTCCTTCTCTCTTTCCATCCCTGCTTTCTCTTCTCATGCCACTTGCTTCTTTTCTGCCGCGGTGGTCTCACCTGAGGATGTACATGTATCATTTTTTTTTCATTGTTTTCTCTTATCTCCTAATACCTTTTTGTTCGTTTGTTTTCAGATGTTTAACGCAATAAAGCAAGGTGTTGTTCACTCCCTACAGCAGCCTCCTCCTGATATCGAGGCTCTGAGGGTTTATTTGTTGCTGCCAGAATTTTCCATTTATCAAAAGGAAGAACAGTACGATGCAATTGTTATTCCATTTGGTGAAGCTATCCTGAGATTATCAGTTGATGCAGGCAAAGTGTTAAGTGAGTATCAAGAGCCTTATGCCTCATTCGCACCAACTAAATATGTTTAATTAAACTAGGCTTTTTTAATTGATGAAAAAAAAAAGGTACGGAAAAATCGCAGTCTTTTTCACAGAATTTCAATGAACTTTGACGTTATATAATTGCAATAAAAGTATAGTACACAACTTTTATAAAGAAAACAAATTTAAACGGTGTTTAACCTTAAACATGTTCAAGCTTTGGTGCATGTGAATTGGGCATAAGAGACAGTGTTCATGGTTTTTAGCGATTTTTGATCATACGTCCTTGAAACGATGGGGAAGAAAATCGTGCCATCGCAACTATAAAATTTGAAATTATGGGATTGGTTGGCATATTAGAAAGAAAAACATGAAAAAAGCCGCTATGCCAAAAATCAGCACGTTAGTGGAGATTGGTGGGAAGATATACGCTTCGTTATGCTCTGATGACTACATACAAATCCTTCTAAAATTTGCTTGGATCGTAACAGGCCGATCCCATAGTTTTACAAATTTTATTTTTATGTCGTAATCACTTCTTGTCTCTTCAGCGAACTTTCTAGATTTTCTGTGACATCATTTTGCATACTGAACAATCGAACGATGCTTTGCTCGTCTTTATATTTTTTCCAGGGCGATGGTGGTCCACATTACCCTCAACATATTTTTCCCACACAATGAAGGTTTGATTATTTCAAATTATATGTTTGTTTTGAAGTTAGCATGATATTTCACTGAATGAGGAAGGTTTGGTTATAACACCCCACAAACAGAGCCTCCTTCTTTTCCTTCTTGAGTGAGGAGGAGAAAAGGAGGCTCTACCTGAATCGCGTCAAACCCTTATTTCATTTTATTTTATTAGATTCGCCAATTATTGGCAGGGTCACCGCGACAGCATGACTCCAATTACTGCGGGTCCGTAGCAGTCCCTCCCCCCATGAGAGATAGACCACCACAGCGGGGATTACGTCCCCTACTCTTTACGAACAGTGTGTGGCTTTCTTTAACGTCCCACAGAATTTATATATGCAAGGGTTGTGAGACCGGGCCTACGGTTTATCGTCCTTATCCGAGACGACTAGAAAGTCTAACCATTTGCAGATGTCTTTGCAAAGGCAGCACTTTCTTCTCAGTTATTTAAAGACCCTGAGTGTTGGTCCGGCGCTTATCTAACTGAGCTAACCTGGCGCCGCAGCTCAAACGTCTGGACTAATCAATCTTTTGTCAAACAGGTTTATTCGAGAGCTGATAAGGTGATACTCGGTAAAAAAATATCAAAAAGTTTCAAATGTTTTCAAAAAAACACAAACGTTTAGGGTTTATGACCCTTCTTCAGTGTGACATTTCTTTACCGAGTATCACCTTATCAGCTATTGAGGTACAAGTGTCACGTATCCCTGACGGTTTTTCCGTTTAACATTCACATAGGTTTATTCGAGTGCGAGTACCCGCTATTTGATAAACCGATGGTCACAACCGAGCCCGCAGTAGCAAGTGCTCGGCTGTTACACCCAAACTATATCCTGACAACATGCCGTGCATGCTCAACAAAGATCTTATTTGATTCATGCCGAGTCTTTCTCAGGCATCTTTTTTCTGACCCTGCGAGCAGAGCCTTCTTTTGTCTTTTTTTAATGAGGAGGAGAAAAGGAAGTTCTGTCTGAATCACGTCAAACCTTTGCGGCCGCCGCAGCCCGAACCGATCACTGAGTGGGTATATGCTAATTAACAATTAGTCGCCGAAGGCGACGTGAATATCGGCGAATAGTCACCGAGACGAAGTCGAGTTGACTATTCGCCGATATTCACGTCGCCTGATTCGACTAATTGTTTTAGTATAATTACACTGATGATTATTCGAGAAAATAAAATTGTTGATAAATTTCCGACTCCGAAACATCAAAAAATCTGGCTGCCATTTTGAAAACTGCTAGCCTTCGATGTTATAATCACCGCGCGGTGATTATAGCGGGATAAAGCGAAGGTTCTAGCCAATCATAGCGCTCTATTTTCGATAATCATCAATGTAATTATTCTAAGATTCAATATTCATCTGATCAATGCCATTCACTTATCTTACATCCAGTTCGCCTCAGATTTATCAAGTTCATCAAGACTAATCCAGCTACACTGCACTAGTCGATCCTCTAGTTGCCATATTTTGATTCTATGAGTTACTAGGTTCAGCATTTTACTGACCAGTCAATAAACCGTAGTTTTCTGTGTTTTGTTTTAGATGTTTCAAGACTGTGTCAAGTACTTACTTCATTTCCCTCCTCCAAAGGTCAAGGATGAGGTAGTTCATCATTCCTGTTGATTATTATGCTAAGATTACCAATATACCACGGTGAACAACTACTGAACATTGCAAAATAGTGGTTTGAACCCATGGGGTGGAACCGACGATAGACTATTCCAACCCCAAGTTGGTGACTTTGTTTTCAAGGTTGAGGGAACGGTCTATTGACACTTGTGAGGAAACTAATAGACCTTTATCACGCGTCATAAAAGCTGATAATTTGTACTTATCTAGACCTAGTTTAAGTATAGTTTTGACGATAATTTAACGTCAAGGTTGATGTCGTAAAAAAATTGCTTTTCAGGCAATACGACGGCAAGCAGGACTGGCAAATTGTTTAGGGGTCTTGGAGCAACTTCATGTGGTAAGTTTAAAACCGATTCGCCTGAAGCACTTAGCTAACGTTTGATTATTAAAGTCCCCTAGTGGAGAAAATTATTAATGTCTCCTTCCTATCAATTAAGTCGTTTGCCCCAGCCGCTTGAATGTCTAGTAACTTGTAGTTATCATTGAAATGGGTTGTCTTTCATCGTCGTTTGTTATTCATAAGGACCTTAAGCGACGACGACGACGACAGTGAAATGAAAATGTCGCCAAAAAAATGAGTTTACGTTCCTTCAAACTTAATCGCGTCTATTTGGACCCGCTCAATATATCAAATACAGGCGTCTCTTCCTGGAGTTGAATTTAAAGGATTTTATTTAGGTTCAAAAAGAGGAAGGAAATTTCGTCGTAGTATGTCCACGTCCTCCATAAAACGTCAAATTAGGAGGTTTCACGTCGTAGTCGTGCAGTGGACGTCAAAGAAATGTACTAAAGAGCGTGATGCACGTGCAGAGCTGTTGTTTTGATCATTAAAACTATTGTTTTTTTTAAGTTGTCGTTTTGGTCGTCGTCGTAGTTGCTTATAATAAACTCCTGTTAAGACCCTAAGCATAAGTCTAATTGGGAAGAGAACCTGTAGCCTAAATTTAAAACGTTCCTTCTAGTCGCATACTCCTCCCAGCTGTGAGAGTATGCGATTCGAGGGCATATCCGAAATTCAGGCTAATATAAATGGCCCCTGGAGAATGTTTTTATTCTCCATCCTGCGGGAATAAAATAAATAAATCCTTTATTTGATAAGGCAGGTTGAATAAATGGCAGCTATTGCTGATGTGAACCTGCTAAATGCCTGAAACAAATAATTCAAATCAAGCTAAACAGGGTTAAGAATCCCAACTGGCCGGAGGCAAACCAGTTGGCTATTTACAAGCGTGACCGAGGATTTGAACTCGGGACTACCGTGAACAAATCCAGCTAGCGGTCAGGGCTGAGTTGCTCAAAGCATGGTTAGCTTTAACCATTGGTTAAGCAGTATCAAAACCAATACGTTGTCAAGGTATTAAACGCTGGTTAACGCTAACCATGCTTCGAGCAACTGGGCCCAGAGCGGGACTTGAACTCGGGACCGGCTCCAAATTGCAAGTCTAGCGCTCCAACCACTCGGCCACGCTGCTCCCCAAACCATAATCAGTCGTCCTTAAGCAGAGTATCACAATGAAAACATTAGGCACCTTAAGATCCGAGAAGGGCAACGGCGGCGAACACGTCACTTAAAAAGCGAATTCGCGTTCTTTCAACTGAGTCTTCATCGCGATTATTCCAACTCACCTACTGTGTCAAATGTAGGTGAATTATCCTGGATTTGAATTCCTACGAACAATATTCCAATTTCAAAAATGGAAAGAAAGTTTCGTCGTTGCTTGCTTACGTCGTCCATAGAAAGTGAAGTTAGGTTTTTTTTTTATGTCGTAGTCGTGTAGTGACGGCAAAGAAATGTGCAAAAAAAAAAAAAAAATTTGTTGTTTTGCTAATTATTTTTACTGCTTTTTTGACATTCTCGTTGCCCTCGTCGTCTTCGGATCTTATTAGGGAGTTTAAGATACGGAGACTACGGACTACGAACTACGGCTGGACGAGCGTTGTCCTTGGTTTGTAGCACTGGGTTGAGTCGTGCAAATATAGAACGTTAAGATTGCACTACAGACAGTAGACTACGAGAGAAGAGGCGGAGAGGGAAACAACACGCAAAGATTTTCTTGTTTTCATCACAGTTCACAAAAATGCAAGTCAGTTTTGCATGTGATCTTATCTTTAGAACAATGAACAAATTCTTCCAGGTTACAGATTTTATTGTTTTCGCACTATTTACATATTGTTTAATTTTATCAGTACTTGAAGGAAGCAATTAAGTCGGTTGAAATTGGTGAGCAAAGTTTTGGTTACACAGGTTTTATTTTTTTTCGCCCATGAAAACTTATTTCACACATTAAAGAAACAGACATAGCTCATTTATTAGATTTAGAGGATGGACTTCTCCGACTACTGATCTGATGTAGTTTGAAGTATTGAAATGGCGAGTTTCGACTATTTCGAAGATGTTTACATCATTTTCATTCAGCAAACGCGATACAAAAACTCGCATAAACAAAGGTTACACAAGTAGAAAGACACACTAATCAGTTCGAACAAACATTGAAACTTTTCAAGTGCGAAGAGAAAGTAAATTACCTGCATGATTTCTCTTCTTCTCGGCATTCAATCTGAATTTTGCGTGTAAACAGCTAAATTTAATATGAGCTTAGTTTTAGACAAAAATGTAGTCACAACCTAAAGTGGTTCGAGTGGAATAAAAACGTAAATCTGAGCAGAAATTAGACACAACTTACATATTTCGCTTCCCTCTCACTTAAAGCAGGTGAATTGAAAACGTTTTTACGAAAAGACGAGATTCTTGAATTACCGAGACGGCAAAATACGAGCAAAATGTTCTCCGTAGTCGCGACTACGCGAAACAGCTCAACAACTCACCGTAGCCGCTGGACTACGCGGGAAAAATCAACAGTCACGTGGTTTTGATCATGCGCAGTAGCATGTTGAACCGTAGTCGTAGTCCATAGTCGCCGTATCTTAAACTCCTTAATAGGAGTTCGCTTTAGCAACGACGACGAGGACGGAAAATAGGACGTCAGAAAAGCAATGGCTTTATTACGCAAAACAACAACTTTGCACGTGCATCACGCTTTTTGTATATTTCTTTAACGTCCTTGCACGGCTACGACGTGAAAATGCCTAATTGCAAGTTTTATGGAGGACGTAAACAAGCGACGACGAATCTCTTTTTCTCTCTCTAAACTTGAGTGCGGTCCTCAAGAAATCAACTCCAGGGAAATTCGCCGACACTTGCCATTTTCAGCAAATTGGAATAAACGCGACAAAGATTGAAAAACCGCGAATTCATTTTAAAACTGACGTTTTCGCTGCAGTTGCCGTCGTCGATGCTAACGCTCCCTAATGTCCCTTAAAACGATGCCCTGACGGACCTTTTGAAGTGTCATTTTCATCTACCCTTTCTTAACCAAATACCCTTTGTAGGTTTTTGTGTACTAATTTTTTATTAGTGAATTTCAAAGCAAGCAGGCCATTATAAGAAAAGTTCCCATAGCCACAATCATTTCTGTCAAAGCTCAAGAAGTATTTAATTTTTTGAGAGTATTCGTGTCACTGCCTGACTGTGCAGCTGTGCGATTTCTAAAGACTTCAAAAATATTAGATGATTAAATGCCGATTTTATACATATTCTACAGGTTAACACGGAATCTGGTGATATTGTGCCATTCAATCAGTTTTACATCCCCGAGATTCAACAGACTATCGATATCAGAGCTGACTACTTCAATTGGATTCAGAATCAGGTAACTAGAACTACAACGAAAAACTAAAACAACAATAACAACAACAACAACATTAACAGAAATGTTATAGGGAAGCTACAGTGTCATGTTACAATGCTTGTGGCCGACACCGGGGTACCTGGGTCAAATTTTGCTGGGTATGTGCCGCTGGCCTCTATGAACCCCTACCCCATTACAGTCTATTGTGTGGCCAGTAATAGAACCCATAATTTTTTGGGGACAAATGTAATTTTCGCAATCCCAACTTATTCATTTTCTATCACCTTTTTAAAACGCGAATCTTCCCATTTCTAAATCTCTTCTTACCTGTTTTTTCTTAGTTCCAAAATCTTCGAACTGCGCGACCCCATTCTATTAACTCTTTTGAAAATGCAACGCGACGCAATCTTTGATTGACGGAAATAATAAACATGGGCTTGCCGTTCCAATCCACCCAGAGGCTGTTTCCATATCGGAACCGGAAGTTGTTTTTCGTTTACTTGATGCTATTACGAAATATCGCACCTGAATGAATTCTCTCTTCGATACAGTAACCGTGGTATGTCGCGTTTGGGTATGACGGTATGACATTTTCTGGTGGTGGTATCATGAAATCTTGTCGGTTTCATTAATTCGCCCCTGCATCCCGTGAACAGTTTACAAATCTAAGCCTGAGAAAACAGCCGACATTTCGCGATGCCTCGACTGGTTTCCCCGCGAAATGACGTGTGAAGAACGACCGCAGAAATTCCATACTGAGGTAGTGTCGCTACCCAGATCTGGGTAGTACTTCTAATTATTTGAAGCAATTTTCCTTCTCGGCGCAACCAATCAGAGTGCACTACCCAGATTTGGGAATTGCACGTCATCAGTGTGGATTTCTGCTATCGTTCCTCAGACGTTATTTCCCGGGGAAATCGCGAAAGGTCGCTTGTTTTCTCAGGCTACCAAATCTAAGATCCATTCCTTAAAAGGCTTATTGAACCTCCAGCAGTTTGCCTGCAGCTTTTTTTCACCTGCTTCTCCTTTTGTTTAGATTGTGACAAACCTTCAAGAATTACGGCACCACCTGTATCACGTGGTAGGCCTTTCATTTTCAAAAGCTCGTTCAACCAATTCCATGTATGGCCGCATGCAGATCGCCATTACCACGTGACTTGCTGCTTATTTCGATCACAACGTGAAAGAAATGGGCCATTTCCGAGTTTCCAAACCCCCCACTTTCAAAATGAGGTTAAATGCAAGACTTGTCATGTGAAAATGAGTTTCGTTTGTACAACAGCTTAGTTTCATTTTCGTATCGGACTTTGCACTTACCCTCTGTTTCAAAAAGAGGCTGGGGCAACTCGTAACTCGCCTATTTAAACTTGACTGGGACTCAAACCCTTATTAGAGACCTTTAGATTCGAGGACGAGGAAGAGGACAGAATTTGACTTGAAAACCCTATATCTTTCTTACATCCAAGATTTGACCTCAAAACCCTATACCTTTCATACATACTTCGCATCATTTTTATGGTTTTACACGTTGTATCTTACACCAATTTTGTATATACACTTATTTCAATTAAGGTTGCTTCAGAGAAGAATGATGCATGATCCATGTTTCATAGCCCGTAGTGCATTATTGTAACAAGTCTAGTAAATTATGTGCCCGCAAAGAGCCTAGAAACCTAGAAAGCAAACGCCGCTGACGCTACTATGCTATGTCAGCTGAGCGTTAAGACAATGTATTTCAAAACACTGAATCCTAGGCTTTTTAATTTAAGACAGTGATTTGAGGTTAGGTTTTTCTCTGTGGTAATATGCAAATGTCGCAAATTTTCAACGAGTTGGCTTGGCTCGTGCACGTGGGAATTGTGGATGGAGATAAAAAAGTCACATTCAAGGCGTTTTTTGAACAACAATAAACAACTTAACATTACGTGTTTATGTATTTTTGAGGCAATTTTTTTAAAAAACTGAATAAAAAAAAGAATACCGTTGATTTGCTTTATTGAAATAACCAGCATTCTGGCCCATGCAAAAACGAAGCTTAATCAGGTGGTAAAACCCTATTCATTTAATGTTGTTAAAAGAAGAGGCTTCTAGTTTTTTTACTATGATATTTTAAAAATGAAATTTTTTCGGCTCTATCATGCTTAAGAATTTTAGCAGCCATTTGACTTGAAAGCTCTCTTGAACGCCTTTTCACAAATGGTCTCCATTATTTCATTAATGAACGTGAACAAGACTAAACTTCCAGCGACAGAAGGGTTTACCATAGTGCACTGCAGGCTATGAAACATGGTTCACGGGAGCAACCTCAATTGAAATGGGTGTATATAGCTCCACGCGAATATGTTGTGGTTCAATTTTATCGTTGGTTCAAATTTTATTTCCTTTTGTTTCAAACTCATTATCACACATTACCATACCCAAAAACAAAAGAAAATAAAATTTGAGCCAAGGATAAATTTGAACCGCAACAAATATTTTCTCATCTCTGATGAAACCGTTTAAAAAGTTAAAGGCTTCATTAATTTAAAAACAGTATTGTTATTTTTAATTTTTTATCATGCTTCTGAAGGACAACATGAACAGATTACCGGAAAGCTTTATTTTACTCTGTTTTTGCCTCCAAAATTTGCCCGGTTATTTGAATTGAAGGAGGTTAAGCCCTCTCCCTGTAGCAAAGCGATAAAACTTATAACGTTTGATAACTTGTTCCTGCTACTACCACACTCTCGCTTAAATCTTGTATTCACGTTTTCCCGCCGGCAAAATGACGTTGGTTTACTCGCGCGTATTACTTAGTATTGAGAAAATCTCGTTCTCGTCTTTAGATTTAAGAGTGGCTTTCCGTAAATATCGACCCATGGTCGGCACAAGTTGAAAATTTGATTACGCTCATATTTTGCTCATCGATAACCCTTAATGAGTAATGAAACATGCTGTAGTTAGTTTTCCAAATAACGTGTTCTTTTGTTAAAATTCGAGAAAACGCATTTTGCCCGCTCAGAGCTCAAAATCCACTTCCGGTAAAGCGAAATTTTACACAAATTCCATTGACTCGTACGTCAAACCACAACGATTTGGCAGCCTTTGAAGAACACGAATAGTTTTTATGACCCTTTCTTTATTATGAGGCGATAAATTTGTCAAAGCTGTAATAATTTTGTGGCCAAAAAGGTATTGTTAAAAATAGGCCCTATTGACAATTTCTGCCGTTCAAAATTATAGGGATAAAATAAAGCAAATTTTTACAATGCGCTATAACTTAGAATTCCGCAAATTGACTTTTTACGGCTTAACTAGGCCCCAATCTATCAGAAAATCGAAACAAATCTCTGGGCAAATGATTTTAAGTAGCCCGCAAGACGTTGAGTTCAACCCTAATTTTGCAAAAAAAACGCGACATTGCCGTGGTTAAAAATAGCGTTACACGGCCCGTCACGCCAGTGTTACCGATAGATATGCTTTAAACAATTTACTTAAAGGCAGATTAAAAGCCAGTTCGAAATTAAATCTTTCAGTAAACCTATTATTCTCATTGACTGCAGCATTTTCTTCAGATACAACATTTAGGGTCCCTGGGATAGCGTCACACACTTCCATGTTCAGTTTCAGACTGCCGATTTCCCTCAAAAAATGGTATATAAACAGAACAAAATCTAAAAACTAAAACTGACTACTGAATGAATTTTTGCATTGAGAGATATTTGCGAATTAAATCATCGCCAATCAATGCCATTTGGTTTATAAAAACTAATTTCCTTGAAGCAATTTTAAAGAATAAAAATATTTTAGACTAAGTTTGGTGCAATAGTTCTTTTCGAAGTTTTTACCCTTACGGGCTCTAAAAACTGAAAAACGTGGATGCACCAAGAGGAGCATATAATATACTTGTATGACAACGTGTATGAATCATGAAGCTAATGCACGACTATGACCCATTAAAACAAACCAAGAGGACTCTTTGCTTTGCCAGGCTTACCATAAACTCAGTTTCGGGTTGCTTTCGACGTTTCAGTGGAAAATTCCTGAAACAAACGAACGTCTGAAAAGGCAATCGCCTATTTTCCTGGTTGGAAACGTCCAGGCGGAAGTTCGGATTTCATGTCTTCAAACCTTTTTTGAATATTAGTTTCATTATGAGGCTTTCGCGGCCGTTTTTCATAAAACGAAACTGACTTAGGAAAATGGTAAACGCGATTACCGAACAGAATCAAAATTAATCAGTCATGAATTCTCCTCACCATTCGCCCAAACCGTGATGTGACCGGTTTACCAATGTAACTAGTAAAAAAGCCTTGATGCCAAGAGCCTGCGATAAAGCTTCCTCTCATCGCTATCTGCCGCCAGGGACATTTCGTCAAAGAGCAGTGAGAGGCAGGTGTATCGCAGACTATGCGTCATATATCGTAAGTACTTTGAGGCGCCTTGTTAAGTGCATAATAGATCGTAGCAAGGGCAGATCGTTGCAATATCTCTAATTAGTTATTAAGAGACAACAACAGAAAACTCGCTGTTCCTCTACCCCAGACAAATGTTAAGAAAAATAGTTTTTTTTTAAGCAGTTCTTTGGAATAGCCTTCCTATATATTGACCAGCAGCAGGCGAAGTCCCTTGGGGTGTTGAGGGCCGGCCGCAAACAATTCTTCTGGAGATCTACGCGGTACTTACGTAAAGCGGACTAAGGCTTTCAGTCTTCTAGTATTCGGTTTGTGACAAAGACTAAGGTAAGGTTTTGGAGGCCTGCTTAGGCGTCTAAGTTTCATGGACTAAGGTTACGGAGGATGAGGAAAGTCCTCAAGTCTGTCTTTTCTCTTTAGGTGTTCCCATTCGTTCGTTACAAGGTTCTTCTTAGGTTTAGTATTATACTCTATTTTGTTTCCCTATTTTATTTTTATTATTATTTTTTTTTTTGAGGAAAAGACGATGTTCTCTTTCCAAACGCTGTTGAAAGGAACTTTCAGTCTTTTAACCTGTCATCTTGAAGTTCAGTATTACAGCTAGAGTTTCCATGACACTAAAACGTCAATCAGTGCAAAGTCTTTCAGGCCATAAATTAAAGAAGCCCGCACTTTTTGCGTAAGCCAAAAAAGTGGAATAGTCCAGGTAATGTCCGGAGCAAAACTAGGCGTCTTGAACTAGGCGTCTTGCGGGCTACTTAAAATCATTTGCCCAGAGATTTGTTTCGATTTTTTGATAGATTGGGGCCTAGTTAAGCCGTAGAAAGTCAATTTGCGAAATTCTAAGTTATAGCGCATTGAAAAAATTTACATTATTTTAACCCTATAATTTTGAACGGTAGAAAGTGTCAATAGGGCCTATTTTTAACAATACCTTTTTGGCCACAAACTCATTACAGCTTTCACAAATTTATCGTCTTATAAGAAAGAAAGGGTCATAAAAACTATTCGTGTTCTTCAAAGGCTGCCAATCGTTGTGGTTTGACGTACGAGTCAATGGAATTTGTGTAAAATTTCGCTTTACCGGAAGTGGATTTTGAGCTCTGAGCGGGCAAAATACGTTTTCTCGAATTTTAACAAAAGAACACGTTATTTGGGAAAACTAACTACAGCATGTTTCATTACTCAATAAGGGTTATCGATGAGCAAAATATGAGCGAAATTAAATTTTCAACTTGTGCCACAAAAAGTCGATTTTGGTCGATATTTACAGACAGTCGCTCTTAAAGGTCTCTTATAAGTTAGTCAAGCCAACTGGAGAGCTGGTCAATCGTGTGTCCATCATATACCCGATGGTGGTGATAAATAGCCTACGTTGCAGAGGTAGACTACCCCGGTTAGTAGCGTCTGCGAAGCGGCGCCGATATCCTTGTTCTATGCCGCCCACGGACTCAACGTATTTTTGGAAATGCGTTGCATATTTCCCTTCAACTGATTGGCTAATTGGCATTGAATTTTTTAACAGGCCAATCATGGCGCATGCTCAAATCCTGTTATACGGGTGGGGTCCCGAACAAGGGTTTCGGCGTTGATTCACATACACACTTAACCAGGCCCCAATTGTTCAAAATGTTGATAACGCTGTCCACCAGATAAATCTCTATCCGGTGGAAAACGAAATTGGTTTCCCCAATGCTTATCCGCTGGATCGTGATTCATTCGGTGGATAGCACTATTTAGCATTTGAACAACCAGCGCCAGAACTTTAGTTCTGCCTGTGGCGTAGGCTAGTGATAAAAATCATTGAATATATGGCATGATTCATATTTTAATTGCGGATGAAACATATGATTGTAGGAGTAGTCCGTATTCATATTCTTGTAAAGACCGCTTTTTGCGTCCGTTTTTTGTTCCATCTGCAGTTTAGTTATGATCTATTTCATATATTCCCTGTCTTGGTTTACCTCATCTCTTTAGTAGCGTACATTTATTGTAAATTCTAATAAAAATGTGTTTAAATTATTTTAAGCAATAGTATGATCATAAAGTTTGGTTACGATGGTGTGATTTTCCTTTACAGCAAACGTTTTCTTTCTGTCGTTACCCCTTTGTGTTTGACGCTGAAGCCAAAACTACGTTACTGCAAACCGATGCTGTAATGCAGATGCAAGTAAGTTTAGACAACACTTAGGTATATATGCGTCAACAACTGAGTGTGGCGTTGAGATTGCGAAATCTTGACCAAGTTTTTTTGCCCCCTCTCCCCGTTTGAAAAAACAGAATAATATAAAATAAAATCAGTTAAGGATTTACTGTAGGGGAATTTTCTTTTGCGGAGTCAAGGTGGAAATCCCGGAGCGAGGAGGATACGCCCACATTGTTCTAGCCAGTGCTAGAATCATTGCGTTCATCAGAACGCATCTTACTCTTGGTGTTCCTGTGGTACAAAACCAAAAATGTGCGAGTTATCGAGGGCGACTGCCAATTAGCCGCTCCCACTGATTTTATCAGGGGCATCTCGGCCGGGAAACTGGACTCCTTACGACGCGATTTCGTTTCCGTAAGTGACGATTGCGGATCTGTAATAAAGATTACCTCTAGTATTTAACATAACACTTGCAGCTGCTCTAGATTAATTGAAGGTACTTCAAATTCGTACAGTTTGCCAGGGTAGGCTATCACTTTTAAACAAATGCAGCTAGCCAAAGCTGCTTACACTGCCGTCATGCTTAGCCATTTCTGCAACTTACTAGGACGATGTGGACGCGAAGCTGTTTAGAAATTAAGATGGATTTCCACTGTCGCTTAATTGTTTCGTGCGTAGGCACGTAGATTTTACGCGCGGAAATAAAATAGAGGCAATATATGCGGTCGTAAACGAAAAAGTTTCGTTTAAAATCCTCACTCTCAACTTTTACGTTTACGCTCTGTCTGGGATGCGTTACGTCTTGCGTATGCACGTAACAATAACGCGACAGTGAAGATCCACCCCTTAGACTCTGATGTATCTTATTTCGGTTGGTATGTTCATCATTCTCTTCTTTCTATTTATCAGTCAGCTGTTGAGGAGGTGAACCGCCGGAATGTTCAGTCACTGGTATCGCAAATGCCTATTGACCCTGTTAATCCAATATTGGTCATCATAGTCAAGAGAGAGAATATTGTGGACCACACCCTAAATCAGATTATGAAATGTGGACCGTATGATTTGAAGAAACCTCTTAAGGTAATAGGTAGTTATTGCAACCACGTGCGACAAATAAGAAAGCGAAAACGCGAAGGGACCGAATGCGGTTTCCGGTTTTCAATTCGTTAGATCTGCCCACTCCGACGTTACTCTCGTAAAATATGGTTCTTTAAAAAAGTGGATGATCGTACGAACAATGTTACATTGGCCATTTCGAAGTTGCGGGTTACCATGAGTCGGTGATGTGGCATAATTTCTGCATCAAGTGGGTCACGTTGCTGCGAGCTGCAAAGAGTGTTTTAAAGGGCTATGTCCCGAGGATGTTGCTTTTTTAGTTCAATTCTGTGCTAAAGTCATTACTTGCTACCTTTTCCTATACACCAAATGTTCCTGTAGAATTATGAAGAAGAGATCAAACAATTTTCGTGAGGGAAAACTAACCATAAAAGTTTTCGGCGATTTTTGCAGGTATTAAACCTTAAATAGTATGATACAATGTAACTTAGCTAACTAACAAAGGTTTTATTAGCTACAGTTTAAAAAACGGTTTCTACCCTGTTGAACCTTTTCAGTCTGAAGTCTTTGTATTCCTCAAATACAATTTAAAAAATAAACAAATAAGTAATAATAATAATATTTTTAAATAAATAATACAACAATAATTTTATTGATAACAAAGCTAACTATTAAAATCCTATTTACAATTAATTGTTATTACTATTCAGTCAAAACACTATATCTAGTTACAATTCCTATCGATTAGAAAACACTCAATTTTGATTAGAAAACAAACATTTATTTAAATAAATATTCGAATTAAAAACGTTTCATTTCAATTAAAACGATTCTTTTCGGTTAAAATAATAATAATAATAATAATAGTAATAATAATATTCAGCTCCCTACCGTAAATCACGGGTTCTTGTATGCGTTTTAGCACTGTATTCTAAAACGGACCTTTTTTGGCAGGTTGTGTTTGTCGGTGAAGAGGGTGTAGATGCTGGCGGTGTAAGGAAGGTAACATAATTATGCTAGTAATAGTTGACACTACAGCTGCCCCCGCTCTGTATATTGTCGGTCAATAGTATTCTTGCTCGTTGTGTGGCTCTTTGAAATATACCGATTCATAATGAAGATTTTAAGACATTTTCCCTACAATAGGTGAGATAAATACAGGAAACGCAAGATTCCATGCACAGTTTCAGTTCGATTTACACAGCTTTGGTCAAAACATTCTCAGTTTCGAGAATAGTTTATTCTAAACCGTAAAAAAAGATTTAATTAGAAGTTGAGTATTTCACTATTTCTCTTTCACTTTTTACATTCAGTTCATTTTATTTGCCGGAAAGTGAGCCTTAGAAATTAAAAGGACGTTTGATCAATTCACGCTCGCGCACTCTAGTCTTATTAATTTTTAAACTTAATAGCGGAAGTACATCTGTGAGCAGGGAATAAGTCAGCACAGAATTTGATTGTCGGCGAATTTCTGTAATTGTCCATCGTTCTGCTAGTGATAAACTAGCCGTTGTTCACTTGTCTTGCTTGTTTGGGGCTAAGTCTTATTCCGGTCAAAGAGAGAGAAAGAGTGTCGGGCAATTCAAGGTTTGCAATCAAAGATTTGTGAACTCGTGTCTGGCAGACTCTTCAAGTGTTTATATATACACGGTTTTACGCACCTTATAACTTAACGAGTGTCTTTTGGTCCATAACTTTGAAAACAACTGCTCCACAGAATGTCACTGATAACATGTAACGCAAAAGAGTATCGAAGCATAACTGCACAATAAATGTTACAAAATCTACCTAAGCGGTCCCTTCGAGATTTTCCGTCTTTACGTCATCCTAACCATTTCGTACTTGCGGGTGCAAACAATAGAAACGTCATCATTACCTACCGATTCCTCGCGGCCCCTGTTCAAGCAAATCGAGATTTTTTTCTGGCATACTGACTGTATATTTCAACTGTAAGTACTTTCCTTTATATACGCGCGAGTTACTAGAGTGCCTTCTCGGGATTTCGCCCTCTGGGCAAAATCCCTGCGGGGGCAATAACATTCAAGTGAATGACTCGTCGCGCAAGGGAAGGAACGGGTGACTAAGCCCTGACACCCTGGATTTCACATGTACAGGTTCCGGCAGAGCACTTGGTTCCCTTTAAGTTTTTTAGAGCTCGGCCTTGTATACATACAGCCTTTTTTCTTATTCTTTGAACTGTTATTTTCTCCTTGTTTAACTTCGAATTAATTTGAGTGTTTATTCAATGATTTAGGAATTCTTTCTACTGCTTCTGACTGAGATTTTGGATCCCAAATATGGCATGTTTACATTTATTGAAGAATCAAACACCATCTGGTTTAATGACTTGGTAAGAAACAGAATTGTATTAACACGTTTATTTCCCAGGAAAATCAAAATCCAAAGTCGAGAAAAAAATCGAATGCTCATAAGAATTCATGTGAGTTAGCTTATCTCCAGTAGGGTTTCGTCGCCCCACCTTATAGTGTATTAGTACCATGTTCCAGGTGATTTGTGACGTCACTGCGGGGGCCTGGGGAAAGAAATTTTAATGCCGTATCCCATAAACCAAAGCTGACGGGAACAGATTGAATTGAATTGAATTGGTGCGCGCGTTGGTTTATGGGATACGGCATTAAAATTTCTTTCCCCAGGCCCCCGCAATGACGTCACAGATCACCTGGTTTGGATGTGTAGGAAAATATAGCCTGCGAGCAAGCTCTTCAGGGCCCTCTGGCGGAGGGGCGGGAAAAGGAAAAAGAGCTTGCAACTACGTCTCTTCTCTGGAATTTGAATTCTACCTCCAATTCCCCTGTGGCTCCCCGTTATGAGCTGTCAGATTTTCACCTGAATCAGCGCGAAGCGGAAACGAGCGCAAATATGTACAAAAATTGAAAAACACGTGCCAAGGGTAATGACGTTATTACTAATGTCATCTCCGCCAATCAGCATTTCACATGCACATATTCAAATTCCAGAGACGTAGTTGCAAGCTCTCTTTCTTTTTCCTGCCCCGCCGCCTGAGTGGTCTGGAGAGGTTGGTCGCAGGCTAAGGAAATTAACGCTCAATTGCTTTCAAAGAGTGGTCCTTCAGTAGGTTTTCACCTGGAGACTAAAAAAGTTAGAAATATTCAGAAAAGTAGTGTTCAGTAGCTTTTCAAAGGACGGTCATAGGAGGATTGCGGCCATACATACTCAAACGTTTCAGCATATTGATAGTCAGTAAAGAAAGTGCTGCTCGGTATCTGATTATTCCTTAGTTATAGTATGAAAGAATACAAGTCAACAATCATGTTTTGTGTTCTTGCAGACATTTGAAGAAAATCCAATGTTCTTATTGATTGGTGTTATTTGCGGTCTTGCCATTTACAACTCTACCATCATCGATCTGAGGTTTCCGCCTGTTTTATACAAAAAGCTTTTGCGAAGGTAATTTCAGTACTTATACAGCCATGCACTCTGAAACTTGTGATGGGGAGTTGTAAATACAGTCAAACGTGCTTTAGGGGGTGTTTACATGACACCGGGGCGACTTTCGCGCCGCGACGAGTTCACTCCGGTTCCCTCTCATGGCTCTACATTTGTTTACATGATACCACCACAAAAAGTCATGCCGGCGCGAGTCGCCCCGGCGTGAGTTCACTCCGGTTGTCGCACCGGGGCGAGAATTTCACTCCAGTACGAAATCTCGCAACGGTATCATGTAAACACGAAACGACCACCCGTTTCTGTGTGAAATCGGTCTAATGTTCTCGATTTTGAATCATACGTGCATTTTATCAACATGAAGTGTACCTTCAAATAACGAGATGTGAAATAACCCAGTCATCATGTAAACGCGATACGAAATCAAAAAGTCATGTCGGTATGAAACTCGCGCCGGTGAGAGTTTTCTCATGTAAACACCCCCTTAGAGAGTCACTAATGGGACAGAGCTACGTGTTCCAAAGATACCGAAACATAGAGGGTTGATGTAGGACAATTGCACGATGACGTCATTTTACTACAGCTACCAGAATCCTTGAGTGTGTTGTTTTCTTGTGCAAATTAAGGTTATTGTTCTTTTACCCTCAGCGGAATTGGCAAATTTAAATAACAAAGCAAAAACGAAATGAATTCTGGTAGTTGTAGTCAAATATCGTCATCGTGCAATTGTCCAGTTTGATGCCCTCTTCTTACTTGCAATCTTTGTTGTAGCAAAATAAATAATATTAAATCTACTTTACACACCTTCCACACCCTCTCTTTTTTTCGGCTGAGGTACACTTTGGGAATCCCAGCGGTGTCAATAGCCGACCTTCGCTTTTGAATTTATCGTACGCTGTCATTTTTAATTTTCTGAGGTCATTTTCATGGTTGTGGTCATTATTGCCAACCTCTTATTAAAGAACCACGCTCGTCGTTTTCGGACTCTGTGAACAATTCAGCCAATTTTGTATTGTATTGTTTTGTTGTGTTTGTTTCTCCCAGAAAGCCAAACCTGGATGACTTCAGAGGGTTTAAACCTTCAGTTGCTAAGTATGCATTTTTTAATTTCAAATTTTTATAATGATGTAGAAACATCAGTGGCCATGTCGCATTAGTCCAATCGTGTCATGCACAACCCGCTAAAGCTTGACATTAGATGCATCATTCCTCTGCGCGTTTTTATCTTGCTCCTCGGTCTTTGATTATCAAAAGAAATACAACTCCGTTTTATGATTGGTATATTACTTCTCTTTGTTGGAATATTAGATGGAAACCCATCCTCGTGTTAATATATTACTTTTCGGTGTTTGGATACCAGTTAGAAACAGTTCTGGTGTTGATACAGTGTTTATGTTCCGTAATAGTCATGCAAATAGTCACCAGTTCTGCAAATAAAACGTGTGAGCCAAAGCCACGAATCGAAAACGCGTCGGTGTATAATCTTTGAGAACATACACCTCCTTCTTATTTTTCTTGGCTTATTCCATTGCACTCAACAGAAATCTCCAATATTTGCTGGACTATCCTGACGAAGATGATATTGTTGACGCATTTGGTCTCAATTTCCAGGTAAACTTCGTTGATTTTTTAATGTATAAGACATTCAAAAAGTGTGTATTGTGTTTCAAGTTCCAAACATGCACAGCTATTTTCATGACATGTTTTCCTTGGTAGTGTAGGTGGTTTCACCTGATATAGCAACTAAGAAAGTTACCAGACTGATGACTCGATCTCAGCCTTTCCAACTAACTGACTTCGTGTCTGTTTTCAGATTGTCCGTGAGAGATACGGGGCACTAGAATATGTTGATTTGGTTCCAGATGGAGGAAACACACCAGTTAATGCTGAAAACAGGTGGGATTAACGATAACAAAACAGCCCCTGATATTTAAATGTTTTAAGGTTTAAGATGTGTGTATAGTCGGAAGTGCACTTTATAGCTTATCCAGCTAGATTACAGACACTCCACTCAAATAATCAGAAACAAATAATCCAAATATGACAGGATTAAAAATCACATCTGGCAGGAGGCAACCACTTAGCTATTTACACACGTGGTCGAGGATCCGAACTCGACACGACCGAGAACATTTATTCAGAATGTGATTTCAGCGGGACTCGAACTCGGAACCTCCTGATTGCGAGACCGACGCGCTGGCCAATCGGCCATGCTGCCTCTCTGTCTTATGCTTTTTGTCAGGAGGGGCCCGTTTCTCCAAAGTCTCGGGAACTTTAATTTACGGGCCCGTAAACCTTAAGTACAAAAGTTTTTTGCATGCTGATAGTTCAACCATATTATCTGCAAAACTATTGAAACTTGTATCTTGAATGTAAACGATAGCAGCTTTTCAGCCCCGATAATAGGCCATCTGAACGATGATGTCATTTTACTACCACGACCAGATGACAGAATCCTCAGGGGGGATTTGCTTTCTTGTTTAAGTTAGGGCTTTTGTCATTTAAAGCTCGCTGGGATTACCAAATTTAAATATGAAAGGAAAAATGAAGAGGATTGTCGTAGTAGTAAAATGACGCCAACGTGCAAATGGCCTATTATTGGGGAACAGGCCCCAGGAAACCAATGTAAAAAAAGGAGTCACTTCAAAAGAAGACTGAAAATGATTTTTCGGATAAGCGTAGAGATGAATGGAAGTGTGGGTGAAAATGAGGTGCGCTTCGACAGCCTGTGCGAAATTCATTACTTGATCAATTTTTTCACATAATATTTTCTGCGACAATGTTTTTCCGTCCGTCCTGCTCAGGGCTCCTCTCTCTCTCTCTCTCTCTCTCTCTCTCTCTCTCTCTCTCTCTCATCTCGACTACAATCAATCACATTCGAAGTACTTATGTACCTTTCCCCTGTCGACTGATTGAAACATTTTGTGACTCATCAGCCAGTTGTGTCTCTTACTTGCTTCCAGACAGCAGTATGTCGATGTATATATTGATTACTACTTAAACAAGTCAGTGGACAAGCAGTTCCAGGCTTTTTCAATGGGTTTTCACCGAGTTTGTGGTGGTAAAGTCCTGGTATGTTGATGATAATTTTGTCTGTATAACATTGATATGCTCGGTGATAAACAATTTGGTTATCACCCGTCTTATCCCTTTAAGGCGCAATATTCTCCAAATTGGTCTCCATACATGTACTTATAGAATTAGCTAAGAGAATTCGATAAAAGATTAAAGCATTTAAGGTAATTCCCTTGAAATTGTTTTACTATCAAACTTTTTTTGAAACTTGGCATAATCAACATTCATGATATGAACATTAAAAAAATGCAATAAAAAGATGGGGTCACCGAGCTTGTTTACGCGTCAGCAGGCTCTTAAACGGGGCTATTTTTACTGGTTGCGCGTTAAAAATTCGAATCCCCTTTTTACAGAATCAAGTTTTTGTTACTTGAAACACACAAACTTTTGTCCTGAACATAAAACTTCTTTTATTCAAATAAGCAGTATTGCTTCATTTAATTCGTTTTTGATTGCCTGGTTGTGGGGATATTGCACTTTTTCGGACAGTTCCGTTGTTGGCTTGAAGTCCTCGCCTTGACCCAAAAAAAATCATGTTCTACTATCAAACTTTTTTTCTTCTTCAAATATGTTCTTTGTTAGACCGTTCTTAGCAAATACCTGGGAAAAAAATTGGGGGTCATCGTGCTTGTTTCCTCACAAACTGCTGTGAAAGGTGGACATGGTTTTGAGATCGCAGTCAGGATGGATAGTATGCGCGGCAGGGACTGGGGCGAGATACAAAATAACTTCCATCATGTTCGAGGTATGCACTCGAGATCAAGCTTTTTTTCGGTTGTTTTTATGTGTTTGATAACACCAACACAGAAATTCAAACTTGAAAAGAGTACATTAAATACCAAGGAATGAGGTAAGTCAAGATTTGATGAGATTTTGGAGTTATGAATCTTTATTTTGGACTATTTTGTAGCGCCGGCGTTCTGTTTAATTCCAGTGAGCTAGAAATCGATTTTTTTGCTTTTACAGAATAATGCTTGACAAAGAAACTTGAAGAAAAGACTATTGGTTCCTATTCTTCATATGTTCGCTTGTTTGGTTTCCACACACAGCAAATTGTGAATTCAGTAACAAACTTCGTGTCTACATCAAAGACTAGTCTCCCTCGCGAGGTTCTGGTGTTACAGTGGGTCTTATTCGTTTGAACATCATATGTACAGTAGCGATCTCAGGCCAGGCTCGTTAATGCAGTTAGAGAACCTTAGAGCTGTCCCACAGGCTTCGCAGCCCTCGTAATTCAAAGCCTCAGCCAGGATATTATAATAATTCCACAACTCGACGGCCGCGAAGTGAAAAAACCACTGCAGACTTCGGCTTCACGCACATTTCTTTCATTTTCGTGCTTTTCAATAGCAAACCAGGAAGCTGTTAGCCGATCTGCGGCATTATTATTGCAAATAAAAGCTTTAGCTTTGCAAAAGCGACCCTTGCTTGTTCTTTTCGCCCTAGTGGGAAGAACCGCCGCGATCTTGAATGTCGCAATGTTATGCGCAGTAGAGGGTGCGCAGTGCAAAACAAGGGAATTACCTTAAATATTTTCCCTCAAGTTATTATTTCATTGATCATCATAATCTTTTCTCTTGATTCTATATGGATATTGACGGGGTGGGGGGCGCTGATTTTGGTCACTCTTGGGACTTAAGGGGTTAATAGCCCGCCGGGGTGGGTGGGGGGGGGGGGGGGGGGGGGAGAACTCCGGATTTCAAGTGACAGGGATGATGGAAGGATTTTTTGGGGATTTGAAATTTTCGATTTCGGGAGTTTTTGGGTTGGCATGATTTAAGTAGGGATTTTTGGGGGCATTCAAAACAATCTGATAGTTCCCACGTATCCCGGCCGCGTAGTTCCGCGAATAAATTTTTATGGCTCGGAAATTCGGAATGGGGTTTTTTGGGGGTTTTGTTTGAAGCCCTAGGGATTTTTTTGGGTTTTGATTTTTGCCCCCATTCGATAATGCCTGTCACTTAAAATCCGGAGTACCCTAGGGTTAATAGTTACTGAAATGTAAAGTACTCATATTTAGTGGTGCCACACCCACGTAGCGGTTTTCATCTTGCATTCCTGATTGAATTGGATTTGGAAATACTGGTATATAAGTAGAGGGAAAACCCGGAGTACCCGCTTAAATAACTCCATAGCAGAGGCGTGTACTAACAACAAGCTCAACCCACAGATGACGTCACATTTGGATCTGAGCTCAGGCGCGTGCAACACTAGCGAGTACTTCAGCACAACGCTAGCGCTGCTCCTTTTTAGCGCAGTTTCTAGTCTAAACGGCTGTACTACGATGCAGCAAAGAGCTGAGTCTGGAAATGTTTTCTCAAAAAGGCAACAGTCTTGGACAGAACTTAGTTTTTGCCATGTCACATAACAACTATAGATAGGCCAGTGTAACGCGTTAAGTAACAAATACATTCCCGTGTCCTCTTGTCATCGATTATTAGGTTCGTTTGAAACAGGCACTTGAAAAATGCTGGAATCAGTGGCCCCAAAAAGGAGAAGCTGAATATTTTCGAAAGCTCCTAGTTGTATTCCACAGATCGAAGTATCTTATTATTATTATTTTTTTTGTTCTAAGTAGTTTTTAATCAACTAAGTGTTTAATGGAGTGGTGTTTGGTTTATCTGTATTCTAAACATGACAGGAATTCTTTCATCCTGAAGAGTTAATGCAGATGGTAGTTGGATGTCAAGAATATGATTTCAAGGAACTTGAAAAGGTAACAGGTTTCATTGTGGCATAACGATACCCTTAGATGCTCGTGAGCAGTTAGGCCACGTTATGCTCACATTATACCGGATATCTTTGCGCCGAAACGAAAACCATATTGGACCGGGCTTCTGTTCGCACATAAGGTCCTTGATTTTGGCACGAATTTCTGTAACGGAGCGAACCTGCGCCGCTATAGGTTTCTGCCACCCTTAGTCGCAATGTGAACAGGTATTCGAAACGCAGCGGAAATAAAAATGCGTAGGACCTACTGAGACGAAATTGAATTTTAAATATTCAGAAGTGTGGATTGGGATTAAGGACTCGTACTAAGGTCGATGTGTGGGAGCGACTTGCTTTAGTTCTGTGCTGTTGCCGTTCATGCTGTACTGGTAGCTTTTCATGTCTTCGCGAAAAAGCTATCCGGTATAGTTAACAACTATTCCTGAGTCAATAGCTATTGACTCAGAGGCCATGAGGGCGAGAGGAATAATTGTTTTAGTAAAATCCAACTAGTTGGTCAAAAATATCGAGAGTGAAAGAATTTTAGCTAGTTAAAGCTAGACTTTGATCCTTTTTTTGCCACCAAAAAGCCCACGCTTTTCGCTACTAGTGGGCTATAACATATAGCCTAGTAGTAGTTCAACCAATCAGAACGCAGCATTGATAATAGACCACTAGTTAGTTGGATTTTATTAATATAGATTATTAAAAACTGAATCATTGGATAATGCAATTCTAGCGTTTTGATTGGCTTAGCCATTATGGTATACAGTATAGCTTCTTTTCTCGTTCAGCAAAACCAGCTGGTGCCTTCAAACAGCTTCATAACAAGCGACCGAGGTAATAGTTTTTCTCATTTGTTCTTACTTTTGTAACTGCACCGAAAATCCAAATTCACAGTAATTTCGACGGCTGTCACTTAAAAATTCTTTTTCTTCTCATTATGTGTCAGGTTTTTTTAGCTGTCCTGCTGTGTAAAATCCTAGAACCCCGATGAGTTTTTAAAAGTGTTCATCGCTACAATGTTTTGATTTTTCATTTATCCAGTCCAGGCGAGTCCGTTCGCGCGTTGACAGTTCTGATAGACGTGTGACATGTGAATAGCGGAAGTCCTTTGTCTTTTCCGGTTTGCTGTTGGGGAGTTTTTAATAAAACAATTATTCCACTCGCGCTTGTTGGATATGAGATAATTATAGCCAACTCTTCGTTGGCTATCTATCATCTCATATCCAACACGCCCTCGTGGAATAATTGTTAAATAGCCTTACATAGAACGAAATGGTGGGAGAGGACTAGGAAAGGATCTTAACGAACCACAACTTGAGGAGCACACGTAAAGTGAATTCTGCGTCCATTTGAATTTCTTTCAGTGGCTTCATGCTCGAATACTAGGCCCAGTTAACTTCGCTCCCTTTGCAGGTGGCTGAGTACAAGGGAGAGTATTACCGCTATCATCCTGTCATCAAAAACTTCTGGGGAGTGTTCTTTGAATTTCCTGTTGACATGAAGAAAAAATTTCTTGGTAGGTTTAATGCATCTTTATCATCATCACCACTTCCACCACCATAACCATCGTCGTCGTCGTCGTCATCATTATCATCATCATCATCATCATCATCAACATCAGCCTCATTATAAAACTTTATTCAGTCAATAAGAGACATACATGTCAATTTCACATCTGGGTCCGGTTTCTCGAAAGATGGTTAAGTTTAAGCAAGGACTAAGCCAAGTTTTAAGCAAGGTTTTCTTGTCTAAGAACATGTCACTCGAGATTACAAAATACTGTTGTGCCTTTGCTTCGAGATTCGGTGATGATAACATAAAATGTTACACTAAGCAATGTATAGGAAGGTTAATACAAAAATGCAACAAAATTTTTAATCCTAGATTAGCACTAATCGGCCTTTCAGGAAACGGGACCTGGGGGATAGTACACAATTAAGATGCTAATGTTATTTAGTCCACATTTATTTATTTATTTATGCAGTCCATCTATAGATAAACCTTGTACTTGTAAGATGTCTTCAGCTCCCCCCGCCTCGATTAGTTCATAAGCTATTTGCGGGTGGGAAAGTAGCGTAATTAGTTATCTATCTAATTTTTAATAAAATTTGTTGTTGTTTGTTTTTGAAAAAGATAAACAAAGTTGCAAATTAAATTGAATTATATTGCTGAGTTATAAAAAGAGCATAGCCTATTTATTTGATGGTACAGTTAAAACATCGTAAGACCCAAGCATCAGCTGCATTTCTACTGCTGCATTACTACATTTCTTCTATTGCAGTATATGCTGGTGAGATGTAAACGAGCCTCCTCATTTGCTAACTTAAAGGCACTTATCCTCCAATGTTTGGCGTAGTCTGATAAGTAGAAAATGGCCGTGAAAGTTACCTACTGGCAAGGCCTTTTAACTGACCACTAACAACGATCATACCTTCATTTCATTAACGTCTGTTTGCATTTACAGCGTTTTTAACCGGGAGCGATAGAGTGCCAATCTTAGGAATGAAATCTATGAAGGTAATGTTGTGTTCACGGAAATGTACTTGGAGGACTTTTTTTTTAGATTCAGTTTTTGGTGTTGTTCAGTTCAAGCCTTTTTCACTCTCAGAACCAATCATGGAGACGTGTTGCGTTCTTCTGCTTCTCAAGGGTAGCAATGAAAGGTCTGTGCTGGCATGGGCCCTTCAAAGGAATGAAACATACCGTGCTTGATGTTATAGGCGTAAAGAAAATGATTAAAGCACAGTGTCTTGTGTGTGGTTAATTTCATGAAATATGGTATTTGTCTTGAAGTTGAATTTTTGATCGAGATAAATTTTTAACACTTACAAGTACGAAGTAACGTCCTAGTAACTTGAAGATATGCTTTGTGTCTCTCTCTCACAAAAAAAAAATATATCACATTATCCACTCCCCTCGGAGCTTTCCAGCGATAATTTACAACTGGTTGGTTGGGGGACTTTTGCCAAACTGCTCTTGGCGTATATTACAAATAATGAAGTATGAGAAATGATGCCCCCTATGTGAGTTTGAATTTGAGATAAACCACCACAGCGGGGACCACGTTCCCTGCTCTTTACGAACAGTTTGTAAATTCTTTAACGTTCCACAGAATTTATGAGTGCAAGGTTTGTGAGGCAGGACCTACGGGTTATCGTCCTTATCCGATAAAGTTAAATTAGGCAATACAATGATGTGCCTCTGCCTCGTTATGAGAAACGTTTTTCACATATATTGCAAGCAGGGGTTGCAGTCCTATCCCTTCAATCATTCGCTCTAACATGTATTTGCGATGCGTTTCCTCACAGATCATAATACAACCAGTTGCTGGTGGCATGCACGGCGATCACCTCCCAGTAGCTCACACCTGCTTCAATCTACTGGATTTACCGAGATATTCCTCTAAAGAAATGATGAGAACCAAGCTGAGCCAAGCTGTGGGGTACTCAACAGGTTTTGGGCTTGCTTAATTTTCTTATCTCGCAGTATCACTTTTGTAGCCCATGAGTCAAGACCATGGAAGGACGATGAAAGAAAAGAAATGAAAAATGAAATGAAAGAAGTTGTTGAAATGTCTTGTGGGATGATATCCTTTTTCTGCATCATGTTCCAGACTGTTTTTTCATAGCAAAACCAGATGCTGTTCCATTGTTGGGCACGTCACATTTGACATTGAAGGTTTTTCTTCTATCCGTGCAGCGTGTGCTGGCTCAACCGTAGTTTCTTGAATAGAATGGTATGATGAACTAGAGGGGATGTGAAGAATGTTATGTCACACAAGAGAGAAGCTCCTCTACTCTGACGAGAAAAAAATATTACAGAATTTGAGGCTTGGTAAAGAAACATATTTTCCCTCCCTATTTAGCTTCAAAGTAACAACAAAAACAATATCAAAAACATAAACAAATACCATCTTAAACCATACTCCTAGGAAGAATGGTGGCGTTGATGGAGAACTAGAAATAGATTGGTTTGACTTTTTTACCTACTGACCTCCTTTCTGACGTTATAAGACGTTGGCCTCCTTGAACGTTAGAGAAAAGCCGCTGTGTTCTTGAACTGTAAATATTACCATGCAAAACCTTATCTTCTACCCAAGAATCAAGAATTTCTACATTGGGGTGAGCCTTTCTTGCACCCTGGTGGAATGACAAGGATGACATGCAGACTCTCAGAACGTGTGTCTGAAAGTGTCTCTGCGTTCAGCCAAAAATAATGTAACTTTTTTCTCTGGGAAGGCCAAAAAGGATACATTTATAATTATTGAATGACCCCTTATCTCTGCTTTGACCAAGAAGTATTTAAATGTATAAAACAAATGGGAATTTTTCAGAATATATCCCTACAAACCATAGTTTATAGGGGAGCCTGGTTTTGAAAACCGGCAAACACAAAGTTAAAAACAACGGTGCTGTAGTTTATGTTGGATGCTTTCTGACCGAGCATGATCTTCTCAATGTTTTTTGTTCACAAATTGTGACTGAATAAATTCATGCGATGTTTCTATTAGTAGTCAGTAAGTTCAAAATGATAGGGAAGCTATTGAACGTTGTGCACGGTAAAGTCCAAAAAAGCTAACAAAAACATATGACAAAGGAACGCAGTCTAACGGGTTTCATAACCATTGCAGACTACTTGTTGAAAGTTTTGCCTCTGTTGTTTTTCACTCCGCCAAAACGAAGCAACCAGAATCTCAACGGGGGCAATAAAGAAAGCAGATTAATTTATGTTTCTGGGAAACTACCCACCTACCCCTCCCCTAAGCTAACGTTAACACTTACCTCTCACTTAAAGCAAGATGATAGCTTTGGGGAGGGATAGGTGGGCAGTTTGCCAGAAACCTAAATCGATCCAAAAAAAACTCTCTGCCAGTTTGCTTGGGAAACCTTTTTCAGCATCATTAATAGTAGTTTGTAAACTATTTGGCAAACAATTTAAGAGACGTTTTACATGCGACACGTTGATTGCAATTATAACGTTAACAATCTTTACTTTTTTGATCGAAAAACGATTGATAAAGATACCGTGAGAGTCAAAATTGAAATTGTTCTAACTGTTAGGAAATAGGTCGCACAAAAAATACCTTCAAACAGCTGAAGGCCTTTTTTGATCTCCAATCTCTTTGAGAGGCACGAACATGTTTTATCAAAGTTGTAGCCATCCCGCAAGCAACGTAAGTACACAAATAAGGGATTCAAAAAATAGAAATATAGACAGTTTGTGTGGCTTCTTGTGCATGTATTGCTGCCATAATTGCAGTTTAGCGACAACTATCAACTCTTTTTTGTCCTGAGCTATAAGACCTTAATGCCATTTCGCAGTGGTATATTTTTGTTACTATAAAGTAAAATATATTTGCATTTACTACTGAAGCGTTCTTCCTAGTAATGGCTATATTAAAACTTCAACTCGATGAAATAGCGCTGAAACGACCAAATAAGCTAAGAGCACACCACGAATAAAACAAGGAGACAAGGTTTTTCCCTAAATAACGATCGCTAAAATCCCCATGCAAACCTCAATAACATTTCTGTTACGTGTCAACGACCACTCGTGAGCTTGGGGGCACCTGTGGTTCAATGCGCCTCTATATTGTTCAAGCAAGGGAGACACATGATGCTGATTGGTCAATTGTCGTGGTGATGACTTGTAATACTGTACGTACATCTCAAATACTACCGGTTGCTATGCTTTCCTTGGCGCCAAAGCATTTTACAGTATGTACATTTTTTAAAGTCGATTCTATGGTGATCTTGTCGTAATACTTTTATGCTGCCAACAATACTGTTGCTATGATAATTCTGACGAACAAGTCAATTTTGCAGAGACGGCATTTTTATCAAAATCAAAATAATGGTTTTAATAATGATAATAATAATAATAATCGTAAAAAACACTGTTTAACTGTCAATGTAGTTAGCACGAAAGTATCAACTGACGTGCTCGTGTTTACGTCTCCTATTGGAGGCGGGCCTCCATTTTACGTGCTCATCCGAGCCAAGCGAAGGTCTAGCCATTTGGAGGGCAAAGACAGTACCTTTATTCCTCAGTTATTTTTAATAAGACTCTGAGAATTGATCCGACCCTTTGGGGTCGAACCCGCCTTCTTCCTCCCCGCAGTTTAGCGCTCTTAGCCTACCGCTATTATTACGTCGCTCTGGTGTCCTTAATGGGAAAACAAAACATTTAGTATCTTAAGACAATGTAAAAACATCTTTAGATGAGCATTTGAATGTTTTTAGAGAAGGTCAATTCTACTTTTTTTGCTGCTACAAGTCAAACAAGGGTAAGAGCACTATTGATCAATTGTCGCGGTGACGAATACCGTACTTGCGTCACAAATATAAGTTGTTGCGACGACAGAAAACTAGTTACTATGGCAACCATATGGTAAACATTTTTTCCAACGACAAATACGTCTGTTGCTATGCTCACCGTGACGAAAAAGTATCCCACTTCGTGCCATTGCCATGGTGGTTTTAGTGGAGTTTACATTTTCTAAGCGTTCCTATGATGAATTTGACATAACACATTTCTATGTTGCTAATATTTTGGGTATTTTCACGGTTTTGTTGCTAGCGATTTGTTGCTATAAACAACGCTCCAAACGGACATTTATACCTCAGTCTGTTTACCTCATGATTAACCGACAGTTTCTTCTCGGTATTAGCCCGATTGAACCAGGTACCATGAACCCCTTTGCTCAGCGACAGCGCAGAAAAATTTATCATCGCCTTTTGGTTAAACAACAAAGTTCCGAGAAATGTAACTCCTTCAAGAATGATGTGAATGAAAGGAGAGACCCAGAAAACAAACCATCAGTAAAAATGACGAAGAGCAACGTGGTATTGCTTGAGTAGATCAAAATATGCCGCGCTTTAGCAAGAGCAAATGCGGCAACCATATCAAAGAAACGAAAAAGGAGTCCTACAGCTGAAGAAATGGCCATTCGAAGGCAAAACCTTGAGCGCATCTTTGATCAGCGACGACTTGCTATTTGCGAAGAAATTGAAAAAAAAACTTGGTTTCTTAAAGGAGCTTTGCTGCAAATACATCGACATAAACGCGGCCTTACTTTAGTATAATCCATTGAATAATGTATGCGTATGACCATCTTTTTTGGGACACACTTATCCAGATATCACAAGCCGAAAGATGACAAAACCAGTACATAGGGCATGCACTTTGGACTCAATTGTCTCTCAACGACTCGAAGATATGTAACGTGTAAATTGTGATTTTCATCAGTTTTTTTTTTCTTTTTTTGGCCAATATAATGAACGCTTTTTGATGCACTACTTTAGATATTATGTTATGTAATAGTCATTGTCTTTGTATATATATGTAAAGTTCACACAACAACTATTTATTTATTTATTTGGTGGATCGCGCTTTACAGCGATGCTTAAGCCACAGTTGAACCAAATTGAAAAATCGTGCTTTTGTGTCCAAGTTGGCGGAAAAATAGAAGACAGCACTCTTTGATTTTATTAAGGAGTGATCGGTCAAAACTTCTAGTATAGTGTGTTATGTATTGAGCAGTCGGCTTTTGCAATTTAAAGTTTGCCAGCAAGATCTAATCGTTGAAACTAAGCAAAATCTGTCATCCCTGAAATTAACGCCTTATCTTTTTTTTTTTTTTTTTTTTTAATAAAAGCGTAGTTTTAGGATTCTGTTGAACGCAGTAAAGGAGTTTCCCCCTCTGCAGTGCCAGCTCGAGAAGTTTTGTATATGCGCTGAATTCTTGGATAAAAAATTGTTCGAAGGGAGTGTAGCTAAATGTCGTGGGTCGTAGGGAGAGGGTAGAGGTCGTGGGTCGTGGGTCGCGCGTGGGTGTGGGTAAATGTCGTGGGTAAAGAAAAAGTATAGAAAAAATGATAAAGTCAAGTAATTGAAAAAAAAAAAAATAATAAATAGAAAAAAACTTGAAAAATATATATGAAAAGAAAACCTAAGACTCCTTGATTGCCCTTTTCACGGCTCCTTCTTCGTCCTCTTCCTGATTTTTTCTTAGCCACGTGCCCCTTTCACAACATCATTGTATAAAAGACATGTTGATGAAGGCCGTTTATTCATGCCTGAGCGATCGCCGCGAAATAAGAAACAAAGGTAAATTATGTCGCAACGTGGAAGTTGCAGAAGGTATGGGACAGCTCTGACTCACTGAATTGAAATAGCTGCTTACTATATTTAATCTTTATTCGATCCACAATTTCAATGATCAGCGGAGATTTTTTAACACAATGGAGTGCGATCACCGTGGGAGAAAGAAAGGGAAAGAGGACAATTTTGAGCTATTTCATATTTTTGCATACAAGTCTTTCTTAAAGAAGTTTTACGTCTAATAGCTTAATTAAGGCTAGACTGTATGCAAATTTTATTGCCGTACTGAAATATAGTTTTCTCGATTCTTTTTTGTTTGGTTTTGTTTACAGAATCTTTGCTGAAACGATTCTGAATATCATTACTTAAACTGAAAGGACGTTTCAGTGACGAATGTTGACATCTTTGAGAAAAAGCAGTTTAGTCTCCAGTTTTTCTTTAGCCTGCTTTAGGTTTACATAGTGTACAGAGTTTACCCGTACCAAACCAAACACTATTTTTTACATAGTTTTAATATATTTTAAAAACTGTTTGTATTCTATTTAGAAACAATATTAAAAACAGTTAATAAATTATGTTTTAAATGGTGTTTTAACCTGCTTTTAATGGTGTTTTAACCTGCTTTTAATGATGTTTTAACCTGCTTTTAATGGTGTTTTAACCTGCTTTTAATGGTGTTTAAACCTGCTTTTAATGGTGTTTTAACCTGCTTTTAATGGTGTTTTAAGCTGATTAAAACCATGTTAAAATATATTTAAGACTGTTTTAAAATTGTACAAGCAATTTGTCAAATTCAGCCAAACCATTCTAAAATACATTCTAATGTTGCTTCAAACAGCTTAAAACACCATTAAAAGCAGGTTAAAACACCATTAAAAGCAGGTTAAAACACCATTTAAAACAGGTTAAAACACCATTAAAAGCAGGTTAAAACACCATTAAAAACAGGTTAAAACACCATTAAAAGCAGGTTAAAACACCATTTAAAACAGGTTAAAACACTATTTAAAACAGATTAAAACACCATTAAAAGCAGGTTAAAACACCATTAAAAGCAGGTTAAAACACCATTTAAAACAGGTTAAAACACCATTAAAAGCAGGTTAAAACATCATTTAAAACAGCTAGGTTAAAACACCATTAAAAGCAGGTTTAAACACCATTAAAAGCAGGTTAAACACCATTTAAAACAGGTTTTATTGGTGTTTTAACCCGCTTTTAATGGTGTTTTAACCTGTTTTAATTGGTGTTTTAACCTGCTTTTAATGATGTTAAAACATACTTTTAATGGTGTTTTATCCTGTTCAATGGTGGTTTAAATATGATTTTAAAAAAATAAAATAAAAAATAAAGCATTTTCTATACGCAACAAAAGTGAAAACTTTAAAATAAAAGCAAGTTTTAAAAAACACCATTAAAAGTTGATCAGCTAAAAACAACCCTTTAAAAATGTAATCACTTACATGTATATCTGGAGTTGTCTAAACCACCTTCATGTATTTCTTGGGAATTTTCTTTAAAACTCACCATATTGATATTGATCAGAGTTGTAAACGCTTGTTTGTTAAAAATTAAAATAGTGCTAGAAAAGTGTGTTCTAAAATTGTCCAATCAAATCCCCATTTCAATTATAAAGTTTTCTAAATTCTTCTTTCCTACTATAATACAACTGATGTAAAGAATATGAAATAATTCATATTTGAACTGTGGTTGTAGATGAAAGTAAAGAATGATCATCGCAGTAAATTTTCAATTTAAGCAATTGGAAAGAAGAAGCCTGAAAAAATCAGGGCTTCAACGGGATTCGAACCCATGACCTCCGCGTTGCCGGTGCGTTGCTCTACCAACTGAGCTATGAAGCCACACATTGGGAGCGAGGTCAATTTATTGAGTTCATGTCTCCCGTAAGGAGTGAAATGATGTAAAGTTTATGAAATAATTCATATTTGAACTGCGGTTGTAGATGAAAGTAAAGAATGATCATCGCAGTAAATTCTCCAATTTAAGCAATTGGAAAGAAGCCTGAAAAAAAATCAGGGCTTCAACGGGATTCGAACCCATGACCTCCGCGTTGCCGGTGCGTTGCTCTACCGACTGAGCTATGAAGCCACACATTGGGAGCGAGGTCAATTTATTGAGTTCATGTCTCCCGTAAGGAGTGAAATGATGTAAAGTATATGAATGATGATCATTCTTTACTTTCATCTACAACCGCAGTTCAAAAATTAATATGAATTATTTCATATACTTTACATCATTTCACTCCTTATGGGAGACATGAACTCAATAAATTGACCTCGCTCCCAATGTGTGGCTTCATAGCTCAATTGGTAGAGCAACGCACCGGCAACGCGGAGGTCATGGGTTCGAATCCCGTTGAAGCCCTGGTTTTTTTTCAGGCTTCTTCTTTCCAATTTTTTATAATACAACTATTAGCCAAATGCATTTGAATAAAACAAACTAGGTAATAGTAGTAGTAGTAAACTAGGTACAGTAATAACTGGCTAAAAAACGAAAGGATCATTCAATGAAACAAAAGCTACAGATCTTGAAACAGATAGACTGAATTAACAAAACCCTAGAATAGACTGCACTGGTATAACTGAAATAAATAAAAATGCTAGAAAGATATAATTATTTTTGTTTGCTCTACATGAAGCTTGATTGAATATTGCTTAGAGGTAATTTCCTTTCTAAGGCCAAGGTTCATAATAACACGTACTGTAATTGGCAAAACTATAATTGAAATATAATAATATTCCTTGTAGATGCATGCTGCCTTATCCAACAATCAATAAGTTGTACTGTTGCTGGGACAAGAAATTTTCCACCACCATTAATTCAGGAATGAGGGTTCAAGGGTACAAAATATAACTACACTGTATTGACAGAGTTCTTGTACATCGCACTGTTTTTTGTTATTAATTTTCATGACACTGTCCTACTTTCACAAGACCTCTGCATGACTTTTTGACATATATTATACTTCTAATCAAACAGAGAAACTCTACAAACACTGAAGCGACAATACATGTAAAAAAGATTAAAAAGCTGCTGCTAGAGAAATAAAACAGGACACTAGCATCATTAAACTAAACAATCTGTGAACATTGACATGCTATCTCAATGAAGTAATATTCTTTTTTCAATTTGATACAGGCACATGTACACTGTAGGTCTTATTACAGCAAACAGTTGATAAGAAAGAAACCGTATTAGCAAGATTAAGATTAGTTGTGACTGAATCTGTTGGCTGAAAAAAAATAATGCTAGATACAGTGTAGCAGGCTGTACAAAGAAACTGGCCGGGACATCTATGTAGCTTTGGATTATCAGAAAAGGACATTACTTGTATATTTTCAAAGCACTTAGTACAAGAATGGTGCAACATAATGCTTTGGTGGCTTACTTTTCAATGGAAAAGTTGGAGGCATGAACTCAACTATATATTCAGTGATTTTGGTTACAAATAATTATGGTGAGTCCTGGGACTCATCTTATGAAAAATATTGAGTCCCAGTCCAGAAACAATGAGTCCCAGATAAAAATAAGTATACAAGTCTGTAATTGAAACTGCTTGGGCCTTTGTGTAACCAGGCAGTCACTCAAAATATTTTTCCATTTCTGATTGGCTAAAAGCACATGCATAACTTACCCTAACCAGCTACTGTTGACCACATTTGGAAGAATTTTGCAATTAATCAACCGACGACGTCAAAAGTACAGCACAGTTGCAGGTTAATGCACCGTTAACCGAGAAGACCTGGGGATGAGGTTGAGTTGTTTTGGTTGTGGAAAGAAAAATGGTCAAACAGTTGGCGGAACATTTTACTCATTTCAAGATGAACTATTGTTTAAACACATATCAAGAAGACAACTTGTCTTATTTGGAGTACATATGCATACCTGAACTGCCCTTTATCTAAACATGCACTATTGAGGTGAACTTTAATAACATTGACAAAGGTAAGCATGTTAAGCATGTTATCCACCTCGCAGCCAAAAACCTTCTTGATCTACATAATTCCTCATATCCTACTCAGCCATTCATTAATTGCTAATTATTAGCTTGACAGACTCCAAAACTCAGTATTACTGCAGTAGACAGATATTAAAATATAGTCCTTCTAAAAGCTAAAAGAAATATGCATCCTTCAACAACAGCCATAATAACTACCACTGAATACACAAACAGGATATTTCTACAAATACACATGTTCAGATTTTGCTTCCATTGGAATGCATGCCATTATTATTTTGCATCTTTGGGAATTTTTATGCATCAGGGATGTAGGATGCAGAGGTTAACGTTAACAAGTCACTGCATATTTTTTTGTATGGACAAGAGATTATTATATAGGAAGATTTTGTTTTAAAATGTAATCAATGAAATTACTGGATGTCATTCATAGCTTGCGGTTGTCGCTTCTCCAAAAGATACACTCTATATAGCTGATTCAGTAAAGCTTGGCTATTGCATGGGCATACCAAAAAATGCAATGATTTTCCTGAGTGACCGCAAAACAATAGCTTACTATTGTTCAATTCCCAATGCCCAGTGCAATGTATGAAAAAGGTCCTGATTGTTTACATGTAACAAACTACATGTAAATGTCAAAATGGATGAAACTTTTTAGGAATTCCCAAGCAGAAAATAAGTATAAGAAATTAAACACGTAATGAGTTCAGTGTCTATAATATATAATTTCATTAATTGAATTTTACTGCCAACTATACATTGCTTCTCTCAAGACCTAACACAATAATATTTGATTCCACTAAATCATCATGAAGTTTGCAAGGCCTGGTTTTGTGGTTTGGTATTGCTATGTGTGAGCCAAAGAGGACAGACACAAAGCTCATAATTAACGTGACACATTTGGTGTGAGAGCAAGAATGTAATCTGATCAATTAACTGTAAAGGAAACGAGTCGTTAAGTAGTGAAAGTGCAAAAATATTGCAATTATCTGATGTATAGTTATAGCGCGTGAACAAGAAAAACATATGTCGCGACATATTGGTTGTGCACCTCGACTGAATCAATTTGTATCTGAACGAGTTGTATCGCCTGGTGCATTACATTGTATCAAAACGAAGGTAAGCGGACACATATAAACAAAAGCCAAAACGGCTCTAATTAACAGCGCTCTTCGAAAGGCCATATATCCAACTGTCCTTTTCATAATGCGTATGCCTATACGTTCCAATAACAGATTATTCTAAAATAAGGAACAATCGTACTCACACTTTATTCCCATCGCGAAGACTCATTCAAACAGTCCATGTGTGTCCAATGGATGAACTTACATCCGTTCCTTGTGAAAGTAAATCCCAGTCGCTGACGATTCGGAGACATTTTGATTCGTGATTAAAACAAAATCTGCAAGTCTGGATAGTCCACAGAGTTGACAAATACTCTTTTAGCGCAAAAAAGAGGAATTCAACGCCAGTATGCAACCATCAACAGCCGTCCGCCTTAATTTTAAAATACAAAGATGCTTTGTTCATTAGCACGTGGTTGTACCACGTGACTCTATTGCGCGGGAAGTAGCGCGTGCTGTGACATAGTCGAACTCAGAAGCTGACAAAATTTGATTCATCCAGTGTCATTTACAAACGTAAGACTGAATAATGTGGAAGAATTTCTTGAGCGTTTGGTTCTTCTTGCAACACGAGAGGTGAGCGTTTATTTACATCATTTTGTTTAGGGCTTATTTTATCTTGTTTACCGTATCTGGTTCTACGCGCGCGCGGTTAACTGCGGTTCTGTGTCTAAATCAATTAGATTATTTAGATTACACTGTATGTTAATGTTACGTTATGGTTGATGCGAATTTTAGAAGTTTCAAAACTTAGTAACTGATCAATGATTGATTTAAATTCTGGCTGTGTAGAGGAGAGATTCGATGAATAAGGATTTATAGGGTTTGATTGATCTTTCACCCTGTCACACTCTGTGACACAACGCGCGTTATCAAACCTGTCGATGGGCTCGAAATGCATGCATATTGCGATACTTTATTCGACTGATGAGGTTTAAGGGCTGATTGTTCGTTTTTGTTTGGAGACACATTAGCTCCCAACTGTATGACAGCTCTGTGTCTTGTTTCTAGCGGACTTTAGGCTTAACAATTTTGTGGCGTTTATACTTACTGGTTACTTATTAAGTACTCGCAAGATTAGAAATCGGATGTGTTCAGAATCGGAGAATTCTCTTCAATTTTCTTTTGGACTGACGACGAAATAACTAAAACTTTATAATTAAACAAAAATAATTAAAACCCTTAAACACTTCTGTCCGAGATGGCTCAACTACTAATAGTGCCTTTGCAAAAGGGCTGTGCCTACGACGACGTGTTCTTATTTCTTTTGGTTGGCTCTATCTGCATGACTGTCTACTGAATTTTGTTTGTCAAGTCCGTGACTGCGGGTATCAATTTTTAAAAATACTCCGAAAACAGTATTTGAAATCTGTTTAAAAATAAATTTGGTTGAATTTTTTTTCCTTTAAAGTAATTTTTACCATTGAGACAACCGGGTTTTTCCAAAACACCCTATAAACAGCCTGTTTAAGTTAGGCTTTAAAACAGGTTTCCATTTAAATACCTTTTAAAGTAGGATAGTTTGTGAAATACTATAAAAGCAGCCAGTTTTAATCCTGTTTGAAAACATTTCAAGGTGCTCCTTATTTCAAATCACGATTTAAATTGAACTGCCTCTCAAACCCTCTTCAAACATGTTTTAACTATGCTAGTTATGAGCTGTTTGAGGTCGTAGACGGGGAAGTGTATTCAAAATAGTATCTAAACATCCTAATTAAAAACTGATTTTGATCTTTACTTGCAAAAACTACTTTTTAAATCTTTGATTTTAGGTTCTTGTTTCCGAAATGCAGTTTAAATACGGTATTTGAAAAAATTTTAGCAACCCGCCAGTACTCTGTTTCTGAATATACAGTTTAAATACTGTATTTAAAATGTAGTTTTGATAGCAAATATGTCTCAAATACAAGGAAAGCCCAGCAAAATGTTATAAATACTATTCAAATAGATGTCAAATAGTTTCAAATACAATTCAAGCTTCTAACGCTATTTTGGTTTTAGTCGTAAAATATAATAAAAACACCTCAAATTGTGGTAAAAATACTTTTTAAATCGTTTAAATAGCTTTAAACTACTTCACACACAGTTTTCAAATACAGTTGATTTGGTGCGGGTAGTGTCTGTTTGTACCATAAAGGATTCGCGTATTTGCAATGCTTTGCTGACCATGATGAGGAAGGGGAATAGGACTCCTGGAATGTATGCGGAGATTTTCTTTTCATGAATTTTACAACTTTTTGCTATTTAATTTTTTAATTCTAAAAATTCTATTGGAAAACATTTTTTAACCACAACATTTTCCCACACCCACGACCTCTACCCACTCCTTCACTGAGTACATTGATAAATTTTTGAAAGGTTCAGCACGTACTAAAAGGCAAGTTTGTTGGTCCGAAAGAAGTGGTGATGAAGTGTTTCGCACGGCGACAACAAAGAAAAATTCGTCCTTGCCTGCTATTCAATCGGAAAAGTTCAATAATGTTTATTTTTACAGGGCGTGGAACACCAACGGTAATGTGAATGGAAATCACAAATCCTAGATGGCAATCCGCGAGAAGAATTGAATGAGAGCAACTTGATATTGCTTGTGCAAACCAAATTTAACAGCGCTTTTACGAGAGCAAATGGACGTCATTTAATGTGTCTTTGTTATATCTAAAAGGGGTTCTTGACCCTCTGACACACGTGTTTGCAAATCTCAAAATTCAAAACTTAACCTTGTTCTTAAATAACCAAGTCATTGAGGATGTACAATCATCTCCAGTTTTAATGGATGATGAGTTTTGTTGGCTAGATTCTTTGGAAAAAGTTGACTTTCAACCCATAGCACTATTTGCGCCGAGGACCAAGGGTGTGAAAGTACCCATTTCAACATTGGTCCTCGGCACAAATGGTGCTATGGGATTAAAGTCAGAAAATACCAACAAAGACTCTTTATTGGTATTTTCTCCTGTTTTCCTGTTCTTGTACTTGGAAAATTGTGCTGAAATACAAAGCAATAACGGTAAATTTCCTTCCAACTATAAGACTAGCCCAATCGATGTTGAAACGCAAATTTCCCTCCGTAGATAAGCCCCTCCAAAAATAAGCCCTCAAAAGGGGCCTTTCAGAAATATATGCCTCAGGGCTTATTTTCGGAATTTTACGGTATCCAGATTTAGCGTCAACACGATTCCGAATTCATAGCGCATTCAAAAATTTCCGCTCTGGAGAGCGGATTCGGAAAGTTGCTGATTCGTATGCCGGATACACCTGATAGCACGATCTTGCACAAAGCACCAAACAATCTTTTGGATTGACGCCTTTGTTTGAATAAACAAAAAAAAAAAAAAAAAGAAAAGAAAGAAAGAAACGCTATGTATTTTGGTTAACAATTAGCAATTAACCATATTAATGCTATACGTTTCTTATCCAAAGATACAAAGTACTTATAGCAGAAGTCTTAGGCCCCGTCTGTACGTATCGGTTTTTATTTGAAATCGATATTTTTTCTTCTGTTTGGCCTGCCGTCAACACGTATCCGGAAAAAAACGGTCACCGAAAATGCATCTCCAAAAACGCCCTCCAGAGGGGACATTTTAGAAAACGCCGGCTTTTCGTCTACGTGTGGACGGACAGAAACGAAAATGAAAGTTTTCGAATATGATGATGTCATCCATCATATACTTCAATCATGACGCATGCTCAATAAGGAATGCTATCGCATATCCATCGTTTTAGCGTTTTTATGTGGACGGGAGCAAACGATTCCAATACGCTACGTGTGGATGCTTATTTTCTTAAAAAAAAACGGGAGAAAAAAATCTCCGTTCTCAAAACTATCCGGATACCTGTGAACGGGGCCTTACTTCCATGAAACGCTCCGTTGAGGCATTAAGAAAAGAAAAAAACAAACAGAATCGTTCTCCTTCTTATGAGTCCAAAGCTATACAGCAAAATAACTCGGCTAGTTTCGTATACATTACGTGCTCATGACACAATGCGTTATACAATACGTCATAAGTTGCCCTGGAGCCTTCTCTTTGCTTCCATGCTAACAGCATTTTGTAAATTTTCTTAATGAATTCCACGTTATCTCTATCAAAATGGACCAGCTGTTCATCCGTAAATCCTAGCCGCAGCCCAAGCGCTTCCCATTTTAAAATTCTGTTGGACAGACTTTCTAGGTCATAATTAGAGACACTGCCCGGTTTGATTTTACCTGTAAAGAGAAAATTAGGGTATGCCTCTTTTAATACAATACATTCTATTAATTTTCCCAGCTGGGTTTTTAAAAATAAATTGAAAGTACTACCAAAGTAACGTAATCAATTATTAGCAAGACACGCAAAATCTGCCTTTGAAAAAATAATGAATACTGGGTTGTTTTAGATTATTTTCGCACTCATCATTTATTTCTTTGAAACGTCAAAGAAAAGAAATGAGCAATTCAAAGTAGACAGACTGCAAATTTTCTTAGTTGCTAAAAAATATATGTCTAAGTGTCGTAACTGTTCATCAGTAGGATGCCTAAAATGTGTGCAATTCCACAATTGGTTTCAGCTCCATTAAATCCTATAATCCTATAATCCTATAATAATTTAGTAAAAGTGGGTGGAATATGATCGCCCGGGTGAATGTAGTCCTGAATAGGACTATTGTTGACAACATGTGTGGTATCTCAAAGTGAGTTCTATCACGTCAGTTGATGGTATATTTAACTCTAGTTATCACAGTGATAGTTAAATATTAAGTCGCGATGTTATTGGTCGTCTGTCAGTTAAGCATGTATGCTATCGTTTAAAAGATTTTAAAGGTGATTGGTGCGTTTCGATCCCAGTTTAGTAAAAGCTTTATGGCATCTGATAATCAAACTGATGGGTGCGCGTACTTGTAGGACGCAGCACGGTACAGTGATACGGTCAATGGGACGCGCCCTTAATCAATAGGTCAAACATTCGTCAATCAGTTACTTGATAAGGAAGCATTCAGTAATTAAAAGTAATTAACCCAGGTAAGGAACAAAAGTGCTGGACGACGTAACATTAATTGATGGCCCAGTTGATTGAGCAACGCATGTCATTAAGTTAATTAATTAATCTATTACGTTTTTTTTCAGAAATACGAATTTACTTTGTTTATATAAATGAATTGGCATTTCTGTTAGCGGCTAAACATACCTAACTTTCTACGTTTGGAATGAATGCACGCGAAGTTTAAAATTAAAGTTTAATCGCGTGATCAGATTACGAGTGATAGAAGGTATGTCGAACGCGTAATCAAATTGCGTCCTGTGCATTCCATACTTTCTTAGTGGAAGTCCAAATGAATGCTGGCTACATACATGCGACACATACGTAATAACAACTTGTAAATTAGGATTGCGGGCTTCTCTTGTCGCCCGCAATGACCAATCTATTACGGTTTTAATCAATAAAGTTTAAGTTGTTGACGGTTTTACCAGAGGTTCCTGGAAGACTCCGCCCCGTGGTAAGTGTTGAGGAATGACTCGGTTCCTGCAAGGTAACAAAAATTTTCAAGCTCTCTGTTACCACATTAGGGTAAAATTAGCCATTGGGAAGTAATTATAAAAGTTAGTTATAATTATCACAAAAAATCTCCCAGAATCCTTAGAGGCAATTTTTTAAAAAGCTTTATAACTTTGCCAATTCTATACGTAGTAGATTGTCGGACCACAACAAGATAACATTTGCAATAAAATATCTTCCCATGTCACATCCAAGGTAATGATGTCATCAGTCACGTGACTATCTCCGAATTAGTTTTGTTGCTGTGACAATATTTCATTAACGAGCTAGAAACAAATAGCATATTTGAGGTTTTAGTTGTGGGACTGAGGCATTTAAAAATTAAGGGGGTAATGAACATGAGCGAAAAAGCCGAGAGACTAGGCCAAGGGCTGCAGAGAGTCAACCTTTTATCACACCGCAGAGAATATTTGCGGGAAAGTAATGTTCTACCTGATATTTTTTTCCGTGACCAAAAGAGGGACACAACGTCATCAGTCACGTGATGAAAGCGGTTTGAATGTTTTAGTTCGTTTTTAAAATACCTTTTTTTGTCATAAATTGGCAAGTTTTTGCTGTTTTTCTCAACAATTCTTTACACTGCATTGTCTCTGAGTAATTATTTTTCCATTTTCAAAGCACAACCAAACGAAACTGAGCCTGAATTTTAAAAGTTGCGTAAATTGACCAATATTGCAAGTTACATTTTGTAAAATCGAAAAGGCGACCTACTCTTGAGACGTTTGTAAAATCATTTTTCAACTTAACTGTTTGTTTGCCGAAACAAATGTTTAACGTTTGTTAATAAAGGAGAACTTTAAAAACTAAAAGGATCTATTTGGCGACCATATTGTTTTTATTCATTCCGAGGAGAGAGCCGGTCATGTAGCAGCTCTTCCAACTCTAAAAGCCAAACGGTTTGCTACCCTAACCTAAAACAATGAAAATAATGCTGAACAATGTTGTGCTAATGATTTCCCCGACCGGTGAAAAGACACCTTACGAACAGGGAGAAAAAAAGTCATCCTTGAAAACTGTCAATCACCACAGATAAGGCATTCTCTTAAACTTGATTTGGCATCGTTTGTCGAGGTGGTCCGGTGGTTAGAGGCCTTAAGTTTTAGTACTAACTTATTCTAAGGGTCCGGGTTCGAATCCCCTTGAAGCAAATTTTTCGTAACCTTATTTTGATCGCTCTTTTTGATATACAAATCACCTCCAGTGACATACAAATCTTGTCAAAGAGAAAGTAAAATCAACTATTACAACTGATTCTTAAGTCGGGGCACAAGCCGATTAATAAAATGGATCTACAAAAAGAGGCACGAATTGCTCTTACTGAAAAGAAAACAACAACTTAAAAACAGCCTACAAACCACTAAGCAGAAACTTATGTCATGTTAGGCCCTTTTCAGACGTGGAATTTCTTATGAGTAACGAACACCTATTTTAGTCGATGAAAGTAATTAAATACGGCAGTTGATTCACAGTTGATTCACAGTTGATTCAATAACTCCGTTTATTGTAAATATTCCCGGTCACTAGGAAATTTTTTTTCTCTAATTTGAGTAAGGGTTTCTACAATTAATGCATTATATTCGGCACATGTGAAATGCGACTTCTAAATCAAACGTTGAACCTAAGTCGAATTTGCGACTGAAACAATCGCAAATTCGACAAAGTCAGTTGTCGAATTCAGTTGATTCAGACGTCCCATCTCAAAGGTACATGTGAAAATCGACGATTGAGCTGGGTAATGATAACAGTGTCCAGTATTACTAAAAATATCCTTAGATACGCAATGATACATACCGCACTTTTTGTATTCCTGTAAACTTTGCTTTCAATTTACCACATTATGATACTAGTTATATGCCCCACACAGGTAAAAAGAGAGTAAAAAAGAGATCTTAAAAAAAGAAATGATATTTAAGGTTACGAAAAATTTGCTTCAAGGGATTCGAAACCGGAGCCCTAGAATCAGTACGAACTAAAAGTGAACGCCTCTCCTCGGTAAACGCTGACTAGACTATTCGAGTTTAAGAGGTATATATTCCTTCTCTGTGGTGATTGACAGTTTTCAAGGATGACTTTTTCGGATTTTTTTTCTTAATTACCGTGTAGAATTAAATCTTTAACTGATCGAAGCTACACGTAAAGCTCACAATAAACGCATTTTAAAATACCCTTTCAGGCTGGGCCCATGACGGGGAACGTTTAAGAAATTTATGAATTATCGATCGCGTGGCTACCGACTGAACCGTATGGCCGTATGATTCTCTCCCTGCTTTGAAAATGGAATAATAAGTACTCAGGGACAATACAGTGTAAAGAATTGTCGAGAAAAACAGCAAAAACTTGCCAATTTATGACAAAATATTTTAAGTTACTTTAAAAACGAGCTAAAACATTCAAAACGCTTTGACCACGTGACTGATGACGTTATGCCCCTCATTTGGTCATGGAAAAAAGATTATCAGGTAGAACATTACTTTCTCACAAATTTTCTCTGCCGTGTGATAAAAGGTTGACTCTAACGCCCTCGCCCTAGTCTCCCGACTTTTTCGCTCATGTTCATTACCCTCTTAAATTTTAAATGCTGGACGTCAACTAGTTATTTTTAAATGCCCCACACAACTAAAACCTCAAATATGCTATTTGTTTTTAACCCGTTAATGAAATCTCGTCACAGAAACAAAAAAGTAATTCGGAAATAGTCACGTGACTGATGCCGTCATTACCTTAGATGTGACATGGGAAGATATTTTATCGCAAATGTTACCTTTTTGTGGTCTGACAGTCTTCTACGTATAAAATTGTAAGAGTTACAAAGCTTTTTTAAAAAATTGCCTCAAAGGATTCTGGGAGATTTTTCAATGATAATGATAATTTACTTTTATAATTATAAGACATTCATAAAGCGTCCTTTCCTAAGGATGCAAAGGCCTACTTGTATCTACTTGTAGTAAATAGGTGTTACATCATTACAATTGTTTAGCTGAGGAACATTTTTAGGTCAAATCAATCAATTTGCATTGCCAACAACATAATATTGCACAACGCATTGTTACATACTGGCCCGACCCAGTATTATTGTGGGTACACCTTCCATATTTGACATGGATTACAAATAGACTTATCTATACTAAAAATACGCGTATTGCAGAACCTCTAAATTTCAAACGAGTGGCTGTTGGCCGTATTAACGCTTGACCGCATTAACGAGGGTTTTTGTAAGAAAAGGTATGACCATTTTGCCAGGCCAAAAAAAGTGGCGGTGATCGTATCATAGAGGTGGCCGTCAGACGGGGTCCCAACGTATTGGATTTTAAGGATTTTTCCGTAGAGTTTCTGCCAAAAAACGCGGTAGAGCCTTTGCGATTACTTGCAAAAAGCTAAAAATTGCACTAACTGCTCAAATTAACAAACTCTTTTATTTTCTGAACTAAATTTGTATACACGGCGACGTCGTCTATGTGTTAACTCGTATGCTTATAACCAGCAAGTAAACAATAACGTCAGAGAGCCGAGAGCAGTCAGAATTTGGAACAACCTGCCGCCCGAAGCAGTGTATGCCGCCTCACTGCCTGCCTTCAGAGCTGCTGCTTCACAGGCCATACCGCACTTGAAGGTTCCATCTCACCTTAAACGGCTGTGAAACTGTTTTTTAATTTGAAATACTGAACTTTTAGTCTTAATTGAGTGTCTGTTGATTTGTATGTCAATGTATATGTAAATTTTCTATTTTAATTTCTAAGATCCTTCTAGTATTAGCCACCAGCTACTTAGAAGTGTAATAAATTAAGAACTAAGAACTAAGAGCAAAGATTAGCCTAGAGCTCCATACATCGTGTTTTTTTTTTTTTCTTTCTTTCTTTTTAATCAATCCCTGGCTAGTGATGAAAGTATCTTAAGCTGAGCTCCACGAGCGCGCAAAGCGCGAGAGCGAACGCCATAGCTAAGAAAATCTACCCATCCGAGAAAATTTGGTAATCACGTGACCGTACACCGACCGTCCGTCAGCACCATAGGAAAACCAATGTTGAATCATACACTTTCTAGTTAGTTTGGAACCCCATGTGCAACCCGATATTGCTCATCCAAGTTGTGATCAATTGAGAGCTGTCAAAACAGGGTATTCGCTAATCAATATTACCTGACCGTTTTTCGCGGGCTCAGGTATCGACCCATCGAGGTCGAGATTTTTTTAAGTTATCCGCTGACAACTAACTAGTTTTCAAATGATCGCGGGCTCAGGTTTAATTTTTTTAAAATGCATAATGCATGCATTATGAGCCGCACTATTAAAATTTGGATTTAAAACTGACCTCACTATTACCGCAGTTGCTTTTGACTTTTCTCACCAGGGTGGTGACAGAGTTTTGTGTCATCTTGCGTTTTTTTTTTTAACTGTCTTTTTCCACTAGATGTACAAAATGAAATACAGCTTCTATCAACATTCTCCTGTTATTCATGGCTGGTTTTTTTATTGGGTTTTTGGTTAAGAAATGCGCCACTTGTCAAAGTCATCGAAAATCCGATTTCGGATGGCATCGTTTTTGCGTAAGAGGGTTGAAAAGTCTCAAGCGATTCCGGCCTTGCTTGAAGGCTTTCAGGAGCTAAATTTCGACTGGTAAGCCTGGGTAATTATTGTACTTAATGTTTGTTTGTTTTTTTTCTTCTGGTTTCATGAAGTCAACCATAGTTCGTGCGGCTACTTTATGCACGTTTCTAAGATTTGAGACAATGATCTGGTCTAGTATCATGCTTGATCTATTCTGTTGAAGCGTAACTCTATAAATATTAGTGTTCATTCAAACACCTCAGCAGCTCGCACTGCCAATTTCGCGCTTGTCAAAACTGAAAACTGGCTGGTCGTATAGATTATTTTGGAAATTTTTTCAACGTTTTCGTTAAGGCCAATTATTACCCTTAGCTGCATACTACACAGGAGCAGATTTTTCTGACTGAACAGACCCAACATTATAGAATTCTATTTATGAAAACGTTTTGTAATGTGGTCAATTCTATAATTTGCTGTGCACAGGAAGCCCGTGCTTCGATCGCCCTGAGTATTGAAAAAGAGCAATTTGTCTTGCAAAACTGTGAAAAACTGCGTTCTGTGTGTTTCCTATAGTATTTTGTACCTCATATGTGACGTATAAGAGCATAAAAGGCTGGTTTGCACGCCTCCAGATTTGTTGGCATGATTTTGTAAAGTAAACTTGTCGAACGTAAAAAAATTAGGCCTTTAATTTATTTTGCCTTCCCCTTTAGACAAAGGAAAACAACCTATAAACTACAACTTGTAAATTGGCTGCCACCGGGAACTATTGTGTCTTATAACCGGCCTTTATAGCATAAAATTAAGTTTTGGTGCTGTCCCTCTAACCTTATAAAATAAAGGTGGTTTTGGTGGTCGAATGGCTTACTTTGGTGTGAAAGAATTTGTTTCCCAGCCTTTTTCAGGCCTAATCTCTGTGATCATTATACAGTTGCATTATTGCTCTTGACAGTGATCGATGTAAGATTTGTTTCACTCTTGGACTGTTTGCAAATTATTTTTCTCCAAAATCGCACATGAATGTGCCCTAAAATTAACTGATTTGTGGACTACAATTTTACTGTTTGATTTAAATTATAAATTTACTAATGAGAGCTTCGCTCTTAGCTCTGGTTAAAAATACATATTACTTCACCTAAAGTCTGTCTTTTCAAGTAAAAGAGTCTAGTCCAAGGAAGCTAGTAGTTATAAGAGGATGCTTTACCATTCAATTTCACCTCTGATTATTTTCTGTCATTTCCTGATTAACTCTGTCACCAAACCATTTAGTACAAAAATGACAGAAAATAATCAGAGTTTTTTTTCATTTTTTCCCAAAATATTCTAACTCAAAAAAAATCCAAAAATCCGATTAATTTTGTAACTTTTGTAAATTTGGGAAAAATGACAGGATTAATCGGCTCGCCCTGCGGGCTCGCGGAAATGACAGAAAATAATCAGAGGTGAAATTGAATGGCAGGCATCCTCTTATAACTACTCTGAAAGAATTCAATCGCGAATGTGATAAAGATTATTACTAAAATTATTTTTATATTTAGAAAAGATTAATTATAAATATAAAAAATAATTTTGAAATAAATATATTGTAGAAATGTTTATCGGAATCTGGATGAAGGGGGTGGGGTGGGTTGGATGAGATTGAATGATAAAGATTATTACTAAAATTATTTTTATATTTAGAAAAGATTAATTAATAATATAAAAATAATTTTAAAATAAATATATTGTAGGAATGTTTATCAATTATATTATTAAGAATAATATAATTTTTAGTTTAATAATTTTTTTCAATAAGATCGTCAATATTTTTAATCATATCTAGTAATACTTTGTATCTTCTTTTGAATGATTCATCTTCTTCTTCATCTGTAAACATCAAAAAACAATGGTTTTTAAAATCGGCATTGTAATCATATAATAGTCCCATATGATCATTAAAGAAATCATCATTATCATAAATCTTTGGGTCCATTAATGCTAATTGAAGATAAATATTTTTTTGTTCTTTGATTACTTTTCTTTTATTTAATTCATGATGTGAAAGTGGTTCTTTTTTTTTGTTCAATTTTGATAAATAAATATCTAATGCTGAAAAGTATAAATCATATAAATCAATATCTTCTCTCTCACAATTAAAGGGTGATGTGTAATATCTTAAATAATTAATGAGAATTTTGAAGGGATGATTCAAGGTTTCTTGTATTTGAAACATTTTTGGGAAGAAATAATTATTTAAGATATCTTTGGTTGTCATTTTATTTAAAGATAATATTTTTTTAAATTAGTTTAAAGAAATAATATATTCTAATAATAAAAATGCAGTTGTCAAGTTACGATCGTCTCACACCAGAAAATATTATTTTCAATGAAGCCAAAGAATTCAAAGTCAAAGATAGAAAAATCAAGTACAAACGAATCCCAATTGAAGTCAAGTACCCAAATGGAAAGAAAGGTGCTCTCGTAATTGAAACTCCATTTCTTTTCTCTTTTGGAGTAAATGAAAAGAAAAACCAAGATAATAACAAATTTGTTGGTTACAGTATTCCAGTTTGTCTCTGGGGAAAAGATACCGAACCAAATACAGAGGAAAAAGCATTTTTTGATACTTTGAATAATATCAGGGAAATATGCTGCAAACATCTTGAAACTGAATACGGATCTGATATGGCATCAACTTTGTCTTCCCCCCTTTACTACAAACAGGTTGAATTTGTTGATAAAAAAGGAAAGAAGAAAACAAAAAAAGATGAGTCAGCTTCTCCAGTTCTTTACGCAAAACTTATTTACTCTGAGAAGTCGAAGAAAATACTTTCTTTGTTCAAGACCAGGGGGAAGAAAGATTTGAATCCTTTTAAATATATTGATCAGTATTGCAATGTCAAAATGGCGTTGATAGTTGAAGGAATATTCTTGAGCAAGACTGCAACATCTATTCAAATAAAAGTTCATGAGTGCTATGTAAAACCATTGAAACCTCGAGAATCTCTTTTGACAATAACCGAGGAAGAAGTTGAAAGTGAAAGTGATGATGATGATGGGCCTGTTGAGGTTGTTAATATTGAAGATTTAATTAATTCCGACATTGAGGAATAGATGTGAGATTTTTAATACAAATTTGTATTAAAAATTAACCAAGTCTTTGAAACTCACCCATGAGTTAAACTTATCAGGATATCCACTCCATTTTACCAATGCCATCTTTTTATTGTTATCTCTTCTGATAACTTTTTCTATTCTAAAAGTCTGCTGTTTTGCTTTCTGAAGTTCTTGTTCGTAAAAAGATCCCCTGACCGATTCCGACATCAGATCAACGATTGAATACGTAACAGGTTTTGTTGGATTAATCTGTTCAATCACAAATATCTCCTCTGTCCAGTTTGGTGTGTAACCTTTATCAAATACCTTTCTTTTCAGCTTTGAAATTCTAACACGATCTCCAATCTCGAACTTTGGTTTCTCAGGTTTCAAGAAGATAGAATCACTGTACAAATTCGACCAAACTTTTTTCTCATTTTTCTTTTTACTCGCTTCAACAGGAGTCATCTTAATACTAGAATGCCGAGTATTATTGTAATCATTAACCAGTTTATCTATCTTATCCGCGAATACAGTGTTGTTATTCACAGAGAACATTTTCCACATCTTGTTTTTCATTGTCCTGTTCCATCTTTCAACAACACTAGATTTCTCTTCATTTTCAGTGTGATATAGTTTGATACCTTTTTTCTTGAGAAAATCTTTGAAATGTTTGCTGATAAACTCAGAACCTTTATCAGTCCACAACATCTTTGGTTGTCGGCCTTTTTCAAAAATATCGTCAAATGCTTCACTGACAGATTCAGTTTTTTTGTCTTTCAGACCTCTTATCCAACCATACTTGCTAAACACATCAATGACCATCAGCAAATATTTAATCCCTTTGTTCCACTTACTGAACTTTTGCATCTCAACCAAATCAGCAGCCCAGATATCATCAATTCGATTTGAGATGACTGATCTCTTTTGAAAGTTTCTTGTGATTGGTTTGTGAAGTTCGTCGGCAAGTTGTTGAGACCAATCACTCCTCAACGCCGACGCGCGTTTTTTTGAAGTCCAAGTCCAAGTTTTTGTTTTGTATTAATCAAGAATCGAGCAGTTGATCCCCATTTTGGCATTTCACCATAAGGAATCTGATTCAAAGATTCTACCATTTCTCTGTCGCAATCACCTTTGTTTTTTCCCATATCATAACAAATATCATGATAAGCTGCAATTTCATCAACTTTGTTGAAAGGTTTGACGTGCCACTCAGTTACTTCTCCGGTATTTGGATCGTAAGTTACTTGTTTTTCAAGAGGATTATAAGGACCCATATACTTGTATTGTCCTGGAGTCCAACCTGCTTTTGGTTTTGGGAGTTTTCCTATCCATTTGTGAATATCAACTCCACTTCCAAAACTTGTCAGAGGATTATTTTCCCAGAAGTGATCATCAACAATAATCTGATATTTAGTTCTCAGGATTTGTGGCCATGTATCGGGATTGGCAGAAATGATATTATTCATATCTGCCAGAGCTTCTGGATTGTTCTCAAAAAATCTTGACTTTTTCATTCTTCTTGAAGGTTTTTCAAACTTAAAAAATAATTCTGGATTAGAACCCTTTTTTATAATTCCCATCTTGGCTTCTTCAGCGGCTGTGGGTCGTCTCCAGAATTTACCAGAAGTCACACCATGATCCGATCCAAAAGCTGATTTCAATATTTCACCAGATTTATATCTGTCGTAAACTGGTTTCAAAGATGGTATCAATTCTTGCGTTGTTTTCATTGCAATATCCGGTGCTTTTTTTACAACAGTCATTGGATCAATTCCAGCTCCATCTAAATCGCGTCTGTTGGTTTTATATCTCTTTTTGGGTCTGACTTTGGTTGATAATTGATCCAATGCTGATCCAACAGAATCTTGAATAAAAGGAGTCAGTTTATTGATTCCGTAATTTACAGCTTTCTTTTGAAGTTTTTTGTTTCTCATTGCTTCACTAGCTCCATATCGACCCATTTCGATTGCCTTTTTCCCCATCCAAGGAAGAGCATGTTCAGTGAATGCTTCTGCAGCTGTTCCAACAACAGTGTCAAAGAGATCTCCTCCAGATTGCATGCCCGCCTTCTCAGACGGGCTTATTAGTTTTTTGTCTTCTTCTTTGTTTTTCTTTTCTTTCCCCCAGCTCCAGTTTGGGAGGTTGTTTCCATTTTAACATATTTCACCTTTTTAATTCCACAAACCGCGCAATGACAAAAGAATTGTTTTCTTCCTCTTTTATCAGTTTGGTAACCACTTGGTTTGGTGCAAGGTGTTTCCATTTTATCTTTGATGCAATATGATTCTTTCATTTAGTATAATGTTTAGATAAAATGTCACTGAGGGCTAATTTTGTAAAAAGTGAACTTGAGAAGATTTATAATAAGTTAAATGAGAGCTATGAATATGCCAGTTTTGCAAGATTGGAGAATGATAATCGATTCTTTAAAATATTTGAGTTGATTGTGGAGTTAAGTGAGAAATCAAATATTCTCAAACAAGTTGTAAGGGGAATTTAATGTAACCATAGATAAAATGGAAGCTAAATTTTTTTCAGAGATAGAAAAAAATATGGATGTTGAAACACTCAAAGATTTTGAGAAAGAAGTAAGAACAAAGATAATTGAAGAGTTTGAGATTCTTCGGGGAAAGAATCCAGATCTTTCACGAGTTTTAATGGCTGGCGAATGTGAGACATGGGAGAAAATAAGGAAAGGAGATTATTCTTGGTTGAAAATCAAATCTGATAAAAAGAAGAAACTTTTCAAACTTATTGATATTTACACAAAATTTGATTCTATAGTTGATACTGTAAAAGAATTGGAAAGAAAAGTTGAGAAGGTCAAAAAGTTGAAGGATTCACCGGTGGATTCAGATTAAATATAAATTTATATTTAATCTTGAAAAATATTATTACTAATTAAATAAATTCTTTTTTTATTTATAATATAAAAAAACTTTTATTTTATATTTTTGTAAGAATCTTTATCCTCCAAAATAAGCTTTTATAAAATCACTGTTATCATTATCAAAATGAGGATTGTGAATAACATCCAAAATACTTTTTCCATTCTGTCTCTCAAACAAGTAGTAAAGGCACCAATAACCACAAAGAACAGTGTTTCGATTTTGTATTTCATCCAAGGAATAAATGATTTGTTTTCCAGAAGACCTGAAATACTTCAAAGCCTCATTCGGCATAATCAGACCAAATGGATCAAAATACTCAACAATTGAATCCAAGTTTCTGTAACAAACCCAGTGCGTGCCAGGTCCTTGCATATCATCAAGATTTATTATTCCAATCTCTTTTTTTATCTTTTGAGGAAGGTTGTCTCGACTGAAGATTCCTCTGAAGTGTTTTAGGTTAAGTTTTTTCACCCAATCCATCAAGTCAAAGTTTGAAAGGGGTTTAATTACAAAATGTCTCCTATCAAGGGAATTGATTTGAATGGGCTGTTTTTTCCCAACAGAATTCCTTTGCCTTTGGAGTTTTTTTTTGCCTTTTTTTTTACCCCCATCCCTATTGGATTTTCCCAAGTTCCATTAAAGGGAGGTGGATAGTAACCCTCTCCTTGTGTGGGAGGAACATAAACACTTCTTGTGTTAGTTGAAGATCCCCTGTCAACCTGAAGACCTGATCCAAACAATTTTGGAAGCAGACTAATTGCCATTGGAATTCCGATTGATGCAAGTGTTCCTAATAATCCACCTTCTATTTGTTTTTGAGTCGGCTTGATAACCAATCTTCCTCCTGTCTTGAAAACTTTGTTAATTTGATCTATTTGTGCCTTGGTAAACTCACTTGCAAAAGGAGGAAGAAATGGGAAAAACTTTTTTGGAATTGGAATTCCTCGTCCAAACAGTTTTTTTAATCCTATTTCTCCAAGTGCATTTGCAGCTCCAGTAGCAAGTGCAGGAGCAACTTTTGAAACTCCCTTTACTGCAAGGGGAAGAAGTTTAGCACCAAGTTTTGCCAAACTTGAGAAAAGGTTTCCCCCGCGCTTTACCAAACTTCTGATCTGTGTTTGACTTATTTTCAAGTCTGATCCTGTTCCATTTGCAAGTGATTTTTTTATTTTTGTTATTTGTCTTTGGGTCAACATTAATTCATCAGGACCAGTGAGATGAGAATGTTTTAATCGAAGTGTTATTGCTGTTCTTTTTCGAAACGCATTTAACAGTTTTGATTTTTGTCCATCTGAAAGTTTTACTCCGTATTCAATATAAGTTGTCATTTTATATATTAAGTTATATTAAATTTTTTAAGCTCTGAGGAGTAGTTTTCCACTCTTCTGTTCTATTTCCGCTTCTCTTTCGTGAAGAACAAGAGCGTAAATATTATAATCAGCGTCTGGATCGGCGCTTAGTTCGTAATGAAAAGATAATTTTGTTACTCCATCTTTCAAGTCTATTTTTTGTTTTGTAAGATCAAAGTAAACAAATGGGAAAAGATTCTCAAAATTTGATCTATTGAGAAGAGTGCCTCCTTGAAAATCATTGTTAGCATAAACATATCCCATTACTTCTCTGAAAACTCTTGCTGGATCTGTAACTGGTTTAAAGTGAATATCAGGATATTCATTCCCATTTCCAACCTCGAGGTAGCAACGTGAAATATTAGCATTGTTTGGAAGATCAAAAGTGTTGTACAAAAATGGATTTGCTGTTTGTATATTAATATTGGCTGTGTTAATTCCCCAAACAAATACATGACGAGGTTTTGAAATACCATTCGTAATCCTAAATTGTCCTGTTTGTTGCTGTCCATTATTTGATCTTTCAACTACTTCATTGAGATAAGTCCATTTAAAAGGTTTAAGGTAATTATCAGCGTAAATTTTTTGGCCTTCCGAGTTGAATACTAATCTTGGAACAAATAGTTGAAATCTTGTCAGGATAACTCTGCAGTCTGCTCCCCCAGTTCTCCAGATGATATTGTTATCCGATTCTATTTCAATATTTAACTCAATTTTTGTATTTGGAAGCAGCTTATCTTCAATTGCTTCAAAAAATGAATATCTGTTGAGAGGAATTTCACAATTCACTGTTGCTGAGTTACCCAAAAGGGCTTTTCTCAGGGCAAAACCTTTGTTGTAAGTATTACTATCTCCATCAACTAAATTTGCTCTTTCTTCAGCATTATTGCCAGCATTTCTTACGTGTTGTACATCTCTTGTTGAGTACTTTACTCTATTAGCATTTCGTGATGTGTCAAGATAATAAAATTCATTTGTTCCAACACTATCTACATAAGAGGGATTATACTCAAGCAAATTCTTAATATTAACAACATGATTTGCATAATTACAACTATAAACATCTCGTCCATTTGCCAGAATAGTTAACTTTTCGATGAAAGAACTGGAACTATTTACAATTCCCATATTATCTCCATCTGCATCGATATCAGCTCCAGCCGCCAATTGATTAACTTTAAAATCTATTGAAAGTCTTGCATTATACCAATCAAATGGAGTAGCCTCACCTGTGTTATCAACTATGAATTTATGACCAACTTTTTTTTGATGAACATTATTTGCTGGTTCCTCATCCAATGCTTGTTCGAGATCAAAAACAACATCTTCATATCTTTCAAGATATTTTGGGTTTCTAAAAGACTTCATTTTAATAATTAGATTATATTATTTTTTTCTTCCAGATCCAGACATAATTTTTAGCACATTATTATTGATTTCTTGCTGTATCATTTTTCGATTATTTGTTTTACGAGATGGAGGATTTTTTCCAGAAAGCATTTTTACTATTTTGTCACCGGCCTTTTTATTTGAACTGGCAGGGGTTGGTTTGGGTGGTGGAGCAAATGTTACCTTTTTTTTGGTTGGTTTTTTTCCAAGAAAAGATTTTGCTTTATCCATTATTCCTTCTCCGTAAATATTTTTTCTTAAAAACTTTCCTGTGTCAGGATCGTATTTTTTTTTAAACTCTGATTGTCGCATCATTTTATTTATATAATTATACAACATTGCTATCTTCTGTATGGCGAAGCAACAGTGTCATAAACCAATCAATTCCATTCAAGTCAACAGGTTGACTGACAGAATCAGTTATTTTTATATGCATTTCTGAAATAGTATTAGAACTTACGGGACAATAAAGAGGCCTAAATGGTTCAAATGTGAAAGGATATGATCTTGTCAGATTATCCGTTGGAATAACTGCTATTGTGTTTGTATTAACACCATTTACAACAGAGTCTTTTATAGCACTCACATTAATATTGAGAGAATCGATAGATTTTGTGATATTTGGAAGTTTGGTTCCATATTCAGTTTTGGTCACAAGTTTTTTCTCAAATCCAATGAGTTCTCCGAAATCTGTTCCTCTCAGATCGAGTTGAAAACTTCCCTCAAGTGTAACCAAGACTCGATAAGTGGAGAGAATGAAAGACAAATTTATCGAGTAATTCTTCACACCCTTTGCGTCTGTTGTGTGATGATTTTTTTGTTCCATGTATTGATGAATGTAATCATTTATGTCTGAGTAAGAATACATACCGTCTGTGAAGGTGATAGTTTGCCATGTAGATCCGTTGTGGGTGTATTTAATTGTGTTGTTTTTGTAACTACTCCGGATATTATACCAAGAGTAAGTCATCGATAACCTGTCCAAAGCAAGATAATGCTTGAATTGTGGGTCAAGTTTCAAAGGAGGATTAAATTTGACCAAAAAATCGTGTGGTTTGTTTTCTCCTATTTTTTCTCTTTTAATAGAGGAAATATGAATTGCACTTTCATTCATTTATAGTATGTTTGGATAACTTTTTTGAGAAGTTTGTTAAGTTGGTTATTAGTCAGGATCCCGAGATCTCGGAGTCGATGAGCTATTTGAATAAACTCAGGCAGCACACCGTTGTTTCCTGCAACAAGCGATCCATTAAGTAACTCAAATCTATGAAGTAGTTCTTGGGGGGAGAAGTAAAGACCCCGTCCTCGTTGGACTCGACCTTCTCCTACTTTTAGATCAATTGATTTTAAATACAAATTAAGGATATTTTTATATTTACTTAATATTTTATGTTGTTGAATATAAGCAGTAAGTTCTAATTTTTCAGATTCTGTTTTATTTTTTGTTCTTTTCAAAGCTCCAATCAAATTACCCGTTACAGTTTTTTCATTATTTACTTGTTCATAAATATCTTCTAGTGTTCTAGGATTAACATCAATAAAATTATTTGGCCTTGGATAATCAAAATTACTTAAATAATCTAACTCATTTTTTTCAAAATTTTTTTCAAGGTTGTAAGTAATAGGAGTTTTTTTTGATTGATCAGTACCTGATTGTTCTTGATTATCTTCTTCTATTTGTGGCAATTCTTTCAAATCAGCCAAACGTTCAAACTGTCTAAAACCTTGAGTAATAGCTTTCTGATTTTCTTGGAGACCTTCTGTAAGAGCCAATTGATTTTGCAGCATTTCCTGGTTTTGAGTAAAAATATTTTGTCCTTTTGGATCATCAGGTTTTTCAAACTGAGAAATCAGAGGTTTGAATGTTTCAGTAAATCCTTCTCTCAGATTCTGTTTTTCCCAAATAGTTTCTTTTATTTGTTGTCTAATTTGTTTAACAAGATTATCAGCTTCAATCTTATTTTGTGAATATTTTTTCATTTCTTCAATATCCATTTATATATTTATTATATAAAATGGAGATACCAAATTATGATAGCAGAGATGATGGAGAAAAGAAATTCAAGCAGTTATTTCCTTTCATGCCATCGGATACATTTCGAATGCTGATTTGTGGAAATAGTGGAAGTGGTAAAACTAATTTGCTCTTCCATATGCTAATGAAACCTCTGTTGTATTATGATGAGATTTATCTTTACGCTCGAAATTTGGAGCAAGATAAATACAAGAGACTGATGCAAAAAATGAGAGAGATGTCGCATAAACTTGGTTATGAAATCCTTTCTGTGAGTAATGATGAAATAACTCCTGTAACAGAAATGGATTTCGAAGACAATCAAAAACTTGTGATATTTGATGATTATGTATGTGATAAAAATCAAAGACAAATCGTTGATTATTTCATTCAAGGTCGACATAAGAATTGTTCTGTGATTTATCTGAGTCAATCATTTTACAAAACTCCAAAAGATATTCGATTGAATTGTTCTCATTACTGCCTTTATGAATTTCCATCTTCCAGAGAAGCAAACAGAATCTCATCTGAATTGGGAGTTAATAAAGATGTGTATAAAGAGGCGACACGAAAACCATTCTCATTTCTTTATGTAAACAAACCAAAGAAAACCGTATCAAAAAACTTCACTGATTATCTAAATATTAAATAAGATGGGAATATTTAACGAACACTCTTCTAATCACTTTCAATTTGCAAAAGGAGTTCAAGGAGCTCCAGGTGTTGGGTTTAACCTCACCACAGATGGAAATTATGACATGGTTGGAAAAAAATTGACAAATGTTGGAACACCAACATCTGATACCGATTCAGCTACCAAAAAATATGTTGATACCAATTCTGGAAGAGGAAAAACATCACTTTTGACAGTGGATTCAAATATTGATATGAAAAGTCAATTCTCAATCACAAAACTCAAAACACCTTCAAACAATGATGATGCAGCCTCCAAAAAGTATGTTGACGATTCCAAAGTCGATGGCAGTGTCTTTTTGAAACTTGATGGAACAAGATCAATGACTGGAAATTTGGATATGAATAACAAAAGAATTTTTAATCTTCCAAATCCAACTGGCTCCAAACAACCAATACCATTGGCTTACGGTGACCTTGCTTATCTTCACGTTAATGGATCAAATACAATGACAAATCATTTGAACATGAATAATAAAAAAATAATCAATCTTGTTACACCAACAAATAACTCAGATGCCGTTCCCAAAAAGTACGTTGATGATAGCCTTTCTAACCAAGACTTCAGTTCTTTCTTTAAAAAAGATGGAAGTGTCACCATGACTTCAGATCTTAATATCGGTGGACATAAAATAATTAACCTTGAAGATCCAACTTCAGATTCGGATGCAGCCTCCAAAAAGTATGTTGACAGTCATCTGCACCAAACTCAAGTTCAACCAAGTCATTATAAGGATGAGTTTGCTTTTCTGATGACAAGTCCAACTCAATGGACAGATGAAATAGATAATAGAACCAGTTTTATTCCAAAAAAGATAGCAGACCTTACAACCAAAAAAGGAAACTTTCACGAATACAATACAAAAGTTCTTTATACAACAATACTAAAGAATTTTCAAGGTGGTTATAAGTACAAGATTGGGCTTAATTTCTTTAGACTGGTTGGAGGGGCTGATTATACCCTTTGTCTTGAAATACTTAACATTGATTATCAACTTTGGCATAAAACCCAGATAAGTGTTGATAACAACACGTCACAAGGATTGCAACTTGGAAATGTTAGTGTAAAAAAACTCCAACATAGTTTCACCGATTCAAAAAGCCAAACACAATTTATGTATTACCACAGAGTCTTGATTAATTTCAAGAAGTTGACAACTGGAAACAGATTCTTTATTCACATTTTGGTCAGTATTCCAAATAATGGAAATGATCTGGCTGTGTATCCACTTCAGTTTTCTGGAATTTATATGATAGCCTATGGTATTATGAGCAAAGTTAGCAATATCGACCCAGATAAAGTTTATGATTATCATAAATCATTTGAAATTCTTGGATCGCAAGTAAAGTACAATGTTGACATTAACGCAAATAATAAAAGTATATTGAACCTTGCTCTCAATAGAAATCTGAATAGTAGTGCTGCAACAGTTGGAATGGTAAAAGAGTTAATTCCTTTTAGGAAAAACCATGTTTATAATCGATTCTTTGATCAAATTTATGATTTTACAGATGGAAATAATTACAAATTAAAAAGAGGCGCGTCTGGTATTGTAATTAATGGCCTGAATAGCTTTCATAGTTTGAATGGTATTACCATCCCAGATAAAGACTTGAGTAACATCAAAAAGGAAGGATTAAATATTAATAATTACGCCATTACTTTAAATCCCTCTGATAATTTCAGAAATTACACCCTGTGCCTGGTTTTTTATCACTGGGATAACAGAGATTTTGCTTTGGTAAAGAAAAATAAACAAAATAACCAACATCTGATGAGTTTAAATTATACTAAAGCTGCTGGTTATTTAACTTTACTTACATCTAGTAAAAGACAATTTTTTAGTTTACCAAGTGGTTTAGGTGGAAAAAAAATTGTTTTATGGTTGGCGCATAGTGTTGATACAATTGTTACAAAAGTTAACTTGAGTAACCTCAGCTCAACATTAACTATTGATAGCGCTAATTACGTACCCGATCAAGATTTTGACTTCACAACTGAAGATGGAGTTTTGAATAAAATTATGTTCTCTCCCAATTTTTACGACTTTGACTCTGAAGCATTCAAAAGGATAATGATTCAAGAGAAAATAAATGGTAGTTATATACTTTAATAATAAATGAAAGACTTGTTTGAATTTAATCATATTGACAACAGACTAACAGAATCAGAGATCAAAACTCTCAAAGACTTCTACAAACATTATCACAAGAAATTCTGGTGTTTCAAGAAATCTTTCAAGCGATACAAAATTCTTGATGAAACTCTCACTTTGTCCGGAGGAGGACTGGTTGTAGTGGGAACCATTGCCGGAGGAATAACACTCAATCCAATAATCCTGGGTGTTATCAATGGTCTTGGAGTCTTGGTGAGTTCGGTTTCAAAAATGAAGAATTACAAGAAAAAGATTGAAATGTCTCAAATAGCATTTACAACCTATGAGAAGGTATTAGTTGAACTGAGATCGGCTTTGAGAGGTGATGAATTCAATAAACAAGAATTCGTAGATCGAATGAAACTGATTGATGAAATGATTATCGATCAATCTCCAGTTGCAGATAGATTCTCAAAAAAATATAATAAAAAATATTTGTAAAAGATTATTACATAATTTAAAAAGAGAATTTTATTTTATATTTAAAAATAAAATTGATTTAATATAAATTGTAATAATCTTTTTCATCATGGCAAAGTATTACCACCCATCATATTCAAATTTCTTCACAACTGATAAAGGCGGTGTTTATAATTCAAGAACAGGAAGAGAACTTGGAAATAAACCAAATAAAAACGGCTTTGTTAGAATCTCAATTCGACCTCGAGGTTCAAACCCAATCAGCTTGTTGAAACATGAATTTATTTGGGAAGCCTTTAATGATGAGGAATCAAATAAATACTTCAAGATAATTCACATTGACGGAGATAAGCTAAATAACACACCAAATAATTTGAAAAGAGTTTTTAATGAATCCTCTAATCCAGAAGGACAATCCAGAAAAATTGTGGCAACTAATCTGTCAACCAATGAAAAAAGATTTTTTAACTCAATATATCAGGCTTCTAAAACACTTCAGATTAATGCTGGATCTATTAAACTAATCTCAGATGGAAAGAGGAAAACAGCAAAGTCGAAATTGAACGGAAATAAATACTCTTTCAAATATTCCGATCCAAACGACTTGAATGTTGTAAAAGTAATCAAAGATAAAATAAAAAATAATATTGAAAAAGGTTTGTACAAAATATAATTTATAAAAGTATTTTTATATTATTATAAAAAAAATAATTTATTTATTTTAATTAGTAATAATATTTTTCATCTTCTATCTACTCTATAGATAGAAGATGTTAGAATCGATTGTAGCATATGTCAACTTTTATTTTCCATCTCATAAAACAAAATTTTATGATGATAACTTTATCAAGGCCTGTTTGGTTTACCAATATTTACATATAAAGTATTTCACTCAAAGATTGAGCTTTAATCAAATCCTTTACAAACTATCCGACTTCAGACACAGTTGCAGATCAAACTCATCAATACTATCCAATCATCTTATATTCAATCTCGCTTTTCGCGAATTCAGGAAACATTTCAATCTCGGTCGAGGCTGTGTTTACACTTTCAACTTTCCTGTTAAGTCTGAAGTAATTAGTTATTTGACTGGGATTATTTACTGGATTTTTCACAGAGGTATTGAGTGATTTGTAACTGTGCCACCACTTCTCATAATTCTCCATAGTTTGATCTCCAATACTAAGTTCGACAAGACTGTGTTTGTGATTATTCATTTCTTCCAGGATTTTTTTTATAAGGAATACAATGTTAATAGTTCTTTTTCGATTGAATTTCTTGTTTAATTCTTCCATGACACTGTTGTCTATTTCCATCAGTTTTAAATACAGATTGTATTTCTCATCTTCGGAGAGATTTAATCTTTTGGAGACTTGATTAACTTTCTTTTCAAAATGATACTTACGCTGATAGATACTTTTCTTTCGGAAAAGCAGCCGATCTTGGTCTCTTTTGTCAAATGAATCAAAATAACGGCCATTTTGCAATCCACACTTCATACAATATACATATCCTGCAACCAAATCAAAATCAGTTTCTTGGCAACTTGAGCAAGAGATCCTTCGATCTGTTTTCTCTGGAGATTTGGTGTAACTACGAAGAATATCCAAATATTTTTTTATTTCATTCTCAGTGAAAGACATTTTATTAATTTAAACAAATAAATTTATAAATAAGAGAATTGATATCGCTTGCCGTTTTTTTTGGATTTTAAAATATTAATTTTTTTTCTACAATTCTTTGAAATATTAGAAAAATCAATTTGATAAAATTCCCCCGCATCTTTCAAAGAATCAAAAATCTTTTCTTCTTTTGTTTCAATGTTTAAAGATTTAACTTTTATCTTAAAATGACTTTTTCTTATATTTTCTGAAGGAGTAAGAAGTTGAAGATTTGATATTGAATTATTTTCTTTATTGTTGTCGCAATGATCTGTATGCATTCCTTTTGGAATAGTACCTTTGAAACATTCATAGACAAAACGATGAACAAAATATTGTCTTTTTTTATTGTTTTCGTAAAAATTGAATACTAAATAACCCCAACAATTATTATTTAATTTTAAAATCCTTCTCTTATTCCATTTCAAACTAAGAATCTGTCCACTCTTGCTAGCTAAATAATATTTACTAAAAGGATGAAAAAAGAATTTAATTCCTTGATATTTAACATATTCTCGATTACTCATGATTTTATATATTTAATATAAAATCTTTAATTCGTTTTTATCTAATTGCCTTCGTATGTACTTTATCCTCCATAATCTCTCTCTTATCATCATCCGCACTCAAAGCTAATTTATTAACTTCCTTTGAAAATATCTCATGGTTATCACTTTTTATTATATTCATACTTCTCATTTGTTTTTCGCCTGAAAACAAACACCGAACGTAATCCTCAAACTCAATCTTTTTTTTTACCACGCTTTTCTTAACTCCTTTTGATTTTTTGGTAATACTTGAATCTTCAATTTTAAAAGAATAAAGTTTGGGTTTGAGACCGACAAAGTGAGTTATTTGCCGACCAGCAACTTCATCCTTGAACTTCCCAATTACTTTTTTATTAACGCCTGACAGTATTCCTGACTCATGTCCCTGTGGGAAATCCGATGTGTCAAACCTGGCTTTTATATCTGCTGAAATATCAGCATAAAAATCGTCGGTTTTTAACTCATACATGAGAGAATCTGTATCTGTAAATAGCAACCTGACTTTTTTGTAAGAATATTTTTTTTGAATATAATTATAATTAAAATCAAACATCAACAACTTTGATAAATCCAATATCGCCTGGCCGACATACACAGGTTTATTGAAATATATTTCAGTTTTCTTTAAGTGAATCGCAAGCAAATTCCTATCGAAAATTGTTGCTCTTTCAAAATTAGGTCTGCATGTTAATTTCGAAGCTTTTTCTCGATTATCAATCAAAAACACATTTTGTCTCTTCCGAATATTTTCTATCGTCTTTCCAAACACAGAATTATTCATCAACTTAAAAAAGTCTTTCTCAAAGCTGTTTGCAGCTGTTTTGCGAAGTTCTGTGTTTTTCCTGATATAGGGCTCCATCCAAGAACTTTGATTGAAAGAAATTCCTCGGTGAACAGCTTTGATTTTCAATCCCAATTCAAGACACTGCCTCAGATTTCGATAATGAATAACATATTTTTTATGAGGTTTAAAGTGAGAAATAAGTTTCTCCACTCCTCCAACTCTCTTCTTCTCCGGAGCAAGAGGATAATCATTGTGTGACTTCCACAATTCCTTTGGATACTCCAAATCAACCTCGAATATGTAACCAGTCTTTCCCATGTCATTCATGCTGCTACTTGATTTCTCAAGAATATCCAACACTTTTTCTTTTGTGAGATTACTCATCCATCGAAACCCTCCCACAGGAAGAGATTGAGACATTGCCCAACCATAGAGATTGTTTGCATCAAGATATTGAATGAATTTTGAAGGTTTGTTTGGATCAAAGTTTTTCATGTATTTGTTATTCGCTTCTGAATACCTTTTTGCTATATGCGTCATCCCACCTCTGATTCCTCTTTCAAACATCATCAGCATGTCGTAATCACACAGCAATTCAAGTTGTTGGCCAGTTTCTTTCAAACAGGCATCCCAAGCCAATCCAGGAGATGTGTAATAATGCGCCGGATCCAGCTTGTAATGCTTCAGGCATGTCTTTCGAAAGTTTTCAAAAACATCCGCCAACAAAAGAACGTCTGTTTTAAGATAGAGATCGTGATAATCTCTGATTGTTTGGCATTTAAATGTATTCCAAACATTGATTGCGTGATTGTAATCTTCATCTGAAATGTCTTCATCATTCAATCTTGAATAGAATTTCTCTTTGGTTGGAAGTTGTGTTTCAGTCAACTTTTCAAGAGATGAAATGTAATCGTAAGGATAAACACCTTTTCGAACCAGAAGTTCAATATTATCTTTCATTATTTCTTTTGTATTTTGAAAATCATCCGGCTGCAGATTTCCAACAAGATTCGCAAGACTCGTCTGAAGAAACTTGAACGAATCGATGAATCTGATTTCAAAATTCAAAGAAACCATCTCTCCAGTTCTCTTGGATCTGTATTCGTCGACTTTGATCTTCTTTGAAAAACTTATATATTTCTCCTCAGTCGATGGAATACAATTCAACTCACCCTTCAAACCAGAAAGTTTTTTTATAAACAAATGTGCATCATATCCTTGAAGATTATGAAATATGACAGGCAATATCAATGGTTTTTTGCATTGAAGATTGCAGCTGTTATGCGCAGCTCCACGATATTCCCCGGTAAAATGACAATGATCCCTGACTTTATCATCTTTTAATTCTTTTGAGCAAATATGACAGATACTGGCTTCTTTGAAAGATTTCTGTTCTTCCTCAGTTAATCTGAGAGGTTTTGGATGACGATAAAAATCATCAAAGAGTTTTTGCGTTATCATTGCAAGTTTTGAAACAAATACTTCAGCAACATTATCACTTTCTTTCTTTTTTGTAAAACAGATTGGTTTAAAAATATTTGAAACTATTCCTTTGATATAAAAACAAAAACCCGACGGTTCATGCTTCTGGTAACCAAGTGTATATGAACCTGCTGGATTGGGTTTGCACGTTTCCAAAGATTTGGTAAAACATTCAAAATCAGCGTAAACTACAAAAGGGATTGGAAGTTTTTTGAAATAATTTTTAAATTCTAACTTCGAATTTTTTGGTGGCATTTTTACAACAACTGATTCATTAGACGAACAATATTCAATATGTTTTTGGAATAACTCCTCTTTTGAGAAATGAGAGAAGCATCTTTTGCAAATGTGTATTCGACCATTCGTTCTCGATGTTATTTGAGATCGAAATAATCTTGAAAAACTTTTGATAAGAGAATAATGATACTTGCCATCTTTCTCAAACAAAAACAAATCGATTGTTTTCTGAGGATCTCTCTGTGCCATTCGGAGAGGGTAAAACTTATTTCTCTCATTGACTGAAAACACATTTATCCCTGGGATATCTGGATTGAGTTTTTCGAATTTTGAAATGTCTTTTAATTTGACTGGAAAAGCAATTCCTTTTGTATTCAAACTATTTTCTTTTTGCTTCAAATCTGTCAATCGAAAATCATTTTTGTCTCTTGGATGAAGGTATCTCAATACGCACCATAAAAAGCATTTTTCATCTTTGTTTCGAATGCTCAATATCGCTTTCTTTCGCATTATCCAATCTGGAAGTGGAATATAAGATGATCCTCCCATTGGATTGTAATCGGCAGTGTGTATCTCAAGATGAATTATTTCCCTGAAATACCAACCACTTCCGTTCTTCTGATAAACTTCAATCTTTTCAATTATGGAGCGAATAACCCTGGTCAGTATTTCTTTTACATCGGATGATTCAAGATTGATATGTGTTTCAGAATTAAAATAAGCTTTATCTTGAATGGGAAGACTTGACTTTCCATCGCTTGACTTCCCCATTTGCTCCATCATGCAAACAAGAACAAATCTGACTTTGATATTTCGATGATTCCTGAGAAACTCTTTGAGATAAGCAGCCTTGGATTTGAAAAACTCGAATGGCGTAATATCAGTTTGCCCCTTTACAATGTATTTATTAGCAAATCCTTCCAAAGATGATTTCTCTTTCTCAATTCCTTGCTCATATTCTCTGAGAGCTCTCTCAAGTGCTTTGCGCAGATAAGAAGGAGTATCTGGAGGAATTGTTTTATTCTTGATACACTCCCGATAATATTCTTCATACGATTTGGGTTTGGCTTTCGGTTTGGTTTTGGGTTTGAATTTATCTCTTACTTTTTGTAGTTTATTTATATCATCAATCAACTTTTGTTTATAATCAGCTTTGATTTCTTTTTTTATATTTTTTTTTATTTTTTTTAGCTCTGAAATAGAAAGATTAGTTAGATCAGTGGCCATCTTTATTTATTGGTTTTTTTATTTTTAAACTTCATTTCTATTTTTCTGTTTCACAGTCTTATATCAAAAATGATATAAGACCTAAAACTCAACTGGGTCGCAATAATCCCACAACTTATCTGCAACAGAAATAAATCTTTTTTGGATATCTTTTGAAATTTGTGTCGCCATAGTTTTCTTTTTATATTCTTCTCCTTCCACTATCGGATTAAGATCGCCCGCTTCATACAAAAAATCCACTATTCCAAGAAACTTTTGATTAAAATTTCCGCCTCCTATCCTTAAATGAGGGTTTTTATCATATTTGGAAAGCAATTCTTCAACTTGTTCAAGTATTGAATTAAATTCTTTTTCATTATCTCTCGCTGGAGAAGATCTTATTGTTGGCCACAAACTTCTTGAAGGAGAAGGAAAAGGAGAATAAAGTAATTTTAGTTTTTCGTTAATTTGCTTGGTAATTAAATCTTTCCCTGTTGATTCTGACTTGAATCCCATTTTATTAATATTTCAAACCTTTAAATTTTATTTTTCTGCCTCAAAACTCTACTTCCCCGACCAGAGCAGATTAACACTCCAAAAATGCCGATTCTGAGTTTTCATAGATCAACTCACCCTTCTTATCTCTTTTTTGAAAGAGACTTTAAATACTCTTCCACACCAATTTTCATTAGAAAATGAATAAACCCATCTTCTTCATTTTCATCTTCAACAAATAATGAATGAATTTCTTCATTTTCTACAAGAAAAGAAAAAAATTCATCATATTCTTCTCCTTTCTCTGGAAAAATTCTTATTCTTGAAGTATCAAAATATCTTTTAAAAAAAGAATAAAGTTTTTTTAATTCCTCCTTTGTTAATGGTGTCTTGATTCTCATTTTATTAATATTTCAAACCTTTAAACAAAATAAATTCTTTTTTTCATCTTTTCTCTTCAAAACTCTATTTCCCCGACCAAAGCAGATTAACGCTCCAAAAATTAGCCGATTCAGGATTTTCATACGTCAACTCACCTTTTTTATTTTTGATCTTCATCGCCCGAGAAAGATATTTTTCTTTTCGCTCGTTATCTTTGTGAATTAAATAGTCTGAATGTTGCGACGATCCAAAATGCAAATTCTTTCCGCTTGGCAGCTTCACCACGTACTTGTTATTTTTCCGCTTTGAATAATCAAGAGATTCGGCGCCGAGTTTTTTTGCCTTTTTGCTCAGTTTCTGAAAATCTTTTCCTTTTACAACATATTTATCATCATCAGATGATGATTCCTCTTCCTCAGGAACATAATCAGGATCTTTATCATGTTTATAGCCATCTTCAACAATGAAATCTTGGTCCTCAGGGCTTTGATATTCCATTTTAGTATTTGTTTAGATTATTTTGAAGGGAAATCCCCTGATTATGATCTCATCAAAAATAACCTCACGTTTCATTGAAAACAATAGATTGCATTCCAGAGTTCCCTGGCAACCAGCAAACTGAAAATAGATTTTGAGTTTACTTTCAGCGATTGAAATTGCTAGGGAACTCTGGAATGCATTGACGTAATAATATAATCCATTAATTAAAAATGATCCTTGGTAGTCTTGAACTAGACGAATTCATTGTTGATCCATCGATGAAGCTTGAGCCATTCGACCCAAAACTTATCAAAAAAATCCAACCCAATCATCCATACAAACTTCTTTTATGGATTCTCTATAAATATAACCCCAGTTACAACGGTTGGAATGATAACGATGCCAAACCTGATTATGATGGTTACGATGACAATGTCGTCGATTTTTACTTCAGTTTGTTGGATGATTATAATAGGTACGGCGTAACTTTTGATCGCGATTGGAATATTCTCCCCGATGGTAAACTCGGTGTGTTAGAAGAAGAAGATTTTGGAAAAAAAATCTATTCTTTGATTAAAAATTATTATAAAAGAAAAACTATGCTATTTAATAAAATAAAGACAATCGATTTGAAAGAACTGGACAGAGGTGATGAGCCTATTTTAGAGGAGGAAAAACAAAAACGAGATTTGATAAAAAAACAAACAAATAAAAAACTTCAAGTTGCATTGATTGACCCAGATTTTTATCGTAGTATTGAACTTATGAAACATGTAATCGAAAATTCAGATTGGTATATAAAAAAATTCAATCTTCGCATGACATGGGACGGAATAAGAGAATTTAGTAAAATAGATTTCGATATTTGATAAACATTCTTACAATATATTATTCTCAAAATTATTTTTTTTATATTTATATTATTAATTAAACTTTTCTTTTTTTATTTTGTAATAATCTTTATCACATTCGCGATTGAATTCTTTCAGAGTAGTTATAAGAGGATGCCTGCCATTCAATTTCACCTCTGATTATTTTCTGTCATTTCCGCGAGCCCGCAGGGCGAGCCGATTAATCCTGTCATTTTTCCCAAATTTACAAAAGTTACAAAATTAATCGGATTTTTGGATTTTTTTTGAGTTAGAATATTTTGGGAAAAAATGAAAAAAAACTCTGATTATTTTCTGTCATTTTTGTACTAAATGGTTTGGTGACAGAGTTAATCAGGAAATGACAGAAAATAATCAGAGGTGAAATTGAATGGTAAAGCATCCTCTTATAACTACTGAAGCTCCTTATATCTAAACATATTTTTAATCATTCATTACAAAAAGCACTGACTTACCGTACAACGAGCCTCTGTAGCGGATATCTTCAAGGCAACTCTACCCAACAAAGTGTTCGGGGTGGCCTCAGGTCCGCTGTGAAATCTGACTACTGCGTCCCGCATTTTATCTTCGATCAAATAGACTGTTATTTCATCCTTGTATGGGCCATTTCTGTCAAACCTTTCCGTAGAGAATAATATTTCTAAGAGACACGAGAACGAAGGACCAGAGGAAAACAGAAAAGAAAGAGGATATTGCAATTGTTCGTAACTGCTTTTGTGCTAAAGAAGGGGGTATGCTGTCGTGTTACCTTGGGATGGTTGTCTAAAGCGGTGAGGGTAAAAGGCAGAATGAGTTTGCGGAATGGCATGTGGCATGGCTTGCGGAATGACATAATTATGCGGAATGCAATATATGCAGGCGCCCTCTTTTTGGCGCCAATGAACTCACAAGCAGCCGTTTTTTGAAGTTGCGGGCTCGACTACGATGACAATCAAAAAGCCAGGAAGGACTCCTTAATTTCTCAAGGTCGATTAGCTTTTTGCACAGCCACAAAGATTCTACTTGCCTTTATTGGTCGGGCTGCTGGCAGCGCCGATACTACATCACGAAAGTCGGCCATTGAAGAAAAGATGTTTTGGAAGGTCACGATAGCAAGGCCAAAACACTTGCACGATTAACGTCACTTTTTTACCTATATTAATGAAACCGCGTGAAAAGTGTTTCTTTTTTAAGACGGTGGGTCGTGTGTTTGATCGTGACATAACACTGTATTCAGAGATCAAACCTATCTTGTATTTTGTTTCCTTGGCTGCGTGGTGAAGTTTCAGGCAAGCGAAGCTAACAGCTGGCGGAGAAGCGCGAGCTCAGATCCAGGCAATCGAGTTTGTGTGCTTTTTCTCTTTGTTTCTTTCCTTCTTTTCTTTTTCTTTTCCTTCCTACTTTTAGCATTTTTTTCTCATTTACCTTAACCTTTATTAAGTTAGTAAAGCCGGTTGTACATCAAACTAACTGTTAAAAAAAATACATAATAATGACTTGGCTAGTTCTCGATCAGCGAAGAGACGCGGCAAGGCGGAAAAGAGACAGTGAGAAGTTCGCCGTTTCACTCGATTTGTGGATTACGGATTAATGTTTGACTTGAGGCGTTCATTTAGTCTCGATTATTATCTGATTCGTTCACCGTATTAAAAATCCCTAGAATGTAGCTATCCCGACTTCACGTTCAGCGAGCGTTTTTTACCCTCTAGCGTTATGATAAAGAGTGACCCTATTTGGTGTAGCTATTCAGCTGTGTCTCAATTTTAGCCTGGCGATTGCTCCTTCAAATTTGGCGCCAAAGAAGGCGCGGCAGAGACGCGCGCATGCTTTCCTGTTTAATTTATTTCTTTGCGCCATTTCCCATGAATTAATATCCGCATAATTATGTCTTTCCGCAAGCCATGCCACATGCCATTCCGCAAACTCACTCCGCCTTTTACCCTCACCGTGTCTAAAGTACCGTTTCAGTCGCGTTTGTCAAAGGTGCCATGGTTAAATAGTTCTCTAGAGATACTGCCTTTGAGTCTTCAAAGTATCGAAGAAAAGGTATTTAAAGCTATAAACGATCGTTTGTTCTACATTGACGATGAGGTCGGGTTTCCGAAATCCTCGCAATTTTCTCTGATGTTGATTTTCATTTTCCAAGCCGTTTGTCAATTTGATTGTGAATATTTAATTATCTTAGCGCAACGCGGCAAAAATAGATCAGGTGACTAGCATTTAAAAACCTAGAAGTTCGTTACGCAACTTACATTTCAATTTCAAATGTCACCATCGATCGCACATCGAAGCTTACTAGCCGCATATGGAACACAAATTGTAAGTATAATATTTGCCCGTCGCTTCAACCGAAATAGACATGTGTAATAACATTCTTTGCAATACTAATTTAATTTTTCAGTTGACTACTACCACTTCTACTACAAGTGCAAATAAATTCCATGCACGGTCATGTACGCGAAAATCAGTTAGTGGTGAAATCTTCAACATTAAGTAGCCCTTCAATCACAGGAGCGAATCAAATGTTTTTTTTTTGCATGAGTATACCTTACGAGCAGAGGCTACATTTGCGCGGTATAAACTTCTGGCGTGCGAAAAGTAGCCTCTGCCTACAGGGCTGAAAAACGTACTACGCATGTCCGTGACATCACTTGTGTACTTGTTTAGCCCGTGCGCGAACCACTCGTGCAAAGTGAAATTCTTGCATCTTCGACCATCTGTTAAACTCATATTTGTGAATGCCCACGAAGGAGAAATTCTACGAATACGCTAGAAATACAACTCATGGAAAGATATGTTACGTAATTCAGGGGTCAAGGAAAATGTTTCTTACCGTCCCGGCGAGGTTTTTTATTGTTTTTATTGTTAGTAAGTTTGCAGAAAGACGACTGAGAAATTAAAAAACGACCAATGTGCTGGAGTTTGGGCGACTTTTCTTCGATGGTACGTAAACGATTTACTCAGACAACACAAGTTTTCTGGCACCAATCAGAAGCCAGAACGGCGGCGACCGTTTGGAACTGGTCTGGTAAGACATTGTCTCCAGGGGCTCTTCTTGCCGTTCTTTACTTTTCTTCGTGCCATATATTTTTCCGCCCGTTTAGACTTTTCCTCGTCCCCACTATCTGCCCCTGGGTCTCCGAGGATGATTTCTTTCAAAACTCGGAGAAAGAAGTCGCTTTGCTTTCTTGTTTTGGAAAGAAATAATTTTCTATTTTAGTTGCACGTCAAATAGCAGCGAAGTGAAGCTGGATCTTGGTGCAGACCAGCTCAAAGGGACAAATAAAGCGTGGGACACGTCCAGATTGGCTTGCGACAAGAATTTTTTTTTTTTCATACCGGAGTCCCCTCTCCCCGGGGGAGTAGCCAAACTGCGTACAAAAGCCCTGCTCTGCTGGCACCAGACTTGACTGTCATAAACACTGAATTTTTTACCTAGCAGGGTCTTTTGGGGGTCTTAGAAAGCCTTACTGTGGCAGTAATGTTTCCAAGTAGAATTCAAAATACACCAGACTTTCACATTGAGTTATATCTTTTTTCTCAAACAACCGCTTCCGTATCTTTAACACCCTTCCCTCATTCCCTCAAGAGATACTTCAACTGTAATACTTCGATTTCAAATTTCTCACCCTACCCAGGTGAGGTCAATTTTCTCGTCCTAGACATACTCGGAAGGGCCTTTTTACGTAGTCTTGGGCACCAAACCCAGTTTAGGGCCCAGGTTAGTGTGCCGTGCTGAGGCAGGCAGATGTTGAATTATGGACAGACACAACAATTAAATTACAGACATTTGATGTTCAGGTCCGTGCGTGGTCGGAAGACACCCAGTAAATAATGTCCATGGGGTTGCCCAAGGAATATCAGGGTTTTACGAGAGTCGAACTGGAGGAGATCTTTAACGAGGAAAAAGGCGGACACATCTACTTTTTGGAGTGATGTACTCCATACAATTTTTTTAAGTTACATGCAATATACTCTATATAAATCTATTTTGTTTCTAAAGTTCCTTTGATACTCCGAGTAGCGCAGGACACACAGGGAACGCAGAGATCAGACCATTGCCTCGTGGAAAATTCTCAATGACTGTCACCGTAGAAAGCGGTCGCGGTTGTTTACCGGATGTGGATGTGTTCGTTTTCAGGAGGGTCCAACTGCTAGCGCTTTGACTGGTAAATATTTGGTGTTTTGGGTAAGTGATCGCTTCTTGGGAAGTGGTCACTTAAGTTGGGTGGTCGCACGTAGAGGTTTGACTGTGCGGCGTTAAACAAAAATTTGTTAAAATGTAAGGGAAATAGTAAAATTGTAATACAGTGGAAGCTGTCGTAAGAGGACTCCCTCGAGACGAGAAAAAAGGTGTCCTTAACTCGATCTGGCCGCTTAAAAGAATGAATCTCATATGCAGCATAGTTATTAATTTAAAAATAGAATTCAGCCACTTTAAAAGAGGTGTAAAGGTTAGATAGCTGCTTACGGAAGCTTCTCTCAGCTACAAATTAACACTGGGAATTCAAAAAACTGTTTTTTAGTGTATGGTTATGCTGTTGTTCTGGCCTTGTTGTAATTTAGGTAAAAACATACGATTCAGTTTGTATTTTCAAGTGTAACCGGACGTGTATGTGAAAAAACGGTGACTCTGAAACAGATGTGTAAGAATGATTCATAACAGTGACAAACAGCGATACGACTGTGGACATAAAAAAAACACAACATTCAGAGGCGGATAAGATTCTATTTCGGGTGTCCGCTTACGAGAGCTTGAAATCAAAGCTAACATTTAATTCGCCGGGAAAACCATTTGAGTGTCCGCGGCCGCCTACGGGAATGTAAAAATCCAAGTCTGTGTGGGAGTTGAAACGGGATTTTGTGATGGCGGTCGTAAGTAGAGCTATTCGCTATGTACGAGTGTCCGTTAAGAGAACTTCTACTATATGAATCCGCAAATGACAGCTTAGATGAGAAGTGAATATAGTGTATTAGTCTGTATTCAAGAAACTGTTCTTTTACACCTTCCTTGGATAGCTAAAAAAGTCTAGCTGACTTTTTTTGCAATGTATTAGTGCCCCCTTTTGGGTCTTTTGTATTCCTCATAAGTTTTTCCTCAACACTTTTAAACGGCTATTATATTTTTGTAGTCAATAATATACCCAGATACAGATACCATCCTGTATAGTTAGTTGTAAGGGGGTGTTTACATGAGAAAACTCGCACCGGCGCGAGTTTCATACCGACATGACTTTTTGATTTCGTATCGCGTTTACATGATGACTCGGTCATTTCACATCTCGTTATTTGAAGGTACAGCTCATGTTGATAAAATAGATGGGTGATTCAAAATCGCGAATATTACGCATGCGCTACCCGTTCAATTCTACCGGCAGACCGATTGATAAACATAGAAGATGATAAAGTTAATTAGATTTGAAGCTGTCTTTTCTACTTGCTGAACAGCCAAACCAAAGGTAGCTAATTAATTATGCAAAAATGAGTAGATTTTGTCATTTTTAGGGGGGGGGGGGGGGGGGGTCCCTGTAAATCCCAGGCAATTCAATATTGAGACCTTCTTTTTTGTCGAGGTTAGTATCTCACCACACCCATCAATTGTGCCAAATTTGAGCGAAATCCGTGATTTGAGCATTATCACCCCCTGCCTGGTTCTCTCATGGACACACTCTTAAAAATCGGAGTTAACCCTCGGACGTACAAGCAAATTCATACCCCCACCGTGGTACAAGGGGAGTGTGGATGGAACCCCTCCCCGGAGTTTTCGATATGTTGCAGTATTTTGAAAGGATTTTACCTTTAGTGGAAAGCCTTTGATCTTCTTAACAAGATGAGGTATATTTCATAGGTGGTGGCGCTGCGGGAGGCCTGTGACGTCACCAACAATTGTCGTCATCTTGGCCGCCATCTTGGATTTTACCAAGAATTGGAAATCAAGTTAAAACTGCGAGAAATAGTAATTTTTTTTGTGATTTACATGAAAAATAACACATAAATAAATGCTTTGCATGATCTTAGCCACAAGATTTACTTTATTGTTGAAAGAAGTTGAAAAAACATGTAATTTCACCTAAAATTGGCTTGACCACATGCTACTTATGACGTCATATCTCGTAGCCATAGCAACTGACCAACCTGCGGAAGGGATGAAGGAACAGCTACTGAAAACGTCAGGTGCTGATGTTTTATGTTCTAGGAAAAAACTCAGAAAAACCTTATGCGGGGGCATCCATCCCCCCCCCCCCCCTTGTACGTCCGAGGGTTAAACCTCTATGTATCACGCGATCACCTGTCTCAACGTACAATACTTATCATATCTCGGTGAGCATTCCGAAGTCAGCCAAGCGCGGTCATTGCACGCACGCTCCCTTATACCAAGTCATTGATATTTTTTACCAGCAGGCATCGACTGTACTACTTACCTATGTACTCTTTTCAACATTAATTTTGCCTTTTCTCATATACGAAAATTTATAATTATAGCTCTTTTGAGTGTCATTAAAGATGTGAATATTGTTCATTGTGGTGTCAGATAGGAATGAACGTTTATTCGTTTGTCTCACGATGGAATCGCTTTGAGATATTGATCGCGACGTTTCGACTGCAATACTGCTAGTCCTCATTCTTAGCTCTTTTGAGCTAAGAATGAGTCATAAAGGGAAAAAAGTTTGGAAGAAACAATTGAATTCGAAACCTCAGTAACTGTTTTGTGTTCTTACAGTTCCTATAGTGAAACCAAGCGAGAAGTAACAAGAAAAATAACTAAAAGACGATCATTCAAGGAAAAACAAAGATAAATATCAAAATGTACCTTTAATGCTGGCACTGATATGATGTCCGGATGGTTTTTTAGAACTGATAACATATTGATAGTCCGTCTTTCATTTCTGTTTATGCTTGTAAATATACACTTTCGAATGAAAAAACTGTTTTCGGCTTCGTCCGTGCATCTTATTTTGTTCATAGCAAAAAAACGGATGAAAAATTACGGAGATGGAAACGAGAATTGAATAAAATATGAAATAATCTAGCTTTACTTTAGATGGGAACCTTAAATATTCGGAAACCACCTTAAAAATCGACAAAATGTGAGCATGTTTTGAAAATCCTTTTGCAAAGGATACTAATTTAGCACCAGACACTTCGTACGTGGCCTTTCACAGTAATGATAGTAATTGAACGTACAAAGACCTCTTTAGTTTTGTAACTATTGCCTTAAGTACAGGCTCTTTTCTTTCAAGAAGCAATAACTTATAACACATGTAGAATCGAGTCGTCAGCGTTAAAGACTGTTTCATTAAGTAGAATCGCATGAGACAACCTAATGAATAATGATAGTGCAACGATCTACAACAGTGATGAAAATAGTGACATTCCTTAGTTATCCGGTATTCGACGAGCCACATTATCTTAAGAAACCATAAAGAAACATGGAAACCTTCGATTCTTCCCTCTAAGGAGCGTTGATATTCATATTACTTTAACAATTTGTTTATTTTGCACCAGACGTTCGAAGAAAAGACAAAAGCTAGTTCGGAATCTCTAGTATGAGGATCGACTCAGCTGTGCTCAACGTTTCGTGTTTTTATCAATGCGCAGCAATACCCAATTTTGGCACTGAAGTCTTACTTTTCAAAGGATGTCGTTTACCAAAGCCAAAGGTTACAAAATATAACGTAAACGAGTTTACATTGTGTAGTCATGCGCGACGGCAGTCTTACTCTTTCATCTTCACGAGCCAAACGATACTATAAGGGTAAAGGTTCTATACCAGTAAGCAAATTATTACTTTTTCTTATTTTCTGTTTTAATGCTATTCTGCATTTTAATTTCTACCTGCTCATGCACTCAAAAGGTAATTTCAAGATTTCTCAATACACGAATCTTCTTCTCTTAAAACTTTGTTTAATTCACTCCTTTAACTGAATACTTACTGGAGGGAAAAGTCCTCTACGTCCTTAAAACAAGCTGGCTGTATCCTTCCATCTACAAACACGAATGCTTTATCATGCTCTGGTATCACATAATGCCTCGAAGTTATCTCGCTATATATCCCGCCCTTTTTAGTGTTGATTAGCTCCTGAATAATCCCAGGTCTTTCAGCTGCAGAGCAAGTCGTAAGGCATACAGTGCCTTTGGTATCATCCAATGGTCTGTAATGGGCGAAGAAATATGCACGTATGGGCTGGTGCCAAAAGAGTGTGGACAGCTTCCGGATAAAACTATAAACTTTTTCTCTGCACCAAGCCACACCATAACTGGAAGCAGTAAAATGTGATAAATACTTAAAATGAAACAAATGGCTGCCCTTTTACTAATCACCTGCTATCTGCTATATATATATGTCTCAGGAGCGTTGCGCTGATTGGCTAGTTTGCATCACCTTTTTTACTTTCTGGTATTGGATCAGTTTGCCTATTTTAAAAAGAAAGTCCCTTCTTAAATGGAGACTATCCAAGTTAATCCTTTATTGGAGAGTAGTGGTATAGTGATGGAATTATTTGTTTTTTAAGTGGAATCGCATCAGTCTGAAGTCCGATGACGTCATAACCTATTGTCCTTATCTCATGAATAAAATGAGCAGGAATCTCATTAAGATAAGGTCATGTCCTATTTTTAGGTGGTTTTTAACAATTATTCCTCGAGCCCGAATGAGCTCTGAGTCAATAGCCCATGAGGCCGAAGGCCGAATGGGCTATTGACTCCGAGGCCATGAGGGCGAGAGGAATAATTGTTTTAGTAAAATCCAACTAGTTGGTCAAAAATATCGAGAATAAAATAAACTTTAGCTAGTTAAAGCTAGACTATAATCCTTTTTTGCCGCCAAAAAGCCCGCGCTTTTCGCTACTAGTAGGCTATAACATATAGCCTAGTAGTAGCTCAACCAATCAGAATGCAGCATTGATGATAGACCACTAGTTGGATTTTACTAAAATCGGTTAGACAGGTGGATAGATGATAGATGATGTCTTGGTTTTCGATTGGTTGATTAGATTTGTTAATCCATGGTGTCTGAGGAATAAATCAAACTCACCTGTGACTAAGCCCAAAAGTGAGTGCGTACGACTTTTTTCAAGTGAATAAGAATCGTACAAGCGACCCAACCATGAGGTTATTTGTTTGTTTTATAAGTACTGAGATTTCTCTCATAAAATTATGACAAATTAAAAGCGATTAGACGATGAAATGAGTTTCGTTCACTCAAAGGCTAAGTTTACAAATTAAGCATCTTTTCACAATTTTAAGAAGATGAAATGAGTTTTACGCACTCAAAAGCGTAAAAGCTTCAACATTTTGTCTTCTCAAAATTTCAGCTAAAAGAAAAAATGAAAATCATAAAAACCAGTTGAAAGCTTATATAACAACGCACTAAAGCAACGTTTTTAAAGTGAAGCTTACTCATCCTCACTGTCCTGCAAAGACCTAGCTAAAACTTTCCAAAGAGAAATTTAAATTATTTAATAGTTTGTTTAACTCAGTGTTCCTTGTTTTTCCAACACGTTTTTTTCTATTGCCAGTATGTTTGCCGTGTGTTATTTGTGGAAAACGTATCTGACGAACCGTCGCGACAAGTGACAACAACGGCCAGTGTGGGGTTGACGTGGTGGAGAGAAAATAAAAAGAAAAAATAAAAGACAAATGGGGCAATAAATTCATTGTGGAGGAGTAGCAGGAGAGTGGGGGTACACAAAACATTGTTTTTCGTGCTTAAAAGAGCTAGTTTGATTTCACCCTCATTAATATGCCCGATTTATCCGCTAAGAATCAGTGAACCGGAACTTGACAATGACAGAGGCAGAAAATAGAACGTGCATAATAGACCTTTTTACCGATACAGCGGCCATATTGAATTTACTAGATTAAAGGAGTATTATGGGATGCCCAGGGGGCACTCGCTCAGTGTTTACGCTCGCTTTTCGGGCAAAATTTTGCCTGCGTGCAGACGTCTCCTATTTCCTTTATTGCACGAGGAAAAGGGACGTCTGCGTAACGCCGTCGCTAATAGTGTTCCAGCGTCCCGCTGGCAGGGTATTCTATTTCGCATAAATTGTGAAATAATATCCCGTTAGAAATGAGAGTTGACAGGCCAAACACAACGTCATGAGCTCGTGATAATGCGAAACGTGACCTTGAGAGTCTGCTTGAACAGAGGTTTTTCTTCTTTTCTCTCCGAGTCTCGCGCGGTTACTAGCACTACACAGTGCATGTAGCATTCTAAACTTTGACTGAGTAAATCTCGTTTTTCCCGCACTAAGTCTTACATTTAGAGGTCATGAAGCAGGTTTGTGACATGCATACTGAGTAATCATTTCCTGTGATCTATGCTTCTGTGGGTGTTCCTGATAGGATTTGACTTCAGACGCAGTTGTAAAGTGTTTAAATTTTCTTTGACCTCTGTTTGTTACGGCTAAATAAAGATTTTAGTTTCTTTGTCTTTCTCCGAAATGCCTGCCTGGTGCGAAGTCCACGCCGCTTTTGTAGTTTTCTCAGACACTGTTTACAAATATGATGTGATGGGTCATGCACAGTAAATTGTAAAGAAATAATTTCCTCGTACACGTTTAATTTTCTGCGGCCTCGCACAAGATTTCGAACGATCTGCACACAATGGCACATGTTTTGATTTGTTTTGGCAGGAAAACCCCGATTACATAAATCACCGCATACATTATCAGACCAAAACAATGCTCACTGTGTGTCAGCCTATCACAGCATGTTCCCAAGATCTTGGGAACCCAGCGGGACCCTGGAACGCGATTAGCGACGGCGTTACGCAGACGTCCCTTTTCCGCGTGCAATAAAGGAAATAGGAGACGTCTGCACGCAGGCAAGGCAAAATTAGCACTTCACTGCATATTTCTCAGGAAAAAGGTGATCATTATTACATCCAAACACGGCACAACGATCTTTTTTGCACATTACATCTTTCTTCTAGGAGAACTTAATGAAAAATTAGCCCAAAAAGCGCCCGTAAATACTGAGCGAGTATATCGGATCATGCTCATGCCCCCTGGACATCCCATAATACTCCTTAAATCTAATGGCCGCCATATCGGTAAAAAGGTCTATTACGTGGCTCAATGAATTTAAGTCACAGGCGAGTTTGAGTTTATTCCTCAGATACCAATTAACCAATGAAAACGTTTCTTATTTTATAATCAACCATCGAAAACCAAGACATCATCCAACTAAAAATAGCACAAACCTGTCTAACCGTCAAAACCCATGAGATTCCTGCTCATTTTACTCATGAGATAAAGGGTGCGTTTTTTGGGAAAATCCAAATTTCGTTTTTTGGGGCAAATCCAAAAACGGATCATGAATCCATAAAAACCACACTCAGGGTGGATTCTTCGGATCAAATCAAAATCCGGATTTTTGAGATTCACAATCTGAGCGGTTTTTTGGGAAAGGATTTGAAAAAAGTATTTTTGTCAAGTGGTTTTTCCAAGAAAAAAATGGTACGCAACAGATGCAGTACATGCATGACTTCTAACTGAACCTATGTTGGTGGCGCCTTATTAATTTTGAGCCATTAGTTACATATCATTCCATGTTTGTCATCTATTCAAATTATTGGTAGACTGTTTTAAACCCTTACTTGTCATGTTACTTTGTACGTATGTAGTGCCTGCTTACGCCGGTTTATTTTCCAGGTGATTAGAAAAAAACAATTCATCGGCTTCAGTTTTAAATTCTTATAATTTTACTATCTTAAGGAGTGTATTCTATTCGAGAAACGTTTGTGTTTCAACCGAAATATATACATTTCGTTATTCATTCGTAGGTTATGTTGCTTTCTCTTCTTGTGTCTTCGCCGTGAGGATCAGTTTGTTTGTTTTTTTGTTTTTTTTTTCCACGAAGAGCACGAGGACATGCCGTTGTCATGACAAATGATCCTTTTTCGGATCTTCTGTTTTTTTTTTTGGTAGTAAAGAATCCGTATAATGAGATCACAAAACAATAGGCTATGAAGTCATCGGCGTAACACTGATGAGATTCCACTTCAAAAAAAAAAAAAAAAGAGAGAATAATTCCATCCCTATACCACGTCTTTGGATAGCTTTTATAAGTCAAAAGGATAATAAATATGCTATAAGCCTGGTGGTTTCTTGAGGTCTCCTCGCCTAACAACCTGCTGTATCCTGTAAAATTTGCTGTAACAAAAAGGCTAATAAATGATGATGATGATGATGATGATGATGATGATGATGATGATGATGCTTGCTATGCTGACAATATCTAACTACCAGCTATATAATTAAAGACCAGATTGCACTTTTACATTACCGCAAGCGATCCCCAGAGAGCAATTGTACAGCACTGCCCTCAGCTAAATTACCGTTACGAAATCGTTTCCACTCATTGCTGTTTCGTTTTGGTGGAACATATATGGAATAATATGTTTTTTTTTTTTTGGACAAACGAATAACTATTTCAACATATTACTAAATTAATATAAAAAGAAATAAATGACAATGATAGTGATAAAGGCAATCATATGGTAAAAATAAAGGGCTGCCATACTTCACAACAATTTCATGGTGTCACTCTTCCTGATACAAAATAAATAAAAAGTTTCCCTTACTTTGAGAAATGTTTGACTTGGAACCTAACATTCATCCCAACGCATCTTGGAGGGCTCAGGAGACGGTCAGTCATATCAACCCATTCTTTATTGTTACCATCAGTTTCCATGTACAACACTTTGGCATGATATGTTGTGGTATAGGAAATTCCTTCTTGTTTGTTTCGAAGACAGACTGGCAGCTGAATCGTAACAGGCTTTAAGAGCTGGGCGACGTCCTGGCACATGACGCGTATTATAGGTCCAATAAAAACATTTTGCCCTTCAAATTCCTCAGCTGGAACTTCCTGTACCTAAAGAACGGGATTACAAAAACTAAACGATCAGAAAAGAACAAACAACATGGAGTCCCGGTCTAATACATCATACAAAAGCCTAATTCAATATAGACTACGAGTGGTCCCCCATTTTTTCTCAGGGATAGTAGAGCGAGCGAAACGCGAGCGCGCGTGAAAATCCCCCCACGCGAAAAAAAGGCGACAAGCGGCGGGGAGAGAGAGAAATGAGGGACTACAGACAAAGCCCAAGCTTTTGACCCTTCACGGTCGACTGATTTTGGAGTGTGAAGTTCGTGTCCCCTTCCAAATCAATTAAGCGCATCCAATGGGATTCCTTCCCTCATTGAGCTCTCATTGCTCTTGTCATCGGTAAACTGTGGGGGGGATATTTATTGGAAGCAAAAGAAAACCCAGATACTTATTTTCTACACGGCTGTTTCGCGTGAAGAACTTGATAGTGTAGGCAACACACGACTTTTACTCATGCTAAAATGCTGCTTGTTCCAATGAATTCTTTTTCTCTGAGGGGAAGATTATGCTCTGGAGAAAAACGTTTTGACTAAGTGTGATTTTTGCCTCTTATTTCATACTGAGAGGTCGTGACACGAATATTAATTTTCTGCGGTTATTTTTTATGGCATGATTTGCCCTCTGATGCAAGAGCACTTTTTTTTACCTCTTTTGAAAAATAAAACTCTTCCATGAGGCTAAATAAGGGTTTTGGGTTGTTTAATTTATCCGGCGATTGTCTTCTGGATCTGAATAATTTTAAGCGACTTTCTTTTTGGCCGTGAATGTGACGGTTTCCTGCAATGTTTTGTCACGCTCGGCCCAGCTCGTAAGCGTTTTTAGCAGGACGGATAGTGATATCCAAATCCCGAAGAATGGATTGCAGCTTAAATTAAAACTATACCAACTATGGAGAATTGCGATGTGACTCAGTGATGACTACTCATGAATTTTAACTGCCGCTGGTTTTTTCTGGAGATACTGTGAGTCTTTGGACTGGAGTGCGTAGTTCCTCCTTTGGTGATAACTTTTGAATAAGCTTAACAGCCTTGCGACTGTTCTGTTATTCCCACTTAGTGATCAGGCAAGACCATGGTTTCGGTTCTCCACGCGACCCTCATCAGTTGTCGGGTTGGCTTTCTTCTTAGTTGCTTCTACAAGAGCAACTCTAGTTATTTGTTCTGTAATTGTGATTACGTCGAGTGTTGATAGCGGCTGGCGCGTTTTTGACAGATCTTGACAGACGTCCATGGAAGAGCCAATCAGAGTTTTGTGTTGTGAGAGCAACGCATTAGTTCAAAAGCTTGGGCTTTGTCTTTAGTCCCTCATTTTTCTCTCTCCCCACCGCGTGTCGCCTTTTCGCGCGTGGGGTGTTTTCACGCGCGTTCGCGTTTCGCTCGCTCTACTATCCCTGAAGAAAAATGGGGGACTACTCGTAGTCTAAATTCAACAAGAACCCTCTCAGTAGCGGTAAGTCTCGCTTGCTTGGAGATGAGTTTGTTGTCAAAGGCCCCGGTGCTGTTATACTACTTTTTCGTTTGGAATACAAAACGAGTGTTGTATATCATAATGCATATACTCAAAAAGTGCAAAAAATTGCGGAGAGACAGGCGGCACATCTTAGCCTCAAACCGGCCGGTGTGAAGCTTTTGAAAACCTTCTACGATATTGCTCCATTGAGGAGTACTCTTTCAGGGATTTTACACTCGAAAAATTGAACGATGATTTTTATCGGCATCAGGGGCCCATGACTCTGTCAGTATAAATATACATAGCTCCTTTGTACTGGACCAAGAAACGGCTCGGTACAGTATATGTTCAGCACAGGAAAAAAGTGCAAGTTTAACAGAACCTTATACAACACACAGTTAATTCAGTTCGCGCGTATTCCTGCTGAATTTGTTGTCCGTTTTATAAGATATCAATATCGCGTGAAAGTAATGACATTTTCCATAGCTGCTTAGTATCTACTTTTAATATCTCTGTACAGTAGTAGTTATAGGAGGATGCCTTGACTCTCACTCACTTGGTACTTTTTCCCGTCATTTTCCTGCTTATTTCGTTATTTTACCCCCCCAAAAAATGACGGAAATTAATCAGGGACATTTTTGTACTCTTTTTAAAACTGTTCAATTTCCAAAAATCCAATTATTTTCTGTCATTTCTCTAATTAATCTTATCATTAAAATTAAATTTCAATGACGGAAATTAATCAGGAAAATTTTGTACTCTTTTTTCAAGTTTACCCAATTCAAAAAATTTCTGTCATTTTCGTACTTTTTTCATATTTGTTACTTTTTTTGACGGTAATTCTTTGGTCTATTCTTTATCATTTTTCAAACAACATTTTCCAATATGACTTATCCATTTTCCTCATAAAACATTAACATTTTTGTACAAATCACTTTAAAAATTTTGTATCATTTTTAAAGGGAATCAAACGAAGGGTTTTTTTGGGGTGACCAGCGAAGAACTTTTCCAAAATTTTGTTTTAAAGAAAAACCATCATTAAATAAAATGGACGTTCAATTATATTCTCTTTTACAAGTTGAAAAAATATTAAATGATTTAAAAAAATTTCTTTTTAATCCTTGTTTTAATGATGATAAAATAATTTTAAGTCTCTTGGGAGTTTTAAAAAAACAAACTGATATTTTTAAAAATAATTGCAAAAATTTTAAAAAATATCGTATTGAATATGACTTTCTTTTTAATAATATTAATTCCTTTTGTTGCCTGGGTTTACTTATTGAAAACTATAGAAAAACTCTTGATAGTACCGTTATTTTTCAATTTTTTGATGAAATAATGGAATGTTTGATGTGTGTAAACCGTATGCTGAAGTATTAAATAAAAGATTCTTTGATAAAAAAAATTTATTATATATGTACTATTGTTGTGATCTTCTTAAAAATTTTTTGGGAATTGATATTAATGAAGGTATTTTAAGAATTCCCAAAAAATTATAACAACATGCTCTTGCTTTGTTTTTATATTTAAAAATATAAAAACTCTCTTATCAAAGGTTAACCCCAAGTCCAAGTTTTCTTTTTGTGTTAATTAAAAATCTTGCTGTTTGCCCCCATTTTGGCATTTTGGAGGGACTCCTCTTTAATCTATTTTTCCTCTACATCCCTCCTGAGAAGGTTTTATTTAATTTACCCAAAGGCCGCTCATTTACTGGGACTGGGACCCATAGAGCAGTCATTTACAGGGCTTTTTCTCATTATTTAAGGCTTTACTCGTTAATGATGAAGCCGTGGGGTTTTTGCAACATCATTAACAAGTGTATCTTGTTACCGGTATTAGCAGAAAGGCCCCACGTTTTTCCAATCAGGTAATACTTTCACCAAGATACATCCTAGTAATATTTCAATTGGACTGTTATATGTGTCAAGTTTATTATTTCCATAATTGTGGGAGGTAATTTTTGTCCTCCGTTAATACGCAGTCTCAGTGTGGGGTGATTAATATGCAAGTTGTGGACGATTAATAATAAATGAGTTCTGGGCGATTTTGTATTTCGAGACAGAAAAAATAAAATTGAGTTTAAGGTTAAGATAAAATAATTATATAACAAGATGAGCGCTGACTTGAAAAACCTTTCAATTGAGGAGTTAAAAAAATTATCTAAACTCAAGACTCAAGAACTCAAAGTTAAATATAATCAATATAAGGAGCAACAAGAAAGACAAAAGTTAATAGAGAAGATAAAGAAAAAGGAAAGTTTAATTAAAAAAATAAATGTTATTTCTAAACGACCACTTAAAAATAAGAAAAAATCAAAACCAAAACCCAAAACAAAAACATTTGATGAGTATTTTCAAGAGTGTATCAAGAATAAATCAATTCCACCTGATACACCGTCTTATCTGCGTAAAGCTCTTGAACGAGCTATCAAAGAACATGAACAAGGAATTATCAAAGAAAAATCAGCTCTGGATGGATTTGCAAACAAATACATTGTTCAGGGAAAACCAGGTATTTTTCCTTTTGAGTACTTCAAATCACAATCCAACTATTTAAAAAACTTTTTACGAAATCATCGAAATATCAAAGTCAGATTTGTTTTAGTTTGTTTAATGGAAAAAATGGAAAAAATGACAAGTGATGGTAAGTTAAGTCTTACTGTTCAGGATAAAGCATATTTTCATTCAGATACACATACTAATCTTGAATCAACTGATGTAAAACAAATACTTGTTCAAGTTATTCGCACAATCCTTGATAAGATTATTATTTACCAGAATAATGGTAGTGGGTGGTATTTTAAAGAAGTAGTTCATTTAGAAATTCACACTGTTAATTTTAATCCGATGAGAGGATCTTTTTATATTCCTCTTCCAGATTGGATAATGCGAAAAAAAGCCATAATAAATATTCGTAACACTGATGATAAATGTTTTCTCTGGTGTGTACTGAGATATCTCAATCCAAAACCCAAAAATGATGATCGATTATCAGATTTGAAAGAAAAAGAATTTGCTTTGAATACCAAAGGAATTAAATTTCCAATGAAAGTGCGAGATATCGAAAAATTTGAAGCACTTAATCCATCTATCCCAGGAATAAATGTTTTTTCGGTTAATGAGAATAATAAGTTTTACCCACTCAGAATAGCAAAGCGAAATCCACAAGAAACAATTGATTTATTTCTTTATGAGGAAGATGACCGTAGTCATTATTCTCTCATCAAACATTTTTCTCGTTTGTTTAGGTCTCAAATAACTTCACGAACAAATGGAAAAATTTTTATTTGCAAGAAATGTTTTACTCATTTCTCGAAAGAAGAATTATTTCTAAAACATATCCAGTATTGTTCTACTAATGAAACAGTTGCAGTGAAAATGCCCCCGAGAAACACAATGTTACATTTTAAAAATTATCATAAACAGCTTCCAATTCCTTTTGTAGTTTATGCAGATTTTGAATGTTTTACTAAACCAATGAATACTTGCAGTCCCAATCCAGAGGATTCATATAAGTACAATTATCAAAAACATGAACCATCAGGATTTTGTTTTTACATCAAAGGGATAGTTCCGAATACTTTTGAACCAATTAGTTATACAAAAACCAACAACAATGATAATGTTCCTGAAATATTTGTTTCAAAACTAGAAAAAATAACACATAAATTATATACTGATTTTTATCGACGACCGCGTCCTCTCAGATTAACCAAAGAAGAACAAGCTTTATTTGATCAAGCCAAAACTTGTCATATTTGCTCAAAAGAATTACTCGCTGATAAAGTACGGGATCATTGTCATTTTAGCGGCCAATATCGTGGAGCTGCTCATAACAGTTGCAATCTCCAGTGTCGCAAACCAATGATTCTTCCCGTAGTGTTTCACAATCTTCAAGGTTGTGACGCACATTTGTTTATAAAACAATTGTCCAGTATTCCGGGTGAATTGAATTGTATTCCTTCTACTGAAGAAAAGTATATTTCATTTTCCAAAAAGATAAAAGTTGATGAGTATAAATCCAAACGCACTGGAGAGACAGTTTCATTGTATTTTGAAATACGATTTATTGATTCATTTAAGTTTCTTCAAACGAGTCTGGCAAATCTTGTTGGAAACTTGCAACCAGATGATTTCCATAACACAAAAGAAATATTCGGAGAAAATATTGATCTCCTTACTCGAAAAGGAGTTTACCCTTATGATTATGTTTCATCAATCGAAAAACTCACTGAAACACAATTACCTCCGAAAGAAGAATTCTATTCCAAACTAAACGATGAAGATATAACAGATGATGATTATCAACATGCAAACAAAGTTTGGAATACGTTTAAATGCCAGACAATCAGAGATTATCATGATCTTTACTTGAAGTCTGATGTCTTGCTGCTGGCAGATGTATTTGAGAATTTCCGGGCAACTTGTTTGAAACATTATAATTTAGATCCAGCACATTACTTTACATCTCCTGGTCTGGCTTGGGACGCATGTCTCAAAGAAACAGGTCAAGAGCTTGAATTGTTGCATGATTATGACATGTTAATGATGTTTGAGAGGGGAATTCGAGGAGGAATAACTCACATATCAAAGAGATATGCAGAAGCGAATAACAAATACATGAAAGATTACAATCCTGATAAACCGCCCAAATTCATTCAGTATCTTGATGCTAATAATCTTTATGGATGGGCAATGTCACAATCACTTCCAACACACGGATTCAAGTGGATGAAAGAGCCAACAATAGAGTCAGTAATGAAAATACTTGAAGACGCGAATAATAGTATGAATAATCCCTCAGAACACAAAAAAGGATATATTTTTGAAGTAGACCTTGAATATCCCAAAGATTTATGGGAATCACATAATGATTATCCTCTTGCTCCAGAGAAGTTAAAAGTTAATGGTGTTGAGAAACTTATTAGCCATTTCAAGCCACATAAAAATTATGTAATACATTATCGGAATCTGAGACAATGTCTTGAGATGGGACTAAAAATAACTAAAGTTCATAGAGGGATAATGTTTAGACAGAGTTCTTGGATGGAACCTTATATCAGAAAAAATACTGAACTCCGAAAAACAGCAGCAAACAGTTTTGAAAAAGACTTTTTCAAACTGATGAATAATTCAGTATTTGGAAAAACAATAGAAAACATAAGGAAAAGACAGAATATAACACTTGTTGATGATCGTGCCAAAGCTGTAAAATTAGCAAGTCAACCAAACTTTGACAGAGCAACAATATTTGATCGCAATCTTATTGCTGTTCATATGAAAAAAACTGAAGTGTTTTTTAACAAACCAGTGTATGTCGGTCAAGCAATACTTGATCTGTCAAAAACATTAATGTTTGATTTTCATTATAATTACATACAAAAGAAATACACTCATAAACACGCCAAGTTGTTATTTACTGATACTGATTCACTTATGTATGAAATTACTACGGATGATTTTTACAAAGATATATCAAAAGACGTTAAAACCAAGTTTGATACTTCAGATTATCCTCCAAACCATGAATCTGGAATATTGACAGGAGCCAATAAAAAAGTGATTGGAATGTTCAAGGATGAAGTAGCTGGACAGCAAATTACTGAATTTGTTGGCCTTCGTCCAAAGCTTTATAGTTTTAAGGTAGAGGGTGAGAAGGCTAATAAAAAATGCAAAGGAATAAAGAAGAATGTTGTAAAAAAGGGCATAAATTTTGAGGATTATGTTGAATGTTTATTTTCCGGTGAAAAACAAATGAGACCGATGAAAATTATAAGGAGTGAAAATCATGAAATTTATTCAAAGGAAGTAAATAAGGTAGCTTTGAGTAATGAAGATGATAAAAGGATTTTAGAAAAGGACAAAATACATACTCTGGCTTTAAGATAATAAAAATGTAAATGATAAATGCATTACACAGAAGAAGAAATAAAAAAATATTTAGATATTCTTCATAATTATTCGAATCAGCAAGATATCACTTTAGCAGGGGGTGCGGGGGGTGCAACCCCCTGCTGTAATTGCCAAAGAGATGATTGTTTTTCTATTTATTCAGTTCAAAAAATTTGTGAGTCTTGTGGAACTTTAAACGGCCATGTTTTGGGGTATCATGATAAAAAAGAATATGATCGATTACATTTTCGAAAGAAGAGTATTTATCAGAGAAAGTATCATTATGAGAAAAAGGTTAATCAAGTTTCTGAAAAATTGCAGCTCACTGATGATGAAAAGCATGATTTGTACAACAAACTAATGTTGATAGACAACCACGTAATGGAAAGACTAAACAAGCAATTTTGTCGAAAAAGAATGATAAGTATTTTTTATCTTATCAAAAAAATACTTGAAGAAATGGGAAATGAAAAGTACAAATTGGTTTATCTAAAAATTTCTAAAGAAACTCTGTCAAATTATGAAAAGTGGTGGAATAGTTATAAATCATTGTAGCAGGGGGTGAAAGCACCAGTAAACAATCCCAGTCAAATAGCCAAGTACTTCAGATTCTTTAAACGGAGTGTTGGCAACATAAACACATCCTCGGCCAAGACCATACTGTTTCCAAAATTCTCGAAAAGCAAGACTAAATATTAAATGATTGGTTAGTATTGGCGAGTTTGATCTACAACTGTGTTTGTAGTCTGATAGTCTGTAAATAATTTGGTCCAAGTCTAATTTTTGTGTGAAATATTTCACATAGAGAAACTGGTAAACCAGACATGCTTTAATAAAATTATCAGGGTAAAATTCTGTTTTATATGTTGGAAAGTAAAAATTAACAAAAGATACAATTCTATTTATCATTTCTATATTAAAGTTTATATAGAAATGAAGAAAAAGATTACTACAATATTTAAATAATTAATTTTATTTTATAATTATAATAAAATTTAATTTAATTTTAATTATTGTAGTAATGTTTTTCATATAAGAATAAAAAATGTTACTACTATGATAATGTAGTAAATTTTCTATTATATTTCTTTACAAATCTATCTGCCAAGGGAGTCTGATCAATTATGATTTCATCTATCAATTTCATTCGATCAATAAACTCTTTTTTATTAAACTCATCACCCCGCAAAGCTGAACGAAGTTCAACCAATACTTTTTCATAAGTTGTAAATGCAATTTGAGACATTTCAATCTTTTTTTTGTAATTCTTCATTTTTGAGATACGACTCACTAACACCCCAGCACCATTGATAACACCGAGTATTATTGGATTTAATGTTATTCCCCCTGCTATCGTGCCGATAATAACTAATCCTCCTCCAGACAAAGTGTTTCATCGAGAATTTTATACCTCTTAAAAGATTTCTTAAAACACCAATATTTTTTGTGATAATGTTTATAGAAATCTTTGAGAGTTTTGACCTTTGATTCTGACAGAGAGTTATCAATATGATTAAATTCAAACACATCTTTCATTTATTTCTTTAAACTATATAAGATCCATTTAGTTTCTCTTGCAACATTACTCTGTGAAATTGCTCAGAGTCAACGTCGTAAAAATTTCTAGAAAACATAATTTTACTCAAAACTCCATCATTAGTTATAAAGTCAAAATATTGGCCCGAGGTGTGATTAGAGGTTGCTAACGTTAATGTTGAGCTGTAGTTACTAAAGTTAACTTTTGTAACAATTTTATCAACACTTTCTGTCAACCATAAAACAATTTTTTTTCCATCAAAACTACTTGGCACACTAAAAAAATCTCTTTTATTATTGCATAATAAAGTTAAATAACCAGCAGCTTTAGAAAAGGTTACACTTAAAAAAAGGCTATTACCTGAATTTTTTTTAGCTAAAGCAAAATCTCTATTACTCCAGTGATAAAAAACAATACATAAAGTATAATTTGTAAAATAAACATTAGGATCAAGAGCAATAGTATAATTATCAATATTCAAACCATCTTTTCTTATATCACTTATGTTTCTAATTGGTATACCAATAGAACCAAACCCACGAACGTGATTGTAATGATTTAAAGCATTAATTATGATACCAGATGACATTCTACTTAATCCGTAATTATTTGCGTCCGTAAAATCATAAATTTTTTCAAAATATTTTCTATAAAGATAGTTTGTAGTAAAAGGAAATAACTCTTTTACCATTCCAACTGTTGCTGCACTAGTATCCTTGCTTTTATCGAGAGCAATGTTTAATATCTTTTTATTATTTGCGTTAATGTCGACATTGTATTCTACTTCTGTTGGTTTGATGTCAAATGCTGTGTGATAGTCATAAACTTTATCTGGGTCGATACTACTAACTTTACCCGTAATACCATAAGCAATAATGTTAACTCCAGAAAACTGTCTTGGATACGTATTCAGATCATTTCCAACATTAGGAATATTAACCAAAATGTGAATAAAAAACTTATTGCCAGTTGTCTACTTCTTAAAATTAATTATGATTCTATGGTAATACATAAATTGTGCTCGGCCGTGTGAATCTAAGTATTTATGTTGAAGTTTTTTTACACCAACATTACCAAGTTCTAATCCTTGTGATGTGTTGTTGTCAACACTTATCTGTGTTTTATGCCATAGTTGATAATCATTGTTAAGTATTTCTAAACAAAGAGTATAGTCAACACCCCGATCTAACCTGTAAAAATTAAGCCCCATCTTATACTTATAACCACCTTGAAAATTCTTTAATATTGTCATATTCATAACTTTATGATTGTAGTTGTGAAAGTTTCCTTCGTTAGACAATAAAAAATGTTTTTTTGGATAAAAACTATCTCTATTATCTATTTCATCTGTCCATTGAGACGCGTCGTACATAAGATAAGCAAACACGTCAGTGTAATGACTTGGTTGAATATGAGACTCATGTAACCGACTATCAACATACTTTTTATTTGTCGCATCACTATCTGAAGCGGGATCTTCAAGATTAATTATTTTATGTCCACTCATGTTTAAACTTCCCGACATTGAGACACTACCATCTTTTTTAAAGAAAGGAGATAGATCTTGGGGAGTTGATTTATGATCCACATAAAATTTAGTGGCAGCGTCCGAGTTATTTGTTGGTGGTTTTAAGTTGGTTATAGCTTTATTGTCCATGTTCAAATCATTTGTCATCTTATTTGATCCATCAACGTGGAGATATGCTAAATCACCATAAGCCAATGGTATTGGTTGGTTATTTCCATTTGGAGCTGGAATATTTAAAATTCGTTTGTTATTCATGTTGAGATTTCCAGTCATTGATCTTGTTCCATCCAATTTTAAAAAGACATTGCCATCAACTTTGGAATCGTCTACATACTTCTTTGTTGCAGCATCATTATTGGTTGTTGGTTTTTTAAGGCCGACTATCTTATTGTTATTCATGTTGATGTTTCCAGTCATTGGTTTGCTTCCATTTTTGAGAAAAAATTATTGTCTGTGTAATTTTTTGTGGCTGGCTCATCTGAATCAGATGGATCTTTAAGATTCAGAATACGATAAGTATCCTTCATATCAATGTTGGAATCAATTGTCAGTAATGATGTTTTTCCACCACCAGAATTTTCATCAACATACTTCCTGGTTGCTGAATCGGTGTCTGATTCTGGAGCACCAACATTTTTTAGTTTTTTTTCCCACCATATCATAATTACCATCTGCAGTGAGATTAAATCCAGCACCTGGAGCACCTTGAATTCCTCGCGCAAATGGATGTTGATCAGAAGAATGTTCATTAAATATTCCCATTTTATTAATTAAATAGATAAAATCATTGTAGCGGGGCAGTAAAGTTTTTTGCAACGCGCTTCTTTGGTTTATCAACATAAAGAAATGAAAATGGTTCTCGAGTTGCTGCTTTATATGCGACTTTATCAACTCCCATTTCAGATGATATTCTATTGGCTTCCCTGGATGATGGAAATTCGAACAAACAGTAATGAGAACAATTCAGACGAATATCCTTAGGAGTTTTGTAAAATGATTGACTCAGATAAAATCACTGAGCAATTCTTATGTCTTCCTTGAATAAAATAATCTATTATTTGTCTCTGGTTTTTATCACAGACGTAATCATCAAATATCACAAGTTTTTGATTGTCTGCTTTATCCATTTCTGTTACTGGGGTTATTTCATCATTACTCACATTAAGTATTTCATAGCCGATTTTATGAGAAAACTCTCTCATTTTTTGGGTCAATCTCTTGTATTTATCCTGCTCCAAATTGCGAGCATAAAGATAAATCTCATCATAGTACAGCAATGGTTTTATTAACATATGATACAGCAAATTAGTTTTACCACTTCCACTATTTCCACAAATCAGCATTCGAAATGTGTCTGATGGCATGTAAGGATACAACTGTTTGAATTTTTTATCTGCGGCTTCACCGGTACTATCATAATTTGGTATGTTCATTTATATAATTATTATATAAATGGACATTCAAGAAATTAAAAACTTTGCTAAAAATAAGATTGAAGCAGATGATCTTGCAAAACAGGTGAGGCGCCGAATAAAAGAAACTGCTTGGGAAAAACAGAATCGGAGAGAAGGATTTAGTGAGACATTCAAACCTTTGATTTCACAATTTGAAAAACCTGAGGACTCCAAAGAAAATATTTTCACTCAAAACCAGAAAATGCTTCAAAATCAGTTGGCACTTACAGAAGGTATTAAAAATAATCAGTTGGCTATTAAAGGTCTTACAGATAAACAGGACATTTTTAGTCGAGGTTTTAAACAATATGAGCGATTGGCTGATATGGAAGAATTACCAAAAATAAAATATGATGATGATGAAGATGATGAAGATGATGATGATGATGATTATGATGATGGTGATGATGATGATGATGATGATGATTTTACTGGAACTTATGAAGAATATCAAGCTAGTAAACAACAAAAACCAACACCTAGTTCTTCTGAATCTAGTAAAGAAATAATAGATATAGATTTTAATCAAGGTTTTAGCCCAAAAACAAAAAAAATTTGAGGAAGAAGGTCTTTTAAAACTAAATGATTTACCAAAAGCGGACAAAGATATTTTAAAATCCAATTTAGTTAAAACTAATGATAAAATAAAAACTTTAAGAGGGAAAATTGTTGGTAATAATAACGGAATTAAAAGTTAAAAAAAAAAAAATGGATAAAAAAAAAGATAATTCTCAAAAATTAGAACTTTTGACGGAATTAACAAATTTAATAAAAGAACAAAACAAAAGAAAAAAAATTCTGTTAAATTTGACAAGTTATAAAGAAAGAGTAGAAATTGCTATTGAGGGTTCTAAATTAAAGAAAGCTAAAAAATCTGGAAAAGGTATTATATCTTACTTCTCTCCCCAAGAACTAATAAAAAGATTTGAATTACTCGCTGGATCACTTGCTGCAGGAAACAATGGTGTTCTGCCTGAATACATTCAAATAGCTCATCGACTAAGAGATCTCGGTATTGTTACTAATAAACAACTTAATACATTGTTAAGAAAATTTATTTAAATTAATCTAAACATAAGATAAAAGTTTACTTGGCAAAATGAATGAAAGTGCGATTCATATTTCCTCTGTCAAAAGAGAGCAAATAGGAGTAAATAAACCTCATGATTTCCTGGTTAAATTTAATCCTCCTTTAAAACTTGACCCGCAGTTCGAGCATTTTCTCGCCTTGGACAGGTTGTCGATGACTTACTCTTGGTACAACATCAGAAGTAGTTATGGCAACAATAAAATCAAATACACTCATGATGGGTCAACATGGCAAACAATTACTTTCTCAGATGGAATGTATTCTTACCAAGATATTGATGATTTCATTCATCAATATATGGATAAAAAGTCTCATCGCACAACAGATTCCAAAGGGGTAAAGAAGTATTCAATAAATCTGTCTTTTATTCTTTCTACCTATCGAATACTGTTAGAACTTGATGGAGATTATCAACTTGATCTGAGAGGAACAGATTTTGGAGACCTCATCGGATTTGAAAAGAAACTGGTGACAAAAACAGAGTATGGAACGCGACTCCCAAATATTACAAAATCGATTGACTCATTAAACATAAATGTAGATGCAATAAAAGACTCTGTTGTAAATGGAGTAAAAACAAACACAATCGCAGTTATTCCAACAGATAATTTGACAAGGAGTTATCCTTTTACTTTTGAACCAAGGAGGACATTGTACTGTCCTGTAATTTCTAATAATATTTCTGAAATGAGAATAACAGTAACTGATTCAGTCGGGCAGCCTGTTGAACTCAACGGTATTGATTGGTTTATGACACTGCTGCTGCGTCATACTGAAGATAATGTAAATATATAAATAGGTGAACCTACGGTTCCCCTATAACCCCTCCCTTGGCTTCGCCGCATTAGTATAAATATATAAATAAAATGATGCGACAATCAGAGTTAAAAAAAAAAATATGATCCTGATACAGGAAAATACTTGAGACAACATATTTATGGAGAAGGAATAATGGATTCAGTAAAATCTTTTTTAGGTAAAAAACCAACTAAAAAGGTAAGATTTGCAGTACCTCCTCCACCCAAACCAACCCCTGCCAGTGCAACTAAAAATGCTGGTGACAAAATAGTAAAAATGCTTTCTGGTGAAAATCCATCAGCATCACGTAAAATGACTCAGCAAAAAATCAATAATAGAATGCTACAAATTATGTCTGGATCTGGAAAGAAAAAATAATATAATTAATAAAATAAAAATGAAGTCTTTTAGAAACCCAAAATATCTTGAAAGATGTGAAGATGTTGTTTTTGACCTCGAACAAGCTTTAGATGTGGCACCAGCAAATGGTGCTCACCAAAACAAAACAGGTCATAGATTTATAGCTGATAACACAGGTGAGGCTACTCCATTTGATTGGTATAATGCTAGATTTTCAGTAGATCTTAAAGTTAATCAACTAGCAAATGGAGGTAATCTTGATGCAGATGCGGATAATATGGGAATTGTAAATGGTTCCAGTTCTTTTATAGAAAAGTTAACTATCCTGGCAAATGGACGAAATGTTTATAGTTGTAATTATGCAAATCATGTAGTTAATATTAAGAATTTGCTTGAGTATAATCCCTCTTATGTTGAGAGTGTTGCAACAAATGAATTTTATTATCTCGACACATCGCGTCATGCTGAAAGAAGTAAATACACCCTAAGGAGAGTTCAACACGGAGCTAATGATGCAGCTAATGCTTATGAATTAAGAAACTTTATTGATGGTGTTCAAGCCAATTACAACAAAGGTTTTGCCTTACGAAAAGCTTTACTAGGCGACTCAGCAACAGTGCGATGTGAAATTCCTCTCAACAGATATTCATTTTTTGAAGCACTTGAGGATAAGCTTCTTCCAAATACAAAAATTGAGTTAAATTTTGAAATAGAATCGGATAACAATCTCATCTGGAGAGCTGGAGGAAATGCTTGCAGAGTTATTTTAACACGATTGCAACTATTTGTTCCAAGGTTAACATTCAACTCAGAAGGACAAAAAATTTATATTGATAATTACCTTAAACCTTACAAATGGACTTATCTTAACGAAGTAGTTGAAAGATCAAATAATGGTCAACAACAAACAGGACAATTTAGAATTACAAATGGTATCTCAAAACCACGTCATGTATTTGTTTGGGTACTAAACACAGCCAATGTTGACTCGCAAACAGCAAATCCATTTTTATACAACACTTTAGTTTACCAAACAATGCTAATATTTCACGTTGCTATCTCGAAGTTGGAAATGGAAATGAATATCCCGATATTCACTTTAAACCAGCTACAGATCCAGCAAGAGTTTTCAGAGAAGTAATGGGTTATGTTTACGCAAATAATGACTTTCAAGGAGGCACTCTTCTCAATAGATCAAATTTTGAGACTCTTTTCCCATTTGTTTACTTTGATCTTACAAAACAAAAAATGGACTTGAAAGATGGAGTTACAAAACTATCTTTTCATTACGAACTAAGCGCTAATCCAAACGCTGATTATAATATTTACGCTCTTGTACTACATGAGAGAGAAGCAGAAATAGAACAGCAAAGTGAAAAACTACTTCTTAGAGCATAGATGTAATTAATATAATTAATATAATAAAAAATGACAACTTATCTTGAATATGGAGTAACGCTGACAGATGGACAAAAGTCAAAATTGATGACTGCAATTGAAAATAGATCACCATTGACACTGCGATTAAAACATTCTCATCTTCGCGGATCAGATGAATTAATGTTGACCCGAAGACAGATTGCGAAGATACAAAAATCATTGGCAAATGGAACAGGATCAGATATAAAAATAAGTAAAACGCAGATTAAAAATTCAGTAAAACGTGGTGGAAACTTATTCACTAGTTTAGCATCTCTTGGTGCAAAATTTCTTCCTTATGCAATGAAGGGAGTTGCCAAAATTGCTCCTGAATTTGCTAAAGGAGCTGCAACTGCATTGGGAGACATTGGAATAAAAAAACTGTTTGGAAAAGGAATTACAATTCCAAAAAAATTTTTCCCATTTTTACATCCCTATGCTAGAGAGTTCACCCAAGCACAAATAGACCAGATTAACAAAATTTTTAAAAAAGGAGGCCGACTTGTTATTAAACCAACTCAAAAACAAGTTGAGGGAGGATTTCTGGGAACACTTGCATCTATTGGAATTCCAATGGCAATTAGTCTGCTTCCAAAGTTGTTTGGCTCTGGTTTACAGGTTGACAAGGGGTCATCAAGAAATACGAGAAATGTTTATGTTCCTCCTCAATCCACACAAGGACAGGGTTATCTATATCAAACACCTCCCTTTTATGGTAAATGGGTCAACCCAATAGGAATGGGAGTTTAAAAAAAAAGCCCAAAGGCAAGGGTCTGCTACTGGGAAAAAACAGCCCATTCAACTCAATTCCCATAGTAGGAGACATTTTGTGATTAAACCATTATCCAACTTTGATTTGATGGAATGGGTAAAGACACTTGGTATAAGACATCTCAGAGGAATATATAGTCGAGACCGATTGCCAAATAAGATTAAAAGAGAATGCGGAATAATCAATCTTGATGATATGACAGGACCTGGCACACACTGGGTTTGTTATAGAAACTTGGATTCAGTAGTCGAGTATTTTGATCCATTTGGTCTGATAATGCCAAGTGAGGCTAAGAAGTATTTTAATACTTCTGGAAAACACGTTGTGTATTCGATGGAAGAAATACAAAATCGCAACACTGTTCTCTGTGTTTATTGGTGTTTATACTATTTGTTGGAAAGACAAATGGGGAAAAGTATTTTAGATGTAATACATAATCCTCATTTTGATAAAGTCAACAGCAATTTCATAAAAGCTTACTTTGGTGGATAGAAGTTAAGAAAAAGATTACTACAATAATCTGATTTAAGATAAAAATAATATAATAATAAATTTATTTTATATATTTAATTATTGTAGTAATATTTTTCATCTTAGAGAAAGATTAAATATAATATTATATTTAATCTGTATTTTAAATTTTATTCTTCTTTCTGCAGTTCTTTGATCTGCTCAACTTTTTCGTTTAATACTTTAACAGTATCAATGATATCATCAAATTTCGTGTAAATATCAATAAGTCTAAACAGTTTCTTCTTTTGACTCGACTTTAATTTCAACCAAGAATAATTCTCATCTCTTATTTTTCTCCACATCTCACACTCACCAACCATCAACACTCTAGAAAGATCACTATTTTTATTTCTAAGGATCTCAGGCTCATCAATTATTTTACCCCTTACTTCTTTCTCAAATTCCTTGAGTGTATTAATATCCATATTTTTTTGTATTTCTTCAAAAAACTTGGCTTCCATTTTATCTATTGGTTAGACAAAATAACTTCCATTCACAACTTGCCAAAGAGTATTTGATTTCTCACTTATTTCCATTAAAAGCTCAAATATTTTTTGAAACTTTTTTCATCCTCAAATCTATCATAACCAGCATATTCATAACTCGCATTTAACAATTTATATATCTTTCTAATTTCACTTTTTATAAATTTAGACCTAGCTGTCATTTTTATCTAAACATTATACTAAATGAATGAATCATATTGCATTAAAGATAAAAAAGTAACTCCTTGCAAAGAGCCAAGTGGTTACCAAAAAGATAAAAGAGGAAGGACTCAGTTTTATTGTCATTGCGCAGTTTGTGGAATAAAAAAAGTAAGATATGTAAAGCAGGGGGCAGTTTCCCAAACTGGAAGTGGTAAAAGAAAATCTAAAAAGAAGTCAAAAAACTAGTTAGCCCGTCTGAGAAGGCGGGCAAAAAAACTGGAGGTGATGTCTTTGACCCTGTTGTTGGAACAGCTGCAGAAGCATTTACTGAACATGCTCTGCCTTGGTTGGGACGCAAAGCAGTTGAAATGGGTCGGTATGGAGTTAGTGAAGCAATGAGAAATAAAAAATACCAAAAAAAAGCTTTTGATTATGGAATGAAAAAATTAACACCAATTGTTCAAGATTCTTTTGGAAAAGCAGCAGACCAGTTATCAACCAAAGTTAGACCAAAAGGTATTAGATACAAAACTAATAGAAAAGATTTGGATGGTGCTGAATGGTCTCAAGGAAGTGGTATTACACCAATGACTGTTGTAAAAAAAGCACCAGGTATCGCAATGTCCACTACACAAGAATTGATTCCATCTTTGAAACCAGTTTACGATAGATATAAATCTGGGGATATCATGAAGTCCGCTTTTGGTTCTGACCATGGTATTACTTCTAGTAAATTCTGGAGACGGCCAACAGCAGCTGAAGAGTCCAAGATGGGAATAATACGCAAAGGTAGTAATCCAGAATTATTTTTTTAAATTTGAAAAACCTTCTAGTAGAATGTATAAAACAACATTTTTTGAAAAAAACCCAGAAGCTTTAGCAGATATGAATAACATTATTTCATCTAATCCAGATACATGGCCACAAATATTAAGAACCAAATATCGAATTATCATTGATGATCACTTTTGGGAAAATAATCCTCTCTTAAGTTTTGGTAGTGGAGTTGATATTCACAAATGGATTGGAAAACTCCCAAAACCAAAAGCAGGATGGACTCCAGGCAAATATAAGTATATGGGACCTTATAATCCTCTCGACAAACAATTAAGTTATGATCCTAATACTGGAGAAGTATTAGAGTGGCGCGTCAAACCTTATAACAAAGTTGATGAGATAGCTGCTTATCATGATATCTGTTATGACATGGGAAAAAACAAAAGTGATTGCGACAGAGAAATGGTACAATCATTGGATCAGATTCCTTATGGTGAAATGCCAAAGTGGGGATCAACAGCACGATTCTTGATCAATACAAAGAAAAAACTTGGACTTGGTCAGTAGTTATAGGAGGATGCTTTAAATGTCACTCCAAAAACACTTTTTTCTGTCATTTTCCTGATTAACCCAGTCATTTCCCAAAAAAATAAATGACAGAAATTAAACGGATAAAATTCTGTACTCCAAAAATTTAAAAAACAAAACTTTTCCACTGATTATTTTTTGTCATTTCTGACTTTGTCACCCTGACAACCCAATCGCTCGCCACTGCGTGTCTCGCGGAAAATGACAGGAAAAAGTGTTTTTGGAGAGAAATTCAAATCATCCTCCTATAACTACTGTGGAGAGAGAAGAGTGAAAGTTTTGTAAACAAGAAATATAAGTTAATCTCTCATTATACCTAAATAATCATCATTTCCTTCATTAATGAGATAAGTAAGTTTTTTTATCATTTCATATTGTTTTTTAAATAGTTTTTTATAATATTTACCATCTTCATTATCATTAACATCATTTATAAATATTAATGGAAATATAGAATCCAAAAAACTATAATAATCATCTGTTTCCATCATTAATTCTTCAAAAAGTTTATCATTATTATAAACATCTGGGTCCATCATTGCAACTTGAAGATATTTATTTTTTTGATTTCTGATAAAATCTCGTTTTTCTTTTTCATTTCTTGATAGAGGTTTTTCTCCAGTATCATTTTCACTTAGATCAATCTTTTTTACTTTATTAAATAGTAAAGTTTTTTTTATCATAGTTATTATTAAAAAGTAAGTAATATTTACTATCAAAACGTAATTCAAATTTTCTTTTTTTAGAATCGTCATTTTCGATTACGTATAAATTATTATCAGAAAAAAGATTATCAAAGCGTTTAAAACTAATTCCGTATCTATTATAGTCATCCAACATTTCGAAGTAAAAATCATTTATGTCTTCTTCTTTCCAGTAGCTGTAGCCGGGGGGATGTTTTTCAAGATAATATAAAAGAATTTTGTAGGGATTATTAAGAAATATTTTTTTTGCTAGTTTCATATCAAATGGTTCGATTTCCATCCATGGTTCAACTACAAATTTATCAAATTCAGTGCCACTAGTGATCATTTTATTTAAGGGACTATATAAGAAAACTGGTGGCCACCAGACCTTCTCAGGAGGTCTTGCAAAAATGGCTTACGCGTAAGTCGAAAATTCGACTAAGACACAAAAAACGGCTTACGCGTAAGTCGATAAGTTGTTGGTGATTAATAATAGATAAGTTGTGGGGGATTTTCCTTCAAAAATAATATAATCAATTACTAAAATGGAATATCAAAGCCCTGAGGAAAAAGATTTTATAGTAGATGATGGATACAAACATGATGAAGATCCTGATTATGTTCCTGAGAAAGAGGAATCATCCGATGATGATAAATATGTTGTCAAAGGAAAGGATTTTGAAAAACTAAACAGAAAGGCAAGAAAGCTTGGCGCTGAATCTCTTGATTATTCAAAGCGGAAGAATAACAAATACGTAGTCAAGCTGCCAGGTGGAAAGAATTTGCATTTTGGTTCGCCACAATATCCAGACTTTTTAATTCATAAAGATAAGGAGCGAAGAGAAAAATATTTAGCGCGGGCAAAGAAGATAAAAAATAAGAAAGGTGAGTTAACTTATGAAAATCCTGAATCGGCTAATTTTTGGAGTGTTAATCTACTTTGGTCGGGAAAATAGAATATTTGAGTCAGAAAAATAAAATTGAATTTAAGCTCAAAGGTTTCAAAATAATAATAAAAATGGGTTTCAAGAAAACATTACCAGGTGATATAACTCCATATAAAGTTGGAGGTCTTATATTTCCAAGTAAATATCGTTATGAAGATTTGAAAGGAATAGATAGTGGTGTTGATATTATTCTTTCAGATATAAATGAAGAAGATTTACAAGAATTTTTTGATAAAATTAGACCGATTGAAGTTATTGAAACATATCCTGAAGCAAGAGAAGAGATGGATGGTTTGTTTCGAAATATAACACAATTGCTAAGTTATGAATTTTATGGAAGAAGTAATTTATTAAAAAAGAGTTATAAATTTGCTTATATGTTTTTTTCAAAATTTAATTATAGAGAGGAGTAGATTCTTGTTTTATATCTATTACTGATATAAAACTTTGTGAATCAGAAAAAATAAAATTGAAAATTAAAGAAATAAATAATTATAAATAAAGATGGCAACTGATCTCAGTAACCTTTCTATTGCTGAACTAAAAAAGGTAAAAAAAAGATAATAAACAAAAACTCCAGGAGGAGTATAAACAGAAGTTGATTAATGATATAAAGAAAATACAAGAAAAAAGAGAAAAAATTAAATCCAAACACAAACCCAAACACAAACCCAAACACAAACCCAAAACATTTGAAGAGTATTTTCAAGATTGTATAAAGAATAAAACAATTCCTGATGATACACCATCTTATCTGCGTAAAGCACTTGAGAGAGCTCTCAGGGAATATGATCAAGGAATAGAAAAAGACAAATCATCTCTGGAAGGATTTGCAAATAAATACATAGTAAAGGGGCAAACTGATGTTACACCATTTGAGTTTTTCAAATCCAAATCCACTTATTTAAAAGAGTTTCTCAGAAATCATCGAAATATTAAAGTCAGATTTGTTTTAGTTTGCTTGATGGAGCAAATGATAAAAGATGGTAAACCAGGTGATGCAATGAAAATTATCTATGTTCAAGATAAAGCATATTTTAATTCTAATACATATATTAATCTTGAAACAACTAATGTAAAAGAAATACTCACTGAAGTTGTTCGCTCTATCATTGAGAATATTATTATTTTTCAACAGAATGGTAGTGGGTGGTATTTTAAAGAAGTAGTTCATCTTGAGATTCATACTGTTGATTATCATCCAATGAGAGGTTCATCTTATATTCCACTTCCAGATTGGATCATGCGAAAGAAAGCTATAGTAAACATTCGAAATAAAGATGATAAATGCTTTTTGTGGTGTGTACTGAGATACCTTTATCCAAGAGACAAAAATGATTTCCGAATAACAGATTTGAAACCAAAAGAAAATAGCTTGATTACAAAAGGAATAAAATTTCCAGTCAGATTAAAAGACATTTCAAAATTCGAAAAACTTAATCCAGACCTCCCAGGAATAAATGTTTTTTCAGTTAATGAGAATAACAAGTTTTATCCTCTCCTAATGGCACATAGAAATCCACAAGAAACAATAGATTTATTCTTCTATGAGGAAGATGGGAAATATCATTATTCACTTATAAAAAGTTTTTCAAGATTATTTCGATCTCAAACAACATCAAGAACAAATGGAAAAATATATATTTGCAAAAGATGTTTTACTCATTACTCAAAAGAAGAATTATTCCAAAAACATATTGAATATTGCTCAACTAATGAATCAGTTTGTGTGAAAATGCCAACACGAAACTCAAAATTAAGTTTTAATAATTACCATAAACAACTTCCAATTCCTTTTGTAGTTTATGCTGATTTTGAATGTTTTACTAAACCGATTAATACTTGTTGCCCTAATCCAGAGGATTCATATAACTACAATTACCAGAAACATGAACCATCAGGATTTTGTCTTTATATCAAAGGAATAGTCTCTAATATTTTTGCTCCCATCATTTACACAAAAAAGAAAGACACTGATAACATTGCTGAAATATTTGTTTCTAAACTTGCAGACATAACTAATAGATTATATAACGATTTTTATCTTCATCCAAAACCTCTTAAATTAACAAAGAAAGAACAATTATCCTTTGATAAAGCTGAAACTTGTCATATTTGCTCAAAAGAATTAAAAGATGATAAAGTTCGAGATCATTGTCATTTCACTGGTCAATATCGTGGAGCTGCTCATAACAGTTGTAATCTCCAGTGTCGAAAACCATTGATACTCCCAGTAGTGTTTCACAATCTTCAAGGCTATGATGCACATTTGTTTATAAAACAACTTTCTAGTATCCAAGGTGAGTTAAACTGTATTCCACCAACTGAGGAAAAGTACATTTCATTTTCCAAAAAGATAAAAGTTGATGAGTACAAATCCAAGCGAACTGGAGAGACTGTTTCTTTGAATTTTGAAATAAGATTTATTGATTCATTTAAGTTTCTCCAAACCAGTCTTGCAAATCTTGTTGGAAACTTGCAACCAGATGATTTTCATAACACAAAAGAAATAATGAAAGATAATATCAAACTCCTCACTAGAAAGGGAGTTTATCCCTATGACTATGTTTCCTCAATAGAAAAACTATCAGAAACACAACTTCCACCCAAGGATCAATTCTATTCAAAATTGAATGATGAAGATATATCAGATGAAGATTATCATCATGCTCACAATGTTTGGAATACTTTTGGATGTAAAACAATCAGAGATTACCATGATCTTTATTTGAAGTCTGATGTTCTTCTGCTGGCAGATGTATTTGAAAACTTCAGAAAAACTTGTTTGAAACATTATAATTTGGATCCAGCTCATTACTTCACATCTCCTGGTCTGGCTTGGGATGCTTGTCTCAAGGAAACGGGTCAAGAATTAGAATTGTTACATGATTATGACATGTTAATGATGTTTGAGAGGGGAATTCGAGGAGGAATAACTCATATATCAAAGAGATATTCAGAAGCCAATAACAAATACATGAAAGATTACAACCCTGAACAACCTTCAAAATTCATTCAATATCTCGATGCTAATAATCTTTATGGATGGGCAATGTCACAATCACTTCCCACTCATGGATTTAAGTGGATGAAAAACCTGTCAAAAGACAAAGTAATGGATATTCTTGAGAAAGCAAATGATAGTATGGCAAATCCAATCGGAAAAAAAGGTTAAATATTTGAAGTAGATTTAGAATATCCAGAAGAAATAACAAAACCACATAATGATTATCCTCTTGCTCCAGAAAAAATTAAAGTAGGTACTGTTGAAAAACTTATAAGTCATTTCAAACCACATAAAAACTATGTAATACATTACCGAAATCTGAGACAATGTCTTGAGATGGGACTTGTAATAACTGCTGTTCACAGAGGAATATCTTTTAATCAGAGTCCTTGGATGGAGACTTACATTAGAAAGAATACTGAACTCAGAAAAACAGCAGCTAACTCTTTTGAAAAAGACTTTTTTAAACTGATGAATAATTCAGTATTTGGAAAAACAATAGAAAACATAAGAAAAAGACAGAATATAACACTTGTTGATAATCGAGAAAAAGCTGTAAAACTATCAAGTAGACCAAACTTTGGAAGAGCAACAATATTTGATCAAAATCTTATTGCAATTCATATGAAAAAGACTGAGGTGTATTTTAATAAACCAGTTTATGTTGGTCAAGCAATTCTGGATATTTCAAAGATCTTGATGTTTGACTTTCACTATAATTACATACAAAAGAAATATTCATATAAGCATGCCAAGTTATTATTTACTGATACTGATTCACTTTTATATGAGATCAAAACAGATGACTTTTATGATGATATAAGAGATGATATAATAAACAAGTTTGATACTTCAGATTATCTCCAGTTCATAAATCTGGAATACTCACAGGTGTTAATAAAAAAGTGATTGGAATGTTTAAAGATGAAGTAGCTGGAAAACAGATAACACATTTTGTTGGACTTAGACCTAAATTATATAGTTTTAAAGTTGAAGATTCAACTGTCAAAAAATGCAAAGGGATAAAAAAAAAATGTTGTGAAAAAAGGTATTGATTTTCAAGATTATGTTGATTGTTTAAATTCAGGTAAAAAACAAATGAGAAAAATGAAAATAATAAGAAGTGAAAATCATGAAATATATTCAAAAGAAGTAAACAAGGTGGCTTTGAGTAATGAAGATGATAAGCGTATTTTGTGTGAGGACAAAGTACATACAAAGGCCTTAAGATAAAAAAATATAAATAATAAATGCCTTATTCAGAAGAAGAAATAAAAAAATATTTAGACATCCTATATAAATACACTAAACCTCTAGAAGATGAAACGAGTAGAAAAACAAAGTGTTGTAATTGTAAAAGAGATGATTGTTTTACAATTGTTTCAGGATTTAAACTTTGTGAAAATTGCGGATCACAAAATGAACATTTTTTGGGGTATTTTGATAAAATAGATTATGATCGATTAGTATTTCGAAAGAAGAGTATTTATCAGAGAAAGTACCATTATGAGAAAAAGGTTAATCAAATCTCTAAAAGATTAAAACTGACTGAAGAAGAAAAGTGTGATTTGTATGATAAACTAATGGCAATAGATAACAACGTCATGAAAATATTAAACAAACAATTTTGTAGAAAGAGAATGATACGTATTGTATATTTAATAAAAAAAATATTGGAAGAAATGGGAAATGTCAAGTACAAACTAATTTATCTTAATATTGGAGACCAAACTCTGGTGAATTATGAAAAGTGGTGGCATAGTTATAAATCACTCAAATATGCGGCGTAGCGAGGGAGGGGGTTTTGGGGGAACCGCAGGTTCCCCCATGAAAACACCAGTAAATGATTCCAGTCAAATAACCAAGTACTTCAGATTTTAATGGAGAATTGAAAGTATAAACACAACCTCGACCAAGCTGGTAATGTTTCCAGAATTCTCTAAAAGCAAGATTAAATATAAGATGATTGGATAGTATTGATGAGTTTGATCTACAATTAAATCTAGAGTCTGATAGTCTGTAAATAATTTGGTCCAGGTCTAATCTTTGTGTGAAATACTTTATGTATAAATATTGGTAAACAAGACAAGCTTTGATAAAGTTATCAGGGTAATATTTTGATTTATTTGAAGGAAAGTAAAAATTCACAAAAGCTACAATTGACTTTATCATTTCTATATTTATGATTATATAGAAATGAAAATAATTATTTATATTTTTTATTATATTTCTTTGAAAATTTATCTGCTAAGGGAGACTGATCAATTATCATTTCATCTATCAATTTCATTTTATCAATAAACTCTTGTTTGTTAAACTCATCACCCCTCAAAGCTGATCTCAGTTCAACCAATACTTTCTCATATGTAGTGAATGCAATTTGTGACATTTCAATCTTTTTTTTATAATTCTTCATTTTTGAAATGGAACTAACTAAAACTCCAGCGCCATTGATAACACCCAGGATTATTGGATTCAATGTTATTCCTCCAGCAATAGTTCCTATCACAACTAATCCTCCTCCAGATAGAGTAAGTGTTTCATCAAGAATTTTATATCTTTTATAAGATTTTTTAAAACACCAATATTTCTTGTGATAATGTTTATAGAAATCTTTGAGAGTTTTGATGTCTGATTCTGATAGTTTGTTATCAATGTGATTAAATTCAAAAATATCCTTCATTTATTTTCTTGAGTATATTATGCGGCGTAGTCAAGGGAGGGGGTTTTGGGGGAACCGTAGGTTCACCCATTTTAGAGTATATAACTACCATTTATCTTTTCTTGAATCATTACTTTGTGAAATTGCTCAGAGTCAAAGTCGTAAAAATTTGGAGAAAACATAATTTTACTCAAAACTCCGTCATCAGTTGTAAAGTCAAAATCTTGATCAGTTGTATAATTAGCGTTATCTAGAGTTAATGTTGAGCTGTAGTTACTTATGTTAACTTTTGTAACAATTGAATCAACACTCTGAGTCAACCATAAAACAATCTTTTTTCCATCAAATGTATTTGGTAAAGAAAAAGTATCTCTTATACTATTGGAAAGTAAAGTTAAATAACCAGCAGCTTTAGAAAAGGTTAAACCTACTAAATTTTGATTATTTTGTGAATTTTTCTTAACTAAAGCAAAATCTCTATTAGACCAATGATAAAAAACAATACAGAAAGTAAAATTTGTAAAATTACCAGAGGGATTAAAAGTAATAGTGTAATTATTAACATTTAATCCATCTTTTCTTATATCTACTAATTGTTTATTAGGAAAGGAAATATTTGGATGAAGAGAATTTATAACAACACCAGATGATGACTTATTTATTCCATAAATATTTGCATCAGTAAAATCATAAAATTCTTCAAAATATTGTCTATAAACATGGTTTGTAGTAAAAGGAATTAACTCTTTTACCATTCCAACTGTTGCAGCACTAGTATTCTGACCTTTATCGAGAGCAATGTTTAATATTCTTTTATTATTTGCATTAATGTCGACATTGTAAACTACTTGTGTTGGTTTGACATCAAATGCTGTGTGATAGTCATAAACTTTATCTGAGTCGATATTGCTAACTTTGCTCATAATACCATAAGCAATCATGTAAACTCCAGAAAACTGTATTGGATACACAGACAAATCATTTCCATTATTAGGAATATTAACCAAAATGTGAATAAAAAACCTATTACCAGTTGTTAACTTCTTAAAATTAATTATGACTCTATGGTAATACATGAATTGTGTTTGTCCTTTTGAATCGATGAAACTATGTTGAAGTTTTTTTACACTAACATTTTCTAGTTTGAGACCCTGAGATGTATTGTTGTCAACACTTATCTGGGTTTTATGCCATAGTAAATAATCAGTGTTAAGTATTTCTAAACAAAGGGTATAGTCAGCTCCTCCAACTAATCTGTAAAAATTAAGTCCCATCTTATACTTATATCCACCTTGAAAATTTTTCAATATATTCATATAAATAACTTTAAGATTGTAGTTGTGAAAGTTTCCTTTTTTGGTTGATAAGTCTGCTATCTTTCTTGGAATAAAGCTAGTTCTAGTATCTATTTCATCTGTCCATTGAGATGGACTTGACATCAAAAAAGCAAACTCATTTTTGTAATGACTTGGTTGAACTTGAGTTTGGTGTAAATAGCTATCAACATACTTTTTATTTGCTGCATCACTATCTGAAGCTGGATCTTCAAGATTAATTATTTTATTTCCACCAACATTAAGATTTGAAGTCATTGGGATAGTCCCATCTTTTTTAAAGAAAGAACTGAAATCTTGGTTAGATATGCTATCATCCACATACTTTTTTGGGGTGGCATCTGAGTTATTTGTTGGTGTAATTAAGTTAATTATTTTTTTATTGTTTATGTTAAGATCATTTATCATTGAATTTGTTCCATCAACTTTGAGATATGCAAATTCAGTATAAGACAATGGTGTAGGTTGTTTACTTCCATTTGGAGCTGGAATATTGAATATTCGATGGTTGTTCATATCAAGATATCCAGTCATTTTTCTTGTTCCATCTAGTTTTAAAAAGACACTGCCATCAACTTTCGAGTCATCCACATATTTCTTATTTGCAGCATCTGAGTTGTCTGTTGGTGTTTTGAGTTTTGTAATACTGTATTGACTTTTCATATCAATATTTGAATCTACTGTTAATAAAGATGTTTTTCCACCACCAGAATGGGTATCAACATATTTCTTGGTTGCTGAATCATTGTCTGATGTTGGTGCTCCAACATTTGTTAGTTTTTTTCCAACCATATCATAATTTCCATCTGCAGTGAGATTAAAACCTACACCTGGAGCGCCTTGTAATCCTCGCGCAAATTGATATTGATTAAAAGAATGTTCATTAAATATTCCCATCTTATTTATTAGTTATATTAAAATTAACTAATGCAGCGTAGCTGAGGGAGGGGGTTTAGGGGGAACCGTAGGTTCCCCCTATCCAGTAAAGTTTTTTGAAAAGGTTTTCTTTGGTTTATCGACATAAAGAAATGAAAATGGTTTTTTAGTTGCCTCTTTGTAAATACCTTTATCAACTCCCAATTCAGATGATATTCTGTTAGCTTCCCTAGATGAAGGAAATTCATATAAACAGTAATGAGAACAATTAAGTCGAATATCTTTTGGAGTTTTGTAAAATGATTGGCTCAGATAAATCACTGAGCAATTCTTATGACGACCTTGAATAAAATAATCTATGATTTGTCTCTGGTTTTTATCACAGACATAATCATCAAATATCACAAGTTTTTGATTATCAGCATAATCCATTTCTGTTACTGGGGTTATTTCATCATTACTCACATTAAGTATTTCATAGCCGAGTTTGTGTGACAATTCCCTCATTTTTTGGATTAATCTCTTGTACTTATCCTGCTCTAAATTACGAGCATAAAGATAAATCTCATCATAATAGAGTAATGGTTTTATTAACATATGATAAAGCAAATTAGTTTTACCACTTCCACTATTTCCACAAATTAACATTCGAAATGTATCTGATGGCATGAAAGGATACAACTGTTTGAATTTTTTATCGCTGTTATCATTGCTATCATAATTTGGTATCTCCATTTTATATATTAAATATACTAATGCGGCGTAGCTGAGGGAGGGGGTTTTGGGGGAACAGAGTTCCCTTTATCTAATAATAAATATAAATGGATATTGAAGAAATGAAAAAATATTCTAAAAATAAGATTGAAGCTGATGAACTTACTAAACAGGTTCGACAACGAATAAAAGAAACTATTTGGGATAAACAGAATAAGAGAGAAGGATTTACTGAGACATTCCGGCCTCTGATTTCTCAGTTTGAAAAACCTGAGGATCCAGAAAAACAAGAAAATATATTTACTCAAAACCAGAAAATGTTAAAAAATCAGTTGGCTCTTACAGAAGGAATCAAAGGCAATCAATTAGCTCTTAAAGGTCTAAAAGATAAACAGGACATTTTTAATCATGGTTTTGAACAATTTGAGCGATTGGCTAATTTTGAAGAATTACCAAAATTAGGAGCTATTGAAGATGATGAAGAAGAAAAAGATGATCAAGCTCGAGCTCCTTTACCAAAAGAGGATAAATCTCCATTTTTAGTAGATAAACCTCCCATAGCAAAATTTGATATTGAATATTTAGATAAATATCTAAATAATAAAGAAGCGCAAGATATACTAAAAAATAATGGTTATGACTATCTTCCTTCTGATTATTTTGATGATGATGTTTCTGAAATTATTAAAATAATTAAAAGTGTTAATTCAGATTTAAATGATATTAGAAAAGAATTAAAAAGTATTGCAGAAGTTACTACTGATGAAGAAGGCTATAACAAAGCTATAGCTACAGCAAAAAAAAGAGGTCCTACTGTCGATACAAAAGATAAAATAGAGAATTTCAACGTATTAAGCATATATTCAACAAATTTAAGCCATCTTTTGATGTATAAAAAACAAAGTGGTTATGGAATGTTCAGCAACCCAGAAGAACTACTTCATAGTTTTGAATTACTCAATGGATCACTTGCTGCAGGAAACAATGGTGTGCTGCCTGAATACATTCTAATAGCTCATCGACTCAGAGATCTAGGAATTATTACTAATAACCAACTTAATAAACTTCTTAGAAAAATAATCTAATGGGGGAACTCGGTTCCCCCAAAACCCCCTCCCTTGGCTTCACCGCATTAGTAACCCTCCCTTGGTTTCGCCCTCATTATTATAATTATAAGATAAATGAATGAAAGCGCTATTCATATTTCATCTGTTAAAAGAGAAAAAATAGGAGTAAACAAACCCCATGATTTCTTGGTTAAATTTAATCCTCCTTTGAAACTTGACCCAGAATTCAAGCATTTTCTCGCCTTGGATAGGTTGTCGATGACTTATTCTTGGTACAACATCAGAAGTAGTTATGGAAACAATAAAATCAAATACACCCATGATGGAACAACATGGAATACTATCACCTTTTCAGATGGAATGTATTCTTACTCTGATTTGAATGATTACATTCATCAGTACATGGAACAAAAATCTCATCATACAACAGACTCCAAGGGTGTAAAGAATTACTCAATAAATCTGACTTTCATTCTCTCTACCTATCCAGTACTGGTAACACTTGAGGGTAGTTATCAACTTGATTTGAGAGGAACAGATTTTGGTGATCTCATAGGATTTGAAAAGAAACTCGTGACTAAAACTGAGTATGGAACACGACTTCCAAATATTACAAAATCGATTGACTCCCTTAACATAAACACAACTGCTATAAAAGACTCTGTTGTAAATGGTGTAAATACAAACACAATTGCTGTTATTCCAACGGATAATTTGACAAGATCATATCCATTCACTTTTGAACCAAGGAGGACACTTTACTGCCCTGTAAGTTCTAATATTATTTCTGAAATGCACATAACAGTAAATGATTCACTCGGAAAACCTATTGATCTCAATGGTATTGATTGGTTTATGACACTGCTGCTTCGTCATACTGATAATAATGTAAATATATAGATAGGTGAACCTACGGTTCCCCCTCCCTTGGCTTCGCCGCATTAGTATAAATATATATATAAAATGATGCGACAATCAGAGTTTAAAAAAAAATATGATCCTGATACAGGGAAATATACACGAAAACATATTTATGGTGAAGGTATAATGGATACAGTAAAATCTTTAATTAAAAAACCAACTAGAAAAAAGGTAACATTTGCTCCACCACCCAAACCAACCCCCACCAGTTCAAATAAAAAAGCTGGTGACAAAATAGTAAAAATGCTTTCTGGTAAAAATCCACCATCACGTAAAACAAATAAGAGGCAAATGACTCAGCAAGAAATCAATAATAAAGTGCTACAAATTATGTCTGGATCTGGAAAGAAAAAATAATATAATTAATAAAATAAATGAAGTCTTTTAGAAACCCAAAATATCTTGAAAGATATGAAGATGTTGTTTTTGACCTCGAACAAACTTTAGAAGCACCAAGAAATAATGAACACCAAAACAAAATAGGTCATAGATTTGTAGCTGATAACACAGGTGAGGCTACTCCATTTGATTGGTATAATGCAAGATTTTCGGTAGATTTCAAAATTAATCAACTGGGAAATGGAGCTAATATCGATGCAGATGGAGATAATATGGGAATTGTAAATGGTTCCAGTTCTCTCATTGAAAAGTTAAGTATCCTGGCAAATGGACGAGATGTTTATAGTTGTAATTACGCAAATCATGTAGTTAATATTAAGAATTTGCTTGAGTATAATCCCTCCTATGTTGATAGTGTTGGAACAAATGAATTTTATTATCTTGACACAACGCGAAATGCTAATAGAGCAGAATTTACTCTCAATGCCACCCCAGTTGTAACTGGAAGAAACGCAAATTACAACAAAGGTTTTGCCATAAGAAAAGTTTTACTGGGTGACTCAGGAACAGTGAGATGTGAAATTCCTCTTAACAGATATTCATTTTTTGAAGCACTTGAGGATAAGCTTCTTCCAAATACAAAAATTGAGTTAAATATAGAAATAGAATCTGATAACAATCTCATCTGGAGAACTGGAGGAAATGATTGTAGAGTTATTTTAACAAGATTTCAATTATATGTTCCAAGGTTAATATTCAACTCAGAAGGACAAAACTTTATGTTGAAAATTACCTCAAACCTTACAAATGGACTTATCTTAATGAAATAGTTGAAAGATCAAATAATGGGCAGCAACAAAAAGGGCAATTTAGAATTACAAATGGTATCTCAAAACCACGTCATGTATTTGTTTTTATTATCAATACTCCAAATATTGAATCACAGACAGCAAATCCATTTTTATACAATACTTTCAGTGTTTTCACAAATCCGCGAACTCTAAATAGATGTTATCTTGAAGTTGGAAATGGAAATGAATACCCTGATATTCACTATAAACCTTCAGAAGATCCTTCAAGAGTTTTTAGAGATGTAATGTCTTATGTTTTTGCCAACAATGATTTTCAAGGTGGAACACTTCTTAATAGACAAAATTTTGAGAATATTTTCCCTTTTGTGTATTTTGATTTGACTAAACAGAAATTAGATATAAAAGATGGAGTTACAAAACTTACTTTTCATTATGAATTATCTGGAGCGACTGCTGAAAATTATAATATTTACGCTCTTGTACTTAATGAGAGAGAAGCAGAAATAGAACAGAAAAGTGGAAAACTATTGCTTCGTGCATAGATTGTTATATAAATATTAAATAAAATGAATGAAGATTTAGTTTTTGATCTCGAACAACCTTTAATAATCCCTTCTAATAATAATTATCAAAACAGAGGTAATTTTAAATTTGTTGTTGACGGTAAATCACTTGATTGGTACAATGCTAGGCTTTCAATGTATTTTAAATTAACCAAAATAAATGGGAATAATGTAATCATCAATGACAAAAATGGAATTGTTAATGGGGCAAATTCATTTATTAAAAAAATTAGTTTTAGTATTAATGGTCGAGAGGTTTATCAATGTAATTCTGCCAATCATGTTGTAAATATCAAAAATTTGATTGAGTTTGATAATTCTTATGTAGAGACTATTGCAACTAATGATTTTTATTTTCTTGACACAACAAATTCCCCAAACAGAAATAAATACTTAACAAGGCAAGTCAAACACGGAAGAAATAATGATAACACTGGTTGGACACCAAGAATTTTTATTGAAAATGAAAATACTACTTACAATGCGGGGTTTGACAAAAGAAAGAGGCAATTGGGAAATTCAAGAATTGTTAATTGTGAAATTCCTCTTAATCGATATTCACTTTTTGAGGCTCTCAAGGATAAGATGTTGCCAGATTCCAGATTTGAATTAAACATGGAATTTGAAAGTCATAACAACCTTATTTGGAGGGAGGGTAATGATGTTTGTAGAGTAATAATTACAAAACTTCAACTTTTCATTCCCCAGAGTACAATTATTACAAAAATGTCTCCAAAATCTTATCTTAATGAGTTTGTGACTAACTCCTCAGATTTAAGACAAAAAAAAGGAAATTTTAGAATAACAAATGAGATATCAAAACCACGACATGTTTTTATTTTTATTGTAAACAGTGCAAATTTTAACTCACAAACATCAAACCCATTTCTTTACCAAACTTTTAATGTTGCAAATAACAGAAAATTAACAAGATGTTACCTTAAAGCAAATGAAAATGAGTATCTCAATATTCATTACAAACCATCAACAGAGCCAACAAGAGTTTACAGAAATGTTATGTCGTATGGTAATGGAACACTTCTTAATAGAAATAATTTTGAGACTCTTTTTCCATTTATTTATTTTAAACTACCAAATCTGGAAGATAAAGTAAAACTATCATTTCATTATGAATTGAGTGGGGAACCCAATGCTGATTATACTATTTTTGCAATTGTCTTACATGAAAAGAATTTAATATAACTTAATATATAAAATGACAACTTATATCGAATATGGGGTAAAACTTTCAGATAGACAAAAATCAAAACTATTAAGAGCTATACAAAATAAATCACCACTAACACTTCGATTAAAACATTCTCATCTTCGAGGATCAGATGAGTTAATGTTAACCCAAAGACAGATTGAAAAGATAAAAAAATCACTTGCAAATGGAACAGGATCAGATATAAAAATAAGTAAAACACAGATTACACGATCAGTAAAACATGGTGGAAACTTATTCACAAGTTTAGCAAGAATTGGTGCTAAACTTCTTCCTTATGCAGTAAAGGGAGTTTCAAAAGTTGCTCCTGCACTTGCTACTGGAGCTGCAACTGCACTTGGAGATATAGGAATAAAAAAATTGTTTGGAAAAGGTATTTCAATTCCAAAAAGGTTTTTCCCATTTTTACCTCCTATTGCTAATGAGTTAAACAAAGCACAAATAAACCAGATTAACAAAGTTTTTCAAACAGGAGGTCGACTTGTTATCAAACCAACTCAAGCCCAAATAAAAGGAGGATTCCTGGGAACACTTGCATCAATTGGAATACCAATGGCGATTAGCCTGGTTTCAAAGATGTTTGGATCTGGTTTACAGGTTAATAGGGGATCATCTAGTAACACAAGAGGTGTTTATGTTCCACCCACACAAGGAGAAGGTTATTACCCACCTCCCTTTAATGGTACTTGGGAAAATCCAATAGGAATGGGGGTAAAAAAAAAGGCAAAAAAAAAGTCCAAAGGCAAAGGTTTGCTACTGGGAGAAAACAGCCCATTCAACTCAATTCCCATAATAGGCTCCATTTTGTAATGGGGGAACCTTCGGTTCCCCCAAAACCCCCTCCCTTTGGCTACGCCGAATTAAAATCACCCTCCCTTAAACATGTAAAAAAGCATTTTGTGGTTAAACCATTATCAAACTTTGACTTGATGGAATGGGTGAAAAAACTTGGTATTAAACATTTCAGAGGAATATATAGTCGAGACCGTTTGCCAAATAAGATAAAACAAGAATGTGGAATAATCAATCTTGATGATATTAAAGGACCTGGCACACATTGGGTTTGTTATAGAAACTTGGATTCAGTCGTCGAGTACTTTGATCCATTTGGTCTGATAATGCCAAGTCTGGCTTTGAAGTATTTTAATACTTCTGGAAAACAAATTATTTATTCGATAGATGAAATACAAAATCGAAACACTGTTCTCTGTGGTTATTGGTGTCTTTACTATTTATTGGAAAGACAAAATGGAAAAAATATTCTTGATGTAATACATAATCCTCATTTTGATAATGACAATAGCGATTTTATAAAAGAATATTTTGGAGGATAGATAAAGATTACTACAAAAAATATAAAATAAATAAAACTTTTTTATATTTTAAAAAAAGATTCTATAATTAATTATTTGTAGTAATAATTTTCAAGAATAAATATAAAATTTATATTTATTCTTAATCTACTGGTGCATCCTTTAGCTTTTTAATCTTTTTAACTTTTTCTTCTAATTCTTTTACAGTATCAACTATGGAATCAAATTTTAAGTAAATATCAATAAGTCTAAAAAGTTTCTTCTTTTTATCATTCTTTATTTTCAACCAATCATAATCTCCTCTTCTTATTTTTTCCCACATCTCACATTCACCAGCCATCAAAACTCGTGAAATATCTGCATTTTTATTCCGTAGAGTCTCAAACTCATCATTTATTTTTGTCCTTACTTCTTTCTCAAAATCTTTGAGTGTTTCAACATCCATATTTTTCTCTATCTCAGAAAAGAATTTGGCCTCCATTTATCTTTAGTTTATATTAAAATGATTCACTTTTACCACCCTTCTTAATAAATCAGATTTATCTTTCATTTCCATTAAAATCTCAAATATTTTACTGAATCGCCCATCATTCTCCAATCTTACAATATTAGCATATTCATAACTCTCGTTTAACAAATTATATATCTTCTCAAGTTCACTTTTTAAAAAATTAGCCCTTGTTGACATTTTATCTAAACATTATACTAAATGAAAGAATCATATTGCATTAAAGATAAAAGAGTAACTCCTTGCACTGAACCAAGTGGTTACCAAACTGATAAAAGAGGAAGGACGCAATTTTATTGTAGATGTGGGGTATGTGGAATTAAAAAAGTAAGATATGTTAAAATGGGAACAACTGGAGCTGGGGTAAAAAAAACAAAGAGAAAAACTAAGAAGAAGACAAAAAACTAATTAGCCCGTCTGAGAAGGCGGGCGGTGATGTCTTTGACACTGTTGTAGGAACAGCTGCAGAAGCATTTACTGAACATGCTTTGCCTTGGATGGGACGAAAAGCAGTTGAAATGGCAAAGTATGGAGCTAGTGAAGCAATGAGGAATAAAAAACTACAGAAGAAAGCTGTAAATTATGGGATTAATAAATTGACTCCTTTTATTCAAGATAGTGTTGGATCAGCAATGGATCAGCTTTCAACAAAAGTTAGACCAAAGAAAAGATATAAAACTAATAGAAAGGATTTGGATGGAGCAGGAATTGATCCAATGACTGTTGTAAAAAAAGCACCAGATATAGCAATGTCAACTACTCAAGAATTGATTCCATCGTTGAAACCAGTTTATGATCGATATAAATCTGGTGATATCATAAAATCAGCTTTTGGATCGGATCATGGTGTGGCTTCTGCTAAATTCTGGAGAAGACCAACAGCAGCTGAAGAAGCCAAGATGGGAATAATACGCAAAGGTTCTAATCCTGAATTATTTTTTAAATTTGAAAAACCTTCAAGAAGAATGAAAAAGTCAAGATTTTTTGAAAATAATCCAGAAGCTCTGACAGATATGAATAACATTATTTCATCTAATCCTGATACATGGCCTCAGATATTAAGAACCAAATATTCTATTATTGTTGATGATCACTTTTGGGAAAATAATCCTCTGTCAAGTTTCGGAAGTGGAGTTGATATTCATAAAGCCATTTTAAAAGTCGCACCACGTAAAGGATTTACACTTCCTGGTCATAAATATACTGGCCCAGGTAATCCACTGGAATCTCAATTGAGATATGATCCTCAGACTGGTGAAATATTGGAAATTTTTGAACAACCAACTGGAAGAACAGATGCTGTAAGTATGCAACATGATGTTGATTACTCTGTCTGTGGTAACAGACCATCAAGCGAACAAGTAAAATGTAAAAATGAAGCTGATAGGAAAATGATAAAAGCATTAGATTCTATTCCTTGGAAACAGAGACAATGGGGTCATTCTTTAGCTAGAACAATGATTAACACAAAACAAAAACTTGGACTTGGTCTTCAAAAAAACGCGCGTCGGCGTTGAGTAGTGATTGGTCTCAACAATTAGCCGATGAACTTCACAAACCAGTCACAAGAAACTTTTCAAAAAGATTAGTAATCTCAAACGGAGTTGATGAAATCTGGGCTGCTGATTTGGTTGAAATGCAAAAGTTCGAAAAGTGGAACAAAGGAATTAAATATTTGCTGATGGTAATTGATGTGTTTAGTAAGTATGGTTGGATAAGGGGATTAAAAGACAAGAAAACTGAAACTGTGAGTAAAGCATTTGATGATATATTAAGTGGACGTAAACCAAAGATGTTGTGGACTGATAAAGGTTCTGAGTTTATCAGTAAACATTTCAAAGATTTTCTGAAAAGCAAAGGTATTAAACTATACCACACTGAAAATGAAGAGAAATCTAGTGTTGTTGAGAGATGGAATAAAACAATGAAAAACAGAATGTGGAAAATGTTTACTGTGAATAACAACACTGTTTACGCTGATAAGATAGATAAACTGGTTAATGATTATAATAATAGGAGACATTCAAGTATTAAAATGTCACCTGTTGAAGCTAGTAAAAAGAAGAATGAGAAAAAAGTTTGGTTTAATTTGTATGGTGATTCTATTTACTTGAAACCTAATAAACCAAAGTTTAAGATTGGTGACCATGTTAGAATTTCAAAATATAAGAGAAAAGTATTTGATAAAGGTTACACACCAAACTGGACTGAGGAGATATTTGTGATTGATAAAATTATTCCAACAAAACCTATTACATATTCTATTGTTGACTTGATGTCGGAATCGATAAAAGGATCTTTTTGTGAACAAGAATTACAAAAAGCAAAACAGCAGACTTTTAGAATAGAAAAGGTAATCAGACGAGATAACAAGAAAAAAATGGCATTAGTAAAATGGAGTGGATACCCTGATAAGTTTAACTCATGGGTGAGTTTTAAGGATCTGGTTGATTTTTAATACAAAATTTGTATTAAAAATCTTAATCAGTTTCTTCCTCTTTATCAGAAATAACTAAATCTGAGATATCATCATTCTCAACAGTCTCATCAGTCTCATCATCACTATCACTTTCTTCATCGTTTGTTAATAAAGATTCTCTTGGTTTTAATGGTTTAACATAACACTCATGAACTTTTATTTGTAAAGATGTTACAGTTTTACTTATAAATATTCCTTCAACTATCAATGCCATTTTGACATTGCAATACTGATCAATATATTTAAGGGGATTCAAAGCTTTCTTCCCCTTGGTATTGAATAGAGAAAGTATTTTCTTTGACTTCTCAGAGTAAATAAGTTTTGCGTAAAGAACTGGAGCAGCTGACTCATCTTTTCGTGTTTTCTTTTTTCCTTTTTTATCAGTATATTCAACCTGTTTATAATAAAAAGGTGAAGACAGGGTTGATGCTATATCAGGACCATATTCACTTTCAAGATGAAGGCAACATAATTCCCTGATATTATTCAAAGTATCAAAAAATGCTTTTTCCTTTTCGTTTGGTTCACTATCTTTTCCCCAGAGACAAACTGGAATACTATAACCAACTAACTTTCCTGTTTCTTGGTTTTTCTTTTCACTTACTCCAAAAGAGAAAAGAAGAGGAGTTTCAATTACCAGAGCACCTTTCTTTCCATTTAAGTATTTGACTTCAATTGGTATTCGTTTGTATTTGATTTTGCTATCCTTTACTTTGAATTCTTTGGCTTCATTAAAAATAATATTTTCTGGTGTGAGACGATCATAACTTGACAACTCCATTTTTATAATAAAAATATTTCTTTTAAATCATTTTTAAAGTTTATGTTCTTTTCCTCGATGATATAAACAATAATCTGAAACAATATAATAATAACTATGTTTTCTTTTATCTTCTTCATCTTCATCTTCTTCAATTGGAGTTAAAAACATAGTCTTTACACTTTCATCATCATCATCATATTTTCTTAATAATTCATCTTCATAATTAATAATATAAAAATCATCATGGCTACCTTCAGGCGACCTTAATTGAAAAATAAAGGTCCTTTCTTTATGTATTTCATTTTTATCAAATTTACAAAATATCTCCTTTAATATTTTTATAAGAGGTTCCATTTCCTTCTTAATCTTATCAAATTTCTCACCTTTGTTTTATTCAACCCATTCAAAATACAATATAAAATTAAGTCAACCTCCATTTCAGCAAAATTCACTTCGACGCAATCAAATTTTAAATCTATTAATTCATCCAATATATGAGGAAACATAAATGTAAACTTAATATCTAATCCTAATTTAAATATTTTTCTTTTCCTTTTATCTTCATCTTCTTCTTCCATAAATTCTTTAAATTTTTTTTCTAAATTTATTTTTTTACAACCCAAAGACATTTCTGTTCCCATTAATACACTTTTAATATTCCTAAACAAATTAGCTAAAAGTATATTTCTTTCTTTTTTAATATCACTTTGATATCTTTCTAAGTAATTAAAATAAATACAAAACAAAAAGTTATCAACGTTTTGTATAAAAGCAATATTAGGATCAATTAATTCATCTTTAATAAAACGAAAAAAGTGATCGTAACCCATTTTTTATTTTATAATTAGATAACTTTCACTCTTTCTCAATGAAACATTCTTTATCTTCTTTCAAACCATAAATATAATTATCAAAAATATCTTCTATTGGATAAAAAGAACAAACATTATTTACAGGATCATATATAAGATAATTTCTATAATTATATCTAGTTTTTCTATCACAAAGTTTGTAAATAACTTTTTTTGTTTGTATAAATGGGTATTCTTTTTTCATTAAATAACTTTTAAAAAGATTTTCAATAGAATTTCTATAATCTTCTTCTCTTTTTAATTTTTCAACATCTTCAACATTAAGATCTCCTTTACTTTCATGTTCTTTTAAATATTCTTCTTCTGTCATTGTATAATCATCTTCTTCATTATAATTTCCTTTAAAATTAGTTAAATATTGATCTTCATACATTATATTTAACATTTTTATAAAATCATATTTATCAGTTGATTTAAGAGGAGCGTTTTCTAACAATTTATTCCAATAATTTCTAAAACTATCATAATCATTTAAATCTGGTTTTGGTTCTGGGTCTTTCTTAGCAAATTTGTAAAAATTAAATAAATATGGTATTTCCATTATCCTTCTATAATTAATTAATTCTCTTTTTGATAATTCTTTGTATAATGAATTAAAACCTTTACCTATTTTCTTTGTGTCTATGTATAATAAGTCTCTATCCCCAGGTTTGATATTTTGTTGATATTGTTCTTCTAAAGTTATTATTTGTAACTCAAATTTTTTAGGACTAGCATAATTATCAAAAAAATCTAGTTCAAAATAAGCTTTATTATCTTTTTCTTTGTAAGTTTTATCAATATAATAAGTATATATTAAATAATAATCTTTCCCTTTATACAAAATTTTACCTTCATTAATTACATATTCTTCTCTATAGTTTTCAGGAATAAAAAAAATTTTACTTAAATAAATTTCTTCTTCTCCATCTTCACTATATTCTTCATTTACATTAAAAGTTAAACCATATTTTTTAAACTGATTTTTATAAATATAGTAATTTTCTACCATTTTATCATAATTTTCTTCATTATATTTTACTTCATCAGGAGATGGATTTATTACTTCACTAAATAAAAAATTTTTAAAAATTCTTTCAAATGGGTTAAAAGTTTTTATTTGTCCTTTTAAAAAACTTGGTAAAACTTCAAAACATTTTTTGTTAACTTCCATTTTATTACATAATTGGTTAACTTTTAAATCAAACTTACTCTCCACAGTAGTTATAGGAGGATGATTTGAATTTCTCTCCAAAAACACTTTTTCCTGTCATTTTCCGCGAGACACGCAGTGGCGAGCGATTGGGTTGTCAGGGTAACAAAGTCAGAAATGACAAAAAATAATCAGTGGAAAAGTTTTGTTTTTTAAATTTTTGGAGTACAGAATTTTATCCGTTTAATTTCTGTCATTTATTTTTTTGGGAAATGACTGGGTTAATCAGGAAAATGACAGAAAAAAGTGTTTTTGGAGTGACATTCAAAGCATCCTCCTATAACTACTTTGGTCTTCAAAAAAACGCTCGTCGGCGTTGAGTGGTGATTGGTCTCAACAATTAGCCGATGAACTTCACAAACCAATCACAAGAAACTTTCAAAAGAGAACCGTAATCTCAAACGGGATTGATGAAATCTGGGCTCCTGATTTGGTTGAAATGCAAAAGTTCAGTAAGTGGAACAAAGGGATAAAATATCTGCTGATGGTTATTGACGTATTTAGCAAGTACGGGTGGATAAGAGGATTGAAAGACAAGAAAACAGAAACTGTGAGTAAAGCATTTGATGATATATTAAGTAAACGTAAACCAAAGATGTTATGGACAGATAAAGGTTCTGAGTTTATCAGCAAACATTTCAAAGATTTTCTAAAAAGCAAAGGAATTAAACTTTATCACGCTGAAAATGAAGAGAAATCTAGTGTTGTTGAAAGGTGGAATAAAACAATGAAAAACAAAATGTGGAAGATGTTTACTGTGAATAACAACACTGTTTACTTTGATAAGATTGATAAACTAGTTGATGATTACAATAATACACGACACTCTAGTGTGAAAATGACACCTGTTGAAGCGAGTAAAAAGAAGAATGAGAAAAAGTTTGGAATAATTTGTATGGTGATTTGATTTACTTGAAACCTGGCCAGCCAAAGTTTGCTGTTGGAGAGCATGTTAGAATTTCAAAGTATAAGAGAAAAGTATTTGATAAAGGTTATACACCAAACTGGATAGAGGAGATATTTGTGATTGATAAAATTATTCCAACAAAACCTGTTACTTATTCTATTATTGATCTGATGGGAGAACCAATTAGGGGCTCTTTTTACGAGCAAGAGTTACAGAAAGCAAAACAGCAGACTTTTAGAATAGAAAAGGTTATCAGACGAGATAACAAGAAAAAAATAGCATTAGTAAAATGGAGTGGGTATCCTGATAAATTTAACTCATGGGTGAGTTTTAAAGATTTGGTTGATTTTTAATATAATCATTATAACAAAAAGATGATATATGATAGATTAGCATTGGAAAATTTCGAACCCGAAAGCTGGGAACTTAAACCCTTTGATTTAACAAAAATCAATAATATAGTAGAAATTCATCCTTTTCAATACATAATGTGTGCCTTATATAAATATTGTAATGATTTTGATGATGAAGGTAAATTAATAGGTTATAATGATGAAGGAGAATTGGTAAGTGGTTGGGAATATTTTGATTTTTTAGATAATTATTATAGATATGGAATTGGTTTTGATCCAGATGATAAGTTACAAGATGAAAATAAATTATACATAAAAAGTTTTTATAATAAAGGTAGGGGTTGTGATAAAGCTGATAAAGATAATTATTATATACTTAATAACTTAGGCATAAAAATGTGTTTAAATAAAGATGTTAACGATATATATGGTTTAAAACATCTTCTTTTTAATGATGTAAAAGTTATTAAACTTGAAGACACTGATGAAGGTAAAAAAGAATTAACAGAAATAGAAAAATGGAAGAGAAAAGTAGTTTGTAGACAAAAAAGTTTTAAGAACAAATTAACTTTATTAAATCCAGAAGTTTATGATAATTTTTTATTGTTTTATAACTTATCTAAAAAAGATAAAATGAAACATGATAAGATTGATTATTATCTTTCTTTTAAAGGAATTAACGTTTTATTAAATAAAAAATATGAAAATAAATATAAAAATAATTATAAAGATATTAAAATATATGAAGATCGCCTATTTGATAAATACAAAGAACTTTTGAATTAGATAATTGTTGAAATTTCTATATAAAATTTATATAGAAATTGGTATTTAATTATCTTCTTCAATATCAGATATAACTATTTTTTTAATAAGTTCTTCATCATTGCTCTCATCTGCTTCACTTGTTTCACTGTCTTCATCACTTGATTCATCAATTTGTAGTAAAGATTCGTGCGGCTTCAATTGCCTGATTTGACATTCGTGAACTTTGATTTGAAGTGATGTAACTGTTTTTGAAATAAATACTCCCTCAATAACCAAAGCCATTTTGACATTGCAATATTGATCAATATATTTTAATGGATTAACATCTTTTCCCCCTTTTGTTTTAAACAAAGAAAGTATCTTTTTGGATTTCTCTGAATAAATAACTTTTGCATAAAGTACTGGAGCAGCTGATGTATCTTTTTTTGTTTTCTTCTTTCCTTTTTTATCAACAACCTCAACCTGTTTGTAATAGAATGGCGAAGTCAATGAAGAAGCAGCATCAGCTCCATATTCTGATTCAAGGAAAATTGTTGTAATAGAAGTAATATTGTTTATTACATCAAAAAATGCTTGTTCTTTTTCATTTGGTTGGCTATCTTTCCCCCAAAGACAAACAGGGAGAGAGTAACCAACAAGCTTTTTGGTTTCTTTATTTTTCTTTTCACTTACTCCAAAAGAGAATAATGTTGGTGTTTCAATTACAAGAGGACCTTTTTTGTTATTGCCATAACTTATCTCAATTGGTATTCTCTTATATTTGATATTGCTGTCTTTCACTTTGAATTCTTTTGGATCTGTGAATTTAACATTTTCTGGAGTAACGTTTTCGTAAGCTGACAATTGCATTTTATTATACTAAAATATTTATCTTTAAATCAATTTAGTGAGGTGATTGCAGCCCCCACATCAGTAGTTATAGGAGGATGATTTGACTCTCACTCACTTGGTACTTTTTCCCGTCATTTTCCGCGAGCGACCCGCAGGGGGAGCGAGCTATTAAGTTGTCAAATTTCCCAAATTTCAATGAGTTAAATCATTTGGGAAGTATAAAATTTAGTTAATTTACGTCATTTTGACATAAAAGTACAAAAAATGACAGAAATTATTTGAATTGGGTAAACTTGAAAAAAGAGTACAAAATTTTCCTGATTAATTTCCGTCATTGAAATTTAATTTTAATGATAAGATTAATTAGAGAAATGACAGAAAATAATTGGATTTTTGGAAATTGAACAGTTTTAAAGAGTACAAAAATGTCCCTGATTAATTTCCGTCATTTTTTGGGGGGATAAAATGACGGAATAAGCAGGAAAATGACGGGAAAAAGTACCAAGTGAGTGAGAGTCAAGGCATCCTCCTATAACTACTTACAGTCTCAGAGTACAATGTTTAGAGTTGTACACAGCATGCATTTTAGATAGATAGATAGATAAATAGATAGACAGACAGACAGATAGATAGATAGATAGATAGATAGGCAAATACTATATATAGATAGACAGATAGATAGATAGATAGATAAATAGATAGACAGACAGATAGATAGATAGATAGATAGATAGATAGATAGATAGGTAGGTAGGTCAGGAGCCCCTGGTAGGTAAGTAGGTAGGTGGGTAGGCAAGAACCTTACGGCACGATAAAAAAGTCAACATTGCTGGTGGGGTCGTGCATACAACAATTACAAGAAAAATAAGAAGTACTGAAAGTTTTTTCTTGTATTACAGTATCACCGGGATAAAGCGTTTCATTTTTCAGGAAAATTTCACTTTCTCGTCAAAACAATCACTGAGTCAGATAGACTCGGATTAGTTTACTTGAGTTTAGTGATCAGTACAGGAAACGGGGTTATGTTCTGTGAAATTTATCTACAGTCTGCGGCCCACATCACCACTGATCCACGATTTATTTATTTTATTTTCAATTTCTTTTTAACCGATCCTCAATCCCTGATTTCTCGATCCTCGATCCTGATTTTCCAGTAACCTTTGAAGATTATTCCTTTTTTTTTACCACTGAAGTGATCAGTTGTTCCAAAATATCAACACTTTCAAGCCATAGAATTCTTGGACCAACCCGTTCCGGAAATGCTCAATATGGGATTTCTATTCTGTGGACATGAAGTGCTGCAAGTAGAGTGTGCAATTAGTCAAGTTCAAAGCTACCCGTATAAACACATTCGTGACACGTTAGGGTGGATTTCCACTGATGCGTTTTTGGCTCCGCACGTTAATTTTAATCACGTAAATCAAATAGAGGTATGACATAAAGTATTGAGATTAAACGTCAAATTAAGCGAGTTTGTACTCTTACGCTTACATAATTGTACGTGCGGCCTTTCATACATTGCCTTTAATTTATTTGCGAACGCAAATTTTACGCACGCGCGAACGTAAAAATTACGTGAAAGTGGATACTTGATATCTCAAGTATTTATGAAGTGCAACATGACTTCACATCTTAACAACTGCGAAAATCTATCACATAAATACATAAAACAAAGTGAATCTATTTAACCGTACATTTCCTGTAACTGCGACAATATTCTGAGAAACGTAACGCCTTAAAAAGCCACAAAATACTGAGGATTTCCCTGCTATAATATTTTCTCATCCTGCTTGGGGATATTTCCTTTTTAAAGTGCCTGTACACAATTACACGAAAATCAAGGACCTCCATTCGAGGAAAATTACATTATTGCCAAACTTAAATGCGTCTTATTCCAGTCATCGCCGAAAAGAAACCGCATTCTCATCAAGAGACTCATTTCCATACAATGAAAGTCGTCACGATTCTTATCCCCAGTTTCCACGGTCTTCGCTAGGAACGCGGGGCCTACAAACTAGGTCCCACAGACCAAAAAAAAAAACGACTGCATTTTAAGAGTCTCGCTCTGCTTAACGCAAGCTCGACTAATATTTGTTTTATCATTATACAAAAAATATTTTTTTAGTTCTTAACACTCCTTGTAGACTTTGATCTTTGGCCTATTTATTGGCACGGTTTCAGGATATAAACAGATGTTTTTTCTTGCAGATTTATAAAGCTGACAAAAACCATCGAGCAATATGTTTTGCGTATTCTTACATTTCTTTCGTTCAGTTTTGGTCAGAAATTCAGCTACCTCGTCTTCAGATAGACGTGAAGTTCATAAGCTACCGCGCGTGGAAACGAGGTTGATCGATGAGATATTTACCCAGGAACGAGGCTGTTTAGGTAGTTTACTACCCAATCGATAATTTTTTTAACGCCAGCTGGTTATAAAGAATTAGTTAATTAGCAGGAGGATTTGATCCAATTTCTATAGTGTCAATAGACCCTGTTTGAGTCCGTTTTGTTGCCAGCGTAGCAATTGCTGGGGGTTAGTTTTATAAGCGAACGAAAGCCTCCAATTGGCTATGGAGGAAAAACCGCACGATAATCACCCTCCAGACTACCCCAACAAAGTTTTGTTCCTGTATGGGTTCGTTTTATGTATATTTGCTACTCTGTTATCATTACTATTTTTTGAATTTACCCGTTCATACCGGTTTCTAAGTTAAATCTTGAATTTCAAGGTTCTTCATTACATTTAGCTTCCTCACTAACCTCTTTTTTTCCCTTTAGAGATAGTCGAGCGCGCGTATATTGACCGCTTCCCACTTACTTTGTCCACAGTTTTTATAATAATTATGTTGATACATTCTAACCTCACTTAAGACATTATGGTTGAATATTTCAAAACGTTTTCGATTCATAACCTGCGTTGTCCTCTTAGCCCTATTAATAACTAAGGTACGAAAACCTACCTTTAACACAAGTGATAACTTTGATTTAGGTTCAACAGCCTTTTTGGGAAATGTAACGGTAACGCGCGGATAATCAGGATGATTAAAACAGCCACCTCTGGAGGTAATTTCGTAGCGGGGAGACGATCTAAGGCGACAAACCACTGCGTACGTCGTGCATTGAGTTATGTGAGCTCTTGCAACAGGAAAAAGAAGTTTGGAAATCTCCATGGTGGAAGGGAGATCATCAACATCTGCAATTAACACACTTAATTACCCATTACACTACAATTCGATGTCTGTGCTCAGTATTATTTGCCATTTCGCCTTAGCAACATTTCCCTCGTAATGACCCTCAAACGGCGGAAAGTTGTCTAAACGACATAAAAAATATAACACTTCCGTTGGCAATTCACAGCAGAAGGCTTGTATCAACCTCAATTGGTATACACCTATTTCAATTAAGGTTGCTCCCGTGAACCATGTTTCATAGCCGGCAGTGCACTATGGTAAACCCTTTTGTAGCGGGAAGTTCAGTGTTCTTCAGACACGTTCATTGAAATAATAGGGTCCATTTGTGAAAAGGCGTTCGAGAGAGCTTTCAAGTCAGATGACTGCTAAAATTATTAAGCATGAGCGAGCTGAAAAATTTCATTTTTAAAATCTCATAGTAAAAACTAGAAGCCTCTTCTTTTAACAAAACCAAATGAGTAGGGTTTTACCGCCTGATTAAGCTGCGTTTTTGGATGGGCCAGAATGCTGTTAAGTTCAATAAAGCAAATCAACGCTCTTCTTTTTTATTCAGTTTTAAAAAAATTGTCTCAAAAATAGATAAAACATACAGAGCGCCATACTCATGGTATATGGTCAAGCTCTTTTCCTCTGGTTGTAACTTGATTGACCGAGCGCACGTACGTACGCGTCTACAGATTGTAAGGGTGGGGTAGGGGAGACCATCAAAAGGGAGGGGCAAGTCCACATCTTGTATATTGGATATTCACAATATGGGCAATTGACAGCTGTCAAAACAGGATAGCCACTGACCAGTATCACATGACCATATCACGAGCTCATGTGTCAACTCATCGAGGAGACGCGATTTATTTGGAAGCTGTCCGCTGACCATTTGTTTTACTAGATCGTGATCAATGTTCAATCTTATAGTTCCTAGCTAGTTTGAGAGCACAGATTGACACATATTGGACATCAATGTTGTGATCAATTGACAGATGTCAAAACAGAGTATCCGCTGACTAGAATCACTTGACCATATAAGGTGTCGACCCATCGAGGTCAAGTACTTTTTTGAAGTTATCCGCTGACAAGTTACTAGTTTTCAACTGAATTGTGGAATACAAGTTTATTGTTTGATTTAAATTATAAATTTATTAATGGGAGCCTCGCTTTTAGCCCTGGCTAAATCTATATATTATATTCATTTAACGATTCAGGTTACTTAGAGCCCTTCCTAAGAAGGGTAGTAAAGAAAAAAAGCCATTTAAAGTCAAAGAATGGAGCCAACCCACAATCCATTGATAAAGCCTTTACTAAAAAAAAACCAGCATAGACAAAAACGACTACGCAATATTTTCAAACCTTGCAGACTACTTAGGTCTTCAGTATCATCCATGTCTATCCACTCATCTTTCGTTTCATATAATTTCTTTCTTTTTATCACTAGTTCGTAGCCATGAAGACCTGGAGCACTGTGGGAGAGGAACAACTCCACATCACGCTTGAATTCCAAAGGTTTCCTGTTAATGGTTGAAATTTCAATTACATTGCTGACAACTGCTTCATGTTCCAAAAGAGGAGGTGAACAAGCACTGTTCTTCCATTCGTGGACCACTATTTGCGTGGGCTCAGATACGGCATAAGGATGAAAAGTCAGGTGAATAGCACCTAGCTTTAGGTTCCAATCGGCACCTTTAACTGTCACAGTCTCTCTGAAATCATTGAGATAATTTATCAATCTTCTGATCACCAATTATCAATCGATTGATAAGGAAATCAAGCATTGATGATACTTTTCCAACTTTTTGATACATCTCAGCCTTTATTTTAGAGTTAAAACAAAATGTCTTTTAAGCAACACTGCAAATGCGCAATTAATTGCTGGAAGACGTTGAATATTTTGAGCCATAGTAATTATTACCGCATTACTCCCACCACTGTAACAGATCGGGCCGGGGTGTATCTGATTAGGAAGATAAGACTCAGACTGTGCAATAATTATCAGGAGGGGCTGGGCTGAAAAATAGTCTGATATAGAGTAATATTACGTAGTGCTCCTACCGACAAAGGCAATGCTGCAATCACAGACAAAAGTAGTTGGGAAGGTTGTACAACTTAACAGTAGTCTATTTTAATCGTCAAAAAAGAGAGTTTTCTCTTTTGCTAACTGTCCCCCCCCCTCCCCCCATTCAATGTTGGGATATAACAGAATGATCAAGAGCACAAACCTTAAAGTTTTCTCAACATTGGGCGAGGGGTGGGGGGAGGAAGTAAAAAAAGAGATTAAAAAAGCAACGTTCCCAACACTTTTGACGACGATTGCAGCTCTACTCCCCCCCCCCCCCCCTCCTCCCCCTTACGTTTACATTAATTCAGTCTTTTCTTAACGTAAAGTTTTCAAAGGCAGAGTCTGGAGCAAACAGTACCTAAGATTCCGTCGACAACGCTACTCCCCACACCCCTTTCCCTATTTGAACCTATGTAATCACAGGAACCGTTCTATTTTCTGGAACTGTTTCGCGCTAAATTACCATTCACATGCCGTCCAATAATAGTCTGCACTCTATGGTATCATATGTGTGGTGTCGAGTTGTCCCTTTATTTGTCTCGTCCACGTCACGAACATTGGTTTTCGTTTTGAATCAAACAGACTTGAAATAGCTATGAGTTGACCGCCTATCCAGGCCAAGAATTGAATTTGACGTCCACTTAACACGGTTTTTGTTTTCTTCACCGACTATTCCAATGATTTGCCAGATCTGCGTCTTTATGTGACAGGACCTGATGAACAAACAGTTCTCCCGGAAACAAATCCATCTTGGTGTCCTGAGGTTCACCTGACACTTCTTTTGGGATGAAACTTTAAATTTGCATTCAATGGTAAATCCTATGGACGGTACACTCCCTCCGTTAGTTACCTTTGTCTTATAAAGATCCTGGACCTATCCCGGGTTGTTAATTACAAATAAGCTAAAAATGTCAGGGGACCATGATTGTTCAGGGCCTTAGTACTTTTAAGTTCTTTGTTATATTTTGATAGCATAGATACGAACAACGTCCCTTTTAAGGGAAACTTACAATCCCCCTCGCCTAGGCTATGAGTTTACATTGTGCCCCCTCTTTGGTTTTGCAGCCCCCCTCGTGATAATTATCGCACAGTCCTTACTTACTCATATATTTTTCTTCTTTCTAGGACGTTTTTAACCGAGGTCGTCTTTCCATTCCCTCCTGTCAGCTGTAAAATAAGCGCATTTCTTTAATATACGCAGTGGAATGTTTCTGCTAGGCAAGAAGGAAAAATTAAATGAGTTTGATTAGAGGAATCAATTGAAAAGGGGCCAAACATTGAGCAATGCCTTGTAACACAACTCATCAAAACAAGCCAACTTATCATTATCAAAAATATAGAGATTTAGCCTAGCCTAAAAGCGGTTGTCTCATTAATTACTCACTATTTACTTGAAACATAGCTCTGTGTTTGGGGAAAGGGTGAAAACATCGCAAGGAGAGGGAAGGGAAGGGGAGGGGGGGGGGGGGGGGGGGAGCCTGAAGACCAACCTTTGAGGCCGCCCTCTTGTAATTGCCGATCACCTGTCAGCAAGATCGTTATCTGTCACTTGGATACATTGGAATGTAATCAGTTTTGCGCGTGCGTGAAAAAGGGGGTCGGTAGACCACACACGACTTTTTCCTGTTGCCAAAATGTTGCTTAACTTGTTTCAATGATTTTTCCCTCTGGCGGGTAGATTATGCTCTGAAGAGTTCTAGGATTTGACTGAGCAAATGTGATTTTGCCGCAGATCTAAGGCGGGGCAGATGTAGCGAGTACTATTGTACTATTGCTAGTTATAGATCTGATTAACTAGGTTGAAGCGGGCAGGTATCTTTGATTTTGAAATGAATATACTTGTCTCATTACCTCTGTTGTTTTCTTTGAAAACATTGCTCAATACCATTAACTTTTACTCCCTTATATAATTATGAGTGACTGTACCGGACATTTGATCACCTGGATAGACTTCAACGAGGTCTAAACATGTATCTTGTTTGCAGCCCAATTTTCCACATTTTTCACACTTTTGATCTTCTACCACGCTCGTTGGACATGCAACACAAAGGCTATACAAATAACCCATGCAAATAACGGAATTCATCGGCCAAAACCTCTAAAGTGTTTTCCAGAAACTCTCGCACTTGTGTTGCTATTTGGACTAGCAAGGTTGCATAAAGTTCCTGAAGTCCAGTACCCACATTGATTAATAACAGAGTAACACATTGCATAAACTGCTATAGCACAGCAATGTTTACAAGAACATTGGTATAAACTATCAACATTTGATATACTACAGTATTCAACACTGCTTGAACAAAGATCAACTGCAAGTTGGTAATATGTACACCTTTATAAGCTCATTATATATCCTCATTCCTACATGTATCCGGATATAGACTCTGAAAATATTGTAGTACTAGTTTATGCATGGATGGTATTTCGAACAATACATATGTACCTTGACTATGACTGTTACCATACATATCTCTAGCATGAGAATCAACACCAATAATTACAGTTAAAATGAATGAGTTGTAGTTCAGAGTCAAGAGTTTTTCAAATGCTGTACCCAGTGACTTTCACTGTATTCAAGCTAGAAAAATCGCTCAAACACCGTAACCATTTCTGGCAATTCTGTTAACATTAACATGGATTGTCTTGCAAGCTATGACAAACTAGAATATCATTGATAACCAACAATCATTATTTGAATCATATCATCGACTGAAGCAATCCTTAATTCTTATCGTACTGTAAATTAAAGCTCGCAAACGCATTGCAACACATTGTTGTCCCGCATTTCCCCCGAATACTACAACGCTTCCTTGACAGTACGGAGCATGAATCGTTTTTTGTAGCGTCGACATAAAATGAAGGTTCTGGATTCGTCTCGATATCAGTTGAAAGCTTAAATTGGCCAAAATAAAACCGGTGAATCATAGGGACAAATACTTACTTAATTAACCCTATTTTGATACCTCGCCCCGCCTAAATAGCCTCTTCTTTTACGCTTAGACGACAGATAAACCTTACCTTGTTTTCGAACTAATTTTGGACTTGCCCTTAGTAGAAACTTCACACTCTTACAGTTTGTACTTCTGTACCGGTTTAAGTATAAACAATTTCTATTTTTAACGTAACAATGAATTTTAGACGACAATGGTGTATTTTTCAGAATTCCTTCCATACGAAAAGTCTCACTATCCGTGTTTTCTTTAACAAAGATTTTAATTTCTTTGTCGGTAGTCTGCTAGGTGCACGACCGCGTCGAGAAAAATGATTAACCTTATTTAAACCAACTGGATTGTAAGTTCTGTTATAAATAAATTTCCCACGACGAGATCTTAATTCAATTTTCTTTTATTTCCTCCACAAAACAATTTTCCTTTCGTACAATTTACTCATTACCTTCTCTTGTCGTCACCTCACTGGAATCAAAACAATCTTGACAAAAAACCTGCTGATAATGCAAAATCCCAAAGCCGGGCACATTACCGTACATTACCGCGTCATAATATATACATGAAAAATACAACGCGCAAGTAGTCATTAACGGTCACTTTGCTAAACAAAATTAAAGGAATAAGAAGAATTGTTTCCGCTATTAGTAGTTCCCAAAGAAGCCTGATTCCCTTTTGGTTTCAATTGCTGACAATCTTGTCTTCCTTCATCGGAAGAGATTTTTATCACAGGCAACTCCTTGTGTCCCGCATTGTGAAAATCAAAATCACTATCGTCACACTGATTACCAGCTACACAAATCTTGCGACTCTCAAACATGATACACATTCTTCTGTTCAAACTCGATTTTTCACGTACACTCCTGATATTTCGATTTGTCATTGCGTCTATGAGGTCAATGGTCTTTGAAGGTCTTGACAATTTCCTTAATTTTGAGCAGCGAGAGCGTATGTATCTTTGTATCTTTGTATGTTGGGATGTTTGTTGCAAGAGCCAATAAGGTTGAAGGTACTATGAGTTGATGCTTAGGAACCAATGAGATCTTGGCATCCATTTAAACATGGCATTGGTAAAGGTTGAACAAGGGCACTTTGAGACCGCCATCTTGATTCTTTTATTACGGCTACAGGTGTTTAAAAGCGTTACATAAAATAACTTTATGATTCAAACGCTGTGAACAGTGATGCAGCTGTTTAAGGGTTCATACTTTAGTGTGGATGCTGCTTCAAGACATTTGTGACCGATTCGGCTATCGCGAACGGTACAACACGGATATTTATTAGTTGTGTTTCACCTGATTCTAGTGCAGGTAGAGCATAAAAGATGATATATTTTCAAAGCTCTTCCAATGAAACAATAATTGATACTTGGATATGAACTTTAATTCGAAAGTATGAGGCGTATACATTGTGGTTTGAGATGTTTGAAAGGCAGCTTATTTTTTTGGAATTTGTATCGAGTATTGTTAATCCTGTAAACAAGCTTTATTCTCTCGCTTACAAAGTTCAACAGACCTTTTTCGTTCAGGTAATTAAGAGATGAATAAGTTAACAACATGATACATATCCTTCCTGCTTACTAAGTCTTATAGTTATTGAAACGTATTTTATTTAGTAAAGATGCGTCACTTAAGTCGAAACGGTAGCGGTCAGAGAATTAAAATTTGGAAGAAGCTAGTTTACAAAATAATTTCATATTGTTTTATAGAGTGGAATAACATGATGTGAGTAGAAAGATATTTCTGCAGTTTGACAATTTTCGTGGAAGTTAATAAATGTTAGGCTTTATCAACCTTGACGTTGCATGAAGCATAATTTAATTGCAGATGTTGCAATGAAGCCGAGCTGACTTTTTAAAATTTCTAGTACACAATTTACGTTTTTTAACGTACGAATTGCAAAAGGGCTAAAGTCCAACATCTTTGCATGCAAATTGTGTGCATGAGTTATTTTTATAATTCTGTTTACTAGATTACTGTCCTGATAACTCGAATTCTCTCACGTACAACCCAGGAAAGGGGCAAAGTCCGACACTTGCACGTGCAAACTGTGTGATTCTATATCTCATGCAGACTGGCTTTTCACAGTAATAATAGTAATTTTGAACGTATGAAGACATCTTTGGTTTTGTAACTAGTGTCTAAGCAAAGATTCTTTTCTTTTAAGAATCAATAACTTATAACCCTTCTAGAATTAAGTCGTCAGACTTAAAGACTGTTTCATTAAGGCAGAATCGCACGTGACAACCTCGTGAATAATGATGGTGCAACCATCTACAACAATGATGAAAATCGTGATATTTTTACGCTATTCGGTCTTCGACGAGCTTTATTATTTTAAGATATCACGCATAAACCTTGAAACCTTCGAGTCTTCCCTCTAAGCAACAATTGGTGAGTTGATATTCATAGTACTTTGACAATTTGTTTATTTTGCACCTGATGTCTCAAGGAATTCGAAAGACAAAGAAAAGTGAATCGGTAGTATGACGATTTAATCAGTTATGCACAGCGGTTCCCGTTTTCATTAATGTACAGCAATACCTAATTTCGCACAAAACATAGTCTTTATTTAGGATTAAAACATTAGATTGCCGACCACTGAAGCATTCAAAATAGCTCATGCACGTATAACGTGCCTATGTTTCTTTGAGTTCGCGGACCAGCCCATTATGAAACACTCGGTGTTATTTTAGTGTGGGCCTACCGCGAACAGTGTGTGCGTTTGTAAGTTTAACCCTCGATAAGATACTTCAACAATACGTTCCTCGAAACACCATCGCCAAATTATATCCAAACTGCTTCTTTCTGCTGCTTTGAAATTATATAATTGGATTACTACCATCCTGCGCGATCCTGGGCGTAGTTTCACATTTCAGCCTGTCAGTTTTGGCCAATGAAACGTTGTCGATTAGTCTCCGTCGTGAAATTGACAACGTTTTTGGCGCCGTACGAACATGTTTTGATCACGTGCTGTCTAAGTTTTCAGGTTTCTCGTGGGAACGTATTCTATTTTTAAACTCTGCATGTGTCAATATGGTGATGAAAATTCAAGTTCAAATATGAGATACTTGAATATTTTTTATGAATCCGCCAGGGAGTGTTGGGGATTTTAAAAAAAAATACACTTTGCGTGAGTTTCCGAAGTCACATTTTATGGATTTTCGTTCACTTTACGAAAACGATAAAGGAGAATATACAGTGTTCAATGACGTTCGCATGGCAGACATTCGCCTCGTCTCGCTTTGCTTGTTTACTTGGCTTGTTTACATTAGCACGTTTGCGTGCCTATTGCACATTTGCGTCAAAACAAGCCGTTTTCATTACTCTATTTGGGCCACGCCCAAATAATAAAATCATCATTATCTTTTATCTTATACACTAAATAATACTACTATGCAATGTCTAAGTATGTGAAAAAAATATAATTCACTGCCCTTGAAAAAATAACAAAGAGGTTGCAAGAACACAAATAAGTAGCCTAGCAAATATTTTTGTTTGATAATAACAGCTTTTTGTAATGAAATGGTCACTGAAAACTAGCCATGCAAGACATACTAAGTTCAAGTGCAAGTTCAAGTTCATTTTGAGGAGATCGCTGGTAACCACCAAAAAGGTACCTTTTTCACACTCTTGATGAGATCGCTTGTAACTGCAAAAAAGGTACCTTTTTCGCGTTTTTGATGAGCTCGCTTGTAACCACAAAAAAGGTACCTTTTTCGCGCTTTTGATGACATCGCTTGTAACTGCAAAAATGGTACCTTTTTCGCGCTTTAAAGTTTTGTTTGGTAAAGAGAGAAATGGATAAAAAGTGAGCAATATTGACGTTAAAATATTTTCGCTCGAAAGCTCAAAATACCCGCCTTTTTTTTCGAAAAAGGTACCTTTTTTAACTTTTCACCTAATCGACTAGCATTAACAAAAAAGGCAACAATTTTGAATTTTGTTCTATGAAAAATGAATGCAGAAAGTTCATTTTTCTGCTCTTTTTAAGTAGCAGAGTTGATCTTTTTGTAAAAAAGCAGAATTGCCGGAACCTTTCACTGATTCTTCGATGCCTTTCCAACCATCTTCTGTCAACCAGCGAATTGTGACTTTATCGTTTACAGACATTGATGCGAATAAGCTCTGACTTATAGTTCGCGCGACGACAAGAAACTAGAGGTCCAACTTTGCTTTTAAGAGAACTGATAACTCGGGTGAGGAAGAGAGAGGTATTACGTTACAATGGTGACTATTTTTTTGGTAGTTCGATAAAAATCGCACAGAGCAGATTGCAAAGTTTGATTCTGTGAGTGTACTGAAGTCAGTAAACAAATTTATTTTTTATATAGAAAACCCACACCACACTAAAAACGAAAAAACGAAAACACAATGTAAGAATAAAGTGAACAATTGCGACTCACACGCCAACATGGATCATTTACGGTTGGATTCAACCTTCACAGAAACATAATTTCTTGAGCTCTTTTGGAACAAAAAGGTGAGATAAGCATACGATATAAGGTCACAAATGTTTTTCAGGTTGTGCATATGTTGTTCTAAGTCTGCATCAACACATAGAAGTAATCTCATGACTAATGTGGGAAACGGGGAAACGTGTGTCTTACGGTTCTTACACTGTTTGCGCTATGTACAGCTGATGTATCCCGATTTCACATCAAACAACAGGAATATTTTTGCTTTATTGCAGAATTGTATTATTAAGTTGATTTGTTTTATTTTTATTTTGATTTCGGTCTCAACTTCACTGTTTCACGATTTTAAAGCTACTATTTTTGTTTTCAAAAACCATAATCGGATAACCGTTCCTCACTTGTGTGGAATAATTATGTTTGTACCTGAAATAATTTTAGCTGTTGACAGATCTACAAAAGGTCTGGCGTTTGAAACACATGCAAACGCGTTTTGTTGCATTTTAAACGCCTAGCATTTGAAACCGGTTTCAAACGCGTTTCAAACATAAACGCCTTTGAAACGCTTTGAGTTAAGCCCCCTTTTCGCTTGGAAGGTCACAATTAAGTAAGTAGAACTAAGTAACAGATTAGAGTTTTTCAAGATGCATGACTGTCAAGTAGAAAGAGTTTAATATATTCTTTCTTAAAACTATTCAAGGGAGACACTTAATTTTCAAAGCTGTTGCTTCCCAGGTCTGTGATGCCACTACACTAAACCTTGCTAGGCCATTATTAGTTCTGGAAAACGGTCTGCACAGGTTTTGATTAGTGGCATACCTAGTATTATAATTATGGACAGCTGAAGCCGGTTGAACTAAGTCATAGAGGGCAGGAGGTGCATCCTTTCTTTGATATTGAATTTTATGCACAATAGGGCCAATTTTTAATTTAAAGATATTCTCTAGCTTTAAGATTTCTAATAGTCTAAAGTACGGTGTGGGACTTTCTCTTCTATTTGCAAAGAAGATGCAGCGAATACAGTTATTTTGACTTACTTTGATTTTATTTAACTTAGTTTGGTATGCGGTACCCCAGCTCATTAATCCATACGTTAGATACGGATACATGAGAGTATAGTACAGTTGTTTGAGTCACTCAGTACTTATAGGCACATAATGCCTACGCTTGAATAAAATTCCAATGTTTTTTGTTATTTTGTTGTTAATGTGCTGGAGCTGAGCATCCCATTTTAGATGTTCATCAATAAAGACACCCAAATATTTAATCTGGGACTTTTGCTCTATATTACAAGCTGTTATTCTAATATTTGTTTTCTTCTTAGGTGAAGTAATTATCATGTAATTAGACTTCTTAAAGTTAATGGACAGCATATTTGCTGCACAGAATTTTAAGACCTTTCCAAGTTCTTCATTGATTACTGATTGTAATTGTTCTGGGTCTTTTGAAGAATAAAACATATTTGTATCATCTGCAAAAATCCTAAAAGTTAATTTCTTTGAAGACTTGGACATATCGTTAATATGCAATAGAAACAACAGTGGACCTAGTGTGGAGCCTTGGGGTACACCACATGTGATAGTTTTCAGGCTAGATTCTGTGTTACCAACTTTGACATATTGCTTACGATTAGTTATATAGCTCGAGAACCATGTATGGGGGAGCCCACGGATCCCATACTTATATAATTTTTCTAAGAGAATATGGTGGTTGATTGTATCAAAGGCCTTGGAAAAGTCTAAAAAGATACCACAGGTTATTTTTTGATCATCAACAGCTGACTTCAACTTTTCTACAGTTTCTAGAATGGCATATTCAGTGGAATAACCCTTTCGAAAGCCAAATTGGAAGTTAAATAGTAGACATTCTTTTTCCAGATAGGACACAAGTTGGTCATATACTAGTCTTTCCAGTACTTTACTAAAGGGAGAAATATCTGCTATGGGCCTATAATTTCCTAACTCAGATAGACTACAACTTTTAAATATTGGGGTTACTTTTGATATCTTAAATATTTCAGGAAACTCCCCTGATAATATTGATTCATTATATATTTCAGTAAAGGGTGCAGACAGCTGTTCAGTTGCAAGTTTAGTAAGCTTGCTAGAAACAATAAGGGATGCTTTGTTTTCTTTTAGCCCAACAAATAATGTAAATACTTGTGTTTGGGTTACTGGAGCAAGGTAAAAACTGTTTAATGGTGTGAATTCTGTATATTGCAAAGAGTCTGTATGATCAGTTTTAATTTCCCCTGCTAAAGTTGGCCCAATGTTTACAAAGAAGTTATTAAATAATTCAGCAATATCCTTTTCTTGTGTAAAAGTCCTGTTGTTGTGAGTGATTCTCGTGGGGGAAAGTTTGACCTTTGGTTTTCCTTTTAACAAGAGTGCCAATAGGTTTCCAAGTTTGCTTAAGGTCGTCTTTGTACTTTGCAAATTGCATGTTATAGTATTCTGTCTTACTTTTATTCTTAAGATGTGAAAGAATAGCTGCATAATGTTTATATTCCCCGATTTTTTGTAAGTCCTTGCTTAAGAAGTGCGTACGGTACATTTTCTGTTTCCTTTTTACCGATTTTAAGATACCTTTAGTGAGCCATGGCTTATTAAGTTGTCTTTGCTTGCTTTGGCTAGCCAGCCTGATAGGCGCATGTTTGTCCACAATTTTATTTAGTGTATTGATTGCCTCCTGTACCTTTTCATTTAGATTCTTTTCTGGGTTGAGGATTTCATGCCAATCAATCAATTTTATATCATCTAAGTACAGGTCTTTATTAAATTTAGAATAGTCTCGAAAATATTTTTTGTTACTGTTATTCCGTATAGGCTGGGTTCTGACTAAGCAGAAAATCGGAAGATGATCTGTTATATCAACTGTTAGGATTCCTGGTGTAAAATTTTGTAAAGAATTTGTATATATATGTTCAATGAGTGTTGCTGTGTGATCGGTAAGCCTCGTAGGTTTAGTAATGATCGGCAAGATGTTATTGGCATAAAGCATATCTAAAAACTCTTCAGTTTGAGCATGTTCATTGAATTTCAGGAAATTTATATTCATATCTCCAAAGATGTAAATTTCGTGGCTATTGGGATTAATTGTTTTGATTATATCATTTAGTTGGTTGCGAAACTGTTCTAAATTACAAGTGGGATGCCTGTAGATACAACCTATTATGATCTTCTTGCCCAGCAGGATTCAACTAGCGCTACGTCAAATTTAATGTCAGTCCTATGTACAGGTTTAAGATTATCAGCTATATATAAAGCAGCTCCACCTGCGTTTGCTGACGAGTCCGTGTGAAAAAAATTATAGCCTTTGATATTTGCATTAGAAATAGACTTCTCATCTAATTTAGTTTCTGTAATTCCAAGTATATCCAGCTTGGAGTCAAGGAAGCATAATAGTTCTTCTAATAGATTTAGGTTTTTAGATAAACTTCTAATATTACAGTGAATAATTGAAAAAGATTTTGCGTCTGAATTTACGAGCATTTTATTAAAGCTACGGACTGAATAATATTCTGAGCAGGGGGTATTTACCATTAAATCTGGGTCGCACTCGTCGAATTTATTTGGATTTGGGAGTAGATCGTAAAGGTCAAGATCATGACGCCTATCCGGCCAGCTGCCAACCATAGCATGAAATTCTCTATCAGTTAAATCATAAATGGTAAACAACTAATTACGTTTTCCTGGTAATCACCCATTTTTACCTCCGTAATATCATTAAACTGATAGCTAATTAATTGAGCTCGTCGAGAAACTCTTCGAATTCCTCATGGGTTACGAAACATTTCGTAGTGGCGTTCTCCGTTTTCTTCAACATTATTTTACAGTTAGCCGTCCAAATAAACTTGTAGTTGTGGTCACGCTTGAATTGTAAGATTCTGCCCAGTAGTCGTTTTCCATGAATTTGTGCTTTATGACTTACGACCGCAGATTCCGGCTCGCAGACGGCAGACGGGAGATCTTTAGTCCGCTTAGATTTTAAGTTTTTCCTCTTGCTGTAAATTTCGTCTCTTTTCTCTCTTCGAGTGAACTTGACAATTAGTCGATCTTTCACTTTCTTCGTTGGCGGTAAACGATGAGCGAGCGATATATCGTTTTCGTTGAGGTTCACTCCCATAATTTCAGACATTTCCTTCACCAGCAACGGTGGGCTGTCATTAGGTACGACCGGAATACCGGTTATTTCGAGACAGTCTCTTCGCGCGTACTGCTCAAGCTCATCCAACTTGACCTCGACATTAAAACCATCGTCGCCGAGCTTGTTTATGTCTTCCTTAATCTGTATAATTTGGCTTTTCACGCCTTCGTTGTGTAGCTTTGTGTTCTTTTACGTCCTTGATTGTCGATATCACAGTGTCGTATTTCTTTGAAATAAAACTTTGGGACTTTTCAATTTCGTCGAACTTTCTTTTAAGGTCGTGAAGACTGGCTCTAAGCGAGTCGATTTCGTTGCGGATCTCCTTTCGGATATTGGGAAGAAATTCTTTTGCCCACAGCTCTTTTAAACTTTCCACCGTTAAACTCATGCTCTGGGTTGAATTCTGTACAGTTAAACTCTTAAATTCTGTACTGTTAAACTCTCCACGTGTTTAACACTCCATCCGCCATCCGCCAATTTGCTCCTCAATAATGTTATCATCTAATCATAACATTTCATCCCCAGAATTTCAAGGTAAAGCTACCTTCTTGCACAGTATACGTATGAACCAAAAAAGAAACTAAACATTCACTAGTCTTACATTGAAACCAGACACTGCTATATACCGGTATATATTTTACACTGGATACAACATAAAACAATATTGCTGGTTTTCAGTGTCACGCCATTCAAAATAGATCAAAATAAAAATCAAAACCGTCTAATAGATAAAGTCCAGAATCTGGGAAATGAAAGGAGGTACATATACAAAGACCCTCGCCAAGATTCAGGTAAGAGGAATATTTCGTATACGAGATATCCGAAGAAATGTTTTGCCATAATTTATAGAGATTTGCATGGAGACGCCATGAAACATCTGTTACCGAGTTTTGCTACAAAAGCGTGAATTTATTCCTCGAGAAACTCAGAAAACATTAAAGTAATACTTTTTCTAATACATGAACTGTTTAAATGGCAAAATCTCCTGAAATAAGTCATTTTTTTAACCTACATGACAGCTCTCTTGGCCGTCATGTAAATGCCGCGTCACGCAAAAACTTAGAAATTCAAGCGTCCTCTATCACAAAACCAAGAACCCTTTTGAAGCGAAAATTTGTATGAAAATTAGTTTTCAGCTGCTCTAATGCATCGTGAAAGTAAAATCTCGGTAGGATCGATAGTTTTTTAGTTTGAATCTTAGTGACGTCATGTGAAAACCAACAATATAACATACAAATTTAAAACTATATTGCAAACAAGAAAATTATACAGAATCATGCACAAATGAAATACAAATGACCTGTAACAGCTATTAAACCATTGAAAAACAAACTTTTTAGTGTGACCAGCTACCCTAGCACACTTGTATACTTCATGTCCAGTATGATTCAATTTTATTCTGGGTCAAATTTATTAACTGCAGCCAGGCTTAATCAAAGTTGATTCAAAAAATACTTTCCTGTTTCCTTGTAACTACAATACATAATATTAACAGAGAGGATATAATGCGAGAAACATTATACAGTAGTAAAATCAAAAGATAAGGCACCTCTAGGAAATCGAGTTGGCCCCTACTATTCTTCAGCCATTTTCTTTTACTCTCTATAAGAGTTACACCTGTCCATTAATACAGACATTTTGTGCCCGTCCCAATAGTTTCCATCTGAGAGCTGACTGTAGTTTGTGCAAGACAACACTTAAGCCTCTGACGACAAAAATACAATGCTACACAGTCTTAATTTAATTATTTTTTCTTTCTTTAATGTATGTAATTATAATAAGTACAAGGCGAATAAAGGTATTGTTGTTATGAGCTCACGATGGCGGAGAAACGAATAATTAAAAGTGAGATGGAACAGATAAGAGGCCAAGAGAACTGATCATGGGAGCGTTTTCTTGTAAATGTTCTCAGTCGAGCATCGTTTGATCAAATTAAATCTTTCAACATGTCATTCAGGATATTCACTAGCCCCTCTACAGAGCGAAAGTCAAATTTTGCATTATCCAACAATTCCTTTTTGGAGAGCAGTGAAACTTTCGTTCCCATCACTAAGAGCTGTGAGTCGTCCGGGGAAAGTGTTTCTGAAAAAACAAAAATCGTCACACCGAGTACATCTTATTTAATTAAGCAGAAGGGAAGAAGATCTGACGTAAGACAAACATTTAGTGGTTACACAGATACAAAGCGCTAACGACCTGTTGAAGAATTTTGGTTCTTGCAGGATCGAGCCCCAAAAACTGTATAATTCAGTTTCTTATCTTTCTGGCCATCAAAAGAATAAATGCAAAAATAAGGGGGTCTTCCTTTGTCACAATCGAGACAAGCATCCAGGAGTCCGTTTAGAAATCCTTTAATAGTAAGTAAGGTAGTCAAAGAGCTGGAGAAGAAGCAGTCTAAGGCTAAACGCGAGTTCGATGTTTTCAAGGCAGTAAGAGAAAATGGCAACCAGAATATTTTTCTTGGTGTGATGCGGCCTCGACTGAAGAAACAGTACGCCGTCAAATACGTGGACATGAACGCACTCGATAGGGACCTTATGATCCTGAAAAAAGGCGTGAGGCAACGAAATGCCGCTGAACGAAGCATCACCTTAGGAACTGCCTTACATTATTGAACGATATAAGAGGGCGAATGTTGACACTTTGTCGCCAATTTAGGTAGACCAACATAGGGTGGTTGGAAAACCGGCTCTTTCTCTTTCTAAGAACAAGTGATTTGATCAGGTTGTGAGTTTATTGGTAAAGTTGAAGTTTGTAATGAAAAATTCAAATTCTATAAGGGACAGAATTTGAAAGAGTTGAATTTGTCGCAGTGGACTCGCTATGATCGACCAAGCAGGATTTGTATACATGTAAACTAACGTTACAGGTTTTGACAATGCCGACTGCCAACTTGCCTGCAATCAGTCCTGTAAAATAAAAATTTTGTGAACTGAACATAAATACAGTTTTGCTCGACTCAACTCAGCGCTCCAAACAAAGGACAACGCTCGTCCAGCCGTAGTTCGTAGTCCGTAGTCTCCGTATCTGTAAGTCCACATCGGGATTACTTGTCTTCTGGAATAAATACAGCGCTAGCACGGACGTTACAAATGAATTTTCTGGACCCAGATCTAGAACAATTACTACTTGTTGTCTTCTGAATTAAAGCAGTAAAACAATGGGTGTAGAAAACACGCGCCATATTATTAAAAACGGTCTTGTAACCAGACTGCCCCCTTTCCCTTCAATACAGTTTTATACCACCCCCCACCCCCTCAACCAAGCAATACGTATAACCAACCCTTCCCATCGATATCATGACCAGCTTTGATATTTTAGAAAAAGCTGTAACACAAGAAAGGTGCATACGTGTTACGACACACCATTCTAAACGGAGAAGAATTTAGGATCGAAACTAACCAATCAAAAAATAACATGGTTGCTGATGGGGTCTGCACGCCCACTTCTTTGTTAGAGGAGCGGTTTCTGATAGGCTGAAAGACCTTGCTTGACCCCAGCTGATGTCGTCACACTGTAACTTTCAACTTGCAGCTCAATAGAACCAACAGCAGGATCATTTATCTTAATGATATTTTAATATTTTGTACACTGGCAATCATTTATTATTATTATTATTATTATTATTATCCTCACATAATGTTTGCTTAGAGTCTCTAGGGCCGGGATCAAACCATGATCCTGGGGCACTAGGGGATAGCCAGTTTTTAGATTGATAACACCCTCCTCAGAATGTGTGCTGTACCTAGCAAGGTTATCTTTTGTAGTTCACTGATGCTTAATTGGCCGGGGATTCTTCCAAGATAAGCTTCTAGTCCCTTTTTGATAGCTCCAAGTGCTCCAATGATAACTGGTATCGTTTCCGTTCTCATGCCCCACATTCGGCTTGTTTCAATTTCCAAGTCCTTATATTTGGATAGTTTTTCAGTAACTTTCACGAATGTGTTTCTGTCCGATGGTACTGCCATGTCAATGAATTTACAGGTTTTCGTTTTGTGGTCTTTGATCACTATATCGGGTCTGTTGGCTGTTATTTTCCTGTCTGTGTGTATTGGCATGTCCCATAATATTGTGACATCCTCGTTTTCTGTAACTGTTTGTGGCTCATGGTCATACCACTTTTCTGATGTCTTGATATTATAGTTGTGACAGACTTTCCAGTGTATATACGCGGCTGCTTTATCGTGTCTGTGAGTATATTCTGTTTTCGCAAGTTCAGGACACCCAGACACGATATGGTCGATTGTTTCGTCATATTTGTTACACATCCTGCATAGGGGGCTAGTACCGTCTTTGATAATGTTGGCGTGGTATGATCTGGTAGCTAGGCTTTGGTCTTGGGCTGCGACTATGAATCCTTCCGTTTCTGCCTTCAGTATTATTATTATTATTATTATTATTATTATTATTATTACTACTATTATTATTATTATTATTAGTAGTAGTAGTAGTAGTAGTAGTAGTCATAGTCGTAGTCGTAGTCGTAGTCGTAGTCGTAGTCGTACTAGTACTAGTACTATTATTATTATTGTGATTTTTTTCTGTAACAGTATTCGCGGTATAAATCCTTCTAATATCAGATTTTATGAAACATCAAGACAATCATATGTTATACCATTTACTTGGCCCAATGAAATCAAGGTGCTTTCTCGTACTGAAATGTCTTGAATGGATATAAAAAAAGATATTTGAAGAAACATTTTGTTTGTTTGTTTTTTTACAACTGCGTATATCTGTCTGATTTCGTTAAAACAGCTGCATAGCCCAGGGACTGCCCTAACAGCTGGTGGGTGGATCAGGCCTGGGGGTCGAATCTAGTGGGGTAGGGAGGGGGCTGTTTTGACACAACCCCTTCAGTAAGCAGCAGTGTTCAGTACAGGCCTTGAGGGGCAGCTACCTTGGTCTTAATTTGCCCTAGCCAGCTGAATCTGGCCTCTGCTGAGAATGATTATCATGATAATTGCAGAGCTCAGTGGGAGGCGTAGACAGTCACCCATTGTCCCGGGTGGGGAGGGTCAAAGTCTTGGTACCAAGGACACACTTAGGGTAGGAGCTTTGGACACTCGCTGAAGCCATGTTTTCATAAATCCAGACAGATATTTTTTTTAAGCAATGCAACAAAAATCTACAAATACATACCACTTCATCCATCTCATCTGGTGCCCGAAGGCGTTTAGTGCCCGACTGTTCCCCTTCATAAACTGGTGCGTGTCTCTCACGCTTTAACATTATTCATTACCAAAAAGAATCCACCTGCCAAACTCTTCGATATATGTACTGTGTCTGCAATCTACTCGTAGACTTCCGGCATTCTGCAAAAGTATAAGTAAACGTTTGATCCGTTGATTAGATCTTTATCTGCGATCAGCCTTTTATTTTTTCTTTGAAAAGAGGGGAGAAAAACAACACCTGATTAATTTTTTTTTTTCGTTCACGAGTCGCCAACCACCTACTTTAAAATTAATTAACATGTGGTCGACATGTTTATGCGTGAAAAACGGAGACATTATTGAAACAAGGGCTATGTTCAGCTAGTTTCTTTGAACGAAACAAGAACAAGCTTATTTCTGTGATGCAAAATATCAGCAGGAGCTTCATGTCCAAAAAAAAAAAAAATAAGATGGGAGAATTTAGTAGCTATCGATTCACTAAATCGATTACGTTGTATTTAAACAACACGCAACAAGAATAGGCTATTAGCATGAGGGCGTTATTTTACTACTACGACCAAAATCCTTTTCGTTTTTTCTTCCAAATTTAAATTTGGAAATCCTGTCCCAGCGAAGTTTCAATAACAAACGCCCTAATTTACACAAGAAGCAAAAGCAGAAGGATTCTGGTCGTAGTAGTAAAATGACGTCATCGTGCAAATAGCCTATAGATCGTTTTCACATGACGTCACGGCGGCCATATTTGTGTATAAATCAATGAATCGGTGGCCATGTTTGTGTACAAAAAAAATTCTGTGGGAATTGAACTCTTTTCACGTGTTAAAACTTTCTTTTATTCCAATCAATTTGCAAAGCTGCTGACCACGTGACTGAACACGATCTATTGCAGTCTTGTGGGACGCCAAACCTAATCTCCCGTCCACACGTGTCCGGATATTTTTGAATTCCCAGATTTTTCGTTGCCGATTCAAAAGCTTACACGTCCACACGTATTCGGATTCACTCTCAGATCGTCAGCGAATTTGTAAAGTGATATTGGAAAATTTTATCGCCAATCTTCTTCAATAACTGTTTTACAGACAAAATTGTTCCACCAAGCACTACTACGCTCGTTTAACTTTTTTAGCCGTCCAATTCCAAGAAGTAAAGAAGCGATAACATTGCGCTCGGCACCGTCTTTAATATTCACGATAAAGAACTGGGCTCGATCTTGTAACGTCACCGGAAAAAATGATCAGGATTTAGCGCTCGCACGATTTGATTCAAGGCGTATTCAAAAATTTCCACTCTGGAGAGCGGATTCAAAAAGTTGAGAATTCGTATGCTGGATTCACCGGATACATGTGGACGGAAGCCGTATCCGGAAACAAAAAGTTGCGGATTCACAAAAATATCCGGATACGAGTAAACGGGCCTAAGTAAAAAATCGTGTCGGTCACTGTGTCTGGAACAATAAGAAATACTTTTTTACATATGATCTGGTAAAAAATGTATCATGCCCTCAGGGGACGCGTGTGTATGAACCCAAAATATATTTTGTTGTAAACAACGCTGTGGCTATATGTGAGATTTACTAAGAATATAGAACTGCCGGCCATTTAGTGTTTTGAAAACCTTGACCGGCAGTCGAGCTGAAAAAATTTCTAAGTATCACAAAACGTGATTTCCTCCTCTGAGCCCAGCGCAAACCAAACACTAGACCAAAGATCTGTAAAGCATTTCAGGATCGCTTGACTTTTCGAAATCGACATATGATAGTTTAGATTAGCTGGAATCTTTTGATTTTGTGAAATTTACTGAGAATATAGAACTGCCGGCCATTTAGTATTTTGAAAACCTTGACCGGTTACCGGCTATATAACCACAGCTTTTGTATTTTGAAACACATGGACAGCGTTTATGTTGAAGTGTCAATGAATCCGAACCATCAATACAGGCTTTGGAATCCATCTAACAGAACAGTCCGTAAATCACCATCACCAGAATTCAACATCCCTCAAAAAAACACTAACGAGTTGGACCCAGCATGACACATTGCAGGAAACCATCGCATTCGCGGACAAAAGATCTAGAAAATCGCTTTTAGTTGTTCAGATCCAGGAGGCACTTTGGAGAATAAATTAAACGACCTGAAACCCTTATTTAGTCGCAAGAAGAGCCTTACGCTTCAAAAGAGGTCAAAGAAAATGCTCTTGCATTGGATCGCAAATCTTGCCGACCAGAATTTACATTTAAAACAACAACAACTGAAAATTAATATGCGTGTCACGTACCATACCGTCATCTCAGTATGAAACAAACCTTTGATCGAAACATGTCAACATTGTTCGACTAGCCGAGCCAATCAGGCGCTGCGTTCGCTGGCGAACACAGGTTTTCAAAATCGAAGGGTTTGTCTGCAAGCGTTTCCTTCCTTCCCTTCCCCCTCCCCCCACTTTCATTTTTTTGGATCTTGTTTCATTTCTCGCGCGGTCAAAACCTAGAATACCGTTCCTCGGTCTTTCTTTGCTCCGAAACCAAACGGAAACGCTTGCTACGCAGGCTACTATTTGACAAGAGCTGTTTACTTATACATGTATTTCAAAACGAAAATGTTACGACAAGAGTTGTTTAGTATATTTTTGAGAACAAATGTTATGACCAGAGTTTACGGTTTATATTATATTTTTAACAAAATATAGTGTTACTGTTAGATTATACTAATGTTTGTATAAAGTCACATGCTTCATAGGGAGCACCACTTGTCGTTTTTATAAATTTTTAAGTTCCCCCCCCCCCCCCCCCCTTGAGGGTGATATATTTTTCAAACACTCCCCTTTCAGCTTCTTAAATTGTGGGGGTACCTTCCGAATTTCTCTTCAGTTCCCTCCCCCCCCCCCCCCACTAAAAAAAGTTTTTGTGAATGCTCCCTTATAGGGGGTTTAGTAAGGAAGACATTGTTGAATTGATCATGTGATCAACATTCGGTAAACACGAAAACAGTTCACTTTGAAAAATTTTGTTTAGCACAAGCTGAAAGATCACATTAAAATTAGGTAGTGGGGGAGGGGACAGGGGGGTCACAATCTCCCTCCTCCCGTACCCCGTTCTCCCGCCTCCCGTACCTTTTTGTCCCTTTGTCTCCCGACTCCCGCCCTTTATTGTGTTTCTCCCGTTATCGTGTAAATGACGCTGTTTGACTCCCTATTCAGATTCTATTAGGAGTGCTTTGGTCTTGTTTAAAATAAAAAAAAAAATGTGTTGTAAAAAATTGTGTTGTAATTCGAACACTCAGACGAACGTCAACTCTGGCCCTGTTACGACAGCGACTTTACCGTACATCAGAGGCACCTATATTATTACAATATACGTGTTGCACACAAACCCATAACCACCTTACGACGTCTGCTTACTAAGGTCAAGGACAAAGACAAACCGGAGGACAAACAGGGAGCAGATCAAATGCTGCGACTGCCAGGCTTCTTACATTGGTGAAACCGGCAGAAACCTTAGCACGCGACTGACCGAACACAAAAAAGTGACGAGGAATGGTGACGTCAACAATCACATTGCTGAGCATCATTTACAGACGAAACATCAAATTGACTGGTACTCAGACTACTATCAACGTCTTTCTTTAGAAAGCTGGTTTACTGACTTAGAACAAACGCCACTGAATCGTAGCCGACAGTTACCAGCGCCGTACAAACAACTTATTGACGAGATCAAGCAGAACTAACTTCCAGAGAACGACTGGAGAACTGACATTTTGACTAACAACAGACGACTGTTTAACTGTGACAATAGACGGATCGAAACGCACCAATTATATCCTCGGAGACCCAGGGACAGATAGTAGGGGCGAGGGAAAGTCTAAATGGTCGGAAAATAACGGCACGAAGAAAAGTAAAGAACGGCGAGAAGAGCCCCTGGGGACAATGTCTTACCAGACCAGTTCCAAACGGTCGCCGCCGTTCTGGCTTCTGATTGGTGCCAGAAAACACATTGTCCCCAGGGGCTCTTCTCGCCGTTCTTTACTTTTCTTCGTGCCATTATTTTCCGCCCGCTTAGACTTTTCCTCGCCCCTACTATCTGCCCCTGGGTCTCCGAGGATGCACCAATTACTGATTACGAGTCTTCATAGCCAATAACATCGTGACGTAATTGATCAATCAGATCAATAACCAGAGTATAATACCATCAACTGACGTGATACAACTCACTTTGACTCTGAAGATGACTACCGCACAGGTTGTCGTAGCCTGCGCGCAGACGATAACTAAACTCTGATTAGTACCGTCTGCGAAGCAGCGCAGAGATCCTTGTTCTGGACCCCCAACGGACTCAACGAATTACCGGAAGTGCGTTTCGAATTTCCTTTCAACCTGATTGGCGATCACGACAAACAAAACAAAGGCCTTTTTTAACTGGCCAATCGTGGCGCGTACTCAAATCTGGGTACACAGCTGGATGTCCAGAACAAGGATTTCGGCGCTGTTTCGCAGACGGAGTTAACCAGAGTTTAACTTCGTCTGCGCGCAGTCTAAGGTTGTCGAAACGTCAGTCACTGTCAACAACAACAGTCCTATTCAGGACTACATTCACCCGGACGATCAAACTCAACCTACTTTTGAAATCGAACCACTCCGCACTTTCCAGCGCAATCAAATAATTGAAGCGCAATTCCTTCGATACAAGTTTACACCACGCGGCAAAATCTTCACTGACAGTGTTTTGTGAGCTACAGTCGTAAGGAGCGAGCTCCAAGGAAGGTCTTCCATGGAAGGATTTTTCCCCACCAAACCGAAAAATACTAAGACCGATCAAAATGGTCTTTAACGACATTTGACCTGACTCGCTTTGTTGTTCTTACGGAGAATTTCGACGGCTAGCGAGACAGACGAGACACTGACACGAGTCGACACACGTGTACATATATCATGCTATCTCATTCATGTCCTATGATGTAAGCGACTTGGAAAGGTTTCCAATTTCACAGGAAGTAATGCCGTTTCTTTTTTATCCCGAGCACGAATTTTCGTTTTTTGACTTTTTTCGTGTATAAAATTTTGCTTTAAGCCTCGGAAAACGTTAAATGGAAGTCAAGAAACGTTGTTGGGTTCGTTTCTTTGACTGGAAGTAAGCAGTAACAAAAAAAAAGCTTGACTTTTTGAATTTCTCTCCCGCTTCCCGCCATCGTAGAGATCCCGCCTCCCGCCCTTTCTTCTCCCGCCTCCCGTACCCCTCCCGCCCGAAGGTTTGAAGCATTTGTTTGAGAAAAACAACACAATGATGCCATCCAGTCATGCTTGCATGGTTTTCCATACAAATCCTTGTAATTTCGAATTTTCAGAACTTTCATTTCCTAAGCATTACAGGGCTCAAATCTCCTTTTAATTCATAACAGGCAATTTGATCCCTTAAATGCGTAAGGGAAAGATCTAACGACAGTTTAAACATTTTAGAATTTACAAGGATTTGTATTGAAAACCATGCAAGCGTGACTGTGTGGCAAAAGTTGTTTTAATTTCTTATACAAATGCTTCCAATCGCTACTTTTGAGGTACGCGAATGAAAATTCTCAGATTGCTTATTTTTAATATGCTCTTTGAGCTTGTGCTAACAAAATTTTACAAAACTGAACAGTTTTCGTGTTTACCTTGAGTTAAACACGTGGTCTGTCATGCAAAGAGTCTATTCAGAATGCAAACCATTTTTTCATCGTATTTGGCGCATCGATCTTTCCGTCGTGAAGGTGTATGTTTCCTTTCTAAAATCTCAAAAATTCCTTTCGTTATTTCGTCGATTAAATGCTATTTGATCTAACAATTGCCTTTCTCAGAGCAAGGAATTCTCGGTTTTCGCTCACGTGAGAAAGCAGAAAAAAAAATGGAAACCTTTTAATACAGAAAGTCTAGAATCTGGGAAACGAAAGAAGATAAAATACAAAACGCCTTGCCAGGAATCAGGTCTATGCAATGGTTCATATGCGAGATACAGTATTCGGAAAAACCTTTTACCCAAATTTATAAAGCTTTGTATGAAGACGCATTTGTTTGTGTTCCTTTCAGGGGCACAAATATGGCGGCCGGAAACCAACAGAAACATCTGCTTTTGAGTTTTCCTACTTATGCGTGAATTCTTCGCCTGAGGAACTCATAAAGGTTAAAGTAATATTTATTCTAAGACAAGGAATGTTTAGATAGCCAAATCTCCAAAAATCTGTAATGTTCTTAACCCACATAAGAGCTTTCCCGACCGTTAGCTAAATGCCGCGTTACGCAAAAGCCTGGAAATTCAAGCGTCCTCTATCGCAAAACAAAGAACCCTTTTGAACCGAAAATTTGTTTGCATAAAGCTTTTAAGGTGCTCTAGTATCACATGAAAGTAGAAACTCAGAAGAAGCGATAGTTTCTTAGTTTGAATTTTGGTGACGTCATGTGAAAACCAAGAATTGTGAGTATTTAAATGGTATGAGACAAATACAGACTGCAGAATGCAGAATGGCAGGTAAACGAGGTAAACCTTGTTGTGAAATACTCTAACAGTACTCTAACGGTATGTGCTGTTTGAGAACGATCAACACTCTAGTTTTATGTACGTTGTACGTTTTCAAATTTGAACAAAACTATGCTTTAACTTAAGCTGTCCTTTCTTTTCGCGTTTATTTCTGTACATTCAAGTATTCTAATGCTACATGAATGTAGTAATATATGTAGTATTTCGAGCTCAAATCACGTATTTACCTCCCTTACCTTAGCCAGAAGACAACGGAGGTCAGGCCTTATGGGTTTTGTGGTAGGCCAAGCAATGTGATGGGCGAGCAAATTGTGATTCTTTACGATCGACCCAGACGACGTCTGCATGCTATAGATACGCACGCCCTGGTACCGTGAAAATGACACACGAAACCTGTCATGCGTGGAAGATCAAGTTTATCAAGTTCCCCCTATCGCATGACTAGGGACCGCGCAGCAGGAGGGGCTGAGAAGGAACCATGTTAGTTTTTCCATCCGGCGCCATTTTAGAGGACTTTGATTTAAAAATTAAATTTTCCGGGGGGCATATCCCAAGACCCCCCTAGTTGATTTTACACTAAAGGTTGATTTCCACTGACGCGTTTTTGGCTACGCACGTTAACGCTCATAAATTTTAATCACGTACATAAAATAGAGGCAGGATAAAGAGTGCTGAGCTTAAACGAGAGGTTGAGCCATGCCAGGTTTAACTTTTACGCTTACGAGCAACCTTTCATGCATTGCCTATATTAGATTTGTGAACGTAAACTTAACGCACAAACGCTCGTAAAAATAATCAACCCTGAAGCCTGGTTTCCGGTTTCGATATGATCGTCCGGATCTTCCCGATCGCCCCAGTCGTTTCAAAATAATTCGACACGATCAGGACGACTGGGGCGATTGGTAGTTTCCGTATGATCGTCTCGATCGCCTCAAAGGCAAGAGACGCGGGGTCGTCAGCGATGTCTTTTGCGCGTGTTTTGCAAACAAGCCACATACAGTAAATGGATGACTTTTATTTCTAAACCGAACCCCGTACCTTGGTATCTGCTTTTTCTCTTGATTTTGCAGCTTTGAGAAGCTAGAAGAGTTCCCCGAAGACATAGTGTCTCTCCGAAAACTTGATGTCACGGACTTTCTCGAATTTCAAATAACCCACATACGCGCTGCGAACATTTGTGTATTATTTTTTCAGTTTCAGCGCCATCCGGGCCGAATTTATTCTCGATTACTCGAATAAAAGTGATGACTTCTGGGATAGCCTTCGATCGTCCCGATCGTCTCAGTCGTCTGAGAGCGTTTCCATATGATCGCTTCAAAATTTACATGATCGTCCCGATCGTCCGGATAGAACTCAACTCTATCCAAGCGATCAAGGTTGTCTCAGTCGTCCGGGTCGTTTGCGATCGTCTGGGTAGCGTTTCCATATGATCGTCCCGATCGTCTGAACATTTTTTGAGGACGACTGGCCGGAACGATCGGGACGATCCGAACGATCATATGGAAACCAGGCTTAACGCGATCCAAGTGAGCCTTATTTGCCGCGCGGCCCTGAGGATCCTTTGGATTGTGGTTATTGCCACGGTCTGGCTGGGAAGAGCCCGTTTCTCGAAATTCCCGGTAACTCTCCGGGCCCGAAGGCAATTTTTTTAAATCCAAACCTGTTCAATAGTAGCACAGTTCCAAGCTCAAAAACCCAATAATTTTGCTTTGTTAACTGATAATTTAATTGTTTCATTTTCAAAAACTTTGATCTTGAATGCAAACACGGCATAAAAAAAAAACAGCTTTCATGGCCCGAAAAGTTACTAGGACCTTCGAGAAACAGGCCCCTGCAGCCGTCTCCCATTTTCTTTGTTGCGCGGGGAAAAGTGACTTCTGCGTAAACTGTTCACAGTCCCCTAGATTTTCGTAAGAACGTCGAGATCGAGCGGCTTGCTTTGCGGGCAGATGTTCCAAGTCTAAGCTGGCTGATATGAAACCAAGAAGGCCGCCCGTATAGTACCGGTAAGCGCCCTATGCGGAGATGGTGGGAAAAATAGTGGGCTGTGAATAGTCTATCGTCGTCACTTCGCATGCAACAAAGGAAATAGAAGACGTCTCATGCACGCAGGCTAATGTTCATGAGGTATTATCCGTCAAACCAACATCCAACATTGAGGAGGGGTGGAGGAGAGGGGTCATACGTATACCTGTGTACAACACAGCCGTGTCTCTTCTGTTTAATTTCTAGGACTGTTTCAAGGAATTATGACCATAACTGTAGCAAACGTAGGCACTAAATTTCGTTTTCTTGCTCTAAAAGATAGAGCGCAATATGGATGACAGATACTACAAAATCGTTTAGTCTAGAATCGTTTATTTTTTTTCTTTGTGGTTTACAGTTAACTCCTCGGCTTTAACATCATCACGTAGATCAGGGAGACTACATTTATGACCACTTAACAATACTTTAGCTCCAGCTAATCCATTACTAGATCTAATATTTTTGATCTTCTGATAACAAATCGTTTGGAATTGCAAAGGGCCCTCGCGACGCATTAGCCGTAACAGCGTCTTCTCCACACACACAAGACCCTAGTACAGATAACAAAACATCCACCGGTATACTTGTGGCAGGCAATCGAGCGCTCAACGCAACCAAAAATTGAAGAAAAATCACAAATTTGACGTTTTCCACCTGCAAAAATGATAAAAGAAATAGGTTCAGTTACACGTGGAGCTAGTGCTGTTCACTTTTCAAGGGAGCCTAAATATGTGAAGTAAGGTAAATGAATGAAAAATGGATTATTATAAAATGAAACAAAGGAAATGGGAAAGGATGTACCTCGGAGCACCGATATGGGCTGAGAGGGAAGGAACTTATAAGTCTATTGCCAAACCGCCGATAATTTCGATGTTTTGAATTATGAATTTCACACCTTAAAGTGATGTAACTCGGGACAACACGGAGCAACGATTTACAGCACAACAAAGCGATGCAACATTGTTGCGACATTTATTTCGAGTTGGCACAACATATTATTCCAACTGTTGCCCTAAAAATTGCAAACGACTGGTCGTCTCCTGTAACATCACCTTTTAATCAGCGAGATGTGAAATTTTAGGACCCTGAGACCCAATTGAGAGTTTTCTAATATTAGTTCGACAAGGAAATATAATATAAAAAAAGATTGGAATTTCTAGTATTATGCGAGTGTATCTGGCTTGCAAGGGTAAACATATCACGAAAAAAAGTAGGAAGTAAAACTCTTTTACATGTAAAAAATGTATGGTGTGGATGTTACTACTGTATTTAAAAAATGTTCATGTCGATACTTACGCCCTGCGGGCATTTGCTCGTTTTCTACGTCAGGGGGGCCGTCTACAAAGTCTGCTTCAACTACTTGGTAAATGGCAGCCTTTTACATAGATCCACCATTTCATCACTCAGTTCTGAGCGATCATCGAGGGTTCCAACCTTTTTGAATTTGAGTTCTCTTTGGGGGGCTTCATCTGGAGTGCCAATAGAATAATATTGGTAATTGTAATCATCATCAGTATCAGCACCATCATCAGTAGCAACATTGATTGTCATCATCGTTATCATCATTTACATTATTATGATCATATTCATCATCGATATCACACAGACGCGCAATTTGAAATCATTGACAACGATGGGGTGAAAACAGCAGTAGCTTGAAAGACTTGTTCGAATAGACCATTTTACAGATGTGGGCTTTGTATCCTAGCCTGTGTGAGTGAAGGTAAGGCTGAGGTTGACCTTGTTTTGATAAAAACCTCCGTCTTTCTCTTATGGAAATTATTCTGTAATAAAACTGAAATAGCAAGGTCAGCCCCAGCCTGGTTTCCACCTGTAACTGTAAAATGGGCTATTACACTAAACACTGTCCATGTTCTTACCTTGTCAAGAAGAGCCGCCAATTAATTCAGCCGGCTTGGGAGCATTACCAGTTGAGTTAATCATAAAACAGTATTGGGCTTTTGGCGTACGCCACCATCAGTAAGTTCTGTAGAAGAAAATCAAGGCCAAACAGTTCAACCCCACTTTACGGACGCCCGCTTAATACGGACACTATATAAACGGACAGTTTTCTTTGTCCCTGGGGAAAGAAAGCCCTTATATTTTTTTCTGAATTCAATCCGCTTAATACGGCGGAGATGCACCCCTTTAATACGGACACTTACGTCTTTCTATGAACCCCTCATGGCTTGCAGTGTCCTTTATTAACGGGGTTTGGTTATATTAAACTTAAGTCAACTTTAAGGGCTAGCTTTGCAAACTTCGTGGAGTCCGCATTGGTTCCCGATCTGTATCCGGTGGGGGAGGGGGTACTCCTGAGAATTTTTGGTGGGGGTGTGCCGCCTGGTTCTCCAAATCCTGACCCGGTTTCAAACCAAATAATATAGTCATTTTTCACACCAGTTTTCAGACCTTGCCTGTAAAATCCATACCCGTTTTCAGATCTGGTCTAACTAATTATGTCATCATTACTTAGAGTGGAACAACAACAAAAAAGATTTCTTAAATTCCATTCCAATTCTTATATATCTCTTTCTTTCTTACTCATTTGGAATTGAAACGATAAATACGTTCATACACTCCGGTAATTCCCTCGAAAGCCACACCTGATTCCATGCAGACCAAAATGGGCAAAGTCTATACCCGTTTTCACCCTACCTTTTGGAGCGGCACAAACCTATATGGCTTATAAATGGGAGTCCCCCCCCGGGGATCTGTATGCTCTTGTGACTCATAAAGCAGGATTTTCATGAGTTGATGAGAACTTATTCTCTCGGTAGGCATATAAAATAGACAGAACCTTCGTTCCTGTATTAACTTATAAATATTATATTTTCTTTGGGACCTCATACTTATGTCGCCTCGGAGTTTGATATTTTTTTCCTTTGCTACACTGCTGCTTAGGCATAAAAACTATTAAAATAAAATAGTAACAGGCTCTTTATGCTTGTAAGTACTCATCTGCGCACATGTTTGTGTATTGAAAATATAAGATATAATATAAACGTTTCAAACTGTGCATTAATTTGAAGCACCAGAAGTACCGGTGCCATTGTGAGAGGTCCCTATAACGCACTCCCCGCATGTGCAAATTTTGATTTATATCTATTTGATTTATCTCCGCGAAAAAGTTTTGACTTTTTACCTTCTTGAAATCGTTGACCATATCTGCAGCTTCTTCATCGGGTGAGGTCTTGGGCACGTGAAAAGTCCTCGTTTCCTTTTCAGGGTCATCATAATCTTGCCCGTCCTTGGACACTGTCAGAAGTTGTATTTCTGTGGTGCACGAAACTTCACATCACACCGTTTAGCTAGGCAATTGCTGATTTACCCCTACTTAACATCTCTTCTCTTCATCCCAGGATTAGGTTATTACAAATTTGGAGTGTCTGGCAATGCGGCAAGGAGGTGGGGGATGGGTGGGGGATAGATGATGCCATTTCCCGGCCAAGAGAGAGAGTCCCTAAAAATAGTCGGGGGTGAAAACGCGCACGTTGAAAAGTTCGATCAGAGACTCCCTTCTCGGGCGCAAAAATATGCAACAAAGAGTTACTACAGTAACTTTAAATGAGACTAAAAAAAGTTAGGAGACATGTTGGCCGAGAGGAGTACCCCGAGCTTCCGATCAGAAAGTCCAAATTCAACTCATTCAAGCCTTGCCGTCGGATTGTTTCCTTAAAGAAGAATTTTTGCTCCATTTTTTCTCTCTTAACCCAGTTGTATAAGCATCCTATGAGGAGTGGTAGCCTGGAGGAGTAACCCAAGGCGCATAATGTTAGCTGGAAACCAGGGATAAGCTCTGGCCTGATTGGCCACTCGGCTCAGTCTCCGTCAGGTTGCATGGCGTTTCATTGCATACAAAATGCTTGCGCGAAGCTTTCACTGACCTCACTTTCCCTGGAACTACATTTGCACATAGGTGATCCTCTTATGGTCACAGTTAGAAAAAATAGGTATAAAGTGAAGGTATAGGTTTCTGAGCAGCTCACGGTCTTATTTTAACCCTGAGGGTGGGCTCATATAATAATTTCGGACGGGCACGCGATTCGAAGGTGGGTGTTTATTCATGCAAACAATTATGCCTAAACTATTAGCGATAAGGTGTGATAATAAAAAAAGAAGACTGCTTGCTCTAAATTGTTATTTTTGTCTTAGGATTTAGAGTTTTGGGGTTGACTTAATAAGCTTCTGGTAAATTTAAGATATGAGGATAAAACTGTCTTTTATGAAGAGCAATAGACTGAGCTATCCTTTATTAAGCTTTTAAAACTAATAGCTACTTCCCATTAACTGAAAACAAGAGAGAGTGAGCTCATTCTCTGTTGCTGGAAACTGTCGCAGCCCCCTTGAACAGAGATTCCAAGGAATGCATAAGCTAATTAATCGTTTCATTAACCATGATCTGTAAAATATTGACAACGTAGAACTAATGAAAATGACTTCAGATCGAGTAGTATTTTTTGCGCTTTTACTGTTATCTATCATTTGCAGAGCTAGGGTGGGGCTGGGGAAGGTAAGCAAACACTCTTCTTGTTCAAAGTTTTAAATCCACCTAGTGTTTTAATACTCACCATTTTTGTTGCTGCAGTGATCGAATAGACTGGTTAAGTTTCGGATAATTACTGACGTCTAGCTAGGTTCTGGGCCAATAAGCCTTGTCTTCAAGTAAAGACAGTTAGGAATACAGACCTTTATATAGAGATGTACTGTGTATTAGGAGACCGCCATCAACTCCAAATAAGGAAAGCATCTAAGATGCGCTGACTGCAGAGCTTCCCGTGTGTAATTCGCTGAATCTTATAAAAAGAACGAAACCAGCATTCTGAATCCTTCAAACAAACATCTTTGGCTTCTTGCAAAGATTACCGGAGTCCTATGTATTAGAAACATTCTGTGTGGTCGGTCAATTTTCATTTGTTTTTCATTGCATAAAGTATTCTACATTCCCTGATGTTTTCATAGTTAAGCCTCAAGCCTTATTATCAATTATTTCTCATTTTTTCTTGAAAACAATTTCTCTTCGTCACTACTTCACTTTAAACATTTCCGCTTCATCGTTTTATCATCTGTAACTGAAATAAGCTTAATTGAATAAGATTCTTTTAATAGGCCAAGTGAAGTTTCAATTTAAGTGATGGGAAGAGAATTAGAAGAAGAAATCGTTTGAAAAAACGGGAAACTGGATACTTTTTGCATACGTTAAAAGCAAGTCACACTGTCTAATTTGCAGTTATTATTCATTGCTTCTCAAAATAAAGTTGTCAATAACTCCTTTCGCTTAAGGTAAATTTGCAGTTTGGTTAAAACGTTTTGTTCTTTTAAAATTTGTATCATAAACGGCTTACCATTTTCACTTTTTCAAAGTTCTTAGGGCACTATTTCACATTTGAATATTTCCGCCTCACTATAATTTCATTTTTACTCATTTAAAGTGAAATTGACTTAACTGATCTTCCGCTGTTCGCTATTAAAGTGTCAATCAAAATTAAAGAAAATGATTGGGCATAGCAAGCCATTCGCAACATTAACAGAGTTTTTCGACAACAAAATTATTAAACTGATCATGAGAAGCCGCCTATTTGTTTCGTATTGTGTCAAATTGAATGTGTTTTCTCATGCGGGCTCCTTCAATTCCTCTATTATAAAAATTAATTGGGAATTTTCCTCGTTTGCGAATGACTTGTGATTTATTTTTCTAAATAAAACATGCCTTTTTCATCTTTTTCATATTTCATTACACTACTTCACTTTAATTAAATATATCCGCTTCATTATTTCACTTTTTAAACTGAATAAATTACACTCAGAGTTTTCCATCAAACTGAAATCAAATATTTTAGTTGAGCCTCGCTGCGTTAATTATCAAGTTTCTCCTAGAAATATGTAGATCACGGTGTGAACTGCGGAAATAAAAGCAAAATTTCAATGATATCGATCTTTGCACAGTTGTTAATAGCAATTTAAAGTGCAATACGACACCAAATTAACTTGAAAAAAGTTTCGGGGCCTTAACAAGTTTCGAACTTATGGCCTTTGCGTTAGAGCTGACGGCGGCAGTACTCTAACAACTGATCGAAGACCATGCATACATTCGGAGCAGGCCAAGTTGTTGAGTTATATAATTTCTTTTTGGTTTCCCTGGAGGATAAAAAGACCTTTCATATTATATATTATATTCAGAAGTCCATCTTATTGTCTGTTTCGGTGCAACAAGTGCAAAGTAAGTGTGGTTTAAATTCTCTTAAAAACCGTTCCTTGTGTACGTACGCTATTGGGCTTCCTATAATCTGTCCTTGCTACAAGTTAGTAATAGAGAGAAAAATTTGCTTTAGCACGGACTGGGCCGGTATGGTATGCTAAGCGGAAACAGCGGAAACAGTAACGTACAAAGAACGCATAACAAATTTGTTTGAAAAGGACAGAACAGTAGCCCGAAGAAACAGCTGACATTTCGCAAAGCCACCACTGGTTTCCTGCGAAATGCCGGACGTCTGCTGCAGAGCTAGGGACAGGCGGAGAGAGCGCGGAGAGATTCCATGCTGATAACGTATCACCCAGATCTGGGTTGATATTTTGATTGCATTGGTTGAACCAAATTTCTTTGCTGCACGACCAGTCAGGACCAACAGACGTCATTTCGCTAGAAAAAAACAGTGATGGCGTCGCGAAATGTCGCCGGGCTGTCAGTTCTCAGGCTAATCAATTGTACAGGGTGTCCCAAAAGTTCGTTCCTCTAATTTCATGCACTATAGCTTTTGATCGAAACTTTATTTTTACATGAAATTTCTAGAAGATGTTTATTTCTCTATCAAGTACATGTATTCAGAATTTCAGTAACTGGCATGCCCTTTTTGTTTTTTGTTTTTTATCACATTCTATAGCCGTTGCGGCATGAAGTGGGATACAGCGTGTAGACCGTCACGATCCATTTTGAGCTTTTTTAGCACCTGGTGCGCAGGATCCAGTTCAACCCCCAAACAATATTTGTTTAGTTTAGGCAGCTGAAAAAAATATGCTGCAGGCATTCATCCAAAAATGATAATCATCCCAGCCCCCTTCCACAGCAAGGCTTTTGTACTTCTTTACAAATTTGAAACGAGCTGGGCGTTAATTAGCAGACTAAGCATAAGTTTTTTTGCCATCTCAGGGGCCTCTAATTCTAAACATTTTAAGTAGCTTTTCATGACCCTTTTATTTGGCTTGCTTATCGAGTCTCCTATTTTGTATCTGGCCTTCTTTAAAACTATTTTAGCTGCTTTATTCAGGGCTTTTGGTCTTCCCCTTAGTTTCTTGCCCTCAAAACCTTCATTTGTCCATGATCATTCTACCACCCAACATTGGGATTTTTCCAGTTTTTTAGCAATTTCTACAACAGATAAGCTAGTAAATCGAAGTATACAGGCTTATGCTCTCACGCAGCAGAACATTTTTGCGTTAAGAGAGTTTATCTTTCGTGATATTCACAAAAAAGAAGGAAGGAGTTCCAGCAATTCGGGCTATGAAATGCAAAAAATATGTGGCTGGAAAATATACTCGCGCAAGCGCACCTTTGGCGCGGAAGTACACAAATCGAATATTCGGGTCAAAAGATGGCACAACAAGTATGAAAATAGTGAATTATATTGAAAGACACAACTTTTGTTAAAATGATTTGCTTACCAAGTCCAATCGTACTGAAATACAGACTTATAAAGTACAGGAACGAACTTTGGGACACCATGTAAACCTAAAGAAGACAGGTCTGACCAGCCCACGGCTTGTTTTAAAAGTTGAATCTGATACACACAACATTTCAGTAGTCTTTGGCCATGGACCTCTGTTTTCTTTTACCAACTACGAGCATTCAGGCAAATAATTGTAATATTGCCTTCAATAAATTTTAAAACCTGATCTAACACCATCCCTTGCATGTGTTTATTCCCTGTGATTATTTAGAATAAAATCACAGTACCTGATGTATTTTACAGTTTGCGTGTGTCGATCCTAGTTTCGATCGAGTTCTTCAGTTCTGGGTCGACAAAGTGAACTGATATAATACCGATTGGAATCGTTATCTTCAACTCGTGACTCTTGTCATCTATGAGATTGGGTACGGTTTTCATTTTAAGTCGCGACAAAATCTCTTTTCGAAAGCCAGGGTTTACATTTAAAGACCTCTGTGTTTCTCCATCTGGTCCCCTCCAAAAACAATGGGGGTCGCTTGGACCGCCTTTTAGGAGGTTAAAATTTGTGGTTTGGTATCGCTTAGAGCTCTTTTTTCTAAAAATAACAACCATCAAAACTGTAGCTAAGTAGGGTGTCGAGCAGGGACAATAACGTTGGTTATTGCATATGTATAAAACCTAAGAGGTTTTCTTGGCGTCGTGTACTGAAAAAAGGCTGACGTTTAGGCTTATCTATGTCACAAGACATTTATAAATCCCACTGTATTGTTGAAGAACTTCTCGAGTAGTCAGTTTTACCTTCTGCAAGGGCCGATCGATCTATTGCTCTGATGTCTGGGTTCTCGAGTGGTCAATTTTGCCATTCATGCATAAATTTTAATAACCTATGAAAATCAAAGCCCGGAAGGAGGGGGGTTACTCGCTATGATGGCCTTTACGGTAAGCTAAGCTCCGCCGCGAAAGGGGTACCCATTTTCAGAGTTTAGGTATATGAAATTGTACGGTGAGGATCTCAATATACCTGAACTATTAAGGGTATAAAAATCTGTCATTTCGCTCTGTAAAAAGGTCCCCAAAATGCTAAAAGATGCATTTTATTCGTGCATGGTTTATTTTACAGCTGTTGAAAGGGATGCAAGGTTTCAAACCAAACTAGATAAGTATGTTAAAGGGGTACCATTTATCAATAGAAGGTGTACAAAAGGGGTATCTTTTCTGTCAAAAATGGTATATAAAAGGGGAAAGGATTGCATTGGACCTTGGGGTGGAGCCTCCCTCTGTGTAACACTTCAGGTTGAGTACATACTTCCCCGGAATCAAAGTGGAACTTGTTGGCGAGCAGGACTAGACTGCGAGCAGTCCCTCTTCAGTCAGTTGAGTCTAAGCTCGGCAGGACATGCAGGAGAGGACGAAATGGCCGAGAGGGAAACTGGAGAGAGGCCTCCTTTCCCGCCTTCTCCCCAGCTTCCCCTCGGCTTCTTGTTTTTTGCCGTTTCGCTCGCTTCGCTCGATTTCCTCGCTCGCGTGACCATCATGAGGGACTGCTAGCAGTCTACAGCAGGACCAGCAGAGCGGACGATCGGTTCGTGAACAAAAAGCTTCATAAAACTTTCATACTCAGGTTAACACAGGTGGCAAAAAAGACACCAAAAGGATATTTTACTTTAATACATTATTATCTAGACCACGTAACTCTTCGACCCCGGGAGTCCCTGCCTATTACTAGTATCGTTACGTAACGACTGCTTACGCACCATGCCTGGGGGAACCTTGTTTTCATTCAAATCACATTGAATGGTCATTGACCCTGTGCTCTTATTGCGCAGCTTGGTTTCACTGTATACGTATTGTATTGCGTCGTCAGGAGCGATTGCGTAAGTATTTTCCCGTTTCAGGCGATGGACTTTAGGCAGTGGAATTTCCACTACTAGAACTAACTGTAACAAAATTAAACTTTCCTGAATTCAAAATACAAGTGCAACGAGTGAACCCCGTCGCTTGGAATAAAGTAAAACACACAGCTTGTTACAGCATAGCAGGAAATAACCGGCACTCAAATTGTGCACGAGTTCTAGCCTTTCGGTTTCCCCCTGTTATCACAGGTTATTTTGGCCCATTTTGCCCGGATGATCCGTGTATTTATATTTCCCTGAGAAAACTGTTTTCCCCGACTGGGGCCCAGGAGACACCAGCATGTTGTACACGTGCGTAACTCGTGACGATCGTACGACAATTGTTTGTTGGATCAGAATTTCACTTTCAGGGACCTCTAAGCTATACGGTAACTTGGGCTCAGCGGAAAGATTTGTCTTCTTTCTGGGAAATTATATATTTAGTTCCGGCTCATAGTTCTAGCCTTACCAAAATCAGACCATAATTAAGGGTGAATCCCTTTCAACACCTTGTTAGGTTGGGGAATATGCATTCAGATACGACGATAAAAACTTCTAAACCTTTTTCCTCGCCGTTACCTTGACTCTGAAACACTAACCGGTGGAAATCAAAGAAACGAGGTCATATCACCATATAAATGTTTTCAATACTGTATTTAGAAACCTTGTAAATTAAACTTTTGGGTGAGTTGCGTTTCAATTCCGAAAGTTCAGAATGGGCAATACGGGACTCACATTCAACTCCGCTGACTTGCTGCAAAGGAACTTAAATAAACATACCGCAGAATGTAGGATCTCCAAGAGGTCTGATCACAAAAAATATATACCAAGTGATCAAAAATCTGTGTAGGTAATCGTACTAGGCCTGAAAAATTTACTTTACTACAACACGACACCGATAGAACCCAAACGGAGCGGCTGCAACCCTTCAGGCTGTCAACTAACCCGTACCCGGCAACATGAACAACTCAGCTGTGTAGTAGGCAGTGGCGGATCCAGGGGAGGGGCCCGGGGAACCGGTCCCCTCCCCCCTTATTTTTTTTCCAAACTGAGGCCGAAAGAGGCGAAAACAATTTTTTTGAGACTGCCCCCCCCTCCTTATCTCAGAATCTGGATGACCTCACGCCCCCCCCCCCCTCCCCCCTTTATCTGAAAACCTTCTGGATCCGCCATTGGTAGGCCACTCACCAAGGCTGGCCTTGTTTTAGAACCCAAAAACGTCTTAATCTGCCTGGTAAAGAGAAAAGTACAACAACGGCCATTACTTGTTTCCTAGTCTGTGTACAGACGCCCCCTCCCCTCAGAAAAATCCGATTTTGGAGGGGGCGGCTGTTCACCGGCCCATCGTTTCGTATCCGGCCAGGTTTCTCTAACGTCCCTCAGAAAGGAGGTGTAGCGCCCTTTGTAGCTGGTAGTCGCTCGTCTGCCCTCTCGCCAAACAAACCACCAGATACGCAGACCAGAAAGGAGAGAGAGAGAGATAACTCTGGAAATTAAACAAAGCTGTAATGGGTACTACCTAGAGAGAATATAATGCTCATTCTTTCTTGGTACTATGGAGGGGAAAGGAATGGCTAAGACAAGTGAGACAAGAATCGAGACAAGGCAGGAATCTATTTTTATGCTGCCTTTTCAAAGAGAACTTAATATTAATAAATAAGTGGCGATTTTCCGACGTTTTAGCGTGGCCAATCGGAAGTCATTTCTTGTGGAAGTTCCTTTTGATGATTGTCTTAACTTAGATTCTAATTTGGTCTCGTTTGGGGTTTGTTTGTTTGTTCTTTTTTTTTATTCCGGGTGAGATTTTTTTCTCGATTTCTAATTTTGTTTCTTTTCTTTTCTTTTCTTTTTTTTGTTTTCATAATTTCACTTATAGGGGGAGTAAACTGAAAGACCGAAAAATGATCTAATGAGGATACTCAATTCAGTGCGGACATGAGCATAGACTCTTTAAGAAATGCCGTTGACTCACAATCTAATTTTTAAAACACAAGAAAGAAAAAGAAAAAAAAAATGCTGAAACAAGCACGCTGAAAATCGTCTTGGGGGAGGGTCATCGGATTGCCAATTACAAACTCTACTTTTATCGTCTTTACTCGAGGAGACTCACTGTTGGCAGATAATCCGTGACGGAATGTTTGATGTTAAGAACACACAAAATGACTCCAAGGTCTGGTGCCCCTCATAGGCAGAAAAACACAAAAGTTTTCTGGCACCAATCAGAAACCAGAACGGCCGCGACCGTTTGGAACTGGTCTGGTAAAACATTGTTACCAGGGACTCTTCTCCCCGTTCTCTACTTTTCTTCGCGCCATTTTTTTTCGATTCCTTCCGTTTAGCCTCCACGATCTGCCCCCGGGACTCCGAGGATGGTTTCAGTTGCGTGTGACGTCATTTCGCAGAGAAACCAGTGTCATGGCGGCGCGAAAGGTCCTCTTTTTTTTTTTTTCTCAGGCTAGCATGTAAACCTGGAGAAAGCTGGCTGGGTCTTGCTATCCGATTGAAAACTTAATAGACTTTTTTTTTTCCACGGATTTGAAGTAGTCTTTGGACTTCAAGTTTTCTATAACAACTTACAACGTGCGAGTGTTAGGTAACTAACCAAGGTCTGAGAACAGCATTCGAGAGACGGGGTACTCAATAAAACCACGAGTATTATGTTAAGGAATGTGCGTCGCCTATCATACAGCAACAACAACAGCCTGCGAACGCAAACGTATTTCCGGTTGTCGCTTCTCAGCTAGAAACTTGAGCCGAAAAAACCGGATGCTCTCGTGGGCTACAACAACAAAAGGCAGCAAGAATATTTTCAGATTAAGTACATGTGCATGTATCAATCATATTATTACCGGGGCCGGCCGAAGGCGGGCACCGGTCTTAAAATGCAGACGCTTTCTGTCGTTTTTTCAACGTTACATTGTTAGGGATATATCGCTGACTGAGATATATCGCTGGCTCGTTACTTTGGCTCTCTCATTGAAATCTTATCCACCATTTTGAAAAGCACTGGAGGGCAGGCATGGAGGACATTCAAGAGAAAGATTGTAGCTTTTTGTTCCCCAACCTTTACTATAGACTAGTTTATGAGCGAAAATTTAAGAGTGAATATTTGGAGAGACAAATTTACGAGCGATCACTTAAGAGTGAACCTTCCATCGTGAAACTTATCGAGAATAAGAGCGACTTATCAAAGTTATCTACATTGAGTGAACCTTCCATCGTGAAATTTATCGAGAATCAAAGCGCACACTTATCAAAGCTAACTTTATATCATCTTAAAAAACGTGCTACAAGGCGATCTAGACGTGCTCGTGAACCGAGCAGAATTCGAGAAGAGGTCCCAACAAGAAGAATAGCATGTTGAAGAAATTTGTCTTCAAAAAGATTTGAACGATTGAGATACTGACGTCTTCAAAGCTCCATCGCTATGTTAATAAGGTGAGAAAACTTTCAGTCATGCACGATATAAATGTAATAACAAACGCGATCCAAAGATAATTAACTTAAATAAAATGGCTATACCCAAGAAAGCTTATTTGTTGTCTTTCTTTAGCAGGCATGCATTATCACAGGATAATGAAACTAAAATGTAAAGCACATCGATATTTATCATTGTTTTCTTGCAATTGTGTGAGTCATATGTGAATGTCAAACTAAGTAAAGATGTTGAGAAGAATCCAGGACCTACTCAATACAACACTGATCATCATGAAGTAATAATTAGACCTTTTATGCAAAATCACAGCTCAACAATGCAGTTGACCCCTCCTATTTCCTCTGAGAATTTGATACAGTCAAGATTAGGTGAACTTGGTTTACAATCAATAGATGTTGGCAGTGCGGGTGATTGTTTCTTTAGATCTGTATCAAAGAATTGGCATAAAATCTAAATGAAAAGGCTGCTTCTTATAACGATATCCAAAAGAAGTAAATTTAATTTGGTCATGTTAACAATTTTTAAACACGCGGGTACCCTGTGCTATTGTCAGAATTTGAAGTAGGGAGCAACAACTGTAACCATATAAATATTAATTCGATTAGTTTGCACACGGAATGGTTTAATGCGACTATATTTACCACTTATCAATAAATGAGATCCCTGTGTATTGCAAAATATAGTTACAGTATTCATCCTAGCGAGTTTTCATCAGTCTAAAGAATATTTGCAATAAAAAAGATTTTCATGTCGCCCGACAAACTTGTTGATGGAAACTACCCTTCCACGTGGCCCCGGTAAAATTCACGAAGTGATTCTTGTTTAATATTGCAACCGGATAGAAACCGGGAACATATTTTAGTTGACGCATCTGGACTCAGAATTCGATATAATGATTTTAAGAAGAATTTAACTACTATTCAACTTAATTTAATGCTACAAAGTGAAGCAACTGTTTAGTACACGCACAAAGCTGAGAATGTTTGGAATGCGTGGGTTGATACTTAACGACAGCATGAGTTTATTTCTATAAACATGAAAGGGCCTCCATGAGGGTAGCTTTTTTCGCTCTTCGTTCGAAATTGAGTTTTTTCCGGGTCGAGTGCAGAACTGGGTCTGGATGTATCTCTTTTGCCTGGACCGAATATTACAAAGTTCTGTTACATGTTGTTAGAGCGATTTTAAATGAAAACGCACGAACAAAACAGAAGCAACAATTAAAACAAACGGAAATAGAGCGATTTGATTGGTTTATCGAACGGATACAAACGTGCGTGGCCTTTGGCTGGTTAAGGGAACGCCGGGGTGAGAAACACTTCACGCTCGAGAACTTTCTGGAAATCAATCGATACTTCGCTTTGACGTCATATTACAACACGATTGGCCAATCGAACAATGCCCCTCCTTTTTAGGGTTTTCTTTGGGGGAAAATGGGTCCATGTTTCGATCTTTTCATCCACTGGCTGATAAAACCGTGAAATAACGAACACCAGGTGCCCAGGTAACACTTACCGAAACCGTTTTCAAGGTCATACGAAAATCGCTCTCTGACAGGTGAAAAAAAAAAAAAAAAAACTGTAGTTCTTAAATAAAACTCGGACGACTCCAGCCCTTGTGTTGATCCTCTGTGACTATTTTATTTATAAAATCACGGTACCTGAGTACGAGTTGTAATTGAATTTCTTAACAGTTTGCAAGTGTTAAATTTGGCTTAGTCTCGATTCTATTCAGCCCACTGGCCGATAACAGGTTCATAACAACATGATAACGTGATAAGGGGTCATAATTTGATGAATCTCTTGACTCTTGTTGTCTATGCGGAACGAGTACGGTCCTCATGCTGAATTGCAAAATCCTTTTTTGCAAAGTCAGGATTTAAATTAATCCACTCCTCCTCTCCGCCTCCCCCCCCCCCCCCCACGCCCCCCCCTCAAAGAAATATAAACAAATGAATACAAATTGACCAGGAAGCTCTTAGCACCTTGTAAGGGACCCGAGGGAGTACTCGAAAAATATTTGGGTATAGGTGAGTTGGAAACCTGCAACCTGCGAGCAACCTGCACCCCGCTCTTTGACGAAATATCTAGCATGGCTGTTTACGAAGTCTTTCGCGTTGCTTGTCTGTCGTTGGTTTAGTTACGCCCGTGACAATTTCTCAAGGGGCGTAAATAAACCGAGTACGCGATCGAGAGACAAGCCACGCGAACGACTTCGAAACAGGGTATCACTTGGGCCAAAAAAAATCTTAAAATACAGTCGCCTGGCCATTTCAATTTAATACCCTGTTAAGCGCAGAGGACAAATGTACGCCGTCTTGTTTTAAAGTTGTTTATTGGCAATTGTAATAGAGCAAATTCACGTTATATAGTCAGCAAGTTGCTTTTGTATACTTGGAGTGCGAAAAATAACATTCATCTAGAAAATCAAGTGATACCCTGTTGACAGACTCACACGAAATTATATAACCCGCCATACCCTGTCCAGCGGAGCATCCCCGTTTAGGCCATATACCCCACCTCCCGGTCGCGATCCCGTGGTAAGAGACTTGAATTTAAGGATCAGTACCGCTAAGCCGATGTCTCATCTAGAAAACCAACAACATCGCTCCGCGCAGGCTCCATTTTTATGGGAGCTTAATTACATCACACGATAAATCTTAATCAGAGACAACCCGCCACGGTACTTTTCATGAGCAGAAACCAGGGACAAAACACGCTCAGTTAGGATCGAATTCCAGCAGCTTAAAGCGCACAAACCGAATATCCGAGGAAACGTTGTGACCGGCCGTTGGGTGATGGAAGTGAATATCTACGTCGAGCAATGCCAACTAAGAAGAACGTTGGTCAACAGTCACGGGTTTTTGTTACTACGTATAACGACGGAAAGCAAAAAAGTTTTGAAATAGGTTTGGCTTGTATAAAGAGCAATTTATGTTCAAATCCCTCTTCTAAAAAGGGCTCGCTGGAGTTACCAGTTTCACCTAGTACAAATGCTCATCTCATGCACCTATTGATGTCTAGCTTCTCGCGAATTGTCACTTACAGCACCCACAAATTAAAAGCCCATATTAAAATGGATCTTGCAGGGCAAGCCCAAGCGGATCGGTTTAATTTGGAAAACAAAGATTCCCTCAAATTTCCTTACCCATTCCAACACAGATGGCAAATAATATTTCACCCAGTACACAGCCGAATACACAGTCATGATCTTCCAAAAGAACGCTTTCATACTTCTGATATAAATCCCGGTAGCTTTAAACAGTCTCTTTAGTATCGTTACTACGCACTAACGGAACCGCGCCTGGGGTATTATTTAAACTGCCGGTTAGCTCTGTGTTTTCAATTCGGCTTAGAAGGTCATGCAGCTCTCTGTCCTAATTGCGTAAGAGAGAGAGAGAGAGAGAGAGAGAGAGAGAGTGGGTTTGAGGTCTTTATATGGAAACGTTTCAGCTTGGTTTCATTTGCTAGGATTCATTGCATTGCTCAATAATTTCTCATTTTGGCAGCCGATTTAAACAGCACTGATACGTTACTAAAAGACTCATGCCGACTATTAGATAAGACTAATGAATCGTATCCTTGGTCTTGAATAAATCAAAACGCTTCTGTTCAAACTGGACGGGAAATGATTCGCATCACCGAGCTTTCGTTTCACATTAAGCCTTCGATCCTGTCGAGTCCTGTTTTTAGAGATCACATTTCTCCTTTTCGTTTATGCGAGTATTTGTTCCTAGGTCAACCAGACCGCACTTGTTGTACACGTGTGACACTCGTGAAGATGGTACGACAAGAGATTGTGCATGTTTGTCACACTCCCTAGAGGTACTCTTTCTGAGACCCATAAAAGCAGCAACGTTAAGACTCAATCTATATTTCCGTAATTAAAACATTACCCAAATCAGATCGTGATCTGCAAGGGTGAATCCCTTGCAAAATTTGCACCAACTGGCATCTGGCGGGGAATGGTTGTTTAGCTTACATGCCCCGGGGAGTTACCTCCTTATAATTATAAGAGGCTAATGGGGATGTAAGACAAAAAGGCAAAGCTGATTTTACAATCGGGAATATATTATCTTTAAACCAATATTTCGGAAGGCACGGCCTTCCTTCTTCAGGGTCTTACATACAATGAGACGTTACAATTTGAAAATAAGAAATAGCGTGCAATATGATACTATGATAGCAAGGGAACGTTGAAAACAAAAACCGTTGAAGTAGTGATTGAAAGAAATTTGAAATATAAAAATATAAAAATAAATGATAACAAAGAGAAGAAATAAAGACTGTATTACATTTCATCTTTCTTATTGATACCTAAAGGTTCAAGAGTTTTACCTCTCTCGATGAGGTATGCCTCTCTAGCTTTTCGTACACTGTCTCTATTAGATTTGGGGATGTGCGGTCTGGATGGGGTCGCATTACCACGACTGGTTTGAGTATAATGGAGTAGCATTTTCAATAGAGTTACTAGAATAGGGTCGCACATTTTGGGAGTGGGGGTAAGACAGTTCTTCATATTTACGGTTAGCAAACGTACCAGAATGTTTGTACTCACAGAGATGAAAAGTTAAGTGTTCTTCATTCAGTAAAGAATGAGTCAATATATTCCCGTCTCAATACCAGTCAACTGTGTAACCGCCCACTAATCGTGACGTGCCATTCAAGCGCGGGCGCAAGTTTTGTTGACTCCTTTCCTAGTGACCCCATAAAATTTGGAAGATTTTTTTGTGTTTTTGTGATTCTTGGAAGGTAAAAAAGGAGTAGAAGTAAGAATGGGTATTGTTACCCGTTAATAACAAACAGTCATGATATATGGCATTTCCCGCGACATCACTTTGTCGGTTCGACCCCTATCGGGCGAATGACATCCACAGGGAATGAAAGGGAATTTACCGAATTTACCGCGGGGCCTCCGGTGCAGTCGATGACCCAAATAGACTGGGTAATTTCCCTTGGCTGACGACGACGCATCGAGAGGTTTATAAAGGAGGCGTTCGCTGTTGTGGTCAACATATTCAACATCATAGGAGAAATAAGATAACAGTGGTTCTCTCGGTAGTTTTCGTTAAGTTGTATTAACTTCAAGTTTTTAAATGGCAGAACAAGACAGTTTCGAGTCTTTAGAGGCAGAAAATCATCGCCTCCGTCGCACGTTGTTGGTAGTGGTTTCTGAAAGAAAGAAAATGGCGTCACAAATTACGGGAGTTCAAAATTTAGGAGTTCTGTTACAAAAGAAAGAACAAGAACTAAGGTCTGCTTTGGAAAGAATTGAACGGTTGGAAAGTTCTCTAGCGAGAGCAGAAAACAGGATAACACAACTTAGTCATCTAGCTGGTAATAATGGACAAACGGTCGCTGGTCAAGGCGCCATTGTTACTCCTGGCGTATCGAAGAAACTTTTAGAGGCTCTTACCAGGGAAAATACTAAATTAAGGCAAGCATTGGATCATTTAACGAACAGAGGTCCAAATGGCGCAGATTTAGCAGTGGTAAGTATGCAGTAGCGTGAGAATTTCGTGGAATATTTGGTTACGGGTGTGGAAAGAAAAAAAAAAAAAAAAACGGGCAAGTATTCTGGCTCAATGACTAGGAGATTTTAGTGCGAAGAAAAAGATAGCTCTCTTCCTTTTTCTTTGGTGGATTCAAAATCGAAATATTAAGCAGCTTGATCGTTTTCTTTTGTGTGGATCGTAAGTGCTTTTTATAATATTCGGGAATTTTCCCTTCCCTTGGCACAGCTTGGCATTGAATATCGAATTGTTGATTTTGCGCACGCATCCTAAAATACTGCTTCCGCAAGCGTTTTTTTTTAATTCGGTGTTTTTTGCTCCGGTCTGCCGCCAACAATAGAGTTCTTGGCTTTTCGCGTGCTTAAATGAGGAAGCTGTAAATGTAAGACGTGATTTGCATTTTAATTTATGGCGTTTTTTTGACGTTTGGAAACCGAAAGTATTTTCAACAAGGAAGAATTGTTTCTTAGTAGGGGATTCCCCGTCAACCTTCTCAAGGTATGATTGGTCCATAAAACGATAACGTCAGACTGAATAGAGTACGTAGTTTAGATAGCTTCAAGATGCTTGTTGAGACGCAATTGTGCAAAGTTCCTCACTGTTTCAAGACATTTGCCTAACTCAAAAAGCTTTCATGCAGTGCATTGCGCAGTAGTTTTGATTAATTTATTAAATACCAATGTATTGGAAAACTATGTTTTTCTTCTGTGGGGTTTAAATAGAGTTCTAAAGTGTGATGTCGTAAAAAATTAAATTTGTGAAAATAATTATTGGTTTTGTCAGGATAGTGCCGAAAGAACAACATCCAAGAGGCCTACTTGCCAAAAATTAGCATTTCGGGGCCATTTGTCTCTGAGATGTTAGCCCAGTTATGCTCTGATGACTCCATGCAAATCCTTCTAAATTTGACTTGGGTCCACCATTCTTTACATTTTATTTTTATGGCTTTGGGACTTGCAAGAGATGGTCATCTATAAGTCTCCCTTAATGCTATTAAAATGTGAAACTGCTGTCAGATTAACATTTTGCATCTAGGAAACTGAAAACATGAGCTTTGTTTGGTTTCTGGCTTATCAACAGGGAATTTTAGTAAAACTGAAACCAAAAAAGGTGTTATTTACCCTGGAAGAAGATGCTGAAGGAAGCATAACTTGAGACTCTAAAGCAGTTTTCCCTTATTGCATCATATATTTCTCTTCATAAACAATGAATAGGTTATTCTTTAATTTCAAGAGAACAAATAAAATTATTATTTCTGTTAGGGGGCTTACAATGTACTGTACATTAAGATTTATCCACACATTTACAACTGTAATGCTACTTCACATTTATGTTTTTTGTCAATTATCTTTAATTTTGTCAAAAGTGGGTGAAACAGAGACCTTGGTCATTTCAAGCATTATGTTTTTGGCAGCTAAACAGATGGATGATCTTATTTTATTACAATTTTACTCCTAGAATACATAGAAATTTGACAAGCATATATTTTAATAATTGTCTCTCCTTTAATTTCTTTAGGAAAACAGAGAACTTCACGAAATAATTATGACACTCAGGGATGAACGAGACATGAAAATTAATGAGGTTAATGAGCTCAAGAATTTATTGGCTGCTGTTCAAGACCAAAATACTGAGTTTTTGCAAAATCAGGTCTTGCGCTTGACAGCACAAACCACAAAGCTTGAAAGGAACCTTAATGCCAAGCAAGGTTTTCTTGAAACCATAGTCACCGAAAATGAATCTCTCAAGAATGAACTTCAGACACTCAAAGATGAAAAGATCACAAGAGTCCAAGATCTGAAGAGAGGACTTGGTGACCTTGCAAGGTCACAGCCAGAAGTCAGGCAAATCATGAACCAAGTGTATGATAATGAGGATAGTGATTCTGAGGTAGCAAGTAAATTTTTTTGTGTGGTTTTATTTTCAGTACAGCGTAACTATCACTTTGCAGACACATGTCATTATGGACAATCCAATCGTACAAACATGAGTTATATCCCCAGTGAAGATGATTTACAGAATTGAACGGAAACAAACTCCCACTATTCCAGACTGAGTCTGTTAAGGACACTGACTCACGGTCCTTAGAGTGTCTTCAGTAACATGAGTAGACTGTGAACTATAACCCTTGCTTTGGAGTCTACAGATCCTAAACTGTGGGAAACCAAGATGAGACCAAATGTTACATGTGAGATTATGGGCAAAACAAATTCTTTTCATAGTCAACCAGTATTTTCCCATAAAAGTGATATATATATATATATATATATAATCCATAAAGTAAAATCACTCTACTCTGACGACCATAAGTTTAATACAAACTTGTTTCGTAGATGTTACCACCCACTCCTCAGTTAAACTGAGGAGTGGGTGGTAACATCTACAAAACAAGTTTGTATTAAACTTATGGTCGTCAGAGTTGAGTGATTTTACTTTATGGATTATACCGCTCCTACACTGTAGAGCACTTTATTGGATCACCGGTGAATCTTCAACTTGGATAATATATATATATATATATATATATATATATATATATATATATATATATATATATAATCCGTAAAGTAAAATCACTCAACTCTGATGACCATAAGTTTAATACAAACTTGTTTCGTAGGTGTTACCACCCACTCCTCAGTTAAACTTACAATGGTTGGTCCCTTGTTTGGCTACGTTATATGTATGACTTCGTAAGACGCACAAAACTATCCAACTGTTAAAATTGTGCGCGCGCCTAAAGAACATTTGCGCGCGCTACTTGTTTCGAAAGAACTTATTTTAGGCTATATCTTAAAATGTATTTACGTCTGTGCCTACATGTCGAAATGAGTTCATTTCTTCTATTAAGCGAAGCCATTTGCGGTTTAGTTAATATGAAATATTTTTCTGCAATACACAGGTTGCATCGTTTCGTTTGATTCGAATATGCCTTAGCTTTAGCTAGAATTTTCCAGGTGATGTCGTATTCCTGTTTACGATCCTTTAACTGCCATATGTGCTTGCTCAATTCTGTCTCGTTCTTTCTACTTTCCTTATTAAATGATATCTTATGGTTACGCCATCTAGTTTTAAATTCATTGGATGTTAAACCTACATATGTCTCTGTGCTTTCTTGTGACTTAACAGTGGCTTGATAAACTATTTCCTTAGTTAGACATTCTCTGTTTAATGGACACTCCTCTTTTTTTCTGCAATTACACGTTCCATCTAAATTATCTTGGTCTTGCTGCTCTGCTTTTTTCAGGATGGTTTTGTTGTGTCCATCTATGATTTGTTTAACGTTAGGCATACAACTATAGCTAAGTTTGAGCGTGTTCCTGTTAAATATTTTTCTTAATTTGTGGCCGCTTGTGAAACATTTATCTATTAACTTAAAGAACTCTTTACCTACATTAGTTTCAACGTTCTTATTGTATGGTGGGTTGAACCATATTACATATATATATATATATATATATATATATATATGGCGGCACCAGAATACCAAGAGGCATTGCGGAAGAGCGGTTACGATTACAGACTCCAGTTTAAACCACCAGCACCAAGAGCGGCAACACAACAGCGTACACGGAGACGTAATGTAATATGGTTCAACCCACCATACAATAAGAACGTTGAAACTAATGTAGGTAAAGAGTTCTTTAAGTTAATAGATAAATGTTTCACAAGCGGCCACAAATTAAGAAAAATATTTAACAGGAACACGCTCAAACTTAGCTATAGTTGTATGCCTAACGTTAAACAAATCATAGATGGACACAACAAAACCATCCTGAAAAAAGCAGAGCAGCAAGACCAAGATAATTTAGATAGAACGTGTAATTGCAGAAAAAAAGAGGAGTGTCCATTAAACAGAGAATGTCTAACTAAGGAAATAGTTTATCAAGCCACTGTTAAGTCACAAGAAAGCACAGAGACATATGTAGGTTTAACATCCAATGAATTTAAAACTAGATGGCGTAACCATAAGATATCATTTAATAAGGAAAGTAGAAAGAACGAGACAGAATTGAGCAAGCACATATGGCAGTTAAAGGATCGTAAACAGGAATACGACATCACCTGGAAAATTCTAGCTAAAGCTAAGGCATATTCGAATCAAACGAAACGATGCAACCTGTGTATTACAGAAAAATATTTCATATTAACTAAACCGCAAATGGCTTCGCTTAATAGAAGAAATGAACTCATTTCGACATGTAGGCACAGACGTAAATACATTTTAAGATATAGCCTAAAATAAGTTCTTTCGAAACAAGTAGCGCGCGCAAATGTTCTTTAGGCACGCGCACAATTTTAACAGTTGGATAGTTTTGTGCGTCTTACGAAGTCATACATAGAACGTAGCCAAACAAGGGACCAACCATTGTAAGTTTAACTGAGGAGTGGGTGGTAACACCTACGAAACAAGTTTGTATTAAACTTATGGTCATCAGAGTTGAGTGATTTTACTTTACGGATTATATATATATATATATATATATATGTATTAAATTTGAAGAGTTTTACACTTATACCTGTAGCTGTACAAAACACTTTTTTAGTTACTGTAATTCTTATTCATGTATGTATTTATTAGTATGTACTTTTCTCTGTTAATTATCCTTACATGTATGTTATGTTACCTTTTTGTGAAGGAATCTACATCATCGCAAGAGGTAAGCAGATTGAAAGAGGAAAACAACAAAGTAAGAGAGGAATTACATGCAAAAATAGAAGAGAATAATCATCTCAAAGAAGAACTTGCCAAGACAGTGGAAGAATTAACCACCTTAAAGGAAGTCAATGAAATTCATAATGCACAACAGCAGTCAGTAAGTGTCTAAAGGGAGATACTACTTTTACAAATTTTATTTCTTCCTTGAAAGGACATACAGGTGCAGGTATATCCTTTCATCTTTCTAATTGGAGAAATCTATTAAATGTGTGGCCAGACTCAATCACAGAGGTACTACATTCTACTTGTCTTTGAGGAAAATGTGCATGGTATAGGTACATGTATGATAGGTGCAAGATTTGCAAGTAGACTTTTAAGTTCCATTCTCTGCAACAATGATTGGTACCAAAATTCACATAAACTAAGTAGACAGCAATAAGAATAGGAAATGTGTGACATTTACTTTTTGTTAGCTTAAAAGGGGCATTTGAATTGCAGGAGATTGTTTAGGCATGTCGTGATGCTGTGAGCAATGTTAAGAAAATTGTAAGGAGCTTTAAAGGAAGACAAACAAAATTGTACTGCAGTGTAAAAGGACTTTTAATGAAGGTTCATTTGCATGACCACACTACAGGATTTCATCAGGAGACTCAAAAGCTAGGTTTTTGTTTCTTGCCCCTAAGATTCCTGGGAGTGTCACATCAAGCTACATGTACACTGTACTCATGTTTTGTTTTGAATCCTAGCATGAGGAAGAGCGAGAAAGGCTTCTACAGCAATTACGAGAACTGCAGAACAACCTTACCCTCTTGTCACGTGAAAGTGAGGAGAAGCAGCAACAGATCGAAGAGCTGCAGATGGAGCATGAACTTATGAGGACTGCAGTAAGTATTGCCTTTTTATTTTTCTTTATTATATTGAAATTATTTAGCTGTGTATAAGCTTTGTTTGCTACTGAGCTGAAAGCCATTACCCCTAAAGATAAACTACATGAATAGAAAAGGCAGGAATTTTTTTAAAAACCAGTTACGGTTTTCTGCAAATTTTAGCTCAGACTCTCCCATACATCACTTTTCTTTCCCTGAAAAGCAAGTGGAAGTACACTGTACTCGTACAGTCGTGTCAAGAAGTCCACTCAACTTTTAACAAACTTTATAGTAGCAGTGATGGGGTGTAAAAATTAATTATGATGGACTACACGTAGTAGTAGTTCTTTCATTGCATGCACATATTATTTCTTTATGCAGAAATTAATCATACTTGCAGGTTCACTGCTATTCTCACTCTACATCATATCTGTCTTTTGTAGCTTTCAGGTTATGAAAATGACTTCAAGATGGAAAGGCAAGAAAAGAACAAGGCATTGTCAGACCATCAGAAAATCATCCGAGAACGGGATCAGGCCATTCACAGCTATGAGCAGCTAAAGAAGGAGCACATTGGCTTGAGGCAGAACATTGAACGCATGTATTCACAAGCTCAAGCACAACAACAGGTGAGATACAATGACTCATTTTGTGATCAATTATACTCATTAGTTTTCATCTATTTGTGCTTGGCCATTGTGTGGACCATGAAAAATTACATTTTACATGTACAGTGAGAGATTCTATTACAAGTACATTATCGGATTTTGGACACACAAAAAAGAATTAATATTGTTAAGACTTACACTGAAATAGCTTTAACCTTTAAGGTGGCTGAACACAGTATTGCGGGCGGTCAGCGGTAGCTTGCGTGATGGCGCTTGTTTTAAATTAGACAAACAAACATGGCGGCAAAAAAGCAATGGTACACAGAAGACGATTTCTCAAAATCTACTCATTAAGCTTTTGTGATATTTGGCAGAATTTTTACTTTTATCGTACTTTCATTAATAAGAACTTTAAAATGGAAGTTGAACAGACGAATTTTGTGAGACATTTAATAATTACAGTACAATCATATTATTGATTATCTAAAAACCTGTCTGTTAAAATTTGGTCAAATAAGTTTCAAATGGTAATGATTAATTATAGTACGCTGTGTACAAGTTTGTAACAAAATCTAATGAGCGAATTTTATGTGAACTGACCAAAAGTGAAATTTTAAGGTTGTATTCAATCGTTCGTGTTGCCATGGAAACTATGAAGACGTCACATTTTACCGTCTAGTCAAAATCTTTTATCAGTATATTTTTCACTTGCCAAGTTTCAGCTTGTGAGCTGCAACCTTCTCTTGCCATGATTTGGCAAAGGACATAATTATACTCACAAACTGCCAAAACTGTGTTCAGCCCTGATATCAACTTACAAATTCTCCAAAATGATGTTCATACATTTCCTTAAAGAATTAGTTGAGAGAATTTGATAAAAGATCAAAGCATTTTCCCTGACATGATCATTTTATTAAATCATAACCTTTTCTTTTGCTAATGTATTGACATTGTGAGGAGAAAACTAATGTTGGTCACTCTTGGGTCTTAAAGGGTCAAGAGGTGATGCCAGTAATACATGTAGCACATTCATTGCAACAAGGTGAATTAATCCAGGTGATAATTATGGCATGGTAAAGAAACTCTTGCGAATTTGATGCATTGTTTATATTACACTGAAAGTTTGTGTACATGTATTCTTGAGAGATGTTTTTGTTCTAGAACTATTTCACTTAGTCCTGTTTGTGTTTTTCTTTAGGCTCAAGCAGCATACAGGCGACAAACGTCTGCTGCCCGCACTTGTGCAGCGCAAGTACAACAGCAACAACCAGCACTAAGGCCAAGGGGTTATGGAATGGAGGCCTGTGCGGATGGACCAGGAGATGATTTTACAGATTCACCAACCAGTCCTCCTAAAGAAAACCCCAAGCCTGCTCCAAGACGCTACTTAAGCCAGGGCAGTCAGCTTCAGTGCCCCAACTGCAAAAAATTGTTCCCTCATGACTTGCTGGAGAATCACATGAGAGATTGTACTGGTGACGATTAATGTTGGCCAGCTGGCATGGGCAGGATAATGACAAGATTATAACAACTTTTCTGGTTATTTTTCTGCTCATGCAAGCTGGTCTGGAGAAAGTGTACCACCACAGGCTAGGTGATGGAAGTCGTGAAGGACTTGTTCCACTCAATGGAGTGGATTGAACAGCATCACGTGAATAGGTTCTGCTAAGATGTCAAGTTATGAAGAAGGCTTACCACTATAAAATTATGGCTTTTGCAGCCATGATATGATATTATTTTTATTGAAAAGAGCTTGGGGCAATAAGTAATTTAAGTTTTGCAGATAATTATGGATTATCACTGATACAGCCTGAGTGTAAAAGATCAATGGGGAAAGGCTGAGAGATACATTTATCTGTGTGCTGAATTTGGTGTGGTGAGCTCTTCAAGGTAATGGAATAGATCAAATTTAATTAATGGAGAAGTAAATCTAATTCCAGCACCATTCAAAGATTGTGCCATATATTTCAGTTTGTTGTTGTCCCTTATATTGTATGGCCAAGTAAATGATGTTTTCCAGTTCAGAAGCTTTTTGGGAAGGAAGACAGAAAGGCAGTTAGTGGCACTGAGATATCTGGAATAGTTTGGTTATAGCCTGTATGAATGAATGTGATTGGTTAATAGTTGAAAGAAGAGACCATGAATCATCCAATTGCAACCATGTCTTAGAAATCTCAGTGTCAAAAGCGAGCATTCAGTCTCCTTCCTGACGGCTCGGGACTCAATGATTCTGAAGGGTGTGGCTTAACCCTTTCAAACTGAAAAAAGGACTTTTGCCCAAAGTGCCAGTACAACGGAGAGTGTTAATGAATCTTTTGAGTATGCAATGCATGAAGTCATGTTAAAAGAGGAAAAAAACTCCTTCCTTTGTACGAAGCAAAAAAAAAAATCGCAGTACTATGCTATGATAAAGTAGTGCATGTGATATAGTTTATGGATACACTGTATGTTGAAAAGCCTTATTACTTAATAAATGTTTTATGAATTCATATAGATATGTTGTAGTTAATTTTTTTATCTCAGGTAATTTTTGTTTTTTGTTTTTGTTTTTGGGTATGTGAATGCATGCTACTGAAGTTGAAACAAAAGAAAAAAATAATTACCTGAGATAAAAAATGAACTACAACATATATAATATTGAAAGATTTTTTACATGTAGTAGCTGTGCAATTCTTTATTTCACGATTTTTTGTGTTTCTTGCTTGATTGCTTGTTCTTAATAAACTTTTAACCAAGAAGAACTCATTTTTTTTCGAAGTTTAAGGAAATCGAATAGTTCAAGAACCTACCCTGTAGCTCTGTTCATTTGATTTCATTGAGTTCATTAGTTTCAGTACTGGTTTTGCATTGTATAGGCCTCAAAAATTATATTTGAAAGTAAAAGACACCCACTTACCAAGTCTCATTTCATATTTTCATAAAATGATTGCATTTTTAGCCTTAACTAGTAGCTTTTCTACAATACATTGTAAACACGTACTACATTGTAAGAAGCCACCCAGAAGTAAATCGATTATTGTGTCTTGTTAGGTTCGGGGTTTATCTGACAAAATGAGATCACCTCTGTTAGTACGCATTTGAAAGTTAAGGCATCTTGAAATAATTTTTATAAAATGAATAAGCTGAATAAGGTAAACTGTTAAACATATTTCCCCCCAAATTGCGGGGTTTTTTTGCCCTGAGAATAAAAGCACAGTTATGTAATCATATAATTCTTTAGTAAAAGATCATTAAGCAATGTCAGAAGCCCATAAGGGGTTGAAACGTGTAACTCTCATATGTTTGCCTTGTTCGATGCTCGTGAATATTCGTTTTCGCAAGTACCATATTTGGAACGAGAAGAAAAGATAACTAACCAATCCAACTTCGTAAACGACGTGAAGTAATTTACCCCACGTTCCCGCGCCCGCTCAAAAAAAGGGCCGACAACGAGGGTTTCCAAATATGGTCAAAATGAAAATTTACGAGCATTGAACGCGAGTTACACGTTTCAACCCCTTATGGGTTTCTGGCAATGTATATATTGTTGATTATTATTGTTCCTGTTATTACTTGCTGTTCTTGTAGTCAAGATTCACTGCAATCCTTATTTATGAAGTACCTATAAAGAATGTAAAAAGAAATATAGTACTGCGCAAACAATAAAAAACGTATGGTACAATAAGTCTGTGTTTATTGTCGATTTCACGACAGCGGATTCATTTGTTTCCGTAGGCGTTTTTGTAAGTTATTGTAGCAGTTCCACTTGAGGCTTTTTAGGGGATGGTTTTTTACAGACTCAAAAAAAAAAAGCCATGTTACATTCATTTGTTATTTATTCAATACATTTCCCAGATTCTGATTGGCCTTAATCCCCCAACTTTTTTGTGGGGGGCGGGGGAAGGGCTGGGGGTACTCAACAAAGTCTTATGCTGGAGGCTCTGTCCCGAGGTCCAACCCCTTCCCCTATCACATACCACTTAACCCGTTCTTAACCTTTCTATTGGGAGTTTGTAAACCTTTCACATTCCTAGTTTCGAACTATGCATCTCTTTTAACTGCTGTAAATGAACTGTCTTTTTAACATAACTCGTAAACCAAAATCCAGAACTTATTCTCGACCTTTTTTCAGCCACTGATAAAATGCATCTGTTCGTTAGCCCTTTTGGTCCTTTTTCAGACCGAAATGCATGGGATATATTTCCCTTCCCTTTCATATACTTCAACTAGTGAAATCCCTACCTTTTATATACATGAAGCTTGAAAAAGATGCCCCTATCGGTCGGAGTCTCCCGTGTAGGGGTACCCCCTCCCCCTCCCCCCCCCAGGTATGACAAGTCAGTTCAGTTTCATTTCCACCTATGCATGGCAGCGCTTGTAATAAAGCTTTTGTGACTTGAAAGTTTTAGCTTAAAGGGAATGCATGAAAAAGTGCTTAGATATAAATCCTAAATTATTTACTTCATTTTATTTAAAACGTAACAAGCTGGTGCCAACATGTGTTAGGCATCTTGGTTATAGACCCTCATCATTACTGCAATATTGTCACGACTATCATTGTCTATTTTTTATTTCAATAAAAAGGACTTTTACCAAGGGAAAATAATTTTGCATTTTGAATTGTCATTTCGTTTTTAGGTCGACAGTGCCTTTGGCGGCAGCTTTAAGGTAAAGCCGATATGAGCAGGTTGTGCACTGTGCTTGTGGACCATTCTTGCTGTGAGTTCCCCCGAGAACTGGACAATTGGCTGAAGGTACTCTGGAATAAACCTCTGCTAAATCTGTTTGCTTTCTTGACGGATTACTGCTTTGGCGTGGCCTGCAATAGCAATACAGAACCATAGGCTTAAAAGACGATTATAAAAAAAATAGAGACTCAGGAGTGACTCATGTGACACAGACTGCCATTTAAAATGAAGAGCTTGGGAAATTAAAGCACAAGTCAACAGCGGACTGAAGACACAATCAGAAGAAGAAAATTGAACTGTATTGGACATGCGTTGAGGAAGGACCAACAGAACTTCACGCGGCTAACCTTAGATTGTAACCGACAGGGAAAATTTAAGAGAAGGATCGAAAACTGAGGAAAACCCTCACAAAGCTAAAAACCACTTGGAACAACGTACTCTGATCTGAGGAGTATTCAGGCTTTGATCAGTGCTAGCATAATTTTTGGCATAATTCTTCAATCACGAGCATAATTTTCACCTGTTTTCCCAAAAAGCTCCCGATCATTAGTGTTACAGGCAAATTTTAACATCAAAATCAACAAAATGGTTAGTCAGTTGCTACACAGCCGTTTTTAGTGTCGTCACGTGAGCTTTGCCTGACGACACCAGAAACGGCTGTGTAGCAGACTAGTTTTGGGTCTGCTTATTGTCTCATTCATAGTTGTGACCCAGTAATTGCCCAATATGGCGTCCAAGTGCTTGTTGTTAATTGTCTGAGTTTTCATAAATATCAGACAAAGAATTATGAACATAGAAGCATAATTTTACGAACACAGTCTGTCAAAGCTTAGGTGTATAGACACTTTGTGGAACGAGGCCTATCCCATGGCCACTGCCCAGAATTGCAATCGTTTTCGCAATGTCATCTGTTATGCCTCCTTGGAGAGCAAGACTGGGACCAAGTCAGTTAAGTCAGTCGAGTCGAGATAACCAAAGCACGTGGCACGGTCACTATCTGATGATTATTTAAGTTTCTGATGTAGTTTCTGTTGTTGTTGTTTCATTTTGTTTCTTGGGAATGACAGAAGAAGTGCGAGATTGACCGGCCGGTCAACGCTGGTTTTAAACGAACACTTGCAATCAAATTAATAAACATGCATTATTATTGTCGAGGTTTTAGTCTTATAATTACAAACTCTCATACCGGGCAATTACTCTTCGCATTTGAGGTCTACTGTTTCTTTTTCTGGCAATGTGCATCATTTCCTCCAGGTACATTTTTCTCTCGATGAGTTCGATTTCTTGTTCCAGTTGTTTCTTTCTTCTCGATATGCGTTCTCTTTCAGCTGATGCTGTTAAAATTCTATAGTTTTCCTCTCTCCTAGTGGATAAAAGAAAATCATGCAGTGAAACAGTGCTAGTGTCTTCTCAATAGATGAGGATTTTTGTCCGAAAACTCGTTTTGGCGCTTTGGATAATTTGTCCCCAGCTTGTTCGTCTTGTGGCGCTTATTTGATGAGGGTGGAGACTTTATTCGGAGAAAGCGTTAATTCCGGGAACAAAAGCAAACTGTTGAGGATACTAAAATAAAAGCCACGAAAATACCTCTTTAATTCCTTTTTCTCCTTTCGCTTCTCTTTTAGTGAGCTCCAAGCATTTCCCATTCCCCCAAAACTCCAACGTTCACTCTTTTTTTAAACGAGAGCTTCAGTGATTGTTATTACACCAGTCTTGTGGGCTGAAGTCTTCCTTTTGTGGCGTCACAAACAAGAAAATGCGCGAGCACGAATTAACCAATCACGGCCCTTCTTGTCGAGAGCGCGCAGTCTCTTTCTAAATCTCAATCTGAACCTAATACTGTGCAAGGGAACAGTCCGCGGTTATTCAGTCAACCGTTGAACGTCTACGTTTGTTAAGTTTACGCAACAAGACGGCAGGAAGAAGAGGGCGGCAAAAAACCTGTGTGTGTCAAGCATGACAGGGCTATTACTTGCGTGTTTTGTCGTGATCTTCACATAACACTAATTTTTTTTGGTCCTTTACAAAAAATCTGTTTAAAGGAAAGTGAAGTCTAGCGAAAAGTTGTTTGAAACAAAATTATTGTCACGCTTGCTAAAAACGTGCAACCTGTTTGGCAATTCGCAGCAAAACGAGTTTAAAGCGATAGTACGCGTCCTGTACAATCAACGTTCAAATCTTTCATGCAATAAATTCGGTTGTTGGCTCTTGGTTGTCGGAGCTACGTGAATACGCCATCTCAAGGGAGTAGTTCACTTGCTCCAAAACAAGTTTGCATTGGACTGGTAAAATGGGTAATATGAACATTTTTTATTGCAAAAAAAAAAAAAAAAAAAAAAAAAAAAATAGAACTACGCATTCTCTGCTTTTTTTGTAACAACTTGGTTTGGCACACGGTCTAGCAAAAACAAGTGTAATTACTGGGTAATGAGCTGAAGGTATTCAGCTCATTTTGTAGCAATGTTACATAACAAGTTGCACGTTTTTGTCGCCCTTTTTACCCCACCCTTTTCTTATCTATTTACTACTAGTGCGAAATCGCGTTAGTACCAGAACGCTGAAACAGACCGGAGGACTGCAGACTGCAGCTGTTTCTCGAAAGTCCCGACCATTAACTAGGGACTGCGGCCCGCGAACGACCTCAGACGTCTGAGAATCAGACAATTAACAGGCACTTTGAACTGCTGTTGTTTTTTGCATTCAGTATCAAGCTTTTAATAGTTTCGCAGAAAATATGATAAAAATATCAGTTAAAAACTGAAATAAAACTTTCGCGCCCGAAACTGAGTTACTGGGAATGTACGGACTAATGCACGGACTTAGCATTTGGGCCCCGGGACCGGACTGGTGCCCAGTCCCTGAGGTTTCACTCATGCGCTGTTGCCTAGCCTGTGCCACATATCATTATGGCCGCCAGTGATATCGCCGATGTTTAGGTGTTGTGAGTTATTTACTTCATTTTGGAGGACTTTTGATAAGGTTGTGTTGGGAGAGAAGAGTGATGGTGGATTAAGGAATTTTTCGAATTTTACTATGGACATGTTTTATTCTGTTCAAGTTGGTGATACCATTTTTACGGTCTTGAAAAGGTATCGAAACCTTCAGATCATTGGTTCTGGCGCTCAGGGAATGGTTTGGTAAGCTTACAAAGATGAACATTGTTTTATCCATAAAAATGTTATATCTTGAGCTTAAAACCCATCGGTCGAAATACATTGTAAAGCCTGTTACTGAAAGATTGAATTCCGTTAACCGATCGACATGAAAGTGAATTATTTTATGGCGTGATAAACTTATTACTTCCAGGTCGGAAGATGGCTTTTAACCTATACTATGGGCTTTCGCGGTTATTTTGTTGATAGAAGGGTGACTTATTCATCGTAAAGAATATAAGATATTTTTCTTTCGTTAAACTGTCACAAAAAGGGCAGTTTCTGTGTGAATCGTCTGAGATTGTGAGTTGCCTTTCCCTCGAAACTGTTCTGACAAAGTGAAACGTTCTCTTTTTCGATTTTCTTTGTTTTTCAAGGTTATTCCCCTGTTAAAACATATGCCCGATTGATTTCAGAAAAATACGATATGCACTCATATATGTTGATGTAGTGAAGAGAGATCCCATACTTAAGAATATTTCGGTAATCTGTAAAAAAAGGCGAATTAATCACTCAAAACTAAACTCTTCTCAAAATAATATTCGGTGGGACACTATTTAAATTAACACTTCGCCTGGTTGTTGCATTGTTTTGGAATTTATCAGGTCATATTATTCAATGCTTTTAAAAAGCACTTTGCCCTTAACTGCCCTTTTGTTTTGTAAAAGGGTTTCAAAATTGATAAGAAAAATTTGTTTGGATTTCTCAGCATACATGAACATAATTGTAGCTTCAAGAGGTAGTGTCATTATTTCAATTTCTTTTTCTAACTCCCATGTTTCCTTGGCAGGGGAATTAACTACAGAAGTTATTCTTTTCATTTCTCTTACTCACTATTTGCGTAGTATGAAACATCAACTTACTGAAATACATATCACTACTGTTACTACATGATTAATAAATTGTCACCTCAAGTTTTTTTTTTGATCACCAATTTTATTTCTAAAATAGGTGACTATTCAGATCTTTTTAAACTGAATTAACCATAGCATTGCTATTTCTAAGAAATCGTAAATCAAAATGAACACAAGAACCTAAAATTTGTTTACAAGTAATCTATTTCAGGACTCAGATATAGGTACCCAGGTGGCATGAATTAAAATCCATACCGTAACATCCATGATCCGGAATGTAACATTCATGACAGTGTTTTGTTAAATCAAACAAAGAAGGCACCTATCACAAAAGAAATATTAAATTACTTTGTAATATTATTGTAGTATCACTACCTAAAAAACAATATCCTTTATTTTTAGTTCCGCTTTCAGAATTCACAGGAATTTAATGTTTAACATTAATTTGCCCTTAAGAGCATAGTTTCTTTTGTTGTAACATCAATGAAAGCTCTATTTATTTAAAAAAATTTTTTTTGCAGAATAGTAGATTTGATGACTTTTTTCACTTGATATGCAACTAGCACCGTAAAAGAGAATGGCTGTTTGTTATTTTGTATCTGTTCTATTGATTTTTCTCTAACCAGTCTCATGCAAATGTAACGTCCATATTGTGGAACGACTATGTTATTGATTTTAATTTTCATCGATAATCAATGAGAATTGATCAATTAAATATCATTGTACGAAGTAACTTTGATTTTAAAGGTGAGACATTGAAGAAATACATTTGCTCAGGGGAAAAATGTTAAACCCCAATCGATGGTAATCAATGATTCCTGAACAATTTTATGTGATTATCGATTAGTCATCTATTGCCGGATACCAATTGATGCCAATTAACTAACGCTTATTGATTGGTATTGATTGCTTTTTCAATCATTGACTATCATCGATTGGTTATGTCCTGTTTTTCATGGTGCACTTCAGTGGCTATACCAGTTATCTGACTTTCTCATTTATTCTACAGCCAACTTGTCTATTCATTTGAAAATTTTGCTTAATCAAGTGCGATATTTTACTGGAGACCAGTCCCAGGTCTCAATTTATAGTAATAGTACATTGTAATATACGGTGGCCCAAAAGTGTCATTGCAATTTCAATTTGTTCATGGCAATTTCAATTTACTCACGGCAATTTCAATTTGTTCACTGCAATTTCAATTTCACTCACAGGAATTTCAATTTTACTCACGGCAATTTCAATTTACTCACGGCAATTTTAATTTCTTGAGCAATAAGCCCCAAGTGCATTGTAGGTTATTTTAGGAGCCCATAACCTACAGCAGCAATTCCCACATGTTGTTGTAACACATTTTCCCTTTGTTTCTATTGCGTTCTTTTCTCTTTTGGTTGACAACCGTTTTTTGCTTTTTGAATTATCTTTTGCTTTTCCCCTTATTTCTAAAGACTCAGATAATAAACGGGGATAAGATTCACAGCGTTTATTCTCAAGAGCAGTTTTGATTACATTCAAAACTTCATCAAGTTTGTTGATCTTGGCTCTTAAAGAGAGTCTGCTAGCCTACAGCTGTATGACTTTTGTACATCATGTTTTGTACATTGTTAATATAACCATTAAACGTGGACAGACGTTGTAAAGAAGTACTTTTACTATTTTGGGTTAATTCTTGGCCCAGAGTATGTGCTAGTGGAAGGCTGTGCCAAGTTTACATTACTTGCAGTGTTCTTTCTGCTAGACTTTCACTTAGCTTGTTGGAGCTTTCTAAGTTTAATAGAGAGTCTCTTGTCCTGTCTTATGGGATATAACCTACAATGTACATGGGGCTTATTGCACCAGAAATTGAAGTTGCCATGAGTAAAATAATTATTGAAATTGCTATGAGTAAATTGAAATTGCAGTGACACTTTTGGGCCACCGTAGTAATACCATGTGACATCTCTTATTTGCAGCTCTGCATTGGACACAGTAACAAATGAGAAGGTAGCTATCAAGAAACTTTGCAGACCATTTCAAAATGTCACACATGCTAAGAGAGCCTTCAGAGAGCTAGTACTGCTGAAAATGGTGAACCATAAAAATGTAAGTTTGACATATTCTAAAAACATTTATTTTCATACTTTTCAAAGTATTAATGTTACATGTGCAAATAATCCACCACCATATTATTTCCATTGTTACTAAATTGATTGACGTATTAAGCACAAAACTGAACCACAGTGTTCACTGCATGTCAAAACACTGTTGTTATAATTATGTGTGATCCAGAGTTTCAAAGCAATTCTGTCAGCTGCAAATAAAACCCATAGTAAGAGATTATAACCATTATAATCTCTCTTGCTCAGATCATTGGCCTTCTTAACGTATTCACACCCGACAGATCATTTGAAGAGTTTCAGGACCTGTAAGTATTGCTTTTGAAATCCAACAGCTCCTCTGCAATAATTCTATTTTTTTAAAGCCACTTTAATTCTTTTGATTTGTTTTAGTATTTACTGTATGAATTTATTCATTTATAATGATTTTTACTTATAAAGTAACAAATCAATGAGCCTTTGCCAGTGATCCATTCCTTTTGATGCAATCACTCATGTGCTGGATTGAACACAGATAAAAAGCAGCCAGTTGAAATAACATTAATACATCTAAATTAATAAGAGTTCTTCAAACATAGCCAAAGTTGTGAGCAGCCTTAAATGTGTTTTAGTTTTAAAGAAGAAGACGAACACTCACAATTATCAACTGAGGTCTTGAATTTTTTGGGTACATGTATGTTTGAAGAATCCTTTATTTACAGTATTTTTTTATTTTTGTTTTAAGTTTATATTCTCATGGTGCTCATTAGGCATCAGAGATAAGAGAATCAGAGATTTCTCCTTTTACTACACAATAGTCTCCAGCTAATGTTCAGTAGCCTCTGACTATTTTTTATTCAGACATGGAGCCTTTTTCATGCTCCTGTAACATTACACATTTTTCCTACTACTAGAATTCTTAATGAAAACCCTGTATTCTGGCAAAGTGAATCTCTTCAAAACAATTAATTACGTCTTAAAGTTTTACCTGTAATAAATCATAATAGTTATTATTATAGGTAATTTGAGCTGCTATAATATCATTGTTTTACATGCTCTGGACTGTAGTGTAGCATGCTACATATATATAGTAAATACATAGGTAGACTGGAGCAACACATAGTTAAAAAATAGTATCAACCTAAGTTTGACAAATGTTTTGTTCCACAAGGGTTATATTTTGATTGTAGTGTTCTATTGTTGACTGTACTTATTTCACAACCATTGGATATTTCAGTTATCTCGTGACAGAACTGATGGATGCAAGCTTAGTACAAGTGATCCAGATGGACCTGGATCATGAGAGGCTCTCATACTTGATGTACCAAATGTTGTGCGGCGTTAAAGTAAGAACTTAAACTCAATGGCCCTTATGTATGATTATGTCAGACACATGAATTTCACCAGCAAGCCTCCTTTTTACACATTTTTTTATTCTTTGCACTTGCTCTAGAGCTGTCTGTGGAGGTATTCTCGTCAACTGTACTTTGTAGCTTTAATTATTATGTCAAAATGAGGGGTACCGGTGGTGGTGAAATTTTCTCCTCTGACATAAACATGTGCAAGATACATACTGTAGATACATATACATAATTTATTTTTAACAAACAAACAGAAAATCCTACTTACATGTAATAATACAATTTGCTTTTGTTAATAATCATTATAATGACAGCAGCCTCCTTCTGGAAGTTGATTTTATTAAGAATGGTCTGGGCCTTTTTCAGGCTCGGTCTGTCACTGTGGATTTTCAAGTTCCAACAACAACAACAACAACAACAATCTTTTATTTCGTGCCCAGAAAAGTTTACAGTAGATAAATACATACAAAGAGAAACATTAACAATAAAAAAAATGAGCACAGCCACTTAGAAATAGCTAAAGCTAGTCGAGCTAAGTGGCTGGGCCAAGCGGAAAAAATATTGCAATAAAGTTACAGAGTATAAAAGATACACACACACACGCACAGAGAACACACAAGAAAAAGAAAAGTGGATGTGCATGCAGAAAGATGAAAATAAATTACATCAATGTACCAGTTAGGGGATAGGAGGGCTTGTAAAGGGGGTTATGTCTTGAGGACATTGCAGTTTTAGGTCAATTCTGTGCCAGTGTCTTTGCTCAATGTCTTTTAATACCCATACACAAAGTGCTCCTGTAAAGTGATGAAGATGATTTCAGTCAAATCTCATCAGGGAGAGAATAAAGCATTAGTTGAACCATTTTTTTCAAGTTTCAATCCATTTTCATCCTTGCCATCCTAGGCCTTAAGCAACAGCAGATGACAGGAAATAGTTTCAGTGCCTAAATATAGTCTTTAACCCATTCGCCCCTGAACTGCCCGTAACCGCCCGTGTACGACAACCCCCGAATTCCCTGAACCGCCCGTAACCGCCCGTAAAAATGGCCGCTGGATTCAGTCCATTCCCCTCTCCACCCTGGTGTTTTTTTTGTCTTTTGTTTTCACAGAGTGATTGATGGATAATTAACCAATCATTTGCCATCTTTTGCACATTTTTTGACAGATGATGAGAAGCACCACAGGGTCGGGTTTTTAAAAGAGCGCGAGTAAAAGAAATTCGCGAGAGTAATGGCCGCCCATGTCGATTTCGAGTCAAAGTTCGCATCACGTTTGAGAGAGTATAGAGATAATTCGATTTTTGATCGCTTCAGATTGTTGAACAGACCTTGTGAAAAACCTTCTGATTGAGAGTTAAACGATTTTAAGACTGAAAAAGACAATCCTAACCCTCAAATTGCCAAGCACTTCGTAGGCAAACAAACCGCATGGACTATCGATGAAGACTTACCTCTTTCATTTCATTTACTTACATCCAAGTACCGTGTGCTTTGCAGCAAATGTTTGAAATGAACTGTTTCTTGAACTGCTGGTGGTGATGCTTTTGTGGTGTTAAAAGTTTGTGCAAAGAAACGGATTATGTGCGACGATCGATTTGGATTGACAATCTCCATGAATAAAATTTACTTCACATCGCGCGGAAGCTCACGGAGATTAAACGGTAACCGTCTTTTTATTCAATTATTTACAGTTGCCAAATGATACTTTTTGTGTGCTTATTTTCTTTGTGTATAACTATTTACACCTATCGATCTGTGCATTGGTAGATAAAGAATTAATAAAGTAAGTTTGGGATTTAACTTACTTGTGCTTTACTTTGTTGATCGGACATGATCGGGGAGGCACGTCAGTTCAGGATATCAAATACGCTTCCCTGAAAGATTGCGGATTTGCCACCTTCTCTGGCGAGTACGATCATTTAATTTATTGTTGAAATTCAAGAATCGAAAAATATATGAAAGTGTGGGAAGCTGAAGTCCAGCATTCCCTTGTTTTATTAAACTTTCTCATGCTTGATGTGGAACTCTTCAGAACGCTCTTCGTGAAGTGATCCTCACCGAAGTTTCACTACATTTTTCTACGGTGCTTCTCGACCGGACTAATCTGAAAGAGAACTTGATGAAACAACTATCAGTAAAATGACTTTACAGTGCTGTTGATGTTTTTTCAACTGTGTTTATTACTTGAACTGCGTTTTTGTTCCACGTTTCACCGTTTATTTATCAGTGCAATTATCGCGCAGCGACGGAATTTTGTTTAAATCCATTGTTTACGGCTCTTTTCACAGCTTTTTCTTTCTCAAATTGGCATTATTTTTACATACCTTGGCTGCCCATTAACTTGTCGAAAAGAAAAAGTTTGTTTGTAAGCCAGAGTTTATCTCTGGTTTTACTGCGCATATGGTTTATTTTAGGCGCTCGCGTACGCTTATTTTCTGCCAAAAATTGCCAGGGAATTGGGGGGTTGTTGCGCGCAAAAGTCCCAGGAGTGAATGGGTTAATAAATAACAAAACTGGATCATTATTAATTTTTGGAATTCAATTGATGTGAAGAAATGTTTTAGCTTTTTAATGAGACAGCAACTAGCATGATTTTAAGCTCCTTTAATCACCACCAATACTTGTAACAGGAAAGTGTCTCTAAAGCTATGTGTAAACCTTTTTGGATCCTGCAAGTTTGTGTACATTACAGCTGCCATAGTAATTAAGTAGGGATCCCTATAAACATACATAATTATAGACGATATTACATGGCCACGTGGAGATACAAAATTTCTCTTCGAGTGTTGAAATTTTCACGAGTGAGCGCAGTGAACGAGTGAAATATTTTTTCAACACGAGAAGAGAAATTTTGTATCTCCAAGCCGCCATGTAATGTTCTATTTATTATATAAACACCAATGAAATACAAAACCATTTCACTTAAATAGTTAATTTTTGGTGTGAAAGGCGAGATTTATTATGAAGCCATAGCAATTACGGTGATATTTTCACATGTGAAGATAACATGTTATTTTCACATGTGAAGATATCAAGTTTTCACGCGAAAGCTCATCTGGTATTTCATTGGTGTTTATATAATAATATAATTTATTATACTGTTTAATCCTTTAAGCCCCAGTATCCACATACACATTCTCCAAACTGATCTCCATACATCTCCGTAAAGAATTAGTTGAGAGAATTTGTTCAAAGATCAAAGTATTTTCTCTTGGATGATCATTTTATTGATTCTCATACCTTATCTCTTTACAGTGTATGGATAATTGTAAGGAGAAAATTGATCTTGGATACTATTGGGACTTAAAGGGTTAATTTCCTGGGTAGTAGAAAAAGGGCTTCACTCCTAAAATTCCACATACATTTGTGGTTAAAGAAAAATCTTACGAAAAAATCAAATTTATTTTCGCAAAATTCCAAGAAACTATGAGATATGTAATGTTGAACTACATAAAAATTCAGTCGAAGAGGTTTCATGTGATGGTAAAACCATAAGATTTTGGCAAAAGAAATACGGTGGAAGCTCTCCTGAGCGGACACCCTCGGGACAGGCAAAAGAGGTGTCCTTAACTTGAGAAAAACATGGTTTTGTGATGATGGCCATAAATAGAGCTATATCCACTTGCAGGAATGTCTGTTAGAAGAGCCTCTGCTGTAAAAGTTAGTAACAAAAAATACATTATAAATCTTGCCATATAACTTTTTTCTGAACTGTACAACTGTATTCATTTTGCTTGCTTAAGTGATTGTCATCATTTTTTAAAAATAATTTAATATGTTTTATTTCTCCAGCACCTTCATGATGCAGGCATCATTCACAGGGTAAGCACTGTATGTATGCTCTGTAAACAAGCTGCTTTAAGATGCATCTTAGATAGATAGATAGATAACTTTATTTCACCTCGGGTTGATGAGGCTGATTAGGCCTCTAGCAAGATTATGCTAATTTGCCAAGAAAAAAAATTAAAATAAATAAATAAATAATATAAAACAATAAGAAAATTTGAAATTAAAAACATTACAAAATACATATAATTAGCTAAGTCTAGTTTATATTGGTAAAATTTACATAGATCTAACTGCAATCTTGAAATCTTTAAGTGATAGTTTATCAGGAAGAGAATTCCAAGCTTTTGGAGCAGTGAAGGCCACAGACTTAGTTCCATAACAGGTGGTGTTAGCTTTTGGGATGACGAGCTTGTTGGTGCCTCTAAGATTCTTAATGTTCTCACGAATAATAAACAAGTCACTTAAATATGTAGGAAGAAGGTTGTTGACAGCTTTAAAGCTAAGATTAACATATCTTGTATACGTCGATCAGCTAGAGTGTAACTAGTCCTTTCAGTTAATTCCCCAGCATATGTAGACGATCGGTCACTATAGATGTACCTTAGAGCTCTCTCATTTAGTTTATCGAGCTTATCACTGTCAGACTTCATACAATTATGCCAGGCGGTGGAGCAGTACATAAAATAGGACATGATGAATGAATTATACAGGCACAATTTAGTTGAAGAAGAAAGCATCTTTTTAAACCTACATAAAACATCCAGTTGCTTTCCTACTTTCTTGGTGATCTTAGTTACATGTTTGTCAAAGTGTAGAGAGTTATCAATAACAACACCCAAAAGCTCAAGGTGATCAACACATGGAATTTGTACATCATTAATGGTGAAGTTCAAATTAAGAGGGTGTTTGTTCGATAGGACTAGGGCTTTACATTTAGTAGGATTGAGTACAAGCTTATTGTCGTCAAACCACTTACACGCAAGGGCAAGCTCATTATTAATCACAGTCTTCACAACTTGCGGATCACGATCACAAAAACAGATTTGATTATCATCAGCATAGTTTGACAATTTTGCTCTCTTGATAACATAAAAAAGGTCATTGAGAAAAATGTTAAAAAGCAGTGGTCCTAGTACTGATCCTTGAGGCACGCCTTTGGAGATAGGAAGTACATCCGAAGTGACGTCTTCAATCTTAACATGCTGAGATCTGCCACGGAGGTAATCTTATAAAAGAACCAGACTGGAAGAAGAAATACCATACGCAGCCAGTTTAGCAAGAAGTAAATTGTGCGGTATCATATCAAAGGCCTTGCTCAAATCCATAATAACTGCACCGACAACACATTTCTTGTCTAAAGCAAATCTCCAGTCCTCAATAAGACGTAAGAGAACTGATTCACAGCTATAGCCACCTCGATATGCAGACAACAACGGAGACAAGATCGGATTAAAGTATTGAATAAGCTGATGTTCTAGGCATTTTTCAAATACTTTGTCCAATGCAACGAAGGTTGACACAGGCCTGTACATAGCTTTGTCTTGGGCGTCATTTTTCTTAAACACAGGACAAATCTCAGCCAATTTCCATTCTGTTGGCACTTTACCAGAGTCAATGATCTTGTTTAATAATGAAGACAGCAGATAAGCAAAAACAGCTGCACCAGTACGTAGAGCCTTGGGTGGAATATTGTCGTGACCAGTGGCCTTTTTTGGTTCGAGCGACTTCAAAATAATCTCGAGCTCAGGCGGAGTAACATGTCTAAATTGGAAAGGCTGGGCCACAGGGCAATGAGTTTGTATAGTAGAGATACTCTGGTGACTAGATGAGAGGTAATCCACGACAGAGTGCCGATTTATTGTACTATCGCTGTCACTTAATACAGATGAAAAATATTTATCGAAGACCTCTGCAACCCTGATTTATCTGTAATAAGTGTGTTATCCTCCTTCAGATGAATAGAATCCTGGCTGGTGGTACTTCTACAGTGCATATGGCTTAATAACACGCCAAAATGTCCTGGGGTTTCCCTTTGCATTATCTGCTGTGGTACGTAGGTAACTGGATATCAATTTTGGTCTCAGCAAGGAGGTAAAATTACGCTGGTTTTTATATCTGTCTCGATCTGTTGAATTTTTAGACTTGTTATGCAATCGCTTCAGTTTGTTCCGATGCCTAATGGCATCAAGTAACTCCGGTGTCATATATGGAACGTGTTCACGCTTCATGGTGCTACGTTTATTGGGTGCATGGACATCAAGAACATCCAATACCAAAGTGCTCCAAGCCCAGCAAATATCATCAACGTCGTCAAATATATAGGCAACATCAAAAGGAACCATACTCAAATCTTGACAAAAAAGCTCCGGATCAAAGTTTTTGAAATGCCTCTTGATAGCAGTTCTAGGGCAAGACCTTGGACGATGAGACCTCGTTACAGCATAGATAAGATGATGATCACTCAAGCCCAAGTCAAACACCCCAGAGGCCAAGAAGGAACGAGGTTTATTCGTATATAAGAATTACATCGATAAGCGTGCTTGATGTGGAAGTCACTCTTGTGGGCTGTCGAATTAAATTTGACAAGTTGTACCCCCATCCATAACATCCAATAAGGCCCTTCCTTCCTTGGAACTCTTGTCCGGTTTGGAGAGATCGCAATTTAAGTTGCCAAGAAGTACGATGTTATTGTAACGTTGGAAAGAACGAAGCAACAAAGTGTTGAGCTCAGGTTCCCAAATATTTTTCAGCATATTTGGCAGCAAATACGCTCCAATGATCAAGGTTCCTTTAGACGAATTTTTTTGAGCGAACTAAAAGAGAGATTGATTCAACATTGTTTCCTTCCAAGTCATTAATTCTATGAATGATGAATCCCCTTCTTGTATAGATGAGACGACCACCTCCAAATCGATTGCAATCCTTACGAAAGATTCTGAAACCCTTAATAAAAATGTGAATCAGGGAAAGAGTCATCAATCTTCGTTTCACTCACAACCACGATGTCAAATAAACCCTCTTGTATGAATGATTTCAGTTCAAAGAACTTAAATCCAGCAACACTGTTAATGTTTAAGTATGCGATCCTTGTGCTCTTAGAAAAACGTTTCAATGACGCAGCAAGATCGGAGTCATTTCGAGCTTCGTGTTGTTCACAACCAGTATTTTCAGTAGATTTGACATCCCAAATGTTAGTATTTGAGAAAGGGAGCTTTTATTTTTATCTGTATACAATGAATGCTCAATTGATTTTTCCCAACAAAGTTTGGGACAATTGTAAGTTTAGTTTCCTCATTATGTTACTGTATAATCATTGTGACAATAAGTCTTATACACTGCCTTTAATCTAAAGTAGTTTCATATTCATGTGTTTATACAGTGCATAAGGTTTGATATTCATTGGTGCTAAATAATGAGATGTGATGCTAATGTAATGCATACTTTTTAATTTGCAGGATCTAAAGCCAAGTAACATTGTGGTCAAGTCTGACTGTTCACTCAAGGTATTTGCTCAAGTTTTGTTTTTGACTCAAAATTTAACCCTTTAAGTCCCAATAGTGTCCAAGATCAATTTTCTCCTAACAATTATCCATACACTGTAAAGAGATAAGTTTTGAGAATCAATAAAGTGATCACCCAAGAGAATACTTTGATCTTTGAACAAATTCTCTCAACTAATTATTCTTTAAGGAAATGTATGGAGATCAGTTTGGAGAATTTGTATGTGGATACTGGGGCTTAAAGGGTTAAGTGGGTGTGACTGGATTTTTTAGGAGGGGAATAAATTAAATTTAAATAAATAAAAAAAATAAATTTTCATTAACAAAGCTATTAGTAAGAGATAACCAGGGCCCAGTTGTTCAAAGGCTGATTAGCACCTAACTCAGGGTTTAATTTAACTCAGGTTTTCTTTTGTTCAAAAGCATTTTTCCTGATAATTTTCTTAGTTATTTTTGAGAGCATCCAATTATCAACTTGTTGACATAAAGAATTAAACTGAATTTACTTTTTAAGCTTTCATATCTGAATGAAAATTTCACACTAACCCTGGGTTTTCATAACTTAGCTTTGTATAACCTGGCCCAGGGCTGTATTATATTGATGAGGGAGTTGTTTCAGAAATCTCCTACGGGAGATTGTACCTCCCATTGCTGCCTCGATTATAACAAAGTTTGAACAAACTCTATGAGAGCATTTTGGAATAAAAGTGTGTAACCACAAAGAAACAGTGGCAAAACATGCTATTGACATAATTGGCTAATATCTTCAGAAATGATGAGCTTTGGGAAATGAAGGTTCATCTCAATGGTCTGATTCCATTTGAAACTGTGTGTACGATAAAAGAGGGGAATTGCTTGTGTGGACTGACAGAAAGAAGAATTTAAAAGTCAATTCTGAAGAGGTAAGGATGTTAAGAGCTCGGAAATAAGTCTTTTGAGTGACAAAAACACCAATATTATTAATACATGTATTGTTATCATCAGATTCTAGATTTTGGCCTTGCACGCACTGCTGGTGCAGCTTTTATGATGACTCCATATGTCGTGACAAGATATTACAGAGCACCTGAGGTTATCCTGGGCATGGGTTACAGTGAGAATGTGGACGTGTGGTCAATTGGATGTATTCTGGGTGAAATGATCCGAGGCACTGTTATGTTTCCAGGGACTGATCGTATCCTTTTTGCAAAGTGGTAGATTTTTTTTAGGCCTCAGTATTCACACCTATAATACTCATAACAACAGAAACATGAACAGTGGTAAAACTTAAACAGTGGTAAAACTTAAACAACACCCAAAGGGGACTTACCTTGTGTTTACAAATAATTATGATAAAGAAAATACTAAAATATTAATAATAATAATAATAATAATAATAATAATAATAATAATAATAATAAATAAAATTGAAATTAAAACGTTCTTAGCAGCATTGAGTACAAATAATAATAATAATAATACAAAAATGCTTGGTTTTGACTAGAAAATAAGGATAATAATAATGCTAACTATTAAAATCCTATTTACAATTAATGCGCTTGAAGAAAAAGAAAAGATTATTCATTCAAAACACTATTTACAATTCCTGTCGATTTAAAAAGCACTTAATTTAGCTTAGAAAAGAGTTAATTTAACTAAGAAAAATTATTAGAACTATCAGCCTCTAATAATAATAATAATAATAATAATAATAGTAATAATAATGATAATAGTAATAATAATGATAATAATAATAATAATGAGAATGAGAATGTAAATTGTAGTAGTAATAATGATGATAATGATGATGATGAAGACAAAAGAAAGAAGGATAAAAAGTTGACTATTTATTGTTTACATATTTTGGGGCAAGATATTTATGCTTAAAAAATATACCAAGAAATAGGCAAATACTTAAATGAAGTAATGAAATAGTACTAATATTAAGCTGTACAACTACTAAAAAAGGGTTTTGGGGTAGTTGAAATGACTTGTGGGTTAGAACACGCTAGCTACAGCTTGCTCGATAGGCAGGCCGTAAAACTGACTTTCTTTGCACCCTTTATTTGTTATCAATTCTTTTCTCCTCCTTTTTAGCTCATGAATGACGTAGTCATGCAATGAGCTGTAGAAATGGACCGCGAATTCACTCGTTCACTCCGTCACTCACTCCATTCTGTTAGACAATTAATTTATGCATTAAAATTTGATTAAACGCTTCTTCCCGAACCTCCCCTACAAGGTATTCTTTATACCCACAATAATCCAATTCATTCATTAGGTGGCTCACAGGAGTCTTTGATCTGGTCGTAGCCAGTAAGAACCAAAACTTTGGATACTGTTGCACTAATGGGCATGAAGGCATCATGTTCATTACGGCATAAATACCTTGATGGTACTTACACTGTAATTTCGTGTTTTCGGCAAGGCAGTACATTGTATTTTGTGGGGTTTTCTTCTCGCGATTTTTATAGGCAACTACGCAAATTCAAGCGTTCTCAATTCTTATTTCTCAAAAAGTCAGAACTTTTAAAAATTTCTAGTTAAACTGTAACAAGGAGAACGCATAGTTGATTAAACTCAGTTTTCAGTGTGTTAACTTTATTTTGCAACAAAAGATATACAAAATGAAAAGTGCCACTAAAACCAGTTGATAGTGTGTGTATTTTTTGATACATATCCTGTATAATATTGTTCTTTTTTTTCGCATGTTATGATATAATTATATATTTAGTAAAATCCAATGTGATTTGAATTTCCTATATGAGTACTAGATTTCACCTGCTTGAATTTCGCGAGGGATTTAAAAAATATATTCCCCGGTCTTCTATTTCTTGATTTTTCTTTTTCGCGAAAAACGCGAAATTAAGCTCCCGGCAAAATATGTACCAATTAGGTATAATTATGTTAATTTGTGGCAAAGTGTTATTCTTGTCATAATTTTCTCTTGATATCAGTCATTATTGATCTTTCCTTGACCAGCATTGGTAGATATCGATCAGTGGAATAAAGTGACCGAACTTCTTGGTACGCCTTCAGAGTCCTTCCTAAACTTGTTGCAGCCATCGGTAAGATAACCAAGTTCACTGTTTCCAAAATTGTATGGTTTATCAATCACTTGCCATTGTATTGGAGCTAGACGCAATTAGAAGCAAGGGTGAGACAGTTGGTTAGTCCGCGGCCTTTGGTGCGCGAGGTCTGAGTTCCATCTCAGGTGACCTCACATCCTTGTTTCAACTTCCTTCCTTTCTGTGTAGCTCTGACTAGCTTTGCTTTCCCTTAAAATGGAGCATTGATAGAGAGAGATGGGGTGGGGGTGGGGGGGGGGGGGGGGGGGACTAAAATGGGTGCACCGTTGACCTCAAGTTTATCAGTTATTACTTTCACGAGTTACCGACGTAAAATATGGTTACTTTACCTCTTATCTTTATTGCATGAAATAGCTATTGTAGCGGTTACACTTACCTTGAAGTTGGTTTATAAAAAACTCCATCTCCATGTCCATTGGCTGTACTTAATGGAGCTAGATGTGTATGTCACGCTATTCGCTATCTATTTCAATTCAAATGCTAACGCTTGTCTTTTCGTCAATTGAATTCAAAAATAATTGTCCAGTTTTGTTATTGAAGGTAATTTTTAGGCACTGAAACTGTTTCCTGTCGTCAGTCGTTGTAGATGGCAAGGATGGACATTGATTGAAACTTGAAAAAGTTGGGCAAGCAACTCACGATTGACCCAAAACAGCCGTTTTCTCATGACATAGCCCTTAACTTCCCATACCTGGATACAGTATCTGATGAAGTTATCAACCCTTCTCCTTTTAACACTTCAACTTTTAGTTAAAGGGCGCTGTCCATTTGTCAGAACTGACCGGCCCGGGCATCCCGTCTTAATGAGAATTTTACTTATAATCAAAGCTATCCAGCCAGGTCGGTCAAATTCTAAATAGTATGCAAGAAAAAAATAGTTTTTCATCGAAAACTCTTGGAAAAAGCCGATTTCATTTCAAAATGACCAGTTCGGCTATGGTCTGGCCAGCCAGCATTGACTTTTGGAAAGCGTCCTAAGTGACCTTGCCGTTAGTCTCCTTCGCAGCCGTTTTTAGGCTTGTCACACAATGCTTCTCTCCAGGAGCGTTGCGTGACGAGCCTAAAAATGGCTGCGAAAGAGAGGTACCTCGCGTTGAATAGAATGTTATCAAACGTGGTCGTTACATTGCAGGTTCGAATGTACTGTTCCAGTCGACCCAAGCAGCCTGGGTTTACTTTTGAGGCTCTTTTCCCAGATGAATTATTTCCACCTGGCAACAAGCAGAAAGGTAAAAAGTACATTGTGATATTGTGTTTTACAGAACAGTGCGTATCAGGCTTAAAATGTAAAGTTATCGTCATATACTTACGTGCACATGTATGAGTGTGTTCTAAGGGAAGAAGTAGGTTGGCGAATTTCGTATGATCTTGAAAAATGGTTTCGGTAGTTGTTCGTTATTTGTTTTATCAGCAAATGGATGAAAAGATAAAACATGGACTCTTCGTTTTGCCGCCAAAGAAACCCCTTATTTGGAGGAGGCATCGTTCGATTGGCCAATCGTGTTGCCGTATGACGTCAAATCGAAGTATCTATTGACTATTCTATTGACTTCCAGAAAGTTCTCGGGCATGAAGTTTTTTCACCCGAGCGTTCGCTTGTTCACCCAAAAGCCACGCGCGTTTGTATCCGTTCGATAAACCAATCAGATTGCTCTATCACTGCTAAGTGTGATTACAGTTCTTACTACAGTAACAGTGACAACTTGTGCATATTTGTTTTGTTTTGTTTCTTTTTCCAGCTGATGAGTGCCGAGATCTACTGTCCAAAATGCTGGTTGTTGATCGGTCCAAGCGGATATCAGTGATTGAAGCCCTACACCACCCATACATACACGTGTGGTATGAGAGGAGCGAAGTGGAATCAGTATGTCATTTTTCTTTTCTTTTCTTTCTTTTTTTTGAATTTCTGCTCAGTTTGCTGGATCACATTGCACTTCAACTTGACAAGGAGGGGATAAAAGGAAGAGAAGATGGCGAGACGAGCGGCGGGGGGAGATTGTTTGAGGAAGGCGATTATTTTAATATTTTTATCAAAGGGGGGCGATTGTTCGTGGAAGGCGATCAATCGATGGACGGCTATCGTTCGAGGAAATACAGCATGCAGTTTTTCCTATAGGTTGTTGGAGTATCATTTTGTGTTATCATAACATGCGCAGTAAAGGCTAAACAGTTATTTTATACAAGCTCTACAGTTTCATGTTTTCTAATTCTAGACACAACAACCTTTGCCTGAATTTGTCACAATGATCAGATTGTATTTATTTATTTCTTTGTTTCTCATAGGTAATACCCAATAAATACGACCACTCCTCAGACGAGAAAGACCTCACGGTAGATGACTGGAAACGTAAGTATTTTTTTAAAAATCCGTTATTATTAATTTTGACGTTTGGTCAGCAAGTAAAATTTCGCACTTTTTCTTACTTTTACAGCGGTGTTATAAACGCGAACTCGTGCTTATCCCAGTCCCCCTGTTTCAAGTTTATCCTTATCGTTGGTGACCGGTTGTTCCGTCGACGGGTCGTTTCATTAACGGTCTTTTTGCCAAAGTTTTAAGTCGTTTAACTTGCGAAATACCCTGCGAGCAGAGTCTCCTTCGATCTTCCTAGATAAGTCCTCTTCCCGACTTATCTAGGAAGATCGAAGGAAACTCTGCTCACAGGGTACTTACGAAACGAAGCGAGCTCTTTGACACGAAAAAGTCTTATGCTCATGTGCATACAATACCTAGTTTTTAGAGTCATAATCAGGCGAAAGAAATGGGAAGGGGTGTTACCTAACGTTAGCGAAACTGCTTACGTTTTCAGCGAAAAGGACGTTGCCGAAACGACTCGTAGGCGAAACGACCGTAAATCCTATCGTGTAATCTTTGACCGTTAAGGAAATTATGTCCATATAATTTATCTTAGGTACAATCTACCGAGAAGTGATATCTTATAACAGTATGAATGAGATCCCGTCCCCAGTTGAAGGAAACGGCGAGATCAATGCCTCCTCATCCAGCTCAAGTATATCATCAGGTATTCTTTTTTGTTGTTGTTGTTGTTGTTGTTTTAATATTTCTTTTGGTTTAAGGAATGGAAAGTTAGTCATCCATATAGTCACAAGATGTCAATGAGTCTGGGAAAACAGCCGCACTTCCCTACGCCAGGTTCCCCCTGCAAATACGTCTGAGCAATGACTGCAGAAGATCCATACTAATGACGTGTCACTCCCCAGATCTGGGTTTTTTAACCAATGAGAAGCACTACCGAGATCTGCCGTGGGTGGTGACACGTCATCAGTATGGAATTTCTGCGCTCGGTCCTCAGACGTTAATCCGCGAGCAAACCAGTAAACAGTGGTGTTGCGAAATGTCGGTTGTTTTCTCAGGCCGGGAACCCACTGATTTTTTTTTTTCACACATACATTGTAATAGTCAAGGCGGAAGGTACTTTAATAGCTCACGTTCGATATATTTAAACTCTAACATGACTTGGAGGATTTAGGGTCAAAATTGCAATTCTTTTACGACTCCATTGTCTCGCAATTCCCAGAAGAGCCTTAAGTACAAAGAAAACCAAACCGATTATAGCAAACTGACCAGAAATCCTCGGAGTCATGTTAGAATTGCAACATTTATATCGAACGTATATCGAACGTGAGCAGTTAACGTGAGATATGCGGATGAAGCTGTCCTTTAAACACTCGAATAAAAGTTCTAATGGATAGAACTTTACTGTGTAGCTATTTATTCCGATGTTAAGTTTAGCTTTTGGAGTCTGTCGGTGGTTAAATCCTAAAAACTGACCATTCTTTTAAATTAAAGGTTCTTTCTTGTGGTGCTATTTATTGCAGTGTACAAGGTTGTTTTAACTTTGAAGTCTGTAAATGAAATCTAGTGACCATTTAAATAAAACTTGTATAGAAGTCGTTCTGTGTGTCTTTGGCCGTACTCCTTCAGTGTGACCTTAACCCTTTAAACCCTAAGAGTGATCAGCATCAAATTTCTCCTTGTACTAGCAATGCTTTGTTAAACAGAGTGGTCATGAGAATTAAGGACATGATCACACAAGATCTGTCTCCCCACTACTTCTGTAGTAAATGAATAGGGGCGACAAAAGAGAATTTTAATTTTGATCTTAGGGTTTAGAGGGTTAAGTTAACTTTAATTTCTTGGTCTCTTCGGTTTGTTTGTTCCACTTAACGTGTACTGTTAACCCTTTAAGCCCCAGTATCCACATACAAATTCTCCAAACTGATCTCCATACATTTCCTTAAAGAATTGGTTGAGAGAATTTGTTCAAAGATCAAAGTATTTTTTCTTGGGTGATCATTTTATTGATTCTCATAACTTATCTCTTTACAGTGTATGGATAATTGTAAGGAGAAAATTGATCTTGGACACTATTGGGACTTAAAGGGTTAATAAGGCTAAAATTGAACCCGTCTGTATTCTTCCGTAAATGAAATAACGTTCCTTGAGTTAACGTGTGACCTAAATCACATTTTAGCCGCAAAGTAAGAAAAACATTAAGCATAACAAACTAAAACTTAAACTATAAACTAAGGCAGGTCACTACACTGCAAATCAAAGGTAAATAAGACAGCAATTTAACTTAGAAAGAAAAATTCTACGAAAAAAAACAACAAACAAACAAAAAAACAATAAAACGAAAAAACAAAAAACGGGTATGCAAGTGATCCGTGCCAGAAAAACTAAAAATAGAATCATTTAACACTCTAACTTTATTAGATAAAATGAGTAGATATAAAAGGTGTGTAAATCCTTTAGGGATAGAAAGCGGAAAAAAGAAAACAAAACGTAAAAAGAGAGACACACAGGTTGGATCCGGAACTTTAGGCTCAAGGTTAGTAACTAAAATGAGTGAATAAATTAACTTAGGAACCTAAACGCAACCGCTAATGTATAAGCTTTGTGATGTTCGTCGTAGTTATTGTGTATAACGGAACTTCGTTTATCGGTTGTCTCACGATAGTCACTTAGGGTTTGTTTACATGTAGGTGGGGGACCCCAGGTAGGTGAGGTAACCCGCTTAGGTGGAATAACCCCCCTGTCCATATAATCTTTCATTTTAATTTGATCACGTTTACATGATAGGTGGGTTTGTTAACTTTATGTAGACGGGTGATCGCAACGTTTGGACCAGGTGCTGCAGGTCTTCATCACGCGATTGTACTGTGCGACTGACTGTTACTGTAGTAGTGACTGTTACAGATAGTCCTACTCAGTAAATCGACACGGCCAGACCAGAAGTACGCGATCGAAACAACGCGATCATTATCTAAGATTAGTATAATAGAGTACTAAAGTGATGATGTCATAAAAATTAAATTTGTGAAATTATGGGATTCGTCAGGATATTCTAAAAGAAAAACAACCAAGAGGCCTTCTTGCCAAAAACTAGCATTGTGGAGCAAATTGTCTCAGAGATATTAGCCCAGTTATGCTCTGATGACTCCATACAAATCCTTCTAAATTTAACTTGGGTCATAATGTTTAGACCCAAGTCAAAGTTAGAAGGATTTGTATGGAGTCATCAGAGCATAACTGGGCTAATATCTTAAAGATAATTTGCCCCACAATGCTAGTTTTTGGCAAGAAGGCCTCTTGGATGTTTTTCTTTTAGAATATCCTGACGAATCCCATGATTTCACAAATTTAATTTTTTATGACGTCACACTTTAGTACTCTATTACATTGATGATTATCAAAAATAGAGCACTATGATTGGCTAGGAGCTTTGCTTTATCCCGCTATAATCACCGCGCGGTGATTATAACATTGAAGGCTGGCAGTTTTCAAAATGGCAGCCAGATTTTTTTATGTTTCGGAGTCGGAAATTAATCAATAATTTCATTTTCTCGAATAATCATCAATGTAATTATACTAAAACAATAAGTCGCCTGAGGCGACTAATTGTTAAATAGTCATCCAAGTGGAATGGTTATGGAACCCATGAGACTTCTTTGTTATGTTTTTGTTAGCTTCTTTGGACCTGAAATTGCACAACGTTCAGTAAAACTCCCATCCTTTTGAACTGACTTACTGACCAATAGAAGCACAGCATTAATTTATTCAGTCTCAATTTTTGAACAAAAGCAAAGGATTGTACACGGCTAGGGAGCTTTCATCATAAGCTGCAGCACCATTGTTTTCAACTTGTTAACTGGCTTCCATAACCGTTGTACTCTTCTTTGATCTAGGTGAGATGAACGATAAACGAAGCTCTTTATAAATACAAAATTAACTTTGTCAGAGGTTTCTCTCTCATTCTTGAAAACTTATAAAATGGTGCAAAAAAAGAAAAGTCTGGTCTAATGCTTACGTCACACGCTCAATCTGATTTCAACTGATCACATCGATATTTTTCCCTTAATCTAATTGAGGGTTAGCGTAAGTTATCCCTTATCTGACCTTATAGTTTGTCCGCGTGACGTCGCGGTGGCCATGTTGAAGGAGTGAAGCAGTCCACTCGAAACTGAACTTTTTGTTTATATAATTAACAAATCGACCACAATTTTGCATCGTCTACACTCTTATAGACCTAGAAATGACGTCATAAAATGTTTAAAACTCAAGTGGAACCACGAGCCGTAGGCGAGTGGTTTCACCGCAGAGCTTTGAACATTTTATGGCGTCATGTCTATGGTGTATGGTGTATGGTGTATGGTCTATGGTCTAGAGTGTAGACCTTGGAAAATTGCGGTCGATTTGTTTTTTACAATAACATTTATGTTTAGTTTCCCGCGAAGTTTCTCGGAAAATGTTACGTCATTTCCATGGTCTATATTCTTATAGACAATAGCTCTCGACCAATCAGGGCGGTGATTTATTGTAAAAACAGTTTTCTTTGTCCAAGTTGGCAGTAATGGGCGCATTGTTATGATTTTTTCTTGTTAATGCTATTGCGCTCACGTTTCTTTTAAAGTACCAGTGACTGTGTGTTACAGAACCTATACTGCGCTTTCTTTTAGAATCCGACAGATGATACGAGGGGATGACTACTAACAAAAAAGAACAGGAGTGAAGTGCATTTCAGCCTGAATTATCGCAAGATGTAATTATTTATCTATTTGACCCAGTGGTGTGTATACAGAAACACGTGGCTCTTAGTTGGTAAGGCCATGACTGAACAATACTTTAAGCTCTGTAAGTAACACGTTTTTCTATGCTACCGTTTCTTGCATTTATAGATCGGATACTCCGTCTTTCGTGTTAGGTAAACCACTCCAGGGCTGCACTGAGGTGGCGTTGTAATGTTATACGTTATAATGTCGCGTGAGTCTCGTGTGTTTCAACACGCTTACGTTAATGGACTCGCGTGAACGCGAATGTTCTTGGGTGTTATTTTGTCACTTCTATGAGGAGATAGAGGAATGGAATTATCATCCCTGCAAGCCATGAAAAAATTACAAACGAAAAGTTGACATTATATTCAAGACTGGTTGAACCAGCAATAGTTACAGAATCTAATGATATAGGGTTCGTGTTTTAGTAAGGAACCGAAGTGTGCGTGGAATCTGACATATGCAGAAAATACTTTAACCATGTTAAAGGATAATTAAAACTAGAGAAAAGGGGGATAAAATGGTACCTGCTTCGTTAAAGTAATTAGAGATCTTAAAATTGTAAGCCGAGGATGACTACGAGAACGAGATTTTCTCAATAACAAGAAGTGCGCGCGTGTGCAGAAAGCGTCATGTTGGCGGGGAAACATGATAGCCATCGTCATTCTACTTACCAACTTTTATAAGTTTTGTTGCATTTTGCGATCGAGAGATGGCACAAAAAGAGTAAAGTGAAGCTTTTCCGAGGTGTCTATGTTTGAGAATGCACGGAACACACTTTAAGTCAAGTCTCGTCCTCCTACTCGTCTACGAGCTCGAATCTTCAGATCTCTAATATGGGTGGAGTTAAAACTCTATGCTCCCACGGGCGGCTTAATTTAGGTAGATTACTTTTGAATATGGTTTAACGGTAAACGAAAAGTTCGTCCGTGATGCGTGAAACACTAAGAAGTGCTGGGACTGTTTTCAAAAATCAGATTTTCTTCGGTTATAAGCCCTTCCTCAGTTGTAGCGCGTGCATGCAGGAACGGTGTAACCGAGGAAGTGAAGACCGGGTTTAGATCTTTCAATAGAGAGCTTTAGATTCTAAGACGAGAATGACTACGAGGACGAGATTTCCTCAATTAGGAACCTCAAGATCCGACGACGGCGACGGAAACGGGAACATCGCAATAACAATAGGTTTAATTAGCAAAACAACAATTTTGCACGTGCATCACGCTTTTTTGTACATTTCTTTGCCGTCACTGCACGACTACGACGTGAAAAAGCCTAATTTCACGATGTACAGAGAAAGTACACAAGCGACGACGAAATTTCCTCTCTCTTTCTGAACTTGGATGTGGTTCTTAGGAATTCAACTTTTGGAGGGTTCGTCTACATTTGACAAAGTTAGTGACTTGGAGTAATTGCGATGAAGATTGTAAGAATGCGAATTCACTTTTTCAGCGACGTTTTCTCTGCCGTCGCCGTCCTCGGATCTTAAGGTCCCTAATACTAAGTAGTGCGCGCACGTGAGGCAGCGTCAGTTTGGCGGGAAGACGCGGTAGCCGTCGCCATTCTACTACGGGTTTTAGCGAGAATGTCGTAATGGCGGAAACGAGTTATCAAATGTTGGAAGTCTGATCATTTTCCGATCGAGAGAAGGCTTAACCTCCATCAATATAGATAACAGTACTATCTTTCTAATGAAGAAAAGTACAGTGAAGCTTTCGTGGGTGTCTTTTCTTTGGGAACACGCGAAAAACTTGAAGTCACATCTCGTAGTCGTCTGAAGGTCTCTAAGGCCCGGTTCAGACGCCGAACTTTTCATGAGCCGAACCTAATACATTGAATTAAGTACATGAAAAGTTCGGCCTCTGAATCAATTAGGAACGCCTGTTTCTATTTGGAACGGCTCAGCCGTTCTTTTTGCCTGGCCCAGCCGGGAATTTCGCCTTTGGAGCGACTTTGGAACGGCTTTGATTCAGACGCCGAACTTTTCATGTACCGAACCTAATGCATAAATTATTATAACGTATTTTGTTAGTAGTTTGACCGAAATGAGCATTTTTCTCCTTTTGAATTTAGTTCGGCTGGAATTAAGATCGGCGACTGAATCAATTCAGCCGGTCTAAATAATTTGGGTCGGCTTTAGTTCGAATTAGGTTCGGCTCATGAAAAGTTCGGCGTCTGAACCGGGCCTAATAGTAGTAATTAGTGTAAGAACGATGGTTGTGTCTGAAAGATAAGTTGTTGTTATTCTGTTAACGTGAAGTCAAATTAAAGATAGTTATTTTTCATAATTAGTGTTACTTTAGAAAGAGGATAGAGGATATTGTGACCGTTTCAGTTATTAAGTTTTCCTGAGTAATAGTTATAGGTTTAGATAGTTCACATGGTCAGTTTTTTGACAGACAGACAGAGAGGACGTGGTGCACTTGAAAAGGTCGAAGTCGCCGGCTTAACATATACTGTCCAATTAGCGAGAACAAACCAGGCTGAAATAAATAGCACATTAGCACCAATTAGTTCCACTCGAATTGAAGCTGGCTGTAGTTATCTAAGCGCAATACGCCACTTCCACATTTTCCGTAGTGCACCAGATTTGCCCCCCCCCCCCCCCCCCCAATTTTTCATAACCTTTGTTTCTCATTTCTCCTAGGTATTATAGCTGTCCAAAAAAAAAATTAAAACAATGCTTATGCAAAATTTTGGGGGGAAAATATGGTGCACCATGGGAAATGTGGAAGTGAGGTATTGATCATTTTCATCGAGACCATAATGCATCTTGTTCTCCACTCCCCCCCCCCCCCCCCCCCTTTCCCCCAAAAAAGAGGTTGCATAACCATTGTTTCAAATTTCTCATGGGTATCACAGTCGTCGCAAGAGAAATTGAAGACATTTGTTATGCAAAATTGGGCGAGGGGGATAAACAAAGCGGCCTCTGATCTACGTGAAAATTATGAATGCTTGATTTTTAAGTAAATGCGTCCTTTTTCTAGTTACATTAACTAAGGTTATAGTGTTGCCTTTTTCCGCGAGCATTATTAAGTAATTTTTTTCGTAATCTTAAGTATTTTAATTAATCATTAATAAAGAGTGTAAAATGGCCAAGAGTATTGTTATTTTTCAGTGTTTTTTTTTTGCTCACTGTAAATAAATATTATAAAGACTGGAAATATTAGGAGATATAATGCGAACATTAAATAATGCACGAGTTAAAAGTTGGTTCCTTGTAATTCCTTGTAAATCTTGACTGTTGGAAAGTTCGATTTTCCGGACTTTTTTAAAACTCCACTTTTCGGGTCTAAAACCATTCTTTTCTATCCAGAATATAAAAAACGATCCTTAATGGTTTGATTTGCCAGTAAAACAGACATGATAAAAAGTTTTATTTTTTAAGAAAAGCCATGGACTAACCCCTCTAGAAAAATTTCGATTTCTTGGACCTTTTTAAAAACTTCACTTTTCTGCTCTAAAATTCTTTTCTATCCAGCATATCGACAAACAATCATCTTGGGCTTGATTTGCCCAAACAACACACATGATAAAAAGGTCGATTTTTTTTTACAAAAACCATGGACTAACCTCTCTAGCAAATTTAGATTTTTTGGACTTTTTTAGAACTTCACTTTTCTGGTCTAAAAAGCATTCTTTTCTATTTATTGTCTCAGTACAATTAGAAACAAAAATGTTTAATAATATTTCAGACCTATTAAAAGAGTGGAGGGAGAGAGTCAAAGTTATAAATGAAAATCACGAGCGCTGACAAAGCGAAGCAAATGTACATGTTGCACTAAAAACGGGAGAAAAGCTTGACCTCTGACCGAAGCACAACCAAATGCGAATTATGGTAGGCGCCAAACCTTTAATTATTCGGTAACTTCTCGAAACAATATTGGTCCGAAATGTGTATAGATTTTTAAAATAAAGCTGAATTAAAGTATTAAGTGTCAAAATGTCCACAAAGCGGTAAAAAATACAGCAAAAGTCACGAGTAATCGGTTCCGTTTTCTGAATTTTATGAAGCGATTTATGCCATTTAACGAATTAACAATTTTTAATCAAACGATACCCGCCTGAGACTGTGTTAGTTTAAGAGTCCATAGAACTTCTCAGAAGATTCCTCGGAAAGACCTCCAGAAGGAAATGAATGAAGAATTTTAACTTATAACTGTAACAATTTCAATTGCTGCTACGGCAATGAACGAAAACAACTGTCGAGCTGCCACAGGTAAACCAGCTTTCAGTTCAGTCAAGCAAAGCATGTCACGTCACGTACGTAGGAGGGAAGAAATTCTTCCACACTGTGTGCTTAAACATTTATGAAATAAAACTAGCTTTGGACTGTTTCATTTTTGCCCTCGCTTGAGGGCAAAGGTGCCTCTTCCGTCGATATGATCTTGGACTTGATGAGCAGGCGTTTTTAGGGGATTCGTAATTCCTCCCTCCCCAACAAACGAAAAGTGTAAATTTTTTCTTTGATCTCAACAACGTTAGCCTCAATTTTCTCATTTGCCCTTCGCTTTATTTACAGACTGGTATGATTTATGGTCTCAGGTAAGGGAGGAAATATGGGAAAATATGACTCCCCTGAAAATGCTACCAATGGAGGCTAAATGTTTGGTTGCCTCTTAGGCAACATATCAAACTCTTGTCATACATCGATGAACATTTGATATTCAGTGATCATACATGAAGCACTCGTTCACTGCTTATGCGTAGTTCAAGGCAGCATTGCTAAATTTGAAATGGCGGAGTGAGGTATTGAGGTATATTGACGAGTATTTACCAGTGTTTAAAGCTAAGAACAAAAAAATGAAAGGATAACCAGCTTTGTGAAATTGAAATTCGCGAGGTCGATAACGGATAACGAGAAGAAAAGGATCAAAATTCACTACAAAGGTTTTCGCGAAGATACAGATGAGTGGCGTGACTGTGGTTCTTTATTTGACCTCGAAGGATTTCACGCTGTAGTAAATTTCGAATTGATATTTCGGTCCGGTTTCCATCCATTCAACAACTTTGCCAGTGATTTTCCTCCTGCCTTGCTCGCTCGTCTTTAAGCCGTTTGCAGTACTGAAATCTTCTTTTTGAAGACGTTTAGAATACGGCTGTTAACAACAACATCGCTAACACCAGATTCTTCAAAAATTATTTTCACGACAGCGACTGTGGCGGACTCGTAACTGATTTCTGATTTCTGCGTGTTTGTTCTTCTTGCCATAATGTATAAATGAGAAAACTGAAAGAAATAAAATGTAGACCCCGGAAAGTTAATATTATAGGAAATTATTGACTCAAAACGCAAATCTGATTTTAACCTGACATTATTTTCACGGCTGGACGTATAGTACTTTTGTATCAATCCACATCCCAGGCCTCAGTATCTGTCTATCTGAGCCAAACCTTCAAACGGAGATAAAGGGCTCAGAGAAGTACGATAATATTGAATAGGCACACTTACTTGTTCATTTCGTGTCGGAATGAAGGAACCGTTGCTTCCCGTACCATCCGCATTGCCAATTGCTTTGCTACCCATTCACGCTTGGAAAACTGGCAAAAATCACAAGGAGTAGGATGTAGCTGTTTTGAGAGGCCATTTGACGGGCTCAAATCTGCTCTTTGTCAGACGTTTTACATATCAAAACAAAGGAAATTCGTTCCTCTCTTTGATTTTGGCGGTACATTTTCAATTCGCGCTTGCGTAAAAGAGTTATCGCCCAAGATACCTTGCTCAGTCGTGTTTTGATCACAAACGCTTTGTTAATTTTGATCGAACCGCTCGGGAAAATTGAAAAATGACGAGGGTAAAATTTTACTTTGGAGTCAGAAAATTAGCAAAATGGAAAGCCATGATATCATAGTTAAATATTCCAAAGGTACATTGAGTACTTTTAGTATACAGAATGAGCAGGACGATAAAATATCCGAAAATCGCACCCGATTTTAGTGAGGCGCCGAAAGGGGCGTGGTCGCAAAATTCAATTAAAGACTATTTGTACCCCTTGAGTTTCATATGATTCCTTTCAAGGGTCCGGATTTCTTGTCAGTGGAACTTGTGGAAGGCACAAGTGTCATAACTGGACCCAAGTGCAATAAAGGTCCATCTGTAATAACATTTGAACCCAAGTGTAATAAAGGTTTCATCTGTCACGACTGAGATAATATGAGACATGTCCACAACAGCCTAAACATATCTTAACTTAAAAAGCTGACATCACGGTTCATGTGACCAAACAAAACTACAAAAAAGGAACGAGAAAAAATACCATAGTATCTAGCAATGGCTCTCAGTTAATTTTTTGGCACATTTTTGTTATGAAACGTGCTTTTAAAAAAAATTCATCGCTCCAGAACAAATAAATTTTAAACTCAGTGGACTGATCTCTTACTACTTTTTCCCCTCCGTCTTCTTGTCATTTTCACTATTTCACTCACGACTGAATTTCAGGACTGTCAGTACTTTGCAAAATTAAATTCCCGCAAATAAAAATAACCGCAAAAATTTTTTCCGCAAAAATTTACTGCAGAGGAAATACTGTATTCTCTAACTTAAATTCACTACACAAGAATACAGCATACAATTGATCTCTTTTTTTTCAGAAACAAATACTTATGGGTTTCTGCGCGCACACTTAGTATTGCTTGAAAATACGTATTTCTATTGCACGTACTCAATAAGAACGAAAATATTATCAATGCTGGGTACTGGGTACTTTCTGAAATCGCAAAAATTAATCCCCAGGAAGAAAAAACAGTCTGTCCTAATCGCAAAAATTGGTTCCTGCAAAACACAAAAAATCGCTAATACGCAAAAATTTCGTCCCACACGGAATCCGTTGGAAAGATGATCGGTCGTTTGATCAACTGAGGGCTAGCTGGTCGTTATTTTTGTTTCTTTACTTGCGTCAGCTCAGGTTTACTAGATTACCTTTGTGATCACCAATAATTATGTTTATAATTCAGTGGCGGATCTAGGAGCGGGGCCCCCCTTATATTTAGACTAACCTGAGGCCCAAAGGGCCAAAAAAGATTTTTTCGAGACCAGAAATTTTTTATTGTTGGGGGGGAGGGGTCAAAATCTTGGTTCAGACTGTTGAACTTTGTGGTGGCAAATTACTTTTCCCCCACTAGTCACTGAGAAGGCAGAGACGACTACGTGTTTCTCAATCTGTGAAAGCCAGTCGCCGTTGGCACGGGAAATACATCTTTGCGAGCAGAGGCGAACAGATCATAGGAGGGTACCTAAAGACAATCACATTTTTTAATATCTCTGGAATTTAGTTTAGTGGCAAAAAAACATTAACGTCTCATTATATGTAAGACCCTGAAGAAGGAATGCCGTGCCCTACGAAATGTTGGTTAAAAGATTATAGACTACTGCAAGGCTGACACAACGTAATATATTTGAACAACAATATTTCGGCTGTCCAAACCAGCTTTCTTCAGGTTTAGATGTTACTAAATTATGTAAATGATTTTACAATATTATATTATGGAGAATGTTGCAATACATAGGAGGGGCGGAAATGACGTATACAAGGTATTTCAAAAAGATGATAAGTAAAAATAGGAATAAAAATAAAATTACAATTCATCACGTCTATTTAAACCGTGGGGCTCTAAGGTCCCTGCTAAATCTATAAGAAATGACTCTCTGGCTTTCCTGATTGAATCACGCGAGGAGTGGATGAGTTCAAGTGGGATTAGCTGCATTTCAGTGTGGCAGTGGTTAGGTTGAAAAAGAAAATGTTCAGAAACAGTGGTAGGTTTGGATTTAAAGTCAGTTTTGTCAACTGAGCGTCTATGTTCGTTAAATCTGTCTTTGAGACGTCGCTTAGTTTCACCTATGTATTGTAGATTACAGCGGTTACATTGTACCATGTAGGTTAAATTTTTGGTGTTACATGTTATGTGTGAAGTGATGTTACGGTTTCACCTGTGGAAGAAAATGTATAGTGTTTAAGACCGTTAGTAATGTAAGGACAAGTGGTGCAATCTTGTCCACAGCGGAAAGAGCCTGGTGGTAAATTAGTGCTGTTAGGAGCTGTGACAGCGGGTAGTTGCGCTTTAACTAAAATGTCGCGAAGGTTAGAAGTGCGTCTTTAAGCAACGATAGGTGGTTGCTTAAAAACGTCTCTGCAACGATCAGAGGAAAGTAATATATTAAAATGTTTGCGTAATATATTAGAAAAGTGAGGAAGTGCTGGGTTATATGTAACGACAAAAGGTATGCGGTTAATGGAGTCGTGACGGTTAGTTTGCAGAGCGTCGATGCGAGAAATATTAGCAGCTCGTAGGAATTGTGAGTCAAGGAAAGTGTTATTATATCCTCTTGCGAGGAGATAAGTTTTTAATTCATTAATTCGGAGTTCGAATGCAGCGTCAGTAGAACAGATGCGGCGTATGCGAAGAGCTAAGCTAAATGGAATAGATGTTTTAGTATGTTGAGGATGGCACGATGAGCTAAGAAGATGTTGGTGTTTATCTGTAGGTTTAGTGTACAGGTCAGTTTGTATAGTGCCGTTATGTAGAGATACCATTACGTCAAGGAAAGGAACGTTAGTAAATGAGTGACTACTTGTGACCTTGATAGTAGGATGAATATTATTGAGACAATCGATGAATATTGTAAGATGATCTATACCTTCAGTCCAAATCATAAAAACATCATCGAATAATCTCCACCAGGTATGAACATGGAAATTTAATGGAATTTAATCTACATGGTACAATGTAACCGCTGTAATCTACAATACATAGGTGAAACTAAGCGACGTCTCAAAGACAGATTTAACGAACATAGACGCTCAGTTGACAAAACTGACTTTAAATCCAAACCTACCACTGTTTCTGAACATTTTCTTTTTCAACCTAACCACTGCCACACTGACATGCAGCTAATCCCACTTGAACTCATCCACTCCTCGCGTGATTCAATCAGGAAAGCCAGAGAGTCATTTCTTATAGATTTAGCAGGGACCTTAGAGCCCCACGGTTTAAATAGACGTGATGAATTGTAATTTTATTTTTATTCCTATTTTTACTTATCATCTTTTTGAAATACCTTGTATACGTCATTTCCGCCCCTCCTATGTATTGCGACATTCTCCATAATATAATATTGTAAAATCATTTACATAATTTAGTAACATCTAAACCTGAAGAAGGCTGGTTTGGCCAGCCGAAATATTGTTGTTCAAATATATTACGTTGTGTCAGCCTTGCAGTAGTCTTTGGACTTCTCGTCGTCTATTTTTCAAGTTTTGGCTGATTAGATCTCCTGTGAGATCCAACGTACAAGCAAGTAGGATCTTCGTTCACGGCTTTTGCAGTCTTTCAAGTTTTTAAAAGATTATATATTCCCGACTGTAAAATCAGCCTTGCTTTTTTGTCCTAACATCTTTGCAGGGGGAGAGCCAGAAATTTTTTATTGTGGTGAGGAGGGGTCCAAATTTTGGTTCAGACTGTTAAACTTTTTTGTGGCAAATTACTTTTCCCCCACACCCCCTCCCACTAGTCACTGAGAAGCGCAGAAACGACTCTGTGAAAGCCAGTCGCCATTGGTGCGGGAAATACTGCTTTGCGGGCAGAGGCGAACAGATCATAGGAGGGTACCCAAAGACAATCACATTTTTGAATATCCCTGGAGTTTAGTTTAGTGGCAAAATGCAACACGCGTTTCATTAAAAGATTCAGCCAGTTAAACAGTGATATGCAATCCTATCGTTGTGAGAACTTTAGTTTCAAACAAGTATCAGGTCTGATGGGGGGGGGGGGGGGGGGTGTCCGGACTCCCCGGACCCTCCCCCTGGATCCGCCACGCGGCTTTGGTGCCCTTTGATATCCTTTCTACAGCATTCGGTAATTCGAACAAGGTGAGGCCGGTTACAAACATTTGAAGTTGAACTTGGAAGTAGTAATTGGAAGTAGATTTTAGTGCAAAGGTATTTCCAATTTGAATACCACCAATTTCTGGGGTTAAGAAGACTTGTTTTGGGTGCAGATCCCTGTGTTTCCAAGGGCATTTATATTCAACCACTCTTACAGGGCAACCATCAGAGCACTGGCATTTCTGAATATTGTCCACACTAGCACCAAGGAAAGGCTTGGATGGGGATATTAAAAAGCCTTTTGAGACCAGTTTTAGCTTGTGATGAGTGTGGCTTGCAACATGCTGATATGCCTTGCGAGCGCTAGCTTCATGTAACAACTCCCACTCCCTGGCATTTTGTGGTTCTCTTTCCTCCTGGATGGGAGGTGGACATGACTTCACAAGAGCAATTTCTTCCACCAACTTTTTTGCATTTTCATCTGGGTTTTTCTGAAGTGTTTCCTGGCGGGTAAAAACTCTTTTGCACTTTGAGGCTGTTATGAACCCTGTCTTATGAAGGTACCACTTTTCACATTGCCATTGCTTGGTGGTGGTTCTCTCAACCTGCTCTCGTTCGGTTTCACTAAAAGATAACAACTTGACAATTTCTTCTTCTGCGGTTTTGGGATCATTACTTAAAATCTCCAGGAGCTTGGCATTCATTATACCGGTTTGCGGCCGACTGTGGTCTGATTGACCAGGTTCTTCTGTGATTGTGTCTTCTTCTGGACTACCATAAAGTTTTTTAAACAGGGGCAAAATAACAGGTATATTTTTCAAGTGGCACATTCGTTTGGTAAACTTTCGTAGATACTCCTCATCTGATGGATTTGTATCTTCAGGGGCACGGACATCTGTTTCAATGTTTTGAGAGTAAACTTGCTTGCGTTTTCTCTTTTTTTGGGAAGGTTTTTTGCTTTTCTCAATGACAAGGTCTTTTAGTTCACACGCTTGCGTATTCGCTCTTGGTTTCCGAACCCAAACACACGGGCCACTCGTTACACTATCTTCACCACGAGTATTCAACAAATCCTCCAGAGCGTACATTGCAGCTGCAATATGCTTACATCCCCCATCTCGACCGCCTTTACACTTACATCGTGCTTGGAGTACACTGCCGCGGTTCGCACCTCTGCCCTCGACAATAAACCAGAGATCGTAATACTCCTTTCCGTCGTCCGTCTTTAACTTCATGAAAGGCTTCACCTTGGCTACGTAAACATGGACTCCCTCTTGTTTTAACTGAGTTGTAAGCAAGGATTCCACGTACCCGTCGTTGAATAATCTATAGTCATCAAATGACTTATAAGCGGCGAGTCCTTGTTTATCGTAATCAGTGGAGTGGTAGATTAAATGGTTAAAAATATCGAACAACCCGAATGGCGGAGAAGAGTTGAAGTTGTTTACGGTCTTCAGGGAAAATGGATCAGGAATTACCATATCATGAATGATTAATGTACCCGCGTCATGTGTTTCATCTTTTTCAAAGTTTGGGTCAATGGGTAAAACCATTCTTTCGACTGCAGAAGCGATTTCCACCAGCGAAGGTTTTAAGTATCCGCTAACCTAAACGCCGCGATCCTGTAAATATATTTTAAGTTCTGCCACATTCATGGCCTTGAAGTCGCTGCTGTTCTTCTGCATTGACATTTTGCCCCTGATGATACTCTAGTTTCGGGGAATTAAAGCGTAGAAAATATTTAAGCTGAGCGGGAACTCGTACTTCGCGTATTAGGAGGTGAATAAAAAAACGCATGTTCGTGCAATTTTTAAAGACTTTAATAGCGATTTGTGGTTCGACAACGTACAGTACGTGGGCAGGAATTGAACGGATGTTCTATTCGATATTCGAATTTTAAAGACTATAGGTCATGGAAAAAACCGGCTATATAAACGGAAACTTGAAATAGCGACTCGAAGTTCGTACACGTGGGTGAAACTAATGTCCGAACTTTGAGTGCTTGTTTACATCGAAAGTCACGTGACACTACACGTGAAAGCTGACGCTCAGAAGGTGAATTGCTAGCTATAAATGCACGTTCTGAACTTGAAACACAATCCTTATAAACAGCAGATAGAACAAAAGAAGTTCACAGCGCCCCTCAAGCAAAAACGGGGGGAAAAGTTATTCTTTACTTTAACTAGTTACAAAAGATACAGTCCTAAACTAGTTTTATTTCATAAATGTGTTAGTGCACAGTATGGAAGAATTTCTTCCCTCCTTCCCAAACGCGCGGGGCAGAATTACGTGACGTGACATGCTTTGCATGACTGCACTGAAAACTAGTTTGCCTGTGGCAGTTCGACGGTTGTTTTCGTTCATTGCCGCAAGTGAAATTGTTGCAGTTATAAGTTCAAATTCTTCATTCATTTCCTTCTGGAGGTCTTTCCAAGGAATCTTCTGTGAAGTTCTACGGACTCTTAAACTATCACAGTCTCAGGTGGGTATCGTTGGATTAAAAATTGTTAATTTGTTAAATGGCATAAATCGCTTCATAAAATTCAGAAAACTACGGAGCTGAGTAAGTGCCATACAAATTTTGTGCTCGATTTTTCCTCTCTCGACTTTTTTCTCGCCTTTAAGTTTTTTTCCCTACTTTTTTCTCGACTTTTTTCTCGCCTTTAAGTTTTTTTCCCGACTTTTTTCTCGCCTTTAAGTTTTTTTCTCGACTTTTTTCTCGCCTTTAAGTTTTTTTCCCGACTTTTTTCTCGCCTTTAAGTTTTTTTCCCGACTTTTTTCTCGCCTTTAAGTTTTTTTCTCGACTTTTTTCTCGCCTTTAAGTTTTTTTCCCGACTTTTTTCTCGCCTTTAAGTTTTTTTCTCGACTTTTTTCTCGCCTTTAAGTTTTTTTCCCGACTTTTTTCTCGCCTTTAAGTTTTTTTCTCGACTTTTTTCTCGCCTTTAAGTTTTTTTCCCGACTTTTTTCTCGCCTTTAAGTTTTTTTCTCGACTTTTTTCTCGCCTTTAAGTTTTTTTCCCGACTTTTTTCTCGCCTTTAAGTTTTTTTCTCGACTTTTTTCTCGCCTTTAAGTTTTTTTCCCGACTTTTTTCTCGCCTTTAAGTTTTTTTCTCGACTTTTTTCTCGCCTTTAAGTGTTTTTCCCTACTTTTTTCTCGACTTTTTTCTCGCCTTTAAGTTTTTTTCCCGACGTTTTTCTCGCCTTTAAGTTTTTTTCTCGACTTTTTTCTCGCCTTTAAGGTTTTTTCCCTACTTTTTTCTCGACTTTTTTCTCGCCTTCAAGTTTTTTTCTCGACTTTTTTCTCGCCTTTAAGTTTTTTTCTCGACTTTTTTCTCGCCTTTAAGTTTTTTTCCCGACTTGTTTCTCGCCTTTAAGTTTTTTTCTCGACTTTTTTCTCGCCTTTAAGTTTTTTTCCCGACTTTTTTCTCGCCTTTAAGTTTTTTTCTCGACTTTTTTCTCGCCTTTAAGTTTTTTTCCCGACTTTTTTCTCGCCTTTAAGTTTTTTTCCCGACGTTTTACTCGCCTTTAAGTTTTTTTCCCGACTTTTTACTCGCCTTTAAGTTTTTTTCCCGACTTTTTTCTCGACTTTTTTCTCGCCTTTAAGTTTTTTTCCCGACTTTTTACTCGCCTTTAAGTTTTTTTCTCGACTTTTTTCTCGCCTTTAAGTTTTTTTCTCGACTTTTTTCTCGCCTTTAAGTTTTTTTCCCTACTTTTTTCTCGACTTTTTTCTCGCCTTTAAGTTTTTTTCCCGACTTTTTTCTCGCCTTTAAGTTTTTTTCTCGACTTTTTTCTCGCCTTTAAGTTTTTTTCCCTACTTTTTTCTCGACTTTTTTCTCGCCTTCAAGTTTTTTTCTCGACTTTTTTCTCGCCTTTAAGTTTTTTTCTCGACTTTTTTCTCGCCTTTAAGTTTTTTTCCCGACTTTTTTCTCGCCTTTAAGTTTTTTTCTCGACTTTTTTCTCGCCTTTAAGTTTTTTTCCCGACTTTTTTCTCGCCTTTAAGTTTTTTTCTCGACTTTTTTCTCGCCTTTAAGTTTTTTTCCCGACTTTTTTCTCGCCTTTAAGTTTTTTTCCCGACTTTTTACTCGCCTTTAAGTTTTTTTCCCGACTTTTTACTCGCCTTTAAGTTTTTTTCCCGACTTTTTTCTCGACTTTTTTCTCGCCTTTAAGTTTTTTTCCCGACTTTTTACTCGCCTTTAAGTTTTTTTCTCGACTTTTTTCTCGCCTTTAAGTTTTTTTCCCGACTTTTTTCTCGCCTTTAAGTTTTTTTCTCGACTTTTTTCTCGCCTTTAAGTTTTTTTCCCGACTTTTTTCTCGCCTTTAAGTTTTTTTCTCGACTTTTTTCTCGCCTTTAAGTTTTTTTCCCGACTTTTTTCTCGCCTTTAAGTTTTTTTCTCGACTTTTTTCTCGCCTTTAAGTTTTTTTCCCGACTTTTTTCTCGCCTTTAAGTTTTTTTCTCGACTTTTTTCTCGCCTTTAAGTTTTTTTCCGGACTTTTTTCTCGCCTTTAAGTTTTTTTCTCGACTTTTTTCTCGCCTTTAAGTTTTTTTCCCGACTTTTTACTCGCCTTTAAGTTTTTTTCCCGACTTTTTACTCGCCTTTAAGTTTTTTTCTCGCATGTAAGTTTTTTTCCCGACTTTTTTCTCGACTTTTTCGACCGCTGATCACATACGTCATAGGCTCATTTCTGCACGTGGGGAAGCGAACAACATGTCTGACTTGATGGAAGATAGATAGATAGATAGATAAACTTTATTAATGTGTCAAGGCCACATAGCCTGGGAAAATCCCATACTAATTTGGGGACACAGACTTAATTAACACTTATTAACAGACATTAAAATATATATAAGAGTAATTAGAAATACTTAGAACTATATAAAATATTAACTCAAAGCTATATAAAATGAAATGATCATGATGAGCAGTTATCAGAATACTTAAAGCTGTATAAAATAATTATGAGGAGCAGAGGGAACAGCCCTTGCAGCCATCATCTATGAGCAGACTAATATCGTATTTGCGTATCCGTTTCCTAAAAATATTTAACGTTTCAGCTGATCTTACGTTTGGGGATAATTTTCCCCACAATTTAGGCCCAAGATATCGCAAGGAATGTTTGCCATATGTAACCGTATTAAAACTTGGGGTAGAAAAGTCTGACTGTCTTAAAAAGTAAGAAGAGTTATGATTATTAAAAATATTACAAATGTAAGTAGGACATAGCTTGTGCTTCACTCTGTACATTAGGATGCAAATATCCTGCAAGCGCCTGTTCATGAGTGTTGGTATCTGAGCTCTATTGAGTAATTGTGAGTAGCTTGAAAGCTTGTCTTTAAAAACCGCCCTCAATCCTCTTTCTTGTAACCTTTCTAGTTTTCGTGCGTCACTAGATCTACAAAAGTGCCAAACTAAATGACAGTGCGTAAGGTACGGTAAGACTAAGCTTTAATGAATTGTATTGTATTGGAATTTTGAATTTGGTTTGTTTGAGTATTTAACTTTGCTAATTAATAGATGCATTGGTTTCCCTTGGTTAATTGCTCCTTTGAAATATAATCGATTCGAACTTTAAAAATAGCCTGCCTGAACTACTTGCCACCGCAAGCTTAGAACTTCATTTTCTTGCTTTTAGGTTTGTAAAGTTTTACGTGAGAGAGGGGTAGAAGAAGACGTTATCGAAAGATTTCGTTCAGAGAAAGTAAGTAGCACAATGGACTTTTCATTTTTGTCAACCTAAACTACAGAAAACACGCAACGTTTCGATGAAGCCAATTCTTATTCCAACCAGTGAAAATTAACGGCCGACATTTCGTGTGGTGAAATGCCGGCTGTTTTCTCAGGCAATTCTTATTGAGTTCCCAAAGCTGTGACATATTTGTACCGCCTAAGTTCTCGAATGGAAGAAACTTTAAAACATACCCTGTGTAAATGTGATATACGCAGAATTTGTGGGTTAGTTCAAACACACTAGTCTATATAATTGCAATGAGGACAAGAGGTCGTTATACAAGTCATGTGAAATTGTCAAAGTGACCCAGACTGTCACGCACATTAAACCTAGCTAAATAATTACATACTCACAGCTGTTATGAAAAGAAAACCATTTCTGAATGAAGCTGAGTATTGCTGGTTTGCATGGTGGTCAAGAACAAAAGCATCAAGAAAATACACTCTATTATCATGTAAGTTCTATTGTTTTGACCCCGAACATAGCCGCCTTGTTTATACATGGTTGCAAACCAAGAATGGTGTGAACAATTTGGCAGATTGAACTCTGCAATCCTACTTTGATTATGGTCAATGATGTTGTATGGAACGACTTCTCAGAAAATTATGTTCTGACAATAGCATTATTTGCAAACTAGGTCACACTAAATTACTTTATCAGATCATCATCTTTACTTGATTCTTCAGTGTGGAATAACTTAAAAGAAAGAGAATAAAAACAGTTTTCATTATGTGATAAGTATTTCAAAATAACTGCCAGATGTGTGCTCTTAAGGGACAAGTTTGTAGAATATCTGAAATTCATAATAAATTCGTTACAATTGGAGAAGCTTGATGAGCTTTGACTTGCAACTACCGAAACCTACAATTAATTTTTTTGAACTTTTGTTCTTTTATTGGAGTGTAAAAGCTTGGAACATACATATGGAATAACAGTTCTTGCAAGCTATACTTGTGATACACTAAGACATCTCTTGCATCTTTTACCCCTGTTATTAGTTTCTATATATCCCTGTCGTTGATCCTAATAATGTTATTAGAGTAACAAATTTTGTGTTATCTGATAATTTTAGTTCACTTACAAAACAAATTAATTTTCTTTTTTTCTGAATCTTCGTAGTGTTCACCACAAGTTTAGTAAAACTGCTATTTAATTTTTCTAATGATACTTTGACCAGGCCCTGTCCACTCATATTCAGATATGGAGTTCTTTTTCCATTTGAACCTTGCATCCATAGGTAAATGGCTGCAATTACAGGGGTTTTTGAAAACTGTCCACATATATAGTGAAGTCCTTTGAAAACACAGGCAAATCATTTTCATGTGGACAGTTGAAAACAGTGAGAATACACTAGCTGTGGGTGTGTACTTTTTCAAAAAAGGGAAAAATATCAGTCTGTTTTCAAAAATATCCAGATATGCTTGAAAAAGACCTAAATTATTTAGCTGACCATGTTCTATTCATTTCCTTTGGTTTAGATGGATGCACCTGCAGTCTTATCTGCCCCAGAAGGGTTGCTTGAGCAGTTAGGACTTTCTAAGGCAGGAGATAGATTGAACCTCATGGCCTATTGCAAAACAAGTATTGAAAAGCCAGAGAAATCACAAGAGAAGAAAAAAGCACTACTTGAAGCTTTCCTGTCAAGAAAAAAGATGAAGAAGTCGAACCAAACTAAAGAGCTTAAATCAGTTGAAAAGAAGAAAGAGAAAATCAGATATAAGAAAGTTCAGCTTGGCTGGAAGCATTTCAGAGAAGAGGACGGTGCTTATGTCCAGGTCCCCTTATCAAAGGGAGGAGGCAGTCGAACAGTTGATGTTCCAGTTACCATAAGCAGATTTGAACTGTACCAAATGTGCAAAAGGCTTTTCTTCCCTGATGAACAATCACTGTATGGTAAAGCTGATGACATGCTTATGGATCTGGCCAATTTTAAAGATGAAAAGATTGGCGATACCATCACTGTTGGAGCTGACTGTACTCGCCCATTCAACATAGCAAACTACATGGAAGCTCACAAGATAAAAACAGTAAGATTGTACTTACGGTCCAAAAGATTAACAATTGACAGCGATGATGATCTAGACCATTCACCCTTTGATATCAAAGAGGTCATGCCACTGGTAGACTTGAACGAGGGGAGCTCATTAATTGGCTCATCAGAAGACAGGAAGGCTCTAAAAGAGGAACAGGATGAAGCATTACGAGTCTCTTTACTAACAGATGAGAAGAGGCATGATGATCTGGAAAGAAAGATTGATGATGAAAAACGCAAGGAAAGACTTCAGAGAGCCAGAATGGAGAGGGTACTTCCTGAACCAAGTAGTGGCTTTGTAACTGTGAAGATTAGGCACCCATCTTTAGGTTTACAATCAAGAAAATTTCCAACCCACACATTGATGAGCTCAGTTTACGATTGGGCAGGTTCTTTGAGTACTGAACCAGAACACTTCACACTAAATGATCCTTTAGGGAGAATGCTATCTCCAAGTACCGAACTTGACGACAGGTGTACATTGACTATGATTGAGTCTCAAGAGGGAACCCCTTCACTGCTGTCTTCCGATGATGAAGTTGATTTCTTAGGGTTTGGTCCAACAGTTGACACAAGTGATTTTAGTGGATGGTTTACAGAGTTTCATGAACCAGAATTTCAAAGAAGTCGAGATGCACCATGTTCAGCGTTTGTATTATGATTTCCTATTTACTTATGTAGTGTCTTTTTAGCACCATTAGTAGGCTTTAATAAAGTGAGTAGGGAGTCTGTGATGTTTGTATCTTAGGACTTGTGAGTGATAAGGACACAATAGGTCATGGACCCTTCAAGGAAGGCGGGCCTCTATGAATATTAACAAATTAATAATAAGACACCATAGGGTTCATTTTTATGGAGATGGTGTGATAGAAGATACAGGGCTCGCTCTCAAATTATTTTGGAAAAATATTGAGGATGCCATACATTTCAGGGTTATTTGAACTTCTTTGTTGTCATGCTCAGTAATATCAGGTAAGTTTTACTTTTAAAACAACTTTTTTCAATGGTGTTTCTCTATTTTTTTCTTAGTAGCCATACATCTGCTATGCTGGAAAGTCTTCAACAACCCCAACCACCATCCATGACTATCAGGTATTTCGAAACATATTTATTTCATATCCGTTGAATTCTAATTATAACTACGGTTTACATTCTAAAGTCTAGATTTGTATCACATATGTTCTCCTGTAATACTGCTATCATAACGTTCTGCATGCTGTTTTCAATGGCATTTCTCTATTTTTTTCGCAGTAGCCATACACCTGCTATGCTGGAAAATCTTCAACAACCCCAACCACCATCTATGGCTATCAGGTATTTCGAAACATATTTATTTCATATCCGTTGAATTCTAATTATAACTACGGTTTACATTCTAAAGTCTAGATTTGTATCACATATGTTCTCCTGTAATACTGCTATCATAACGTTCTGCATGCTGTTTTCAATGGCATTTCTCTATTTTTTTCGCAGTAGCCATACACCTGCTATGCTGGAAAATCTTCAACAACCCCAACCACCATCTATGGCTATCAGGTATTTCGAAACATATTTATTTCATATCCATTGAATTCCAATTATAACTAAGGTTTACATTCTAAAGTCTAGATTTGTATTACATCCTATCCAGAGGGGAGTAGCAAAACTGTTCTTTTTTTTTTTTTAATTCTCAGGTAAGCCCTGTCAGTGTGGCCGCCTTTGTCTCGCGTGTAGTGCACCTTCACTTTTTTTTTCAGTTTCTTTCCGGGAGCCGGCGTTTTTGTTACCATCTTCCCTGATAACGTGGGTGGAATCGTTCTGGCACGTTATTTCACAAGTTTGCTTGTTGTTTGTGAAAGAGCAAAAGCCACGATTTTGAAGCATTTCTCTTTAAACTTGCGCTCCTATCAGGAATAGCTAGGAAAAATAAACTTTCCAAGCAAGACTAGTCCACGATTGGGCTGCATCAACACAACGTAGATGGAGGCTGAAGTAAAATTTTCGTGAAAAAAAAAATTATAATAATAAAAATGTTATGCACCTCCGCCTTGGGTTGTACTTGAGATCTCAGGCGGTGTTTCTCGCAATACAGACATCTTTGCGGGTGAATAGCATATAAACTATTTTCTCATTGTACAGGTTCATCAGAATTCGAAGGGTCCAGATAATGTCTGATATGATTGAAGTGTTCAAGGATCCTTCAGTTGTGGAAGCTAGACTTAAAGTAACTATGGTCAATGCACATGGCCAAGACGAATCTGGTTCCAATGAAAATGGAGTGTTTAGAGATGCACTATCAGCATTCTGGTCAGCGTTTGAAAATTCATGCACTGTTGGAGAAGATGAACGAATACCGGTCATACGCCATGATTTTCAGAGTCCCGAATGGGAGGCCATAGCTAGAATCCTTGTAAAAGGATTTTATCAACTTAATTTTTTCCCTGTTAAATTGAATCAAGCATTTCTTATTGCCACCCTTTTTGGGGAAAGTGAAGTGTCACAGGAAGTGCTACTTAACTCGTTCTTATCTTATTTATCCAGGGATGTAAGGGCCTTGATTGAGCATGCATTAAAAGACAGTTTGAAGGAAGAACACAGGGTTGACTGGCTTGATTTCTTAGATAGATTTGGGTGTAAGCGAGTACCCAAGCCAGAACAAATCAGGGATACAATCTTAGAAATTGTTCACAAAGAGCAAATACAGGCTTGTCAGTACATTATCGATTGCTGGCATGAGCCATGCCGTAGTTTAAAACCGGTCATCTTCAACGTTACGGAACTTGTTAATGTACTAAATAGAGCTATCCCAACAAACAAGAAAGTGATCGATCTCCTTGAAGTAATCCCAGACCCGCAAAATAATGGCCAGAGAGATGCAATTTCCTATCTTAAACGTTACCTGAGAGGTCTAGATACTGAAAGATTAATGAAAGTTTTGCGTTTCCTTACAGGAGCTAGCGTCATATGCGTGGACAAAATTAATGTTAGTTTCACTTGTCTTGATGGTTTTGAGAGGCGCCCAGTTGCTCATACATGTGCACCTTCTTTAGAGTTGCCCTCGACTTACCGAAATTTTCCAGAATTCAGACAAGAAATGAACAGCATCCTAGATAGTGAATTTTGGGAGATGGATATTGCTTAAACTAGAGCCCAAAAGTAATGGCCAGAGAGAGAGTATCTTATCTTAAACGTTACCTGAGAGGTCTAGATACCGAAAGGTTAATGAAGGTTTTGAGCTAAAATCATATGCGTGGACAGAATTAAGGTTACTTTTACTTTCCTTGATGGGTTAGACCTTTCACTGGACTTCCCAGTAGATAGGAACGACATGGACAGTGAATTGGGGGAGATAGACGTTACTTAAGTTATACATGAGTATTTCGTTTAGTTACTATCACTGTTTCGTTTACTGTAGTTGCTCCAGTATAAAACATCTGTTGTTTGGCCCTAATTGGACACCTTTCCTTTTTGTCAACGCTTTAACAACAGTGCTTTTCCCACTCCCCCATGATTGACAGGTAATTTTTTAGCCCCAATTGGACAGTGTCACGTTTTTTCAGTACTCTTACAACAGTGATTTTCCCTTTTCTCTTCTAATTTTCTATTATTAAAAGCATTGCCATGTTGCGGTTTAAATGCATGAAGATTTTACAAGGGAAGTATCTTCTGAACTGTTAACTTGCATATGTTGTGTTTATCACTTGATTATACTGTAGTAAGTACATATATATTTTACACTTCAACGTATCATTTTTAAAATCTGTATCTTGAAACTGTTAAATAGCATTTTTGGTGAATTGAATTACCATTTCACAGACGCAAATGGTGTGAGGTGGGGAACTACTGCGGCCAATTTTGGACAGGTGTGTGCCGGGAAGGTTTGTAAACCTTCCCATTTTCTTTCCCTTCTTTTGTTAAGAAGACAGTTACAAGGTTCAGAGATGTGATTTCAACTTAGTTGAATGGTTTCCTTTGAACGTGAAGAAAAGTAATCCAGGAACAGGTCTTCAGAGCAGCGTAAGTCCTATACTTTTCGGGTACCTTATCAAGGGACGGCAATATCAAGAGGAATACTTTTTCTTAAAAGAACCGATAACCACTTTAAAATCATGCCCCATCCCATGACAGTTACCTATTCATATCTTAAATATGATAGTAGTTTCCCCCCCCCCCCCCCCCCCCGTTCCCCACCTCAATCCATCTGAAAATTGATATTAGTCGTTGACTTTGAGGTAACGTAGCTCAGTAATATTAAAAGTTAACTTGGAACTTGGGTGGCTAAGTAGGTGTCTTTCCTATCCTAAACCTTAACAGCCTTTGTGTTTATAAAGTGCTTTGTCAGAAATAAAGGACAGTTTATTTTATTCATAGATTCTGGTTAATGGTTTTATATTGCAGACTGGAGTACAAGCCCCACATCCCTGGAACAAAACGGAAAAAAAATTACGAGCACTCAAATAATGGGCAGTTCATTATTTACTGGGTTGGCCTAATCAGGTAAAACTGAAGTGGCCGGGCCTTAAACGATTTCGTTTTGAAACGGAGGCTTTCGATTAAATACCAGGCTTTGAAGTATTGAGATTCTTCTTGACAATTAACGAATCAAACGTTTATTACAAAATACGTACAACTATCGTACAAAGATCGCTTCTACAGTAATCGGACGGCTTGTTTCTGTTGACCGAGGAATGTAATGTAACTGAAAAACTATGTAAATATATATCAACATCCTAGCGTGCGAGAATTCTATTACAATGACAATAGGTTGCGATCGTCACTTCCTCTATTTACCAAAAAAACGCGGAGTCAACAATTAATTTCCCACTAGTTGGAAGTGAGAAATTAGGTTAATTTTCCACATAAAGGGTTTAACTGTTCTGAGGATTTGATGAGGTTGACTGGCTGGGCTCCCAGTGTCTGGGCAGACACCATGGTTTGCTTAGCTGCCTCTAGAGCTCAGTAGCTCACTAAATAGTCAAACCTACTCCGTCTGTCTCTCTGTTGTGAATTTTGCCCGCCCAGAGGAAGCCATGACAACAGAAACAAAGGGAACTTGCCTACCATTCTTGATCTGGCAGGGACCCTGGCAGATGTAAGAGCGATGTATCCCATCCTTATGATTGGCGTAACTAGCCTTGATAAAGCCTTCACTTCAACACGAAAGCTCTCTATTAAACAATTATTCGCTAAAGCTAAGTGATTTCCTGCTTTGAGCGTGTGTTTTATTTTCATACCTCAGGCTTGAAATATGATGACATGGCCCTTTTTTTAAAGCTTGAAATTGGAACTTGCAGCAGTAACCCATGCACTTGCATGTCGCTCTCTACTATCTGAACGCCTGGAACACTACTAAAACCCACCCCTCTACCCCCCCCCCCCCCAGCATGCTTACTGTAGTGACCGGGCAAGTCAGTAAACAACTAATGCACAATTTGTGCAAAAAATAAAATCTCACAAAACAGTAGACCTCATGTAAAACTATATTTTCTGAAGGAAGGGGAGACTTTTTTAGGACCAGATTATCATTATTGAACATTCATGACATCACGTGCCACTCCCAAAAAGAGAATTGCGCAATGATTAATACGTTTTCAAATTATTTTAAATATTTAATTTACAAGGAATCAATGATTAATTTCAAGTAGCTTTTGTAATACTGTAATACTTTGTTATGGTCATGCAAGCAAAGCTTATTGTTGTTGTTGTTGTTGTTGCGTCAGTTACTGTTAATTCTATAAGTTTAAAGCAAACCGAGGGAAAATTTAGAATTACGTTTACGGCAAATGGCGAAATTCCAAAAAGTTGACAGTTTCTCAAATTAGAAAATGGACAGATGAAAACTGTTTGAATCAATTTTTATGGATAAGCCTTGCATCGAACTACTTATTTTAGTGTAGATTTCATACGATGCCTGACCTATATACGACAAGTCAAATGAAAACTTCTCGCTCGCCGTACTCGTAATCTAAATCTCTATATTGTTGGTGCCATCTTGTGTTGTTGGGGTTTTACAAGACCTAGCACTTTATAATCTAGTTTGTGGAAATTTAAAGAAGCTAAGATACTGTATTGCTGTTTTTATACATTTCTCTGCGATTTGGCGGCTCACGTTTCGCACCCCCTCCCCCCTCCCTTTACGTCACCTCCTGGTTCTGGAAAAAGACAACATGCGATTATACTAAATCATCCATCGCGTAGAATGCCCGGTCACATCCGGGAATTTAACAGGCTAGAGCCGCATTCGAGCCACGATTTGGTCTTTAAAATATGGCGGAATAATAAGACAGAAGCGACTTTCGGAGTTTTTTGTCTCTGATTGTGAGTTACTCGTAACCAAATCTCAATGGGTACCACCGGAATATTTTTATCAAGAAACACCAAATTCAAGATCTCACCTTCGATTAATGCCAGCTTATCGGATTTCACTGGGTTTTTCGCGCTAAAAACCAACCAAAAAATCGCCATTGTTGTATGGATTTTCACCTGCGTAGACTTTTGCGGAACGATTACAACCAAAGTTTGCAAAAATCGCGAACGGTACCACCTGATATCGTGACATCTCTTGTCTGCCTTTAAAACCACCACAGTCTTTTAAACCAAGGATTGTGATAAAAACTGGGTTTTTTGTTTTCCTTTGAATTTGACCTGAGCCCGTGAGGAGTAGCCAGCGCGAAGAAAATTTCCAGAAAGCGTCTTTGAAAGCCAGAACAAAACTCTCTGAGTTTCGGCCGCCATCTTTTTTATTTTCAAACTTGTTTCCAGTACTCTTTGACCGTTTTATTGTTTTTACCTCATGTATGCTTCATTTAGAAGTGTCCCGGCTAAGAATGGCAAAATACTAACCCCTACCCGGACGGGAAATTTTTTGTTGACCTCAATGGACCCGGAATTCTACGCGATGAATGCTCTGGAGTAAGGTCGAGTACAAGATGACCGCATCTTCGGCTTTCTCAGGCATATCAAGGTTTTGTTCTTGCATTATAATCGATGCTAACTGAGTAAACTCGCCACAACAGCCACTTTCTGCATACCTATAACAGCATCTTTGCTCCGCAAGTTCAATATCATCAATGTCCACATCTTGTTTAAGGTCTGCTACTCCAGTGAGCTCTGGCACAAAATAAAGCATGTCCGGCCGACCACTTGGAGACTCAGCATTGTTTGTTGGCCGTATCTTATGCAAGTTCCACAATACAGCCACTTTATGAAGCTCTTTGCGAATGAGAGGCATGAAGCAAAACTTAAGACATTCCGCCTGTACTACATCGTTCGCGCAGTAAAGACCGGAGTCCCTCATGTCCTTGAAAAAACGGATCCACCAGTCCGAGCAGCCTCTTCTTAGAATACCCCACCAAGCCTCTATACGCTGATTGGCAACGGATTTTCCATATAAGAAACTTTTATCTCCAGCCCGATTGTCGTCCCCATCACGTCTAAAGAAGCGCTGCACAGCTGCAACATAAACATTCTCTGTTCCCCCATCACCACGTATTATCTTAGCAGTTCCACCGATTTGCCTGATAGTGTCCACAAAATACTGGGCTATGACAGAGGGATCATTGTTGGAGGGACCAACTTCTAACCACATAATTCTCCTGCTATAGCCGTCAATTGAGTAGTTATAAGAGGATGCCTTGTGCCTAAAATTCACCCCTGATTAATTTCTGTCATTTCCTGATTAACTCTGTCATCCAACCACTTAGTCCAAAAATGACAGAAATTAATCAGAGTTTTTTTCCATTTTTCCCAAAAATTTCTACCTAAAAAAATTAAAAACCATGATTAATTTTGTAAACTGTGGAAATTGTGGAAAGATAGAAATAATAGCTCGCCCTGCGGGCTCGCGGAAATGACAGAAATTAATCAGGGGTGAATTTTAGGCAAAAGTCATCCTCTTATAACTACTCAGGAGAGACTCTGAGTTATCTCAGACAGTGGGCGATGGTTGAATGACAGGGAGTTTGCAGGTTATTCAACTTTTATAAATTTTGGGGAGGGTGGGTGGGTCGCTTATAGATTTTTGAACGGTTGCAGGGGTTAATCAAATTCAATTTTTAAAAAATCTTCTATTCCATAATATTTCATTCTATGATTGAATTTTTTTATATAAAAATCTGGATTTTCGATTACGAGTTTAAAAAGTTCCGGATAGTTATAAACATCTGGGTCCATTAATGCTACCTGACGTTTTTTATTTGTTTGTTTTTTGATCATATCTCTTTTTTGTTTTTCCTCTTCTGTTAGAGGTTTTTCTCCGCTATCATGTTCATTTAGATCAATTGTTTTTACTTTATTGAATAGAAGAGTTTTTTTATCATAGTGATTATTAACTAAGTAATATTCATGTTTTCCAAATTCTTCATATTCAATTACTCCGAGTTTATTATCAGGAAAAAGTTCCCATTTACGTTCAAAAGCAATTCCATATCTATTGTAATCATTCAGCATTTTGAAGTAAAAATCAACGACGTCTTCAAAACCATCATAATCTGGATTAGCATCATTTTCTTTCCAATTGTTGTAGCTCGCCCTGCGGGCTCGCGGAAATGATGGAAATAGACGGTGAAAAGTCAAAAACAAGGCATCCTATTATAACTACTCTGTGGAGAGAGTGTGAAGTTTTGCAAACAAAATAAGAAATATTGATTAATAATTTAATCTTCATTTGGCCATTTAAATTTAGTAATATCATCATACTCTGCTTTTCCTAACTCTTTTAAAAAAGGTATAATAGCATCTTTTACTTTTCTATCTATAATATTGTCTTCAACTAGTTTTTCATAATTTTCATCATTTATATCTCTTAAAATACTATAAAAATAACTGATATCTGGTATATTTGGGCAATACTTAAATTTTTTACATAGAAATTTTAAGGTATTAAGATCATTTTCACTTATATTTTTATAATTATATTTCATTATATGCAATATTTTTAAGATTATTATGTAATTTAAAAGAGAATTAAAATCTTCTTCATTTGTTATTTTTAAGGTTAATAAGTATTTTAAAAAAGAATAATATTTTCCTTTTTCTACTTTAATTATTAAAGATTTTTCATTGTTTTCATCAAAATAATTAAACATTCCTTTTATATTTTTGTAAAATTGATATGTTATATCCCATTCAGTATTAAATATATTAAGAAACTCTTTTCTTTTATCTGAAAACTGTGAAACCATTTTAAAATAAGGTTTATATTATGACGTCAATACATTCCAGAGTTCCCTAGCAATTTCAATCGTTGAAAGCAAACTCAAAATCTATTTTCAGATTTGCTGGTTGTTAGGGAACTCTGGAATGCAGTCTAATGTTTTCCATGAAACGTGATGTTATTTTTGATGAGATCATAATCGGGGGTTTCCCTTCAAAAATAATCTAAACAAATACTAAAATGGAATATCAAAGCCCCGAGGACATAGACTTTATAGTTGAAGATGGCTATAAACATGATGAAGATCCTGATTATGTTCCTGAGAAAGAGGAATCATCCGATGATGATAAATATGTTGTAAAAGGAAAAGATTTTCAGAAATTAAGCAAAAAGGCAAAAAAACTCGGCGCCGAATCTCTTGATTATTCAAAGCGGAAAAATAACAAATACGTAGTCAAGCTGCCAAGTGGAAAGAATTTGCATTTTGGTTCGTCTCAATATCCAGACTTTTTAATTCACAAAGATAACGAGCGAAAAGAAAAATATCTTTCTCGGGCAAAGAAGATAAAGAATAAGAAAGGTGAGTTGACTTATGAAAATCCTGAATCAGCTAATTTTTGGAGTGTTAACCTGCTTTGGTCGGGAAAATAGAGTTTTGAGCCAGAAAAATAAAAATTGAATTTATGGCTTAAAGGTTTCAAAATAGTAATAAAAATGAGAATCAAGTCAAAATTGCCAGGTGATATAACTCCATATAAAGTTGGTGGGCTTATATTTCCAAGCAAATATCGTTATCAAGATTTGAAAGGAATAGATTGTGGTGCTGAAATTATTTTTTCAGATTTCAAAGACGAGAAAGATTTTCAATATTTTTTTAATGAAATTAAACCGATAAAAGTTATTGAAACATATCCTGAAGCAAGAGAAGAGATGGATGGTTTGTTTCCAAATTTAACAGGATTTTTATGTTATGAATTTCATGGACCTAATAATTTTAGACAAAAGTGTTTTAAATTTGCTGATAAGTTTTTTAAAAAATTTGAATATATAGAGATATAGATTATTGTTTTATATCAAATTTGATATAAAACTTTCACTCAGTCAGAAAATAAAAAAAAATGAAAATTTAAAAAAATAAAAATTCTTTAAATAAAAATGGATTTCCTTTTATCATTGATGTATGAAGAAATTTATACAATTAATAACTTAAATTTTGCTTCAAAAAAATTATATTTATTTACTAAAGAAATTGAAAGAAAACTAAGTTATATTTATTCACCGACTACAGTAAGTAGGATGTCGTTGATAAGACAGAATGATGAAGCAGTTATTGATACAATTGATAAAGTTGAAGAAGATATTTTTAATTTTAAAAAAGATAATGATGAATTTACTATAAAAGAAACAGTTGATGGGGCTTTTATTGAAGAGTTTCCTGCAATATATTATTTTTTAAATGAATCAGATGATATTTTTAATAAATATTGTGAATATTTTGACGATGGAGATGAAGACTTAGCTCCAGATGAAATCAAACAAAGAATTGCTTTTTTAGGATTTAATTTATGGAAAATTGGTATTGTACAGCCTGATTTACCAAAATTTTTTTAAACAATTTTTGTTTTAAGACTTTTACTATCTCTCAGCCAGAAAAATAAAAATTTAAATTTAAATTTAAAGAATTATATTTTTATAAAATAAAGATGGCTAGCAATCTTAATAATCTTTCTATTTCAGAATTAGAAAAGTTAAAAAAAGATATAAAAAAAGAAATCAAAGCTGATTATAAGAAAAAGTTGATTGATGATATAAATAAATTGCAAAAAGCAAGAGATAAACTTAAATCAAAACCCAAACCAAAATTCAAATCATTTGAAGAGTATTTCCAGGAGTGTATCAAGAATCAAACTATTCCTCCTGATACACCATCTTATCTGCGTAAATCACATGAAAGAGCACTCAAGGAATACGACCAGGGAATAGAAAAAGAAAAATCATCTTTGGAAGGATTTGCTAATAAATACATAGTAAAAGGCAAAACTGATATTACTCCTTTCGGGTTTTTTAAATCCAAAGCTGCTTATTTAAAAGATTTTCTCAGAAATCATCAAAATATCAAAGTCAGATTTGTATTAGTTTGCTGGATGGAAAAAATAACAAAGACAAGCAATGGAAAGAGTCTTGCCCTTCAAGATAAAGCATATTTTCATTCTGAAACACATATTAATCTTGATTCATCAAATGTAAAAGAAATACTCTTAAAGGTTTTTCGTTCTATTATTGAAAATATCACTATTTATCAACAAAATGGTAGTGGGTGGTATTTCAAGGAAATAGTTTATCTCGAGATTCACACTGCTGATTTTAACCCAATGAGAGGATCTAGTTATATTCAACTTCCAGATTGGATAATGAGAAAGAAAGCTTTATTAAATATCAAAAATAAAGATGAGAAATGCTTTTTATGGTGTGTACTGAGATACCTTCATCCAAAGGGTAAAAATGCTGAATTATTAACAGATTTGAGACAGCATGAAAATAGTTTGGTTACCAAAGGAATAAAATTTCCAGTCAGAGTAAAAGACATTTCAAAATTCGAAAAACTTAATCCAGATCTCCCAGGGATAAACGTGTTTTCAGTAAATGAGAGAAACAAGTCTTACCCTCTCCGAATGGCGCAGAGAGATCCACAGAAAACAATTGATTTGTTCCTCTATGAGGAAGATGGAAGATATCATTATTTACTTATCAGAAATTTTTCAAGATTATTCCGGTCTCAAATAACATCGAGAACGAATGGACAAATATACATTTGCAAAAGATGCTTTTCTCATTTTTCAAAAGAGGAATTATTCCAGCGTCATATACAATATTGTTCTTCCAATGAAATAGTTTCTGTTCGCATGCCTCCAAAAAATAGTAATCTTGGTTTTAAAAATTATTTTAAAAAACTTCCAATCCCTTTTGTAGTTTATGCTGATTTTGAATGCTTTACCAAATCTATAGAAACATGTAATCCCAATCCAACAGATTCTTATACTATCGATTACCAGAAACATGAACCGTCAGGATTTTGTTTCTATATCAAAGGAATAGTCCCAAATATTTTCAAAACAATCACTTTTACAAAACAGAAAGATAGTGATAACATTGCTGAAATATTTGTTTCAAAACTAGCAAGTGTAACCCAAAAACTTTACGACGATTTTTATCGTCATCCACAATCTCTCAAATTAACGGAGGAACAAAAATCTTTTTCCAAAGCTAAAATATGCCATATTTGCTTAGGAGTGTTAGATGATGATAGAGTTCGTGATCATTGTCATTTCACTGGTCAATATCGAGGAGCTGCTCATAACAGCTGTAATCTACAATGTCGAAAACCATTGATATTGCCGGTTATATTTCACAATCTTCAAGGATATGATGCGCATTTGTTTATAAAACAACTTTCTGGTCTTCCAGGTGAGCTTAACTGTATTCCATCAACTGAGGAAAAGTATATCTCATTTTCCAAAAAGATAAAAGTTGATGAGTATAGATCCAAGCGAACTGGAGAGATGGTTTCTTTGAATTTTGAAATAAGATTTATTGATTCATTTAAGTTTCTCCAAACCAGTCTTGCGAATCTTGTTGGAAACCTGCAACCAGATGATTTTCATAATACAAAAGTAATATTCAAAGACAATGTTGATCTACTTACTCGAAAGGGTGTTTATCCCTATGACTATATTGGTTCTCTTGAAAAACTATCTGAAACACAATTACCACCCAAGGAGCAATTCTATTCAAAACTGAACGATGAAGACATTTCAGATGAAGATTACAGTCATGCTCAAAATGTTTGGTCAACGTTCAATTGCAAGTCTATCAGAGATTACCACGATCTTTATCTCAAATCAGATGTTTTGTTGCTGGCTGACGTATTTGAAAACTTTCGTAAAACATGCTTGAAACACTACAACCTTGATCCAGCGCATTATTATACTTCACCTGGTCTGGCTTGGGATGCTTGTCTCAAAGAAACGGGTCAACAACTTGAATTGCTGCATGATTATGATATGCTGATGATGTTTGAGAGAGGTATCAGAGGTGGAATAACACATATCTCAAAAAGATACTCGGAAGCAAATAATAAATATATGAAAGATTTCAATCCAGACAAGCCTTCAAAATATATTCAATATTTGGATGCAAATAATCTTTATGGTTGGGCAATGTCTCAATCACTTCCAACGCATGGTTTCAAGTGGATGCCTAATCTCACAAAAGAAAATGTATTGAATATTCTTGAAAAAACAAATAACAGCATGAATAACACAGACAAGAAAGGTTTTATATTCGAAGTTGATTTGGAATATCCCAAAGAACTTTGGGAATCACATAACGATTACCCACTTGCTCCGGAGAAGATGAAAGTTAACGGCGTTGAAAAACTTATTAGTCATTTTAAACCACATAAAAATTATGTAATTCATTACCGTAATCTGAGACAATGTCTTGAGATGGGATTGAGAATTACAGCTGTTCATCGAGGGATATCTTTTAATCAAAGTCCTTGGATGGAGCCGTATATCAGAAAAAACACAGAACTCAGAAAAACAGCGGCTAACAGCTTTGAAAAAGACTTTTTCAAATTAATGAATAATTCCGTGTTTGGAAAGACGATTGAAAACATTCGGAAAAGACAGAATATAATCCTTGTTGATAATCGAGCAAAAGCTGTAAAATTAACAAGTCGACCTAATTTTGATAGAGCGACAATATTTGATCGAAATCTTATTGCTATTCACATGAAGAAGACTGAGGTGTATTTTAACAAACCAGTTTATGTTGGTCAAGCAATACTTGATCTGTCAAAAACCCTGATGTTTAATTTTCACTATAATTACATCCAAAAGAAGTATGGGCATAAGCGAGCCAAGTTGTTATTTACTGATACAGATTCTTTGATGTACGAGATCCACACAGAAGATTTTTATGAGGATATTTCAGAAGATATAAGATCTAAGTTTGATACATCGGATTATCCACAGGACCACAAGTCTGGCATACTCACAGGAGTCAATAAAAAAGTGATTGGAATGTTCAAAGATGAAGTAGCTGGTCAACAGATAACACATTTTGTAGGACTTCGTCCTAAACTGTACAGCTTCAAAGTTGAAGATTCAAGTACTACTAAAAAATGCAAAGGTGTGAAAAAAAATGTTGTGAAAAAACAGATTGAGTTTGATGATTATGTTGAATGCTTGTTTTCAGGTGAAAAACAAATGCGATCGATGAATATCATACGAAGCGAAAACCATAAAATTTATTCAAAAGAAGTCAACAAGGTTGCTTTGAGTGGAGGTGACGATAAAAGGATTTTGAGAAAAGACAAAGTGAATACGCGGGCATTAAGATAATAAAATTTAAATAATAAAATGCATTATTCAGAGAAAGAAATACAAAAATATATTGCAATATTACATAATTACACTAAACCGCCAGAGAAGGAAGTGAGCAGAATAGCTAAATGCTGTAATTGTCAAAGAGATGATTGTTTTACCGTTGTTTCTGGATATAAACTTTGTGAAAATTGTTTTGTAACAAATGGTCATTTTTTAGGCTATTTTGATCAAAGAGAATATGAACGATTACATTTTAGAAAGAAAAGTATTTATCAAAGAAAGTATCATTATGAGAAAAAGGTTGATAAAGTAAGTAAAAATTTAAAACTGGATGAAGAAGAAAAATATGAACTGTACAATAAACTAATGGAAATAAATGACAACGTCATGGAAATATTAAACAAACAATTTAATAGAAAGAGAATGATAAGTATTTTTTATCTTATGAAAAAAATACTGGAAGAAATGGGAAATGAAAAGTACAAATTAATTAATTTAAATACTTCTGATCAAACTCTGGCATAATATGAAAAGTGGTGGGAAAGATATAAATCACTCAACCCCTCTGTGAAAACACCAGTAAATAATTCCAGTTAGATAACCAAGTACTTCAGATTTTAATGGTGAGTTTAATACATAAACACAACCTCGACCAAGTTTGTAATGTTTCCAAAATTCACGAAAAGCAAGATTAAATATCAAATGATTAGCTAGCGTTGGTGAGTTTGATCTGCAATTATGTCTGAAGTCTGATAGTTTATAAATAATTTGATCCAAGTTTAGTTTTTGTGTGAAATACTTTGCGTAGAGAAACTGGTAAACAAGACAAGCTTTAATAAAGTTATCAGAGTAAAATTGTGTTTTAAAGGAAGGAAAGTAAAAATTAACATAAGCAACAATTGACTTTATCATTTCTATATTTATGTTTATATAGAAATGAAGAAAAAGATAACTAATTCAAATTTATATTTGTAATAATCTTTTTCTTATCTATCTCCAAAGGTGCTTTCCATTTCTTATTATATTTCTTTGAAAATCTATCTGCCAAAGGAGACTGATCAATTATCATTTCATCTATCAATTTCATTCGATCAATAAACTCTTGTTTGTTAAACTCATCACCTCGAAGAGCTGATCGCAATTCAACCAGTACTTTCTCATATGTTGTAAATGCAATCTGAGACATTTCAATCTTTTTCTTATAATTCTTCATTTTTGAAACAGAACTTACTAATACCCCAACACCATTGATAACACCCAGGATTATTGGATTGAGTGTTATTCCTCCAGCAATAGTTCCTATCACAACTAATCCTCCTCCAGACAGAGTAAGTGTTTCATCGAGAAATTTATACCTTTTAAAAGATTTTTTAAAACACCAGTATTTCTTGTGATAATGTTTATAGAAATCTTTGAGAGTTTTGATGTCTGATTCTGATAGTGTGTTATCAATGTGATTAAATTCAAACAAATCCTTCATTTATTATTAAATTATATAAGTTCCATTTATCTTTTCTTGAATCATTGATCTGTGAAATTGCTCAGAGTCAAAGTCGTAAAAATTTGGAGAAAACATCATTTTACTTAAAACACCACTTTCAACTGTAAACTCAAATTTTTGAGAAGTGGAGTTATTAGCGGATGGTAGAGATAATATAGATCCGTAATTACTTATTTTAATTTTTGTAACATTTGGATTATAATTTTCTGTCAACCATAAAATAATATATTTTTCATTAAAATCACTTGGCATCGTAAAACTTTGTGATTTATTATTGATATTTAAACTTACTCTTTTTGATGATTTATCATAAAATATTTTTAATAAAATTTGATCAGTACTTACATTTTTTTTATTTAGGGTAAAATTCTTATTTTCCAAATGAGAAAAAACAATACATAAAGTATATTTTGTAAAAACACTAAAAGGAAAAAAATTAATAGGAAAACCACTAACATCTAAACCATTTTTTTTTACATCAACTAGGTTTCTATTAGGTATACTAACATGATCATGAAAAGAAGTAATAACTACTCCATATACAGCTTTAGTTAATCCATAATTATTTGCGTCAGTAAAGTCAAAATATTTTTCACAATATTCTCTATAAACATTATTGTTAGTAAAAGGTAGTATCCCATTTACCATTCCAACTGTTGCAGCACTATTATTTTTGGTTTTATCGAGAGTAATGTTTAATATCTTTTTATTATTTGCATTAATGTCAACATTGTATGTTACTTCTGTTTTTTTAATGTCAAATGCTTTATGATAATCATAAACTTTATCTGGGTCGATATTACTAACTTTGCTCATAATACCATAAGCAATAATGTAAACTCCAGAAAACTGTAATGGATACACAGACAGATCATTTCCATTATTTGGAATATTAACCAAAATGTGAATAAAAAACCTATTACCAGTTGTCAACTTCTTAAAATTAATTATGACTCTATGGTAATACATAAATTGTGTATTTTTTAATGAATCGATGAAACTATGTTGAAGTTTTTTTACACTAACATTCCCAAGCTGCAATCCTTGTGAAGTGTTGTCATCAACACTTATCTGGGTTTTATGCCATAGCTGATAATCAATGTTAAGTATTTCTAAACAAAGAGTATAGTCAGCTCCCCCAACTAATCTGAAAAAATTGAGTCCCATCTTATACTTATATCCACCTTGAAAATTTTTCAATATAGTTGTATAAAGAACTTTATGATTATAGTCGTGAAAGTTTCCTTTTTTGGTTGATAAGTCTGCTATCTTTTTTGGAATAAAACTAGTTCTAGTATCTATTTCATCTGTCCATTGAGTTGGACTTGACATCAAATAAGCAAACTCATCTTTGTAATGACTTGGTTGAACTTGGGATTGGTGCAGATGGTCATCAACATACTTTTTGTTTGCTGCATCATTATCTGAAGCGGGATCTTCAAGATTAACTATTTTATTTCCATTAAGATTAAGATTTCCAGTCATTGGGGTGCTACCATCTTTCTTGAAGAAGGGACTAAGATCTGGGGGATTAGTTGATTTATCATCCACATACTTTTTGGTTGCAGCATCTGTGACATTTGTTGGTGCTTGTAAATTGGTTATTTTTTTATTATTCATGTTCATATGATTAGTCATCATATTTGATCCATTAACATGGAGATAAGCTAAATCACCATAAGCTAATGGTATTGGTTGTTTGGAACCAGTTGGATTTGGAATATTGTAAATTCGATTGTTATTCATATTCAAATTTCCTGTCATTGGTCTTGTTCCATCTAATTTTAAAAAGACACTTCCATCGATTTTGGAGTCGTCCACATATTTCTTATTTGCTGCATCATCATTGTCTGTTGGTGTTTTGAGTTTTGTAATGGAGTACTGTCTTTTCATATCAATATTTGAATCTACTGTTATTAAAGATGTTTTTCCACCGCCAGAATGGGTATCAACATATTTTTTTGTTGCTGAATCGGTTTCTGATGTTGGTGCTCCAACATTTGTCAGTTTTTTTCCATTCATATCATAATTTCCATCTGAAGTGAGATTAAAACCTATACCAGGAGCTCCTTGAAGTCCTTTGGCAAATTGATAATGATTAGAAGAATGCTCGTTAAATATTCCCATCTTATTTATTATTTATATTAATTTGGAGAAGGTTCCTCCTATCCAATAAAGTTTTTTGATATGGTTTTCTTTGGTTTATCGACATAAAGAAATGAGAATGGTTTTTTAGTTGCCTCTTTGTAAATACCTTTATCAACTCCCAATTCTGATGATATTCTGTTTGCTTCCCTGGATGAAGGAAATTCATACAAACAGTAATGAGAACAATTCAGTCGAATATCTTTGGGAGTTTTGTAAAATGATTGACTCAGATAAATCACTGAACAATTTTTATGTCGACCTTGAATAAAATAATCTATGATTTGTCTCTGATTTTTATCACAGACATAATCATCAAATATCACAAGTTTTTGATTGTCTTCATAACCCATTTCTGTTACTGGAGTTATTTCATCATTATTCACATTAAGTATTTCATAACCGAGTTTATGTGACATCTCTCTCATTTTTTGGATTAGTCTCTTGTACTTATCCTGCTCCAAATTACGAGCATAAAGATAAATCTCATCATAATAGAGCAGACGTTTCATTAACATATGATAAAGCAAATTAGTTTTACCACTTCCACTATTTCCACAAATTAACATTCGAAATGTATGCGATGGCATGAAAGGAAAAAGCTGTTTGAATTTTTTATCGCTGTTATCATTGCAATCATAATTTGGTATTTCCATTTATATAATTATTATATAAATGGATATTGAAGAATTAAAAAAACTTGCTAAAAATAAGATTGAAGCTGAAGATCTTACCAAACAGGTAAGACAGCAAATAAAAGAAACTACTTGGGCAAAACAGAATATGAGAGAAGGATTTACTGAAACATTCGAACCTCTGATTTCTAAGTTTGAAGATCCTGGTGAGGACTCCAAAAAACAAAATATATTCACTCAAAACCAGAAAATGTTGAAAAATCAGTTGGCTCTTACGGAAGGACTCAAAGCTAATCAAAAAGCTATTACAGATGGATTTAGTCAGTTTGAGAGATTAGCTGATATGCGAGAATTACCACAAATAGAAGAAGATAATCAAGAACAAGCAGGTACTAATCAAACAAAAAAAACTCCTATAACTTATAACCTTGAAAAAAATTTTGAAAAAAATGAGTTAGATTATTTAAATAATTTTAATTATCCAAGGCCAAATAATTTTGTTGATGTTAATCCTAGAACACTAGAAGAAATTTATGAACAAGTAAATAATGAAAAAACTATAACGGGTAATTTAATTGGAGCTTTGAAAAGAACAAAACATAAAACAGAAGCTGAAGAATTAGAACTTACTGCTTATATACATCAACATAAAATATTAAGTAAATATAAAAATATCCTTAATTTGTATTTAAAATCAATTGATCTAAAAGTAGGAGAAGGTCGAGTCCAACGAGGACGGGGTATTAACTTCTCCCCACAAGAACTACTTCATAGACTTGAATTACTCAATGGATCACTTACCGCAGGAAACAATGGTGTATTGCCTGAATACATTAAAATAGCTCATCGACTTAGGGATCTCGGAATTATTAAAAATAAACAACTTAATACACTCCTGAGAAAAATTATATAAATATAATATAAATGAATGAAAGCGCTATTCATATTTCTTCTGTCAAAAGAGAAAAAATAGGAACAAATAAACCCCATGATTTCTTGATTAAATTCAATCCTCCTTTGAAACTTGATCCAGAATTCAAGCATTTTCTAGCCTTGGACAGACTGTCAATGACTTACTCTTGGTACAACATCAGAAGTAGTTATGGAAACAATAAAATCAAATACACCCATGATGGGACAACATGGCAAACAATTACCTTTTCAGATGGAATGTATTCCTACTCAGATATAAACGATTACATTCATCAGTACATGGAACAAAAGTCGCATCACACAACAGACTCCAAAGGAGTAAAGAATTACTCAATAAATCTGTCTTTCATTCTTTCCACATATCGAGTGTTGGTGTCACTTGAGGGTGATTATCAACTTGATCTGAGAGGAACAGATTTTGGAGAACTCATTGGATTTGATAAGAAACTCATTACTAAAACTGAATATGGAACTCGACTCCCAAATATTACAAAATCTATTGACTCCCTTAACATAAACATAAGTGCTATAAAAGATTCTGTTGTAAATGGAGTAAATACAAACACAATCGCCGTTATTCCAACTGATAATCTTACAAGGTCATATCCATTCACTTTCGAACCAAGGAGGACACTGTTCTGTCCTGTAAGTTCTAATACTATTTCTGAAATGCATATAACAGTAAATGATTCACTCGGTCATCCTATTGACCTGAATGGTATTGATTGGTTTATGACACTGCTACTTAGGCATACTGAAGATAATGTAAATATATAAATAAAATGATGCGACAATCAGAGTTTAAAAAAAAATATGATCCTGATACAGGAAAGTATACACGAAAACATATATATGGAGAAGGAATAATGGATTCAGTAAAATCTTTTCTTGGTAAAAAACCGACAAGAAAAAAGGTAACATTTGCACCTCCACCCAAACCAACCCCCACTGCAACTAAAAAGGCTGGTGATAAGATAGTAAAAATGCTTTCTAATGAAAATCCAACACCATCACGTAAAAAGCAAACTCCAATAACACAACAAGAAATCAACAATAGAGTACTTCAAATTTTATCTGGATCTGGAAGAAAAAAATAATATAATTAATAAAATAAAATGAAGTCTTTTAGAAATACAAAATATCTTGAGAGATATGAAGATGTTGTTTTTGATCTTGAACAAGCGCTAGATGTAACGCCAGCAAATAACGCCCACCAAAAAAAAGTAGGTCATAAATTTATAGCTGATAACACAGGTGAGGCTACTCCATTTGATTGGTATAATGCAAGACTTTCAGTAGATTTTAAAGTTAATCAACTAGCGAATAACGCTGCTATTGATGCAGATGGAGATAATATGGGTATTGTAAATGGTTCTAGTTCTCTCATTGAAAAGTTAACTATCCTGGCAAATGGACGAGATGTTTATAGTTGTAATTACGCAAATCATGTAATCAATATTAAGAATTTGCTAGAGTATAATCCCTCTTATGCTGGTAGTGTTGCAACAAATGAATTTTATCATCTTGACACTTCACGTAATGCTAATAGAGCAGAATTTGCTCTCAATGCAACCCCAGTTGTAACTGGAAGAAATGCAAATTACAACAAATGCTTTGCCCTGAGAAAAGTTTTACTGGGTGACTCAGGAACAGTGCGATGTGAAATTCCTCTGAACAGATATTCATTTTTTGAATCTCTTGAGGATAAGCTGCTTCCAAATACAAAAATTGAGTTAAATATTGAAATAGAATCGGATAATAATATCATCTGGAGAGCTGGAGGAGCAAACTGCAGAGTTATTTTAACAAGATTTCAACTATTTGTTCCAAGGTTAACATTTAATTCAGAAGGACAGAAACTTTATATTGATAATTACCTTAAACCTTACAAATGGACTTATCTTAATGAAGTAGTAGAAAGATCAAATAATAGACAACAACAAACAGGACAATTCAGGATTACAAATGGTATTTCAAAACCACGCCATGTTTTTGTTTGGGGAATTAACACTGCCAATATTGCTAATCAAGAACAAAATCCATTTTTATACAATACTTTTAATTTACCAAACAATGCTAACATTTCTCGCTGCTATCTTGAGGTTGGAAATGGAAATGAATACCCTGATATTGCCTTTAAACCAGCTACAGATCCATCAAGAGTTTTCAGAGAAGTAATGGGCTATGTTTATGCTAATAACGATTTTCAAGGAGGCACACTTCTCAATAGATCAAATTTTGAGTCTCTTTTCCCATTTGTTTACTTTGATCTCACAAAGCAAAAAATGGATATAAAAGATGGAGTTACAAAATTATCTTTTCATTACGAACTAAGTGCTAATCCAGACAATGATTATAATATTTACGCTCTTGTACTGCATGAGAGAGAAGCAGAAATAGAACAGCAAAGTGGAAAACTACTTCTCAGAGCTTAAAAAATTTTAATATAATATATTATATAAATGACAACTTATATTGAATACGGGGTAACGCTTACAGATGGGCAAAAGTCAAAACTGTTTAGCGCAATTAAAAATAGATCACCTTTGACACTTCGATTAAAACATTCTCAACTTCAAGGATCAGATGAGTTAATGTTGACCCAAAGACAGATTATGAAGATACAAAAATCATTGGCAAATGGAACAGGATCAGACTTGAAAATAAGTAAAACACAGATTACACGTTCAGTAAAACGTGGTGGAAACTTATTCACTAGTTTAGTAAGTCTCGGTTCAAAACTTCTTCCTTATGCAATGAAGGGAGTAGCCAAAGTTGCTCCTGCTGTTGCTACTGGAGCTGCAACCGCATTGGGAGAAATAGGATTAAAAAAACTGTTTGGAAAAGGTATTACAATTCCAAAAAAGTTTTTCCCATTTTTACCTACTTTTGCAAATGAGTTTACCCAAGCACAAATAGACCAGATTAACAAAGTTTTTAAAACAGGAGGTCGACTTGTTATCAAACCAACTCGACAACAAATAGAAGGAGGATTCCTGGGAACACTTGCATCTATTGGAATTCCAATGGCAATTAGTCTGCTTCCAAAACTGTTTGGATCTGGTTTACAAGTTGATAGGGGATCATCTAGTAATACTAGAAGTGTTTATGTCCCAACCACACAAGGAGAAGGTTACTATCCACCCCCCTTTTATGGTAATTGGGGAAACCCAATAGGAATGGGGGTAAAAAAAAAGTCCAAAGGCAAGGGTATAATACTCGGAAAAAACAGCCCATTCAACTCAATTCCCATAATAGGCTCCATTTTGTAATCAAACCTTTATCCAACTTTGCTCTCATGGAATGGGTAAAAAAACTTGGTATTAAACATCTCAGAGGTATTTACAGTCGAGACCGTTTGCCAAATAAGATAAAAAAAGAATGTGGAATAATCAATCTTGATGATATTCAAGGTCCTGGCACTCATTGGGTTTGTTATAGAAACCTGGATTCAGTTGTAGAGTATTTTGATCCATTTGGCTTGATAATGCCAAGTTTGGCTTTGAAGTATTTTAATACTTCTGGAAAACAAATTGTTTATTCAATGGATGAAATACAAAATCGCAACACTGTTCTTTGTGGTTACTGGTGTCTTTACTATTTGTTTGAGAGACAAAATGGAAAAAATATTCTTGATGTAATACATAACCCTCATTTTGATAATGACAACAGCGATTTTATAAAAGCATATTTTGGAGGATAGATAAAGATTATTACAAAAATATAAAATAAAGTTTTTTATATTTTAAAATAATATTACAAATAATTATTTATTAGTAATAATATTTTTCATTCAAAGAATAAATATAAATTTTATATTTATTCTGAATCCACTGGTAAATTTTTTAGCTTTTTAACATTCTCAACTTTTCTTCCCAATTCTTTAACATCTTCAAGTATGGAACCAAATTGCTCATAAATATCAATAAGTCTAAAAAGTTTATTCTTTTTATCAGAATTTATTTTCACCCAAGAGTAATCTCCTCTTATTAATTTTCCCCACATCTTACATTCACCAACCATCAAAACTCTTGAAAGATCTGCATTTTCTTCCCGTAGAACCTCTAACTCATCATTTATTTTTGTCCTTAATTCTTGATTAAATTTTTTGATAGTTTCAACATCCATCTTTTTTTCTATCACTGACCATAATTTAGATTCCATTTATCTTTAGTTTATACTAAATCACCACCAAATAGTTCTTCTCTTAAAAAACAAATTTGATCTTCAATAGCATCTAGCCTTTGTGTTATATTTCTTTCAAGTGTGTTTAACCCATTTTGATATAATTCCGTTAACACATTTAACTTTCTTTCAATTGCAGTTATCTTACCTGATTTATGAGGTAAAGTTAAAATAGGTGGTGGTTCCTTAGGAAAAAACAAACCATTTGCCGCCCTACGAATACCAGTTACTTTTTCACTGTCCATTTTATTATAGAATATATTATTTTTCAAAAAGAATTTCCCTTTACTATCCTGCATAATAAACCAGACTCTTCTTTTATTTCCATAAGAATCTCAAATATTTTCTTGAAACGATTATCACTCTTTATTCTTGCAATATTAACATATTCAAAACTCTCATTAAGCAAATTATATATCTCATTAAGTTCACTTTTTACTGAATCAACCCTCGCCGACATTTAATCTAAACATTATACTAAATGAAAGAATCATATTGCATTAAAGATAAAATGGTAACTCCTTGTACCGAACCAAGTGGTTACCAAACTGATAAAAGAGGAAGAACACAATTCTTTTGTCATTGTGCGGTTTGTGGAATAAAAAAAGTCAGATATATAAAATCAAAAAACTAATTAGCCCGTCTGAGAAGGCGGGCAATCAATCTGGAGGAGATGTTTTTGACACTGTTGTTGGAACAGCTGCAGATGCATTTGTTGAACATGCTCTTCCTTGGATGGGGCGTAAAACAGTTGAAATGGGAAGGTATGGAGCAAGTGAATTAATGAGAAATAAAAAACTACAAAAAAAGGCTGTAAATTATGGAATTAATAAATTGACTCCTTTTATTCAAGATTCTGTTGGATCGGCAATGGATCAACTGTCAACCAAAGTTAGGCCAAAGAAAAGGTATAAAACTAATAGACCTGATTTGGATGGGGCTGGTATTGATCCAATGACTGTTGTTAAAAAAGCACCAGAAATTGCGATGTCCACTACGCAAGAATTGATTCCATCTTTGAAACCAGTTTACACCCGGTATAAATCTGGTGATATTATTAAGTCTGCTTTTGGATCGGATCATGGAATTACTTCTGGTAAATTCTGGAGAAGGCCAACAGCAGCAGAAGAAGCCAAGATGGGAATAATAAAAAAAGGTTCTAATCCTGAATTATTTTTTAAATTTGAAAAACCTTCAAGAAGAATGAAAAAGACAAGATTTTTTGAAAACAACCCAGAAGCTCTGGAGCAGATGAATAAAATTATTTCATCCAACCCTGATACATGGCCACAGATATTAAGAACACAGTATGGAATGCTTGTTGATGAACACTTTTGGGAAAATAATCCTCTAGCAAGTTATGGAAGTGGTATTGATATTCATAAAGCCATTTTAAAAGTCGCTCCACGTAAAGGATTTACACTTCCTGGTCATAAGTATACTGGCCCCGGTAATCCACTGGAATCTCAATTAAAATATGATCCTCAAACTGGTGAGATACTAGAAATCTATGAACAACCAACTGGAAGAACAGATGCTGTAAGTATGCAACACGATGTTGATTACTCTGTCTGTGCTAACAAACCTACAAACGAACAAGTGAAATGTAAAAATGAAGCAGATAGAAAAATGATAAAATCATTAGATACAATTCCTTGGAAACAGAGACAATGGGGTCATTCTTTAGCAAGAACAATGATTAATACAAAACAGAAACTTGGGCTTGGTCTTCAAAAAAACGCGCGTCGGCGTTGAGGAGTGATTGGTCTCAACAATTAGCCGACGAACTTCACAAACCAATCACAAGAAACTTTCAAAAGAGATCAGTAATCTCAAACGCCCGTGATGAAATCTGGGCTGCTGATTTGGTTGAGATGCAAAAGTTTAGTAAGTGGAATAAAGGGATTAAGTATTTGCTGATGGTTATTGATGTGTTTAGCAAGTATGGTTGGATAAGAGGATTGAAAGACAAGAAAACTGAAACTGTTAGTAAAGCATTTGATGATATTTTTGAAAGTGGTCGTAAACCAAAGATGTTGTGGACTGATAAAGGTTCTGAGTTTATCAGCAAACATTTCAAAGATTTTCTGAAAAGTAAAGATATTAAACTATATCACACTGAAAATGAAGAGAAATCTAGTGTTGTTGAAAGATGGAATAAAACAATGAAAAATAAAATGTGGAAGATGTTTACTGTGAATAACAACACTGTTTACTTTGATAAGTTGGATAAGTTAGTTAATGATTACAATAATACGAAACATTCTAGTATTAAAATGACACCTGTTGAAGCAAGTAAAAAGAAGAATGAGAAAAAAGTTTGGTCGAATTTGTACAGTGATTCTATTTACTTAAAACCTGGCAAACCAAAGTTTAAGATTGGAGACCATGTTAGAATTTCAAAGTATAAGAGAAAGGTATTTGATAAAGGTTACACACCAAACTGGACAGAGGAGATATTTGTGATTGATAAAATTAACCCAACAAAGCCTGTTACTTATTCTATTGTTGATCTGATGTCTGAATCAATAAAAGGATCTTTTTACGAACAAGAATTACAGAAAGCAAAACAGCAGACTTTTAGAATAGAAAAGGTTATCAGACGAAATAACAAGAAAAAAATAGCATTAGTAAAATGGAGTGGTTATCCTGATAAGTTTAACTCATGGGTTAGTTTCAAGGATTTGGTTAATTTTTAATACAAAATTTGTATTAAAAATCTTAATCAGTTTCTTCCTCCTTATCAGAAATAATTAAATCTTCAATATCGCCAACCTCAACAGTCTCATCATCACTTTCACTCTCACTATCACTCTCTTCTTTGATTGTCAATAAAGATTCTCGAGGTTTCAATGGTTTAACATAACACTCATGAACTTTTATTTGTAAAGATGTGACAGTCTTACTCATGAATATTCCTTCTACTATCAATGCCATTTTGACATTGCAATACTGATCAATATATTTAAGTGGATTCAAAGCTTTTTTCCCCTTGCCATTAAAAAGGGAAAGTATTTTCTTTGACTTCTCAGAATAAATAAGTTTTGCATAAAGAACTGGTGCGGCTGACTCATCTTTTCGTGTTTTCTTTTTTCCCTTTTTATCAGTATATTCTTCCTGTTTGTAATAAAAAGGAGAAGACAGGGATGATGCCATGCCAGATCCATATTCACTTTCAAGATGTTTGCAACACATTTCCCTGAGATTATTAATGGAATCAAAAAATGCTTTTTCCTTTTCATTTGGTTCACTATCTTTGCCCCATAGACAAACCGGAATACTATAACCAACTAACTTTCCTGTTTCTTGGTTCTTCTTTTCACTTACTCCAAAAGAGAAAAGAAGAGGAGTTTCAATTACCAAAGCTCCTTTCTTCCCATTCGAGTATTTGACTTCAATTGGTATTCGTTTGTATTTGATTTTGCTATCCTTTACTTTGAATTCTTTGGCTTCATTAAAAATAATATTTTCTGGGGTGAGACGATCGTAACTTGACAACTGCATTTTTATTATATAGAAAATATTATTTCTTTAAATTTCATTTTTCTAATCTAAACAATTTAATAAAATGATCCTTGGTAGTACTAAACTGGATAAATTCATTGTTGAGCCATGGATGAAACTCAAACCATTTGATCCAAAACTAATAAAAAAAATCCAACCTGATCATCCTTATAAAATTCTTTTATTCATTATTTACAAATATAATCCCGTCTACAACAATTCGAAAGGATACGATGTCAACCCAGATTATTATGATGATGATGACAACCCCGTTGATTTTTACTTCAGATTGCTAAATGACTATACTCGATACGGTATTGCTTTTGAACGTAATTGGCAACTTTTTCCCGATAATAAACTCGGGGTATTTGAAAATAAAGATTTTGGAAAACATGATTATAATCTAGTTGAAAATATATATGATTTAAAAACTCTTCTATTTAATAACGTAAAAACAATCGATCTGAATGAACATGATAGGGGTGAAAAACCTCTATCAGATGATGAAAAGAAAAAAAGAGATTTAATTAAAAAACAAACAAATAAAAAACATCAAGTCGCATTGATGGACCCAGATGTTTATAACTATCCTGAACTTTTTAAACTTGCAATCGAAAATCCAGATTTTTATATAAAAAAATTTAATCATCGTATGACTTGGTATGGAATTCAAGATTTTCTTAAAATAAAATTCGATTAACCTCTGCAACCTGTCAAAAATCTATAATCGACCCACCCACCCGCCCCAAAACCTATAAAAAGATGAATTACCTGCAAACTCACCATCATTATCACCCACTGTCTGTGATATCTCAGAGTCTCTCCTGAGTAGTTATAAGAGGATGACTTTTGCCTAAAATTCACCCCTGATTAATTTCTGTCATTTCCGCGAGCCCGCAGGGCGAGCTATTATTTCTATCTTTCCACAATTTCCACAGTTTACAAAATTAATCATGGTTTTTAATTTTTTTAGGTAGAAATTTTTGGGAAAAATGGAAAAAAACTCTGATTAATTTCTGTCATTTTTGGACTAAGTGGTTGGATGACAGAGTTAATCAGGAAATGACAGAAATTAATCAGGGGTGAATTTTAGGCACAAGGCATCCTCTTATAACTACTCAATTGCACCGTGTACACAAAAACCAAATGGTTTTAACTTGTCGTAGCCGTCAATATGCCATATGTGATTAGGACCTTTGGAGCTGTACTGCCTTCTTCGGAGTCTCCGCCTTGATCTTGCGGTCACACCATCAGGATCTAATATCTTCAGCAATTCTCTCACTGTCTCCGTGCCAACAACTAGCCCGTGATCAACTACGAGCCTCTGAGTCATTTGCCTATACCCAATAGTGCTACCACTGCCTCCTAGTTCCTCCTCGATAGCCTCGGCAACCTGCCGTGGATCAGTGTTATTAGCTCTTCTTCCAAGACCACGACATCTCAGTATTCGCTTTAGTTGACGAATACTTAAGCAGATGCCGTGCAAAAGAAACAAACACATCAAGATCTCGCTGTAACCCAGACCTAGATGAAAGAAGTGTTCGATGATGTCGTCACGTTCTGCATGTGCTGGAAGGGGAAAATAGTCTGGCAGAACAGATGTACAGGGAATCACTATTGACAGCAACATCGTATAACGAGCAAAACGTCTTGCAGCCATTTTGCTTGCGTGTAAATGTCAGCGGATTTACTCCAAAGTCGAGAAAAAAGTCGAGAAAAGAAGTCGGGAAAAAAACTTACAGGCGAGAAAAAAACTTAAAGGCGCGAAAAAAGTCGAGAAAAAAACTTAAAGGCGAGAAAAAAGTCGAGAAAAAAACTTAACGGCGAGAAAAAAGTCGGGAAAAAAACTTAAAGGCGAGAAAAAAGTCGGGAAAAAAACTTAAAGGCGAGAAAAAAGTCGAGAAAAAAACTTAAAGGCGAGAAAAAAGTCGAGAAAAAAGTCGGGAAAAAAACTTAAAGGCGAGAAAAAAGTCGAGAAAAAAACTTAAAGGCGAGAAAAAAGTCGAGAAAAAAGTCGGGAAAAAAACTTAAAGGCGAGAAAAAAGTCGAGAAAAAAACTTAAAGGCGAGAAAAAAGTCGAGAAAAAAACTTAAAGGCGAGAAAAAAGTCGAGAAAAAAACTTAAAGGCGAGAAAAAAGTCGAGAAAAAAACTTGAAGGCGAGAAAAAAGTCGAGAAAAAAGTCGGGAAAAAAACTTAAAGGCGAGAAAAAAGTCGAGAAAAAAACTTAAAGGCGAGAAAAAAGTCGAGAAAAAAACTTAAAGGCGAGAAAAAAGTCGAGAAAAAAACTTGAAGGCGAGAAAAAAGTCGAGAAAAAAGTCGGGAAAAAAACTTAAAGGCGAGAAAAAAGTCGAGAGAGGAAAAATCGAGCACAAAATTTGTATGGCACTTACTCAGCTCCGTAGAAAACGGAACCGATTACTCGTGACTTTTGCTGTATTTTTTACCGCTTTGTGGACATTTTGACACTTAATACTTTAACTCAGCTTTATTTTAAAAATCTATACACATTTCGGACCAATATTGTTTCGAGAAGTTGCCGAATAATTAAAGGTTTGGCGCCTACCATCATTTACATTTGGTTGTGCTTCGGTCAGAGGTCACGTTTTTCTCCCGTTTTTAGTGTAACATGTACGTTTGCTTCGCTTTGTCAGCGCTCGTGATTTCATTTAACCAAAAATTTTATTTCGCTAATTTGAAGAAAAAAGAATGTTCTTTCAGATCAAACAAGCCTTGGTGTTCAAAGCCATGTACCAATGCACTTTTTTAGCCCGTGAAAAAGTGCTAAATTTTGACGGTTGATAAAGCGATTTTGAGTCAAAATTTTTTAAAATTTCTTAAAAAATCTCTTGTTGACTAAATCGCGAACTAATCAGTTAAAGTTATAGAGGAAAGATAGTAAAAATATGAAGTCTCATTATGTTTTAGTAGGCAACTTTATTTCAAGATGTACGAGTTACTGAATATGACTCTAATTTTGCATGATTTTTGCCCATTTTAGGCCTCGGGAAGAAAAAAATTCGTTAAAAAATATTATACACTCGATCGTACTTAAACCAACGATTTTGTAACTAGGGCCTATAGGGCTTTATTCTGGCTGAGTTTGAGGCAAGGTCATTTTATGACTATTTCCACGTCTAGTTGATAGTTACGCGAAGTCGCTCTTAAAATTTTTGATATGGGACCATTAATTGAGTTTAGATTGACAATTCAGCCGTTTAAGAGGCCCTGACTGTAAATATCGAGAATCCGCCGACAGTTGCAAAATTTCATAACTTATTTTATTCTACCTAAAAGACTCTTTTGCTGAACTGTTTTCAAAAATGGAAATAAAAAGTTCCATCGCGCTTTGCTTTTTCCGAAAAATCCAAAAGTACAAATTACGCCGAGGCGGCCCCCGACCCCCCGGAAAAACAATGAAAAATTCTGCAACTTCGCTAACTCCGTACGCGACAACGCGTTGAATTCCCAGTTTGCTGTTTTAAACATTGGTAAAAGAACCCTTTGTCTTTTAAAAAATGTAAACTTCATGTAATTTTGTCAAGTTTAAGACAACATAAAAACCCGTTGAAATAACCCACTTCCAATCTTTTGGGTTGAGGTGAAATAAAGGCCAACTTTAAAGGCCTATAAAAATCCTAGTATATAAATTTACGTGTCATATTGTACATCAGGTGAAAGCTTTATCCTCGTAGGTCATTATCTCCAACTGCCGTTTTTGGCCCGCAAAAATTAGCGCATCCAGTTTGAAAAGAGTTCGGGCTATTTTGACCAAAAATTCAATGCAAATTGCTCAGCGGATGTCACGCAAGAGGTCACGGCCAATCCTTCAGTTTGCAAATAATGCATCTTTTTTCTCTTCTGATTGAAAATGTCTGCAAAGAGCGCCTTGAAGTACTTCAATAACCTTTTTATTATATTTAACGATCATACAAGGACGCCACATATCGTTTTATTAATCTTAGATCTAAGCGAAGATAACGGTCGTCGATCGCGTTGACGTGTAGTCCAATAAATTGACATAAAATTTGATTCACATACACAGCAAAACGTATTACGGAGTTGAAGAGAATAGTGTAGATGGTTATTACTCTTGGTTTAGAATAACGTGACCTCGGATGTAATCCCAGGAGCTTCCTATCTTACTCAATTTTTCACCGAAAAGGTCAACAAAACAGACTGACAAATTAAAACAAATGATCAATGAAGATGTGTGTCCTTGCGGTTCTTGCTTACCGTAATTCGTTCATAAATGATTAAGTCAATCACTCAAATATTTTTCTTGCCTGTAAAAAAAAAATGAAGAAAAAGAAACCAATCAAGAGTAAACGAAAAACTTTCGACCTTTTTCACCAAAAACCCGCATTCCAAGACGAATGTTACGCAAAAGTGTTGCACATCAGGCCACATTGTCGTTTCGTTTTTGTAAGGTAACAGTTGTTTTCAATAGGATTTTTCGTTTGAGAATTATCTTTTAACCATGAACAACACTGTTACGAAACGACACTAGTACCATTGCGTCGAGTAAAATATTACAAACTGACGTCAAATCTGATTTGTGTTATAACATCACGTGACGTAACCGTCCTACGGAGTTGGCTGGAGAACATCAATTGCACAGGTGGATGTTCAGTTCCAGCAGAGACTACAGCTAGAGGGGACTGTGGAATTAGTAGAAGTGAGTCAACTTTCTTCTTATCAACCATCGAAACCCTTTCTTCTATTTGGGCATGGTAGTAAACCCCAGTTTCAAAGTATACCCGGGTACATCGGCTCTGGGATACCAGAGACGAAGGACTTTTTTTGAAAATTTTGGATAACCCGGACAGACTTCAAGCGATGGAAGTGATCCAAAAGAATTGCTACCAATTGATCATCCTTGTCACTTGAAAAACCGAAATGCCCCGAAATACATATTCATGACAAAAGGATGATATTGAAGATAAAATTGTTTTGATCACTGACAGATATCGGTATTGGAGTTTGCGTAAAAACTCAGAATAGAAACGTAGAAGAAAGGTAGTTTAGCGTACGTGGCCGAACCCTTCTCCCAGGGGAAAACGGAAAAGGCGGAGGGTACAGCTACACCTTGACAAACGGGTAGGCTCAAGCGAGCTATTCTCTTCGAGCGGTGAGCGATGTGAGCCAGCAAAGAGCGCTAGACCGGAGCGACCGCACCCCAGTCATTTCGCGTTTCTCTTTCTGGTGCCCCTCGCCTCTCTCCTCCGCAGAGGCTCCCGCTTGGTATTCCAGTAATAATAGCAATAATTAAAAACAAAAAAAAATGGTAGGAGTGTTGTGAACGTTTATCCCATCGTCTCTCGCCCCCCTTTCTTGCCTCTAGGACACAAACATGCTTCTGCGGAGGACACATGCGAGTGAGCACCAGAAAGAGACGGAGATGGCCGGCCTGGCTCGCCCTAGCCTGCCACTTACGCGCTCTGTCTTGGCTCGCGCTCGTTGCTCTCCGCTCGAAGAGGATAGCTTGCTCGATGCTATCCCATCCTATTGCTTGAAAATAAACATTTGGGGTTGGGTAGAAAACGACCACATCAGCCCTAAGACCCAAAACCGAAAATCAACTCGAAAACGGCTATCCTGGTCTAACTGATCTTACATGTGTAAGGAACATCAAGATCTTCAATTATCAATGAATCTGATCAATTTCTTCATTTTCTTCAAAACCTCACCTAAAGTAAAAAAGGAAGAGCCTCAAAAGATCCCCTTCACATCGCTGGAAGCTCGCATGAAATGGGACTCTCGACCGAAGCAAAAGTAAGATACAACAAGACGAATAGGCACAATTCACATGTTGCCAGGGTCCCTGCAACCAGTTCCGTAAAACGAGCTGTAAGATATATCTTTGGAGCCTCTATTCTCACCAATTTTAGCACAGTCCATCTTTATGTAAAAAAAAAAGACCGTTTACAAAGGCACAAACACAATTTACATGTTGTCACACATATATCAAGTTAGTACTTTTTAGAAGCGGGTGTTCTTTTTTTTTGGTGTTTTATTTTTATTATTATTAGAAGACGAAGACCCGCAAAACGTTCGTAGCGGGCGGCGAGGAAAGGAGAAATGGTTGTCATTCAGATTCATTGATAATTCGAGATCTTACACGTATCATGCCGTTTAGAGCTGAGGCCAAGTGACTACTTTCAGTGGGGTTTTGTAGATAATCAGAAAGCCTGGTCAAATTCATTGACCAATACTACGATCATTTTTTATTGTACGTCTCAGGTCGAGATAGCCATTTCGAGATGTTTTCAGGACCGGATTTTGAGGAGAGTTACCCGAACATCTTACGTCACATGAAGTTATATTAATTATCACGCAAATCAAATTTGACATGTTTGTAATAATTTACTCGACGCGATGGTACAAATGCCTTATGGTAACTGTTTTTCATGGTTAAAAAAAGAATTCCCAAACGTTGAAAGAAGAACAGCCCATGGTGAACAACGGGGCGATAATGTTGTCAGAAAGGGCTTCTCTTTTGCGTGACATTCGTTTTGGAATACGGTTTTTGGTGAAAAACGTCGTGAGTTTTTCTTTTACTCTTGATAGGTTTCTTTTTCTTCATTTCTTTTCTTCTACAGGCAAGAAAAAGGCGTAAGCAATTGGCATTATCAGCAGTATAAATGTATGAACGAATTACGGTAAGCAAAAACTGCAAGGACGCACATCTCCATAGATCATTTTGTTTTGTACTCAGTCTGTTTTGTTGACCCTTTCGGTGAAAAATTGAGTAAGAGCTCCTGGGATTACATCGTGTTATTCTAAAGCAAGAATAACAACAGTTAGTAAGTCTACCCTATTCTCTTCAACTTTGTAATACGTTTCGCTGTGTATGTGAATCAAATTTTATGTCAATTTATTGGACTACACATCAACGCGATCGACGACCGTTATCTTCGCTTAGATCTAAGATTAATAAAATGATGTGTGGCGTGCTTGTATGATCCTTAAATATAATGAAAGGTCATTAAAGTACTTCAAGGCGCTCTTTGCTGACATTTTCAATCAGAAGAGAAAAAAAGATGCATTATTTGCAAACTGAAGGATTGGCCGTGACCTCTTGCGTGACATCCGCTGAGCAATTTGCATTGAATTTTTGGTCAAAATAGCCCGAACTCTTTTCAAACTGGATGCGCTAATTTTTGCGGGCCAAAAACGGCAGTTGGAGATAATGACCTACGAGCATAAAGCTTTCACCTGATGTACAATATGACACGTAAATTTATATACTAGGATATTTATAGGCCTTTAAAGTTGGCCTTTATTTCACCTCAACCCAAAAGATTGGAAGTGGGTTATTTCAACGGGTTTTTATGTTGTCTTAAACTTGACAAAATTACATGAAGTTTACATTTTTTAAAAGACAAAGGGTTCTTTTATCAATGTTTAAAACAGCAAACTAGGAATTCAACGCGTTGTCGCGTACGGAGTTAGCGAAGTTGCAGAATTTTTCATTGTTTTTCCGGGGGGTCGGGGGCCGCCTCCGCGTAATTTGAACTTTTGGATTTTTCGGAAAAAGCAAAGCGCGATGGAACTTTTAATTTCCATTTTTGAAAATAGTTCAGCAAAAGGGTCTTTTAGGTCGAATAAAATAAATTATGAAATTTTGCAACTGTCGGCGGATTCTCGATATTTACAGTCAGGGCCTCTTAAGACTGAGAAACTAATATATCTTTTCTTACATAATAATTTGTCTCTGTTTGCTGATCAATATATAAGGGATAAAAAGTCAATAGCACTAAAAAAACCCTTACACTGAGACCCCCCTGCGCCGGGTCTGAAGCATTATTTTTGATAGTAGAATATATGCAACAAAGAACAGAAAGTGCTTTTGTAAGCAACTACGACTCAAGAGAACAGACCTGTCAAAGAATCAGGAAGCATGAACACAACAGCAAATGGAAGCTGCTTCAGTTTGATAAATCCAGAAGCACTAAAAATTGGGGTAACGTTTGCTCTCAGCCTGATACTTGTTGTTTCCTTGGTTGGGAATTCT
>JBBMOI010000001.1:61302500-61452500 GCA_038088405.1 Porites divaricata | reverse complement strand
TGCACGAAGACAAAAATTTGTCCCGCCACTACAGCCTCCTTAAAGAGGAAAACGAAAGCAGTCTTTGGAGCGCCAGCAAAATGGTGAGTTTGCCCGAAATGTTCATTTCTAAAAATCATCGTTATGCACCTATGAAGAATTTTATGGAAAGGAGACATTAACCCCTTAAGAGCGACTTTTTCTGGAGACCGAGTGAGAGGTGGCACATGATGGAAAAAATGGAAAAGCATTTTCCACGCGCAGAGAAAAAGAAATCTTTTTCCAAATCAACCAAAAGCAATTCGTTTGTAAGAAACGTAAACTTGTTTTTTGCGAAAATTTAAAACATTGGGGGAACTTTACGTCCAGAATTTTGTTTCGAGGAACATTCGCGTCATTCTCATTTCTGAAACTGTAATTAAAACTAACCTTTTGACTCTTTTTCGCATTTTTCGTTGCCAGATTGTTGCAAAAAGAAAAAAATGGTTCGCCGTTTTAGCCGACCGTATACAGCGGTAGCGAATGCACCTTGGAAACTACTCGAGCTACCCTTTAGTTTTTGGTTCTTTTATCTAAAAACAAGCATAACAGTTGTCATGCTGATATGGTATTTCATCCAAGAAAATGTTGTTAACGTCTTCTATGGTTCTTTTTTTCACAGCAATGGCTTCACGTGAAGATAAGAAGGACAGGTGAGGCGGGAGCTTTCACTTGGAACATCCCCAGCTGCTACGGCGACGTATGTTCGCCAAGGTTCGAGATGTGGGGCCGCAAGTGTCGACTATTTTGCGTTACACGAGGAGGCAGCATCCAGTACGGCCTGGAAAATGAAGAGGGAGACAGGCCAATCCACTTGTCTGTGAGGTACATTTGCATACAGCCTATTCTTAAAGGGACACACCGTCATGTTTGTCTCCGTTAACTATAGCAAACAAAAGCCGCCCATTCCACACTTTAACTCTTGACACAAGAACATGCCATATCACTGAAATATATATTATACTCTGTAGAGGAGGGTTTGGGGGTGGGGACATCTGTGTTGCGACCTTTTCAAGCTAACTCATTTTTCTTTCTTTGCAGTTTCATCGTCGAGAGCAGCAGCGGGGGTAAAGAAGTTGTCAACATACCGGTTTTAGAATTCAAGAAGGGGGAGATGACCCAGCAAACAAAGTCAGGCAACATGCCTAAAAATATAACAGTGAATATGGAATTGTTAGAGCCGACCTTTACTTAAAATTCTTATAACTTCTCAAGTCCGAAATATTGGTTACAAGATAATATATTCCCGACTGTAAAATCAGCCTTGCTTTTTTGTCTTATGGAATGAACGCCGGCTCTTATACGTGAAGTTGTTCACACCCCCCCCCCCTCCCTCCCCTCTCCTCCCCCGCCACGGGTGAGCCACAGTTGCTCGGCAACTTTTTACAACTTCTAACACTTTTAGCATAGTGAGCAACTTTTTAGGTTTTTGACAACTTTGTTTGCAAAAAAAAAAATCGGGTAACTTTTTCAAAAAAAACCCAGTCCGGAACATCCCGTAAGCGACCTCCCAAAATGTCAAGTCCAGTTGGTCGCTTACGGCATTTGGTCGCGTAGCAGAGTTCAGACATGATGGGTATCGTGTTTTTCGATTGTGCTACGTCTACAAAAATGGTGCTTTTTTTAAACTGAAACGGAAGCAAAATTAACCGAAGTCAAAAATGAACGAATCTTAACGGCAAGCGTACATGTGGTTTCAAGAGGAGCAGGGTTCGTGTCTGGTAACGTATCCTGCAGTAGATACAAAATTAATGTACCTCCTTTTTTGGTAAAGAAGAAGTCAATAGATGATTGCTACTTTCCCCTCTATTACCTGTCAAATGATCGCTAACGAGAGTTACAAAAAGAAGCAAATTTCAAATTTTTAGCTCTAAAAGTGGTCAAGGTTGCTTACGAGAGGTGTTAAATCCAAATATAGAAATGTATACTTATAATATTTTAGAAAACTGGTCACTTACAAGAGGTGGACGCAACTGAAGGCTCCACTATACCAAGAAAGCTGTTTGCAAGCCTGGCTAATTAATGTTTTAGTAAAGCAATCGAAGCACAAAGAGGGTTATTAAACTATCTAGCATTCTGTGATGTTGCCGGTCCAGTGGGGCGACAAATTTCAAAATGGCGGCCACGAAATGTAAAAACTCGTTAAAGGAAAAACGTTTTTCTAACTCTGAAGTCGACTAGTGCTCAAAGGAAGCTGAAAATCCTGTCAGATATGCAAAAAGGTATAAGAGCAAATTTCAAAGAGCTAAAGAAATCTGCAATAATAAGAAAAAAGGAGCAACTCTTTGCAACTTGTATAAAGGCAGAACAGTGGGGTTTTAAGATAAAGGCATTTGAACTTTTCTTGAATAGAGAAAATGGATTTGCACAAATTTGCTCCTTGTAAGTATGTCGCAAACATGTAAGTACTTAGGATATATGGCAAATAGGACCTGTGTTTTGGTATGCAAATTTGGCAGTTACCCTTAGCATTTTTGTATCAGTTGCGACACACTGTAAAATTCCGAAAATAAGCCCCTTCACGTAAAAACCCCTTGACATATAAGCCATCCGAAGTCATAACGCAAAAAAACCCTCCGTTAAATAACCCGTCCAAATATAAGCCCACCCCCCTCCCCTCCCTCAAGGGGCTTGTACTTAGAAGTTTCCCTCAAATACAAAGTAAAAAGAAAGCAAAAACGGTAAATTTACTTCCTACTATAAGGCTAGCCCAATTGATTTTTGAAAAGCAAATTTCCCTTCTTGATGAGCTAATCCGAAGATTAACTTGTCCATAAGCCCCTCAAAAAGGGCCTTTAAAAAATATAAGCCACGGGACTTATTTTACAGTATTTGCAAAGAGCAGCAAATTTGTGCAAATCCATTTTCTCGTCCAGTGATAGAACAAGCTCTACCAATCAGTAAATTGAAGTAAGAGAGTGAAGCTGAATCCCTTTTAAAGAGACAACTAACATGTACTTCTACTTGTAGACCCACGTGCACGTGATAAGGGATTTGCCGTATAACACATTATGCATGCAACCGTGAACAATAGGCCCAAAATATAGGCCACACCCACCGATGAAAAAAAACCTTATTTACCTTCAAGAATAACATAGAAAAATTCCCAGAAAGCAACATTCTTATAAGAACCTTCTTATCCTAGCTTGGAAAAACTTAAGCTCTTATACGCAGGCTTTTACTGTGAACGCCTGGATCGATTGAGAAAATACGTTATACTCAATTAGAATGCGAGAAAGCCTTAGTGTAAGGTGGGTTTAAGAAAAAGATTTTTACGGAAATTTTCCGGTCAATATGTAACATGGTTTTTTTTTATATTTATTTATTTTTTTGTCTTGTGCCCGTGACTGAATTGTACTCATTTTGGTATGTTTTAAAAGATCTCTTCACTCTGCACAAGTTAGTGGACAAAACCTGATGACATTACAAGTGGAAGAAGCGATGTGGATCCGCACCGGCTATTACGGGCTGCTCCGGGGCAAATGGGTTAATTAAAGGAAAGTAAGAGCATAAGAAGACCATATGGACCGCGTGCGTACTTTCCAATTAAATGGTCACTCTAGGTCCCGGAGTTTTAGTGCCATAATAGTAGTAACAATAATAATGATGGCAATAACTAACACTAATCTTGTTATATCTCTGGACATACCATCAAAGGTTATGAAATCGGACTTTTTCGTTACCCGTGCTACTAGTAAAACATTAAAAGTACTTTTCTCATACAATCACCTTGCGCCTGAAACACACCTTAATTTTACAGGCAATTAACCCGATAATGCGGAAAGCAGCTACATTTAAATTTAAATTCAGTTAAAGTTAGTATCAAAATTACAAAAAATGTGTGGAAAAATTGAGGTTTTCTAAAAACTGGTCACGGACTTCTTGTATTGTTCCTTTGAACTCGTAAGTTACTCTTTTCAAAGAGGAATCATCAAATACATAAATTCAAGAAGAATTAGCTGGCTTTGAATTATAATACAAATCTCAATTTCCCACCATCTTGCCCTGATTACCCAGTGGCGACCGTTGTATTGCTAACCCGGGGCTTTTTCGATGCAGTTCTTTTAGGTAATCAGCCAAGCATTCACCTGATTGAAATGGCAAGTATGCTTTAACTTAAAAAACTCATTCTGCTTGTAGCTTGTGTTTAGTACCCTGGCCTTTCACAGCCATATGCTGACAACAGAATAAGCATAGTCCTGTTCGACAAATAATCAATATGTCCTAACTGGCCCAGAATAGCACTGAATGGCTTGACGGCGAAATATGAGGGTGGCGCAGATTTATGAATCAGTTAAAACGTTGTAGCTGGTATTGGTATGTTTGAAACGCGAATGTACGAATTCGCGCTGATGATACATTTTAAAAGAGAGGACAACGTCTCTGTTGAGGTAAGAATTGAAGTATGTTACATAGCTAATTCATATTTAAAAACTAAACGATTAATAAAAGAGTTTTTAAAACGCATAGTGTCAACCTTAGATTTGAAACACGTTTCTTTCCTATGATTGTAACTGCAGACTTTAACACGAGGCATAATAGATAAAAGTGTATGGATGTCCTTTAGCATTAGAAACTTTTTCTTATAATTTAAGAGCCCATGACTGTAAATATCGAGAATCGCTGGCCAGGCAAAAAAAATCGAAAATTCCGATAATTTGTCAGAAAAACCCCTTTGGGGAACTATCTTCGAAAAAAATATTTTCAACTTTCAAGAATCTATAGTTTTCGAGAAAATGACGAAAAACGAAAATAGCGGTTTTTACCTAATTAATTATGCAAAAATTAGAGAAAAAATGACCTACTTTATCGCGTCTGCACCGAGGCAAGATTCAAAGCTATAAAACAAAAATATTTTTGTTTAAAAGAATTCTATCTTTTCTTTCTATCCATGGTATGTTTTAAACCATAAACTTGATTTTGAATTTTTTATGGTTTTTTAAACACTACCACGAAGCGCACTTTTTAAAATGGCTAAAACATGAGCAACTTCAGAGGCAAAAAACTCACCTTGGTATGTGTGATATCTAGCCAAAATGCATACTAGGACAAAGTTCAGCTCTTATATTAACAGAATATGAAATAAAAAATCTGGGTACTCTGGATTCGCTTTCACAAAATAAAAAGTTTCGTGACCACTAGTGGAAAATGTCACAAATTTGCATAAGTCAAATTTGTAGAGAAATGTTGCGGCAGCCGGTTTTGTTTCAATTCAGGGTCAGTATGTAATGTTCGGAAACATCACGAAGCAAGAAAACGTTTTTTGATAAAGTTTATGTAAAAATATCAGAGTAATTAACCGTTCAAAAAAAAATAATAATAAAAACCAACCTCGAAGAAGCGTTATATAAAAGCGCTGAATTATTATGTAAACTATATCCCATGTCTCTCGTTTCTTTTCCTAACTTCCTTGTATCAGCATCCATCTGTATCATCGTAAATTCGCCTCCAGTATACCTAAAATAGGTAGGGACATTTTCCTTGAAATTTTATTTTGAAGGAGGTTTTTGCGAACGGGATACACTGCGTGAGACGAAGTCATAAACTAACAGTCAAAGTAACAATGTCACGCAACGACGTCTCGTGCAGCTTCGCCTTCTTTTACTGATTTTCTTTCCTCCTTATGAAATTTTATGGAAACTTTGCCTTGAACAGACAATGCGTTGTTCGCAACATCATTTGTTTCTCAGTAGTTTATTTTCTTTTCAGAAAGAAGGGATACTAACTTTGCATGCCTGTCAGTCACGCACTAAATGTTAGCATTTTCTTGTCAGAGATGTTGAAATCTGATTTTTTTTACTGCGTATTACAAACAACAAACCATCCCTTGGTTAATTTTTTTGCTTTTTCACAAATAGAGGTATAATTAGGCAGCTTACCAAAGGCCCTAGGAAACAGCTACGTGATCGTAGTTCATACGGTCCAGCCGTTTCTCTCCTCCGAAAGTTCATCGCGGAGTTGTACCACCTGCCAGCGCCGCGCCTTAGTGTGTAAATCTATACGCGAAACCCATGAACCAGAACAAGTTCCAACAGACGCCACCGAAGAACTGGAAAAGGAGTCTACAGGCGAACCTCCCGAAAGCGACCACCCAAAATGCGCAGACTTAATGGTCGCTAACGGGAGGTGGTCTCTTACGAGAATCGAACCACAAACCACAAACCACAGGAGGTTTCTTTGAGAAGAAAACTGGACACATCCACTTCAAGGAAGATAATTTATTGCATGCAATTTCCAAGTTACGATATGTGCAGTTCCATGTTGTTGTTGTTCCTACCACAAGAGATCAGAAAACTCGTCAGGTGGTCGCTTACAAAAGGTTAAAAACAATGTAAAATCATTAAACAGTCAGTACCAATTAGTGGTCGCGGGTGCTTACAGGAGAGATTCCAACTGTAAGACTTAACTGGGTGGGTTTTGGTGTTTTGGATAGGTGGTCGCACATGGAGGTTCAACTGTACTCCAACAAAATAAATCACCTTTCACGACGATGCGACCAGGATTTGTCTATGGAAGATAAGACTCCTTGTTCACCGCTTTTGAGCTACTCTAACCTACTCCCACCCATGTCGAGTGCTTGCAAAACGTAGCATCATCTTGAAAAGAGAAATATCAGAAAGGTCATCCTTGACGCCCCTGGCCTATCGCAGTATGTGCAACGAACTTATATCGACGTAAAGTACCGTTTATTAACCGGGCAGTCAGGCGACGTAGAGTAAAAGCGTAACTTGACTACGTTTTCCAGTTTACAGCAGACTCGAGTTTTGTTTAAAGAAATACCTGCCTTTTGCTCAGGAGTATTAACGTCAGTACCCACAATGTCCCAGCTCGTGCCTTCACACCGGAACGTCCGATCGAATCATTGTTTAGTTGATAGTTACCCTTATCTTCCTCTTCCCGACTTATCTAGGAAGATCGAAGGGCCTCTGCTCCTGCTCGCAGGGTAGTTGATAGCGACCAAGGAGCTAAATAACAGAGCGAGGTAAGTAAGTGGCATCGGCGGTTTTATTTACGCCTAACCGTTTCCCAAAGTAAAGAAGGAAAGAACTTCAGACAAAGGGAAAGAAGAGTTATGCGATAAAACTGCTCTTAAATTGATGTTTAGCTATGGCTTATGCGAGGGGCTGGGGACTATGTAATTGCTGAATAACATGTGCCGTTACCAAAAAAATTACGGAAAAACATTTTTTCCTTGGTTTGGAATTTTGACCATGAAAATTTTAGCTCTAGCCATTTGTGATGCCAGGCAAAAAAATCCAATATTTAGATATTTCGCTCTTAGCAGCAGGCCCTCCAATTAATGACAGTATCTAATATTACATATACACAGGAGCGAAACATGACAACAGCTGGTTACAGATTGTCAATGTGTGAGGCGGGGGTTCTGGGCGCCCTGTGACAGTTCTTGTCAAGAAGACCCCAAATCAGTATATTTGCTGTTTTAGGTTGATTCTGTGCTATAACTTACTGCCTTTACCCAGTCAAAAAATGTTCAGTGTAGATTTACTTGTGGGGTATGAAGAAGATATCATTTTATCAGGGAGCACTAGCCAAAAATATCTTTTTGGGTGATGCATTTAAACTTGAAAAAGATAGCCCAATTTTTCCAATTTTCAGTCCATGTCCATCCTGGCCATCAGTAGCAAGAGAACGCAACAGGAAACAGTTTCAGTGCCTAAATATCATCCTTAAATAAAAAAAAAACTGGACCATAATTTTTGGAACTAAATTGATGCGAAATGAAGACCATATCAGCTTTTTAAAATGAACTAGCAATTAGCCTGGCATAGCCTCTAACTCTTTTTTGACGGCCAATTTTAGTAGAAGAAAACCCCACCTTTTGACCAAATCCTCCTTTGTGGTCCGGCTTTCAACCAGTTAGTAGCCTGCATAACAGGCGTTATTTTTTTTCGTGTTTTTGCAGGAGAGCGAAGGCAAGCGCGAAGTGAGTGAGAAGCGCCAGACAAGCGCGACCGAGAAGACGCAGAAAAAACAACGGCCTGTCCACATACATTGTTTTTTTGCATTCCGCCCCAGACATACCCCTCTCTCCTCACTCGCTTCGCGCTTGCATTTGCTCGCCTGACAAAAGCATGCACGCCTGTTATGCAGGCTAGCCAGTTAGCTTGATATGGGAATGGCTGAAAAAGAGATTTGCAACACAAGACTGCTCAATTGGACGAACACTAATTTAGAAGCTTTTTTGGCGCGTTCACAGAAGCCAAAATTAATTTAGACATCTCTTACGAACCTATATCGATCTTTCTCTCTCGCTCTCTTTTTTCCCTTTGCCTTTCTTCTTCTGTTGCTTCAGCACTTGATCGTCTTCTCACTGTCTTTGTTTTGCAAGGAATTTTGGCTGGCTAACTTTGCAGGAAAGGGACATTTAATTAATCTGTAGCGAATAGAAGGTGAATAAAAAAATTGGAAGTAGATTTTTTTACCCCAAATGTTGCTTTTTTTTGTGTGTGTGACTCTCTCAAGATACATGAAGATAGCTGAAAATTTGCTAAATGAGGTACCAGTGGAAAAATCCATCCTTGTTGATTTTGATCGGTTTATAACCTTGTTGAATAAATGGAAAGCTAACTGGAGTCACGAAGGATATCCATGGTTAAAAAAAAAAACACCAAAACGACCCCAGTGTCGGCAGTACTCCCTCCATCTGATTTACTTTTTCTATTGAGAGGACAATTGTAAGGATCCGTGAGGGTCCGTTCAATGAAGGTTTTAACTAATCAATGGCACAATTACGGGTCGGTCCACTTGGCGATCTTTGACCATCTTTGGGTGTTCGAAATCGTGTCTGGACTTAATAGTGTTGAACGCACGAACAGTGAAGAGGCAGAAAGAGCAGGAGGAAGAATTTCAGAAAAGAGAGAAGAGGTGGCAATGATTACTTTAATCTCGTCTTTACTTACGTTATTTTTAATATGCGAGACGCGGCAATTTCACCAAAGTATAACTTTGAAAAACTACTGAGAAAATTAACTATTTCGGATTTTTGTTGATTGAAAACTTACAGGGTATGATGTATAGTGTTATTAATGGGAAATCCCCCAAAATGCCTTGACCGTGAATGAACTATCGGTACCATAAAAGCATGTGCCCCCTCCAAGAAAGATGTATGACGGTGAAATTCATTCAGGTGAATAAAGTAAAGTTAACTTATCTGACATGAATAGTATTTCTTTACACACTACTTCATAAGCTCACATTTTTTTTTATCGTACCCGGTAAAAATAAAGTCTGACTGTGATGAATTTGACAACGGTCACGCAATTGCAACAACAATTGCTGAACAACCTTAATTTTATAATGTACAATTAAGAAGAGCTAACATACAAATTACAAAACATCTAACATTAGCTATTCTCTTGGTTATGCTATTTCAAACCTCAAATATTGCGTGATGCTAACAGTATTGAAATGCGTCCTTGTGTACGATAGGAATATGCAGATGCATTTGTATGCAAATTTGCTACATTGTGTCACCAACCTTCACAGCAATTTGTTATCAGGAATATCAATTTTTCAGATCCTTTACTTAATTTTAGCTTCATTTAAAGTCGCTTTCATCCTTTCTCCTACGTTTCGAATATACCACGTACCGAAACTACAAAGAAAAATCAGGCGGCATCATTTCTCTACAAATTTGATTTATGCAAATTTGTGACATTTTGCCACTGGTGGTCACGAAACTTTTTATTTTGCAAAGGCAAATCCGGAGTACCCAGATTTTTTATTTCATATTCTGTTAATATAAGAGCTGTGCTTTGTCCTAGTATGCATTTTGGCTAGGTATCACACATACCAAGGTGAGTTTTTTGCCTCTGAAGTTGCTCATTTTTTAGCCATTTTAAAAATTACGCTTCGGGGTAGTGTTTAAAAAACCGTAAAAAATTCCAAATCAAGTTTATGACTTAAAACATACCATGGATAGAAAGAAACGATAGAATTCTTTTAAACAAAAATATTTCTGTTTTATAGCTTTGAATCTTGCCTCGGTACAGACGGGATAAAGTAGGTCATTTTTACTCTAATTTTTGCATAATTAATTAGGTAAAAACCGCTATTTTCGTTTTTCGTCATTTTCTCGAAAACTATAGATTCTTGAAAGTTGAAAACATTTTTTTCGAAGATAGTTCCCCAAAGGGGTTTTTCTGACAAATTATCAGAATTTTCGATTTTTTTTGCCTGGCCAGCGATTCTCGATATTTACAGTCATGGGCTCTTAAACAGTCTTGCCTCACCCAGAAATCTTAAACACTTACGGGCTTAGGCGTATATCTCCTTTTAAAACAGGAGTCTAAGAAACATTGTACAGGTGTAAGATCGGACTCGGACAGATAATGAGTAATTGATATTAGGTAGGCCTATTGTGTCAAAGAAAAGGTCTGTTTCTGGCGATTTTACCCCTGTCACATCTGGAAGGCGACGCCCAACATCTCTACTTCTTTATAGCTTGGTATCATCCCGATAGATGAATAGAGATAGCGGATGCCACTCTCTTTGATCGTCAACTCTTTACATTTGCTTGAATTGCAACACATTCCATTTGTATTTCTTGTACACAAGAAATGTCCTTCGTGGTCCCGATTATCAGTATTCGAAATACATGACATGCCGCCTTATATTATATTCAGTTGTAATACCTTACTTGTATTTGGTTTTTATTGTTCTCTGTATAGATGCGTGTATTTCTGTGTCTGTCAATTGAAATAATTTCAATTTAAATTTCTGCACTTATCAAATTCCATAAGACAAATCGCCTTTGTGGTTTTGGGTCAAGAAAAACAAACCGATTAGGGCTTTTTCATTTTCCGTTACGTGAGAGTGCTGGACTTTTTACAGCAAAAAGACCATTTCATTTTTTGACATGTCTGTGTTGAAGTGCCCATAACCTGAAAATGTGTATTTTTTAATTAAAAGTACACATTGCTACAAGAGAAAAAATCTATTTGAACCTAACGTGATCAGTTTTATTTTATTTTTTCTTGAAATGTACGATCAGCGGAACGGTTGTTATAAGTCTTTAAAAAATTCTTAAAATAAGGTCATTTTCTAAATTGAAAAAGAGCCAATTGTCCTCAGACGGTCAGGTAGAAATGTGTTGTCAATGGCACTTTCTGTACGCGGTAGTCCGGGAAAATAAAGAAACACCGTCACTCGTGTTTAAACTCAATGATAATAATGTGAATGATGACGTCCTGGCCACGCACTGTATCCACGCTAGTCTCCACAATCTGCCCTTCACAAAGGGTCACGGGTGATGGGGTTGGAAATACATTTATTTTCCCTCCTGACAGGAATGCAAACCTGTAAATGAAAGTTAATTTTAAAGTGTTAATATCCTATTCTACTATGAATAGTCGTTTCTTAAAGGAAGAAGGTCCATTGAATTTAGTAGCTTCTGCTCACTGCTTCTTTCTGTCAATACAAAAGCATAATGCCTGCATCCAAGTGATAAACAGAATGATACAAATTTATGGACAATAACGCACATGTGTCAGGCTTTATCGACAAGAAAGTAGTAGTTATGATCTTAAGGTTACGATCTCTCTTTCTTTTACAGCATGTTCATGTAGAAGTATTTTGCAAAACATCTTATTGTCTGTAAACCCCGTTGACTAGAAGACTTACCTTGCTTTCACAGTGATAGGTCTCAAACCCGTCACTTTGTGAAGGTAGATTTTTCTGCCTATTTGGTCCCACCTGCAGACAAATTGGTTTCGGTCGAAACCAAACATTGAACAGGCCACTGCTTTTAGCTCTCCCGTTTTCACTTCCCCCACTTCCCACTTAAATACTTGTATTTGTTTGATCACGCGCCTAGTGTTGACGGTCACCTTTAATAGAATAACTAAGTTAGTATTCTATCATCCATATTTGATTATTATTATGTCTGTTCCTCTGGTTTTTTTTTTTTCATAGTATTCATTTATATTCATGCTTTCTTTCATTCATTCGTTCATTCATTCCTTCATGCCTTCATTTATTCAATCCACCATCCATCTATAGAACAGTACCTAAAGCCATCAAATGGACTAACCGGTAGGCAAGTGAAAGGAATACCTGGTCAAACATGCTACAGCGGAGAGTCTCTATCTCGCTTTTTAAAAGGACTTGGTGGCTCTGTTCATATTGCCGATCGTGAAGAAATTGATGGCGTTTCTTCACGTAATTATTGCATCCTTTAACCTCACACTTCAGTGCTTTTTCTTCACATGTAAGGAGGTGTACTGGAACATGAGATCTGAAAATAAAGTCATCCTCAACTGACTGCGTGGCAAGATCAGTGTAAATGTAAGACGAGGGACTTTCAATTAAGAGACTTTGTATCAAAGAGATAGTGAGTACAATCGACAATACCTTGACAACCTTTGTTCAGTAGTCTTTCTTAAACCAAGATAGATTTGATATTTGAAAAGAGGTAAAGAGGGAAAAAGGAGTGTTTCTGAGTTGCTACTTTTCTTAGCTACTTAACTTTTAAAATGCAAACCGTTGTTTATGCAATATTTTCTTTTTTTTGCGTCCTCAACAAATAAAACTGTCTCAGACTGCGTAGAGTTTTTGAGCTAACGACTTAAAATAAGGACCCTTTGCCCCTCATAACAACACAAACTTTCTTTAAAAGCTAACTAACCTTGGAATGCATTCTCCGCAATTTAGCGGGCAAGGCTGTGGCACTTCTACACAACTTTCTTCATGTGTGGGAAGGTTGAAGCGATGATACATTCCCCCACAGAACCGACATACTCTTTTGTATGGGCAAATGCTGTTGTGATCATTCAGCTGGGCGAGGTGAAATGAACCAACGCAACCACGCTCGCATTTTCTCTCGGAATACTCGCATTGTGCTTGGTGACTTTCCTTTTCTTGGTGTTCCCCACTCCAGGGACATCCCGGAACAGTGCATTGCACCTTGATCTTGGCAATGATTGCCTGCAGAGGAACTGAGATGTTGAACTGGGTTTGATTGATCGTAGCCCGGCAAAGCGAACAACTTTTTGAACGCCCTTGACTCCTCACCAACTTTAACATGCAATCCTTACATGCGCTGTGGCCACATGAAAGGGATACCGGTTTATTCATCAGCTCCTTGCTAAAAACAAATAAAAAGATCCTTAGAGTACTTTCATTAGTTTCTAAAAAGGAAATATAGAGAGACGTTTCGACCTCAAGCCCGCCCGGTTTCTCTCGTGAACCTTTATTTCTTTAGCCTGCTGCAGAGAGGCCGATTACTGTCGATTACTAGTAATCAGCTCCTGGCCTGCACCACAGACTAAACTAATCTTCTGGCCCCAGCAAAAGGTGGACGACTCTGTCCTCTAGAATAATCCCTATCCAGTGGATAACGCAATTAGTTCCTCTGATACTTATCGGATAGACTACGAGCCGTGAGTCTCTCCTTTTTCTTGTCCTAAAACTGAAGAGAGCTTGCAGTCTCCGATCAGGATAGAGATTAATCCGGTCGATGGCGCTATCAGACGTTTGAACAAACGCGACCTGGTTATTAACCGGGGTTATTAGAATAATGTCAAATAAGACTCCTTATCATGCCACGCTTTTACTATACGATCTAAACAAAAAACAACAACAACAAGAACAATTCCCGGGACACAAGCTGAGTACAAGTCACATCAATATCCGTAATTTTGTATAGAATCGAGCAGACTCAAAGATACACGACCGATCGCGGTCTGCAGTCTACAAGTTGGAAAATTTGCACGATTGCAAAACGCTTAATCCAGGGAAGATGAGATCGAAGATAGATTCGGTATACGGGCGGAAATCTAGCGTTGGTTAAAAAAATTCACTCTTTTTCCTGCCAATCCTGAGATGCTACTTAAACTGTCAATTTCTTCTTACCAGATTGGACAAAATAAGCTGGTGTCCACATTACTTGCATCAATCATTTCGCAAAGGAACGAACTCAATCCTGACATTTTCGCACGAGATCTTTATCAGAACTGAAGATATTCACATTGGCGTATGTCTTTGAAACAGGGTCTTCACACCTTTGTAAGGAAATGTCAGTTAAACAAATGATTAATACGTCATAGTTATTGAAGAAATTTTCAATAGTATTTTGAGGCGGCATTAGAATTTGACATGTCCACGAAAAAAATCTGCGACTTTCCTAAAGAGCAATTTCTAAAATTTATTACTTTACATTTTACTTGTAAACTGCTTTCAGTTGTCTTTGACATCTTTAAGACCTTTAGGAGAGCATAAATGTTCTTTTATTCATAAGTGACTTGTTACCGCCCTTTATAATAATAAACAATAGAAATTTGTCATGTTCCCATTACAATAGGCGTTCTATTACCATCAAATATTAAAGCGGAGTAATCTCGCCTGTCTCTCTTACCACAGTTCGATGATGGCGTTGCTAGTCAGCAGTGGTGACGAGATTCCATCATCTTCAGAGTATGATAATAATGGTGATATTGCTCCTGGAACGGACAAACAGCTCACTTTTGTTTGGATTGACAAAAATCCCGGGAAGACTCCCAAAGGCCGGCAATGGGACCTTTTGAATAGAGAAGGACGTGTGAAAGATGTGAATATAGCAAGGAACCACACACCGAGGGATGTTAAGGATATCATCAGGACGAACTTCCCTCAACTGGCTCTTGCTGACTTTACAAGGTAACTCTATAGACTGTTAGGCTGTATACCAATAAATAGGCCAGAATACCCGGCATCTCTTTGCATCTAGTTGAATACGAATAGAAACTACATGTATCGTGATTATGGCTCGTTCCGTCCCGGAGCATAAGCGATCGAATCATCCATAGTTATTACTGTCAACAAGACAGTTTCACATCATGATTTTTTTTTAAATAAAGACGTCCCCGAAACAATGGATTGCTTCCACTGTTTGATGCGAGTTTGGTCACAAACGAGCTGAAACGAGTGATCACCGAGACGAGCACATGCTGTACGAATTTACCTACAGTCGAATTTACCATCCATTTTTTTTTTCTGATTTGCAAAAGAAGCTTAAACGCTAGAAATGTGCAGTTATTCAATTCAGAAGGGATGTTTCTTGCGGGCAAGTGCCTTGTCCGCATTTTTTCAGGAAGCCAACACCCCCTTTTAGCCAGCCTGCGTAGCATGGCGGTTTTGGTTTTGGTTTTGGTTGGATACAAATTTCTTCTTTTTTCATGATGTTTAAGGGGTCAACAAGTTGTTGTCGTTGTTCTTATTTCCCATCTCCCTCTTTTCTAATGTAGACACTGACTTTCTTCTTATAAATATAGAACACGATCAGTCAGGCCTATAATAAGCGGCTATCGACATGATCGAGCAGATTTATCGCCCTTTTCACGTGCTACTCTCACACAACCATCCATATTCGACGGTTACATGACAGTGACGATACTCAGATTTCAAGATTGGCTAGCCTGTGGTGTAAGGAAAAGCGAAAGAAAACTGGGGACGAATGAATGGTCGTGCTCCTCCTCATCGCTGGCGCATTTGTAGCCATATGTAGCGTTGCAGTTGTGTCCTCCGTTGCAGGTTGGTCCTCTCACCTATCAACCAATAGAATGGGTTTTTGTTTCTTCCAATCAAAGTGCGTTGTGATCGTGTCTTCACCATTTGACTTCCCAACTAGGGGAGGGCTGTAGTATGAGTTTTGTTCGTTTCGTTTTCCTGATCCAGCGTTTTGGCTGATGGGTTTTTGGAGAATTTTACATGTTCGAAACTTTCCTTGGTCAACGCATATGTTCATATGTTGGAGAGCTAGAACTCGTGCCCAAATAAAGAGTTGGAAGAGGGACAGTAGCAAGAAGAATGATCCAGTAAGAAGAAGAAGAGATGCAATGATTTTCGAGCTTCTGAGGTAAGGTGTTATTTGCAGTTCTTTCAAAAGGCTTTTTTTTTATATAAGGATTATAGAGTCATGGTGCAGATAAGCTCAAGCTAGGCTAGCTCTTGTTTTTATAGATCGTGAAGTTGTGAGCTTTTTTGATTTTGCTGCAAATTGTAAGTTAAGTTACTGCTTGAGCTTATTTACCGAACTGGGCATGTAAAACAAGAAAAACTGAAGCATTGTTCATGGGGATTTTGAATTCTTCCTTCAGAAAATAATATGGTAAGATTTCCGTATAACCCCATACATTCATTATGCATGCATGTTAGGACTCTTTTCTTATAAACTTGTTGTGTGAAATAGTATGAGACTGTTGCATGCATATGAATGAATAATATATTAACACTTGATTTTAGAAATTGAGAACCTATTTCAAAGTTTAGGTTAAAGAGTTTCCTGTATATATGAGGGCCCTCCAAATAGCAAGTTTAGGGATTAGTGCAGTCATTTATTTCAGTCAGTCGACTGCATGACTCTCTGAAAGTGGCTAAGAATAATAATGTCGAAATTCAATGTGGATGTGTTTTGCTTTTGATTTGGAAGATGATGCTGTTAGACTTTTTTGGATCAAAATTCTGCAAGAAATGTGAGTGTGGTTTAGCCTCAACTCTTTAAGATGGACATCTCTGGGACTCAGAAAAAAGCGTCTGTCTTAAAGAGATGTCGGTGTTTTAGAGAATCTTAATTATAAAGGGAGTAAAGTAAAGTAGGGACCAGCTCTAGTTGTCCAATATACAGTGTAGCGGGATGTCCGTTAAGGGATTTTGTATTTTAAAATTCAGCATAAGAGCTACAGTAGTCCTGGACTCACTATCATGCTGAATTTCACATAATTATCAACAACAACAACAGTTTATTCCTACTACTGTAAACAACTAAAAGAATTATTTACAAGATTATAATTATAATTACATAGTAGCGGGACACTCAAAATAACTAAAAAGCTAAACTAGTTGGGTGACCGTAATTATGTGAGAGTCAGGAAAGAGGCACAACAAATACAATGGTACACATAAATATCATAAAATTGGTACCAAAGTAAATATACAGAACAAAACAAAACAAATAGATAGATACATTTGTATAAACCATCAAAATATCAGTAAAGATTAATAGAGACTAATGAAATGCGAAGTTAGTTCTTTTTTAAATTGATTAGACGTACAACACTTGAATCTTTCATCGGGTTCATTCCAGATTAGCATTTTCGGCTTCTAAGCTCGCATTCCTTGCCTCAAGTGAATCAAGTCTTGCTTGTAGAGCCGTTGTAGTTGTCATCAACTTTTTTGAATAGGTCATCTAGCCTGGAATGAATCGGCTTGAGTTTGCTATCGAGCAGCGACTCAAGGTCATTGAGAGAAGGCTTGTCATTTGATGGCATTTCGCTTGTGACATAAATGGACACACGGAGACACCAAAAAATAAAGAAAAACACTGTAAAAATCTGCATTAAGCAGTGAACGGAAGACGTATCACACACAGTAAGCAAAACACGTCCGCCATCTTTGCTGACCGCTTCTATGTGTAAAATCTGTGGAAAAAATTCTGTACACCTAGGTAAATATCAGATAAGTCAACATTCAGAATTGCCTTTGGAGACATAGGTGCCTTGTCACTCCAACTGAAATTTATATGCCAGTGAGGTCAATGCTTTAGTTCCTCTTTTTAATTTATGGTCATTTTTACATAACTTCTAATTTGGTATGCAGATTTTTTTTCCTGGGAGAGGGTGTCTTTGCAAACTGTCAAGGCCACCACGTACATTGTCACTGACCATTAATTTTAATGACATAGCATCTCAGGTGAGAGTTAAACATAAACTCATCTGAACTTTGTACCCTTTTGAAAGACTTTTGTAACAAGAAAAATGAGTACCATTTTTAAATCAGGGCTGTGACTTTTCACATAATTCCAACATAATTTTATGAAAAAAGTAAGCAAGTTAGACATTCTAAACAAGAAAGAAAAAGCATTATTAATTTTTCATGCACCCCTCTGCCAATCCCTCTGCCCCCCAAAATAAAGTGTGACAGCATGACTTGACTGATTTGACCGAACCAGAAATTCCAAAAATTCTTGTCATTCTACTGGTCATAAACAGCTGTTAACAAGCAGTACATTTCTCAATTCAGGTTCTTAAAACTAACAAAGCAAATTAAATTTAAGTTTCATTTTTGTCTGATATTGCATTTAAAGCCTTTCTAACTCCTAGTGAATATATACCCATATTTTTTTTGATCTACAATGAGCACATTTTCTGGGGCATTCCTTTCCTGTAAGGAATGGCATTTCACATGCAGACCCTTGTAGAATCAGACACTATGTAGAATCTATGCAAATGCTATGTCACAAAGCTATGTAGAACCTATGTTAATGAGTCATACATTGCTTTGACCAGATCCTATGTTGTTTCTATGCCAGGACTATGTTTTTTGTATCGAAAATGCTATGTTTTCGCTAGTCAAACGGAACCTACTTAAAAGCTATGCAGTTTTTAAAAGTAGGAATAAAGGAAGAAATGACATACTTTCCACATAGCCTATACATGCAATTTACATAGCTTTGGGAAAGAGATTCTAGACCTCATAGTAAATCTTATAGAAAAATCATAGGAAATAAATAGCCTTCACATAGGACTGAAATAGACTTTACATAGTAAAATGGTACAGGGAACAGTTTATTAAATAGCTTTTGAATAGGGTTTGCTTAGAATTTAAACAGCCTATGAATAGAAAAAACATATGATAAGCATAGCCTTCACTTAAAGTTGACATATATTTTGCATAGCATTGAAATAGGTAAAACACAGAACAAAAATAGTCTTTGCATAGGTTTGAAATAGGATTTTAATAGTATTGGAGTAGGTAAAACATATCACATACATAGCCTTTAACTAGAGTTCAAATAGAACTTACATAGAGTTGACATAGTCTTAACATAGTCTTTTATGTAACTATATATGTAGGTTTCGATTTACTTATAAAGCAAATGTAGGTTTAAAATACGCTCGTAATAATCACCAGAATAGAAAAAATATTATAAACATGACATAGAATGCCTTGAACATTGGGAAGAAATAGGTTTGGAAACAAAAAAATGAACAACTATGAAACAATTGCAAATACAGTATTTTCATGCAGCAGTTTCAGAGAATCGAACCCTCAAGTTAAAGTTTGCTTATAATTTGCTTATCGTGTTGACTCTTGGCTGATGTCGTGCTTGTCAGTGCAATACAGTTTGCTTGTGACTGCAACGAATAAGTATCTGCAAACAGAAAAGTGGAGATTTTAAGGCAAATAAATGTAAAAACAACCTTAGTTTTTATAACTGAAACGAACGACTGTTACAGCGTGATCGAATGGTAACCGATCGATCCAACTTGTTCAGTCGGACACGCGAAAAGGGGAGAAAACACCAGCAAATCGAAACTTAACTTGAGAGAAACATCACTTACCGATGTCAGGAATACTTATTGTTGAACCTGGCAGGAAAAAGTCTTTAAACTGAAGTAAAAAGAACCGTTTTCTTTTAAACGCACACTTGGCAGTTCGTCTTCTTCGACTTGAAAGCACCCGCGTGGAAATCAGACAATTTTCACACCTTTTCATTGGTTGAAAAGGCCCACGTGACGATAAAACGCAAAATACGCATCTGTCGTACTCACGGGCTTCCCTGGGATCTAGTGGAAATAAAATGGCGGACAAACAACGAGGACTGCAGCTACCGTTTCGCGGTTTTGACCAGTTTTTTTTCAGGAATCGTCCACAATCAAGACGAAGGATAGAAGCTAAATATATATAAAAGGAGAAAAGAATGCATGGAAGTATCATTTCAAGTGAAGAAACACTTGGAAAAAGCTAGTAAGGAAAGTTAAGGCAGGAATGATGGATGCAGAGATTGCATGCTTAACGAAAAATTTATAATCTTCTCACTAAGAACTATCTGCAAGCGCAACAAAATTATAGTATATGACTTTTAAGCTTTTTGTTTTAAATGCTGCTTTTTACATTTGATGTACGCTTTTTGTACGCGCTATTTAACCTGTATCATCAACATGCCTAGTAGACTACATAGGAAACGCATAGACTACATATGTTTTTCATATGAGTGACATAGGAAAAAATACGTTTATGTAAAAGCTATGTAACCTTTATGTCATGATAAAACTAAATTCAAATGTTACACAGTAAAGACATCGGCTGCAAATATGTTTCATTCACACAGCATAGAATATACATAGCACTATGTAAAAGCTAAGAATATTGTTGGCAATAAAAGTGAACATCGAGATGCTATGTAAAAGCTATTTTACTTTGATACATAGTGAATACATAGGATGCAAATCGGAAGGAAAAGCAGAACTTTTTGGTGCATAGTAAATACATAGCTATGTCAAGACTATGAATAGATTTTGAATAGTATTTGCATAGGTATTAAAAAGCTATGTACTTTTCAAATAGCCTAAACATAGTTTCAACATAGATTTTTCATACTTTAGACTATGTTATGTGGTATATTACATAGTTAATACATAGGCAGTAATGAACATAACATAGCTGAAACATAGTCCAACATAGTAAATCAATAGCATGAGCATAGGTTTTGCATATGTCTGGTTCTACAAGGGGAGGAAGAATTGCAATAAGATAAAAAGAGACATTGGCTGTCACATTCTACTTCAACATAAAGCAATGACAAACCTCAAAGCGACCCATCCTACTATCTTTTGTAAAACGCACTGAAAAAAGTGCCAATGATAGGTTGAGTGATGTCTTTATTCAATGGATGTACTTACACACACACAGAGATTTGCAATCATGTTTTGGAAGGGAAAAAACTCATCAAAAGGTTTAAACTTTAACAAAAAGTGAAGAAAAATCACAAAAGGAGGCAATGAAAAAGCATAGTACTCTAGCTTCAAACTCACCTTCATTTATCGCAGCCAGTAGTGTTTATCACCATAAGTAAAGACAATGAAAATTCTTGGGGGAGTTTTCCCTTACATGTTTCTCAGAGGTATTGATCTGAAATAAGGTGTAGGGTCAGGATTTGGAGAGCAAGACAACACACCTCCCCCCACCATGAATTCCCAGGAATACCCCCCCCCCCCCCCGATTTGTCAGTTAATAATTATTGATAGCATTCGTTCTGTGAACAAAAAATCTTGGAAGGGTACTGCCTTACATTTGCCTAATAGGTATTGGTCTGAAATAAGTCTAGGGTCAGGAATTGAAGTGTAGGGTGGCACACCCCCACCAGTAATTGCTAGAAATACGCACTGGAGAAAAAATTGAAGGCATTTTATGAACTGGGCCCACTTTTCAGCAAGCCAGTTAATAATAAGTTGAATCACTTTTAAATACTCTTAGCTGTACATGTATTTCTTTTTTTTCTTCAGAAAATAATAACCTTTTTAAAAAGAACCTAAATAGCCTTAACTAATGTGCTAATTACCATTTCTATAAGAACCTGTTTAGACTAACTTGGAAAAATGCAGGTTCTTAGTCGTGGGGGCCGTATACAATTCCTGTTCTTAAAGTTACCATTGTGAACTGTCATGCTGTTTAGCCACCTCCTATATTCCTCACTTGTGTATCAGATAAACAAGGGTAAACAAGGTGTATTATGGGCAGTTTGAAAGAGGCAAATAAAAAGGACTTTGGTCTGCTATGTAGTTTCAGGTTGATATCAAACAATTGTTATTAAATAATGTACCAACTGTGCATGCTGAAGACCTTACACAAATGTACTAATATACAGTGTACTATGCCTTGTAACTAAAATCTACAGTGCTTGGTTTGGTCTGTTTTATGAAGAATAGTACACTGCCAGAGCACCACGTTACAGCTGAGTTATGCTAAAATGTAGATTAACTTAACTTCAACTTTATTCAAAGATTTTTCAAAAAGGTGAGTTAGATAAATTCCACTCTCCTTCCCTCATTAATTATCCAGTATTAAATACTATACCTTTATTATCCTCAGATTTTTTCTGCAAAAAATTGTCTCATTTTGTTTCTGTAACCTAGCCTCCCTCACAGTATTTTTAGGGGAGTTGTATATCCTTCCTCCCCACAAAATGCCTGCTTACCCGACATCAACATTTCTAATTTCCATTTCCCTATTCATGTTGTACATGTACATGTAACCAATCAGCAATGAGAGGTATTATGTTTAATTTTTCCAAACTTTTGCCTGAAGAGTTGTGGCCACTGTGTAGTGAGAAAAAAGTAATAATAATTATTATACTCTACTGAGTGTGACAAACTCCTTAAAGTTTGTTCAACTTTAATTTTTTATGTTTCCTTCATATAAAGTGGAATTATATTAACAGGAATTCTGCCAAATTTCATCAGATTCTAATGAGTACATGTAGATTTTGATATTCTGCTGTTTGTTAACGTAGCCTATGAAAGCCAACAAGAGTATGTACAGTGTACCCATAACTTGTGCATTATTAGCGCTGAGATCATCACATGACATGATAAACCAATGAAAACCAAATAAGTTTTGTTCTGATAAATTTCTGGGCATTTTTCTCAGCTTGCCCTCAATTTTATTCTTGAAAATCCCATTTGCTTCAATGTTCTCTTGATAAAGATGTAAATAATGTATCAGGGAGTTGTTTAGTGCATGCATCTTTATGTAATAGAAACTGCATGTGCTCAACTTCCTGTACTAAAAGCTTCAAGAAACTCTGACAAACTGGAAAAAACATTAGAATCCATCAGAAAGGACATCTGCGAAATGCACTAAGAATAAAGTTGTTGAGATTGGAGGCAAAAACATACAATTCACACAACAAAGCAGACTTTAACGACAAAGTCTAGACACACAGGCTTCTTATACTTTTTAATATACGTGTACTTCTGAAGTTCAGAATAATTAAATACAGACTTCTGCCAATTGCTGCTTTGTCCTGATAGCACAAACTCACATCTTGTCATAATTTTATCATGAGGTTATATATATCTTTGTTTATTATACTGTAGACACTCTCTGTAGCTGTATAGAGACATGTAATAAAAGTTCTCTTGTCCATGAATTTTAGAATGTTAATGAAAAAAAAAAACAATTCTTGAGTTATATTTTCTTTTCATTTTCAATTTTTTTTACAGGGATGAAAGAAAACCAGGGATTAAAAGAAGCAAACAAAGGCTTGGATTGGCTGATAAGCTTGATTGATACAATGTATGTATATAATTATTTTCCCTGTAATGCACTAGTGGTTAAATATTGTCCTTTGCATAAATGTTGTCTTTTTTATGGTGTGCATGAAAATGCATTAGATAGTAACATTCACTACTCAATAAAGTTATGGTAAGATGATTTATCACTCAAAATCTTCTACCAGCCTAATGAAACATCTTCATGGCTGTTGATTGTGCACAAGAAGTATTTGGAAATTGTGCAGAATTTCCAGGTGGTCACATGAAACAAGGAAGGTCTACCAGGAAGAAAATTATGCATTAATTTTTTTCTGGAGACTGACTTTTCACCGAAGACACTTGCTGTCATTAAATTCTCAACAGAATTAAAGCTCTCAGAGACTATGCACAATTTTATGCTTAGTGTAACGATAGCAGTCTCAAATGCTCAATAAAGACAAATTCAATCTTTAATGACCGCCTCAAAGCTACTACTGTAACAAAAGCACCTGTTTTTTAGGTCACGTGGGTTACAACGTACCACCACAGGCTTACCATGACACCTTTCCTTCTTTCTTTTTTTTAACAAATAAAATGAAAATAGAAAAAAACTTCATTTCACAGTGGGCACTTAATACACTGTAACTAGTGAAAGCATAACAACATCAGCCAAAGCACTGAACACAGAACGTTTTGAACAAAGTCAACCATTTCAAAAGATTTCAATGTCTAAGCAAGAAAAAGAACGAGAAAAAAACCCTATTTTTTAACTGTCTCCTACAATCATCAGGTGTAGTCAAGCATTAAGTTTTTTAAATAGCCAGGTGGCTTTGACAACCAGCTGAGACTTGTTACTTGTCGTGCACAGAGGTTGGGCCTTGCTAGGTATTGCAACAGGGGTTTTGGTTGGCTGTTTAGACTGGTCCCCCCCCCCCCCCCCCCTTAAGATGGCACTGTTGGGAATGACTGACCCTTTGTTGGGTGAGGTCTTTGGACTTTCTCTAGATAGGCGACCATATCCGGGGGTTGCAGGGCTACAGGAGCCTCATTAGGTTGTGAGCTGTAGAATGGCTCTCTGCTCCTGCAGAGATGTCTTCGGTTTCTGCAGAGGATTCTCCCACCTTCTGTCAGATTCATGTTATAGGATCGCACATCTGCTAGTTCTTCCATTTCTGCTTTGAACCATGTCTGGCTCTTGTTACAGAGAAGTGGCATTACTTTGACTGTCTCACCTTTCACCAATGGCCAGATCTCCTTCGAGGTGGGCTCGCGTATGTCGCCCAAACATACGCTGAGCTGGCAAGGTGCTCAGCCCCTCTGTTGGGATGTTTCTCCATGTTAGTAGAGAAAGAAAATAATTGACTTCCTGATGCTTTGGCTTACTTGATTAAGCTCTTTGCAGTCTTGACTGTGTTTTCTACTAGTTCATTGTTTTGGCGGTAGCCCAGGGAGCTGCATGGTTACATGTTCAGTCCCAGGTGATTGCAAAAATTTCTCAAATTCTGCAGAGTTAAAGGGTGGTTCATTGCCACTTAGCAATTCATTAGATGTTGCATGTGTGACAAAATGTCTCTTAAGTTTCTTTATGATGACAGTTCCTGTTTTGCTGTGTAATGGATCCACTTCAAAGTACCCAGAGTAGTAATCTACTGTGCAGAGATAATTCTTGTCATCAAGTGTGAAGATGTTAGTGGCAACTTTCTCCCATGGCCTTGATGTGGGCTCATGACAGATAAGTGGTTTTTTAGTCTAGTTACTCTGAAGTGACATTCAGACATCGCATTTCTGGATGTAGTCAGTGATTTCAGCATTTGTGCTTAGCCAGTATACTGTCTCCTGTGCTCTATATAAACAACCTTGGACCCAATAAGGGAGTAGTGTAGCTTCTGCTTGATCTTTTGTTTTAGGGTCTGTGGTATGATGCGTCGCTGGCCCTTGAATATTACACCATCATGTACTGAGAGCTCATCTCGGATTTCAAAGTACTGGTGAATGGCTGCTGGTTGTTCACTAGTGGCCCAATGATGAGTAAAAGCACCTAATGAAATTAATGTGTGGACAGCAAGTTCTACTAACCTCTTCTAGTCCTGCTACAAGTGCTAGGTTGTTTGCGAATCCAAGCTTGGTAAGGTCTCGCAAACAGCAGGTTGTCTTCTACTCTGATTAGGCTGATTCAGTAAACCTCACTTATTAATTTTAGGCTGTCGAGGAACAGATGCAGAAAGTAGTTGAGCACAATAATGAAATAACAGGAGCAAGGTTGTAACCTTAGTACCCTGCTGTATCATCAACGAATGTGGTTTCTTCTCAGGACCAATTGAGTAGTCTCAGTTTCCTCATAATTATAGTGACTTTAACTCAGCAGCAATTGGTTAAAGTTGAACCGGAAGTGGGTCAGACATGGCTTACCTGCTTACGTGTTCAAGACCTTCCTGCCTATGTTTTCTTCCTCACCTTACCAATAAACCCCTTTAGTGATCTTTAGTATAAGACTCGATCTTATTTTGCAAGAAAACATATTCCAGTTTAGCAAACAATTTAACCCTTGGCAGGCCTAAATGGTAGAAGGATGACCATTGCTTTTTTTTTATCTTGTGTTCTGTTAATGGAACTCAAGTTCAGATGAATTTGAGAGGTTTCTTGAATTCACAGCTGCTATATTAGAAAAGCATTGTACATACTGTAAGAGTAGTGTGGGATATTACAAGAGTCTTTGATTGTAAAAAGTTTGATGTTTTTGGATCCCTAATCGATTATGGGAGGTGGTCACTTACAATGTGCAAGAGTTGGTTTCACATGGAAGTTATCATTAACAGTTATGTTATGGAGAAGGGAGGTAAAAGGCTGGGTATTTTGATTTTATCGTACACAAAATGCAGGTTCCACATTTACTATTACATAGAGGTTAGAATTTTCAGCCTTGGATGGATAAGTCACTTTTGTACCCCATTCTCAAATGCTTCAGCCCACCAACCCCATACTTAAATACCTGCCAAATAAAGTATCAACAGGTCCTAATGTTAAACCATTATCTTTGCAGATTTTGTACCTGAAGATGCTCTCTTCAGAAGGGAGGTCAGGATTTCCATGGACAGAACCCCGTCACAGAGCAATATTTTCACAAACTAGAAAAGGAAACAGTTGATTCATGATATTTGGTTCAGTAAATCAACGTTTTGTATTATTGATATTAACGTTAGGAAAGAGAGGATAAGGGTAGGGATCAAATCATAAAGATCTGTAAATATTAATTTTAGTACTTGTATATGATGGTAGGCAGTCAAAAGGAAAATTGTATCTCTAATTAAATGCTGGGTTCCTCATAAGAGTCAGGTAATTTTGAAACATACACCTTGACTTTTTAACCAGCTTTTATTAAATTGCTCCAAATTCAAGATGGCATTTTTCCTGAAAAATAAATTTATGGGCGTGATTCCTCAAATTTCTGTCATTCATCGTTCATTATTAAATCAAGTGTCAATAAATTAACAAACTTAAAGCAAGAATTTATACGGCTGGGATATTTGCTCTCATAACCTTTAATCCTGGGAGAGATTTTACATGAAGTGGTACCAATTGGGAAGTCAAGTGCTAGGTGCTTTCCTTTTTTATTTGCTAGCAATTTTGACTTTTTTAGACATTTTCCTGATATTTCACTCTAGAATTTGATCGTACACATAAATGTCAACCATAAAAAAAATTTCCTATTATGGTTTATCATAGCGTCTGAGTTATAAAGGATATTGGAGGGCTATAGAATGATTTATTATAGTGCCTACATGGAAACCTGGACTTAAGTGAATTTTTAACTTCTTACCTAAACTGCATTCAATAGGAATGTTACCGAAGCCCAAGTGAAATAAATCACTAGGTTTAAAGTTACCTAATAGTTCCAGTGCTGGTTAAATATCACAAGTAGGCGTTGATCAAATGGCTAGGGATTTCTTTAGATTCTATTTTTCTGCTATTTTCGTATGAAAGTAGCTGGGGACCACGTTCATAGTAGCTGGAGGAGATCCCGCCTCTTAATGACAGCCCAGCCAATACACTGTAAGCATTAACTATTATCATTATGTATTTGGGATGGATTCCTTCAATTTAGATCTTAGGTGGGGTTCTCCCTCGTCTTCAGTGCATGATATAAAGCAACTAAAATAAATGTGCAAAATTAAGTGCTCATTAGTATTGTCCGATTGTATTTTATAAATTGCTATTATTTCTACGTATCTCCATCACAAAGGCTGGTGAAATCACGTATCAAATATAATGTATTAACTTACTGGGAAAATGGCATATCACGTCGATTTTTTTTTTCGGCTATACATTGAAAATTTAAAAGAGAATACCATTCTTTGAATGAACAGATCTTAACCTTTTCCTGAATCAATTAATTTTTCCTCCTCTCATACTTACAGTATCTGAATGTTTGCTTATAGATGCTAACCTGTAGGGAATGCTATCTCTATTGCACTTCCTTTTCTGTCAGGGTACAGGGGTATCAAGACATGCATGAGAAAGGAACGATTTTATATTAAGCTTATGGAAGGGTTAATAGCATGCAGTTTTTTGCCTGATGTATAGACTGACCCAGAGCTAGTTTTGTAAGGGTTAACCAGTTGCTTTTATATTCATCTATAACTGAAGGTTTGACAGTGCCTGTGGGGATGGCTATTGTATTATAACGAGTTCATCCACCATTAAATAAGTCCCCCTTCGTGCCCTCGTACCCTGCTTGACCACAGGCTGTAGGTTGGTGGGAAAGCTAAGGTAGCACTGACTTTATAGACCCCATTTATATGAAGAAAAATTATCCCGGGAAAAGGGTGTCTCTTCCTTTAACGATCAATTTTATGAGAATAAAACTGACCCCTTTGCCCAAGCTAACAGCGCGCGCACGCTCTGATTGTCTAAAACAGCGAGCGCGCATGCTTTCAAAGTGTTTGTGTGGAGAAACGGTGGGCCCCTACCATGGAAAGGGTGATCGGTCTAGGCGCGGCATCCTTCTAGCCGAGCGTAAATGCGCGAAACGTTGGCACCCAGGACGGCTAAACCCTTGTACCCTGGACAACGTTTCTGCATATAAAGGAGGCCTTAAATGGCTTACCGGTAATTGGTATCGTGTCGTGACCTGGCCTAAATATTGAATTTCCCAGTTTATACCAGGAATAAACGGCCCTAGCGTTTGAATCATTGGGGTAATCCGTTGTTCATGTACAAAGTGCATCAAAAGCTGTGCCTCTTTATTTAAGTAGTATAAGAGTGAAGAATGATCATCGCAGTGAATTTTCCAATTTAAGCAATTGGACAGAAGAAGCCTGAAAAAACCAGGGCTTCAACGGGATTCGAACCCGTGACCTCCACGTTGCCGGTGCGTTGCTCTACCAACTGAGCTATGAAGCCACACATTGGGAGCGAGGTCAATTTATTGAGTTCATATCTCCCGTAAGGAGTGAAATGATGTGAAATAAATGAAATAATTCATTTTGAACTGCGGTTATAGATGAGAGTGAAAAATGATCATCGCAGTGAATTTTCCAATTTAAGCAATTGGACAGAAGAAGCCTGAAAAAACCAGGGCTTCAACGGGATTCGAACCCGTGACCTCCACGTTGCCGGTGCGTTGCTCTACCAACTGAGCTATGAAGCCACACATTGGGAGCGAGGTCAATTTATTGAGTTCATATCTCCCGTAAGGAGTGAAATGATGTGAAATAAATGAAATAATTCATTTTGAACTGCGGTTATAGATGAGAGTGAAGAATGATCATCGCAGTGAATTTTCCAATTTAAGCAATTGGACAGAAGAAGCCTGAAAAAACCAGGGCTTCAACGGGATTCGAACCCGTGACCTCCACGTTGCCGGTGCGTTGCTCTACCAACTGAGCTATGAAGCCACACATTGGGAGCGAGGTCAATTTATTGAGTTCATATCTCCCGTAAGGAGTGAAATGATGTGAAATAAATGAAATAATTCATTTTGAACTGCGGTTATAGATGAGAGTGAAGAATGATCATCGCAGTGAATTTTCCAATTTAAGCAATTGGACAGAAGAAGCCTGAAAAAACCAGGGCTTCAACGGGATTCGAACCCGTGACCTCCACGTTGCCGGTGCGTTGCTCTACCAACTGAGCTATGAAGCCACACATTGGGAGCGAGGTCAATTTATTGAGTTCATATCTCCCGTAAGGAGTGAAATGATGTGAAATAAATGAAATAATTCATTTTGAACTGCGGTTATAGATGAGAGTGAAGAATGATCATCGCAGTGAATTTTCCAATTTAAGCAATTGGACAGAAGAAGCCTGAAAAAACCAGGGCTTCAACGGGATTCGAACCCGTGACCTCCACGTTGCCGGTGCGTTGCTCTACCAACTGAGCTATGAAGCCACACATTGGGAGCGAGGTCAATTTATTGAGTTCATATCTCCCGTAAGGAGTGAAATGATGTGAAATAAATGAAATAATTCATTTTGAACTGCGGTTATAGATGAGAGTGAAGAATGATCATCGCAGTGAATTTTCCAATTTAAGCAATTGGACAGAAGAAGCCTGAAAAAACCAGGGCTTCAACGGGATTCGAACCCGTGACCTCCACGTTGCCGGTGCGTTGCTCTACCAACTGAGCTATGAAGCCACACATTGGGAGCGAGGTCAATTTATTGAGTTCATATCTCCCGTAAGGAGTGAAATGATGTGAAATAAATGAAATAATTCATTTTGAACTGCGGTTATAGATGAGAGTGAAGAATGATCATCGCAGTGAATTTTCCAATTTAAGCAATTGGACAGAAGAAGCCTGAAAAAAAAAAAAAAAAAACCAGGGCTTCAACGGGATTCGAACCCGTGACCTCCACGTTGCCGGTGCGTTGCTCTACCAACTGAGCTATGAAGCCACACATTGGGAGCGAGGTCAATTTATTGAGTTCATATCTCCCGTAAGGAGTGAAATGATGTGAAATATGAAATGATGTTGAAGCCCTGGTTTTTTCAGGCTTCTTCTGTCCAATTGCTTAAATTGGAAAATTCACTGCGATGATCATTCTTCACTCTCATCTATAACCGCAGTTCAAAATGAATTATTTCATTTATTTCACATCATTTCACTCCTTACGGGAGATATGAACTCAATAAATTGACCTCGCTCCCAATGTGTGGCTTCATAGCTCAGTTGGTAGAGCAACGCACCGGCAACGTGGAGGTCACGGGTTCGAATCCCGTTGAAGCCCTGGTTTTTTCAGGCTTCTTCTGTCCAATTGCTTAAATTGGAAAATTCACTGCGATGATCATTCTTCACTCTCATCTATAACCGCAGTTCAAAATGAATTATTTCATTTATTTCACATCATTTCACTCCTTACGGGAGATATGAACTCAATAAATTGACCTCGCTCCCAATGTGTGGCTTCATAGCTCAGTTGGTAGAGCAACGCACCGGCAACGTGGAGGTCACGGGTTCGAATCCCGTTGAAGCCCTGGTTTTTTCAGGCTTCTTCTGTCCAATTGCTTAAATTGGAAAATTCACTGCGATGATCATTCTTCACTCTCATCTATAACCGCAGTTCAAAATGAATTATTTCATTTATTTCACATCATTTCACTCCTTACGGGAGATATGAACTCAATAAATTGACCTCGCTCCCAATGTGTGGCTTCATAGCTCAGTTGGTAGAGCAACGCACCGGCAACGTGGAGGTCACGGGTTCGAATCCCGTTGAAGCCCTGGTTTTTTCAGGCTTCTTCTGTCCAATTGCTTAAATTGGAAAATTCACTGCGATGATCATTCTTCACTCTCATCTATAACCGCAGTTCAAAATGAATTATTTCATTTATTTCACATCATTTCACTCCTTACGGGAGATATGAACTCAATAAATTGACCTCGCTCCCAATGTGTGGCTTCATAGCTCAGTTGGTAGAGCAACGCACCGGCAACGTGGAGGTCACGGGTTCGAATCCCGTTGAAGCCCTGGTTTTTTCAGGCTTCTTCTGTCCAATTGCTTAAATTGGAAAATTCACTGCGATGATCATTCTTCACTCTCATCTATAACCGCAGTTCAAAATGAATTATTTCATTTATTTCACATCATTTCACTCCTTACGGGAGATATGAACTCAATAAATTGACCTCGCTCCCAATGTGTGGCTTCATAGCTCAGTTGGTAGAGCAACGCACCGGCAACGTGGAGGTCACGGGTTCGAATCCCGTTGAAGCCCTGGTTTTTTTCAGGCTTCTTCTGTCCAATTGCTTAAATTGGAAAATTCACTGCGATGATCATTCTTCACTCTCATCTATAACCGCAGTTCAAAATGAATTATTTCATTTATTTCACATCATTTCACTCCTTACGGGAGATATGAACTCAATAAATTGACCTCGCTCCCAATGTGTGGCTTCATAGCTCAGTTGGTAGAGCAACGCACCGGCAACGTGGAGGTCACGGGTTCGAATCCCGTTGAAGCCCTGGTTTTTTCAGGCTTCTTCTGTCCAATTGCTTAAATTGGAAAATTCACTGCGATGATCATTCTTCACTCTCATCTATAACCGCAGTTCAAAATGAATTATTTCATTTATTTCACATCATTTCACTCCTTACGGGAGATATGAACTCAATAAATTGACCTCGCTCCCAATGTGTGGCTTCATAGCTCAGTTGGTAGAGCAACGCACCGGCAACGTGGAGGTCACGGGTTCGAATCCCGTTGAAGCCCTGGTTTTTTTCAGGCTTCTTCTGTCCAATTGCTTAAATTGGAAAATTCACTGCGATGATCATTCTTCACTCTCATCTATAACCGCAGTTCAAAATGAATTATTTCATTTATTTCACATCATTTCACTCCTTACGGGAGATATGAACTCAATAAATTGACCTCGCTCCCAATGTGTGGCTTCATAGCTCAGTTGGTAGAGCAACGCACCGGCAACGTGGAGGTCACGGGTTCGAATCCCGTTGAAGCCCTGGTTTTTTCAGGCTTCTTCTGTCCAATTGCTTAAATTGGAAAATTCACTGCGATGATCATTCTTCACTCTCATCTATAACCGCAGTTCAAAATGAATTATTTCATTTATTTCACATCATTTCACTCCTTACGGGAGATATGAACTCAATAAATTGACCTCGCTCCCAATGTGTGGCTTCATAGCTCAGTTGGTAGAGCAACGCACCGGCAACGTGGAGGTCACGGGTTCGAATCCCGTTGAAGCCCTGGTTTTTTCAGGCTTCTTCTGTCCAATTGCTTAAATTGGAAAATTCACTGCGATGATCATTCTTCACTCTCATCTATAACCGCAGTTCAAAATGAATTATTTCATTTATTTCACATCATTTCACTCCTTACGGGAGATATGAACTCAATAAATTGACCTCGCTCCCAATGTGTGGCTTCATAGCTCAGTTGGTAGAGCAACGCACCGGCAACGTGGAGGTCACGGGTTCGAATCCCGTTGAAGCCCTGGTTTTTTCAGGCTTCTTCTGTCCAATTGCTTAAATTGGAAAATTCACTGCGATGATCATTCTTCACTCTCATCTATAACCGCAGTTCAAAATGAATTATTTCATTTATTTCACATCATTTCACTCCTTACGGGAGATATGAACTCAATAAATTGACCTCGCTCCCAATGTGTGGCTTCATAGCTCAGTTGGTAGAGCAACGCACCGGCAACGTGGAGGTCACGGGTTCGAATCCCGTTGAAGCCCTGGTTTTTTCAGGCTTCTTCTGTCCAATTGCTTAAATTGGAAAATTCACTGCGATGATCATTCTTCACTCTCATCTATAACCGCAGTTCAAAATGAATTATTTCATTTATTTCACATCATTTCACTCCTTACGGGAGATATGAACTCAATAAATTGACCTCGCTCCCAATGTGTGGCTTCATAGCTCAGTTGGTAGAGCAACGCACCGGCAACGTGGAGGTCACGGGTTCGAATCCCGTTGAAGCCCTGGTTTTTTCAGGCTTCTTCTGTCCAATTGCTTAAATTGGAAAATTCACTGCGATGATCATTCTTCACTCTCATCTATAACCGCAGTTCAAAATGAATTATTTCATTTATTTCACATCATTTCACTCCTTACGGGAGATATGAACTCAATAAATTGACCTCGCTCCCAATGTGTGGCTTCATAGCTCAGTTGGTAGAGCAACGCACCGGCAACGTGGAGGTCACGGGTTCGAATCCCGTTGAAGCCCTGGTTTTTTTCAGGCTTCTTCTGTCCAATTGCTTAAATTGGAAAATTCACTGCGATGATCATTCTTCACTCTCATCTATAACCGCAGTTCAAAATGAATTATTTCATTTATTTCACATCATTAAGTAGTATAGTAAGGACCGAATTGACCTCTCTTTGGAAAGAATCTCATAAAGAAGAGAAGGCATACATTATGGGAATCGTGCATAGTCATGAAGACGAAAGCAAACTAGCTTTTTTTCAAAAAATGTAATATACGCCACTTCCAAATTTCCCATAATGCACCTTATTTGCCCCTTATTTGTACCTTATTTTCTCCTGGGTGTTATAGCCGTCCCAAGAGAAATTGAAAACATTGCTTGTGCGAAATTTTTGGGGGAAAATAAGGCGCATTATGGGAAATGTGGAAGTGGCGTATACAAAGAAAGGCGATTTTTTACTCTTCATCCGCCATTTTCACATCTCCCATAACACGCCTTCTTTGCCCCCCCCCCCCCCCCCCCAAATTTTTCCATGACCCTTGCACTTTATTTCCCCTGGGTATTACAGTCGTTCCAAGAGAAATTAAAGACTGCTTATGCAAAACAAGGCCTATTATGGAAGATGTAAAAATGGCGAATTATCCCTGTTACCTTTCTCACTTTTCTATTGTTCACGAAAAGGGCAAATTTGACAAGAATTTATAAAATATTTATAACCCTAACCCTAATTAAAACAGGATGAAAAAAGAGGCATGTCGATGATCGTGGGTCTTACGAAAATGACATATTTGCGAAATTGATGAATTTGGCAAGGATTTATCAAGGGTCTGGGAAAAAATTTAAATGGGACAACAAAAGAGGCTTATTGGCAGCTGGCAATTTTCACGAAAATGGCAAATTGGAGAAACTGGCAACAATCCATCAAAGGTTTTGCAAAAACTCAAATAAGGCGACAAAGAGGGAAATCTTGACAAATGGCGATTATAAAATGGCAAATTTTGGGCGAAAAAAGGAAATTTGGGCAAAAATGGCGAGTATGCGAAAAACTCATCAAGAGTTTGGCCAAATATTCAAATGAGATGACAAAAAGGGGCATCTTAACAAATGGCGATTTTACGAAAGTTACAAATTTGGCAAGAGTTTATAGGTTTGGCAAAAATTAAAACAGGAGACATGTCGATAATTGTGGATTTTACGAAAATGACAAATTTTGCGAAATTGGCGAATTTGGATTTACCAAAGGTCTGGCAAAAATTTTAAATGAGACCACAAAAGAGGCAATCTTGGTTTGCAACCACGAGACAAGGCGGCCATGCTGGGGGTCAATACATATAATTTTTCTCGAAGAATTAACATGAAAATAGAGTTTGGTTCCCAGAGGAGAGAAATGCTTTTGTTCTTGACCATCAACACGGCCGCCGTGACGTCGTACAAACCAGCAATATTGACACTTGGCGATTTCACGAAATTGGCAACTTGAGAAAATGGGGGATTGGGCAAGAATCCATCAAAAATTTGGCAAAAACTCAAATGAGGTGACAAAGAGGGCAATCTTGCCAATTGGCGATTATAAGAAAATGGCAAATTTAGGTGAAAAAGGCAAATTTAATTTCGGCCAAAAAATGGAGAGTTCAAGGCTTCAGTCAAATACAAGTGAGATGACGAAAAGGGGCATCGTGACAAATATCAATTTTATAAGAATAACAAATTTGGCAAAAATTTATTAAAGTTTGGCACAAATGCAAGCATTATGACAAGGGAGGCATGTCGATAATTGTGGGTTTTACGAAAATGACATTTTTGGCGAAATTGGCGAATTTCTGGAAAAATCTATCAAAGGTTTGGCAAAGGATTCATTAAAGGTCTGGCAAAAAATTTAAATGAGACAGCAAAAGAGGCATATTGACAGTTGACGATTTTCGCGAAAATGGCAAGTTTGAGAAAACGGGGAATTAGGCAAGAAAAAGGTTTGGAAAAACCTCAATTGAGGTGACAAAGAGGCGATTCTTGACAAATGGCCATTATAATAAGAAAATGGCAAATTTAGGCGAAAAAGACAAATTCGGCAAAAATGGCGAGTGTGACAAAAATTCATCAAGGGTTTGGCCAAAAATTTGGAAAAAACTTATTTAGGTTTGGCAAATATTAAAACAAGAGGACAAAAGAGGTATGTCGATAATTGTGAGCTTTACGAAAATTACATATTTTGCGAAACCGGCGAATTTGGCAAGGATTGAGATAATGACACAACAAAACAGGCATATTGTCAGGTGGCGATTTTCACAAAAATGGGAAATTTGGGAAAAGGGGGAATTGGGCAAAAATCCATCCATGATCTGGCAAACCTCAAATGAGGTGGCAAAAAGGCAAATTTCCACAAATATAACGAGTGTGCTAAAAATTCATCAAGGGTTTGGCCAAATACTCAAATGAGATGACAAAAAGGTGAATGTTGATAGTTAGCGATTTTTACGACAATGACAAATTTTGCGAAGATGGCAAATTTGGCAAAGAGTTATCAAAGGTTTGACAAAGAGATGAAACGAAGGGGCATCTTGACAAATGGCGATTATAACAAACATGGCAAATTGGGCAACAGTTCATTTAAGGTTTGTCAAAATTCAAACGAGGCATGTCGATAATTGTGAGTTTTACGAAAATGCTAAATTTGGCAAGAATTTGTAAAAGGTTTGATAAAAATTACAACAAGATGACGATTCGGAAACAGGCATGTCGATAATTGTGGGTTTTAACGAAAATGACAAATGTTGCAAAATTCGCGAATTTGGCAAGGATTCATCAAAGGTCTGGGAAAATTGCCTGTCGATAATTAGCGAGAATAGAGACTTTGGAGAAAATGGCTAATTTAGCAAGATATTTATCAAAGGTTTGGCAAAAAATAACACAAGATGACAAAAGAAGGATGTCGTTAATTGTGGGTTTTTACGAAAGTGCCATGTTTTACGAAATCAACGAATTTCTGGAAAAATCTATCAAAGGTTTGGCAAAATTTAAGTGAGACGACAAAAACGGGTATCTTGTACAAAATAGTGATTTTAAGAATATGGCAAATTTAGGTGATAAAGGCAAATTTCGGCAAAAATGGCGTGTTTGCCAAAAATTCATCAAGGGTTTGGTCAAATATTCAAGTGAGATGACAAAAGTGGCATGTTGCATGTTGACAGTTTTCGATTTTTACAAAAATGACAAATTTGGCGAAAATTTGGCAAGGGGAAATGAATGGCTTGCCAAATGACATGGCGAAAAATGGTCAGTTGGTAATTAGAGATTTTTACGAGGATAGCAAATTTTGGCGAAAATGGCAAATTTGGGAAGAATACATGAAAGGCTTGATCAAAATTCAAATGAGATGACAAAAAAGGCTACCTTGACAATGACTGATTTTTCGAAAAAGGCAAATTTTTGCCAAAAATGGTGAATTCGACGAAGGCTAATCAAATGCTTGGCAAAAACTCATAAATGAGTTGACAAAAAGAAAGCATGTGAAAATTTGGGTACCAGTTGAGATTGAACCTCTGTGGTCCCCCTCTGTTGATGAAATGACAGAGAAATATCTGACAATCGACTTGACATTGTTATCAAGAAAAAACAAAGCATTTTCATTGTCGTTGACGAAGATATATTCTCTGACTGAAATACTTCCATCAATGCATCGAGATGGAATTAACTAATTCAGAAAACGGTACTAAATTAAGCTCGATCAAATGTGGCCATAGAAACGCAAGCAATTCCTGTAGTGATAGGGGCATAAGAAGTGATCAACAAAACAACGTCTTTAAGTGTTTTTGGCAGTAACCTCTGTACAGCCACCCTCTATCCCCAACAGAAAAACTCAATGAGGGAAAAGATCAGTTTTTTAGCATCATTTTTGATTATGTTTCCTGCGAATTGAAACATCACATATATTATATATAGTATTTTGTTATTTTCTTTTCATCCTGATGGGGATGTGCTGCTGGACGAGGTCGCATTTTCACGTCTAGATTAACTGTAATGAGGTTGAACATGATAATGGTGTCAACAGAAGAGTCGCGGTTGCAAAGTTGACTTTATAAGGTACATGCATAGTAAGAAAGGACTACATGTATTGTGATCTAGAAAATGATATTTGTCAAAAAGTGGATAAGATGGCTTCTATAGGGTCCGTAGAATAGGCAGTATACATGTAATAATGGGGTAGGGGTTCTGAAAGGCCAGCTGCATATATCAAGCAAAAATTTCAGTTTGGCAGTAAGGATTCAGAGAATGACACTAACCAAAAAAGTAGAGACTTCCAAGTTGCGATTGACAGGACATTCATCCACCTAGCTATTTCCTCTAAGAACATCAATGGCACGGCAGTGCAAATTAAACCTTCTGTGATTTAAAACAGGGAGATTTTCCGATCAACCTCATCTACACTCAATGAAAGTACTTCTCCCATAGTACAACCACTCTTTTCGGTTCGACCAACTGCCGGCACGGACCAATAAGAACTGTCCTTCTTTTAAAGATAAAGACACATTTTGAAATAACATATGCGTTTCAAACTATGGCCCTTGTTGCAGAAGTCTTAGTTTGCGACATTTCAAACTTTGGTGATGTTTCGATACCACCCTTTGCGTTATTGCAAAATAGAGCATTTAACTCTTAGCTCACAAATCGCGTCCACTCAACTTACCTGACCGGCGTCAGAGATCTGCAGCTAGATGACACCCAGGTGCTGATTTCGAAAATTCACTGTACGCTTTTGGCCAATCAGAAAAGAGATAGTGAGTTGAATGTATAATGATAAATGATATTGAGCATTACATGTATTACAGTTAACCTTAGCCTTCGCCGCAGATGATACTAAACCTCTTGTAACAACTGTCTTGTAAAGTCCATCTACAAGCCAGTTCCGAAATTCTTGCTCTGGGCCCCCAGCTGCGTACAAGGGTGTGAGTACACCTGGCGACATGATTGGCCTGTTAAAAAAGCCATCGTCAATTTTCAACCTGGTTGAAGGAAAATTTGAAAGACTCTTCCAGTAATTCGTTGAGACTAGTGGTCACCTAGAATGAGGATCACGGCACTGCTTCCCAGATATCACTAGCCAGGGTCAGTTCAATGTGATGCACTGGTTGAGTTGACTCTTCCCTTGTGGATCCCTCCTTATTACAGACACACCGCTAATTACAAACTCTAGCTTTCAAAGAGATTGTAGATATCATGCAGAATTTACCACCAGATTTAAAAGTGAATGTAAAAAAAATGAAGCTTTAAATGCCTCTATTACACTGTACCAGCTCTAACGAGAAACATCATTTGGAGTAAATCACCTTATTGTGTACTTAGGCCATATTCTCAACAGTATCTCATAAGATAGGCTCAGTCATCTGTCAACTGTTTAAATAATTAGGACTTTAAACTTTGTGGCATAGTTAGTTATTTGCCAAACAGTTGCGAAAAGTGCAAAAATACCATTGCAATAATATTACAATTACAGTTGTAGGTACCATGATTGAAAAAGACTACACTAAAGTCCTGTGACTAAGAACCTGGATTTTTCCAATTTAGCCCAAACAGGTTCTTATTATAAAGGGTAGTTAGTACAAGTTTAGCATATTTAGGTTCGTAAATAGGTTCATATTTTCATAAGAAAACAATTCAATATAGCTAAGAGTATATAGTGGTTCAGCTTATTCCTTATAAAAATATGAAATCTACATACCAATACCTTGTGTTTGGAGTGATAAGGCATCTATGTCTCCAAAGAAGATTCTGAATGTTGACTTGCGTTAATTACCCAAGTGTACAGCATTTTTTCATAGATTTTAGAAAATAAGAACCCATTTCAAATTTTAGGCTAAACAGGTTCTTATATAGAAGTGGATTAAACTTGCAAATTTTAGCCAAAAAGATTCTTACAATCCAGGTTCTTTGTTGCAGGGTTTTGCTGTACATTATAAGTTATGCAGCCACTCCTCATTTTCACTTTGTAATATTACTCATTAATTTTTTATATCAGGTTATGCCATGGGCCTATGGTAGATGTTTGGAAATATGTGTTGCAGCATGTCAGGTCCACAAAGTAAGTCAACTGTGAACAGTGTTTAAGGACTTTTACTCCCTTTCTACTTGTATGCCATTTTCTAAATATCTGCTAGTTACAGTTGCATCAGTGTGTTTCCATGTTTGTGTACCATGAATTTTAGCTTACAGTACAGCTCAGAGGTAAGTGCCAAACGCACACACAAAACACATGCACGTTTTTTGCATTAATGCAAAATAGTTAACTAGTTTGAAAGAAAAGAAAAGAAATGCTCCCGAACTGCTGATACAATTGAATGGTGTTGAATATTCTATTGAAGGCATAGCCTATTGACCGACAACATACCTTCCAAACTCTCATAAAATTGGGCTTCTTTTTTTGTATGGTTCGCAATGTGAGGTTAAAAAAAAACAACTCTCAACTTTCTCTTAATAGTCACCTGTATAAAATGGACACCTCATTAAAGCAGACACCTAGAGTTGGTTCCTGCTCTTTCTTTATCCTCTAAGTTGATTCTCTCTGAGATGGACGATAAAATAAGTGCCTGTCCCAGTGGTGACTATCTTTAGAAAGAAAGTTGGCTGTATATGATTCGGGAAAGTTTAAATTAAGTCAGCGCAGTCGCCAATATTATTATGCTCCCACTCAATTTGTATTTTGCCTGTGTTGTCAAGTGTCTGAAGGTTTACTGTGGCTAGATAGATAGTCACGGTGACCTCCTTTCTGCATAGGAGAAAAACATGCCCTCCATTGTCACTACCTTTACAATACCTATGACTGGTGTAATTATAATTAAATTTTGACCCTGCTCGCCATAGCGCTTCCAGGAGCTCAATAGTGCATCCAAAACTAGAACTCAGAGTGTCGTGAGTTCATTTCTCACCTGTGGCTTAGACTTTTTTTGTGAGCTTTCTGGTACACGTATTCAATTTCTCCTCCTTCCAAATAAGTACTGACAAAGTGATTTCATTTATTTGAATGTTTTGTTTTTCCTATATTCATTTACAGCACACATATTTGTTTTTTGGATGTAGGGGTGGGGGAAAGGGCATCAATGTTTGACAAGAAGATCCTAATCTTGAAGGAAACTCAATTATAAACTCAAGCCCTGCTCTTGACTCTTACTTAATTTATTGACAGAACTTTCTATTGTCATAAGCCCTGTAAGTTTCTTGAATGGTTCTACAAAACTTTTGCCAAACTACTGCCTTCGACACAAGTTACAGTCAAACCAGGTCAAGTGTACCCCCCAAGAATCCATTAATGAATTTATTATTCAAAAGTTGAATCCGTTGCTAGTTGTAGATTTCAGATTGATCTCTGCATTCTTGCATGTGTAATGAGCCGTGAATTCACACGTGAGGCAGTTATGAAATTTCCACCAGCTCCTTTTTCCTGAATTTGATGTAAATGTCTTCAATCTAAGAATCTTAATCCATTCAAAGATTTTCAATCTGACCAAATACAGAGAAGTTCTCGTAAAATATTTACTGCTCATTATGCATGCAGAAGTGCCACTTTGAATTTGACACCAGTCACGGGAATGACTAACGGATTCATTTTTCAAATAATCAATTCATTAATAGAATCTTGGGGGGTACGCTTGACCTGTTTTGACTGTAATATATGCATAAATTCGTAATAAAGTTAATAATTTCCTGCATACAGTAAGTCACTCCTGGCAGGAATCATGCTATAATATGGCAAATGCCTGTCATTGGCTGCATGAAGTAATACGTCTTGAGAAACACTCTTTGAGATGGTATTGCATAGTGTAAAGGGTAGTAATTACAAAAAATGAAATACAATGTAATGCAATAAACCAAGAACTCAGTGTTGATTCATGAATATACATATAACAGAAGCTTCTTGACCAATACCAAGTCATTTTTTACTGAGTTTTCTGTCATCTCACTATTATTCCTTTTATTATTTTCTCTTTGGTGCAGAACTGACCAGAAGATTTGTGGAAACTTAAAGTTGTATCCTTTTTATGCTGTTGAGTTTTTATACTGTACTGTAATTTATCTGTACTGTGTGTAACAAATGTGTATTAAGTAATTTACAGTAGTTATGATTTTGATGACTACATATATAGAGATTGATCAGTCATTTTTTTCATGAATTGAATGTGTTTTTGTCTGATGATATTCATAGGCTCCACTGTAAGGAAGAATTTTGAATGCAAGTTTAGTTCTGTTGAAGACACCCTGTCCATTGAGGTTGCTTTTCCTTAATGATGTTTTCTTTGCCAAGCTAGGCAGCAGTTAATCCATGAGCAAACTGCTCATTCGGCTGACTTGAAACCAGATGACGAACAAAGAGAACAACTGAGGGAAAAACACAGCCATTTAGCAGGAGAGCTTGTTGATGTCAGAAACAAGGTTCTTCATGTTGAGAAGGAAATCAAAGCAGTACAGAAATAGATTCTTGAAGCAGGTGAAGTGAGAAAAAAACTTAATGTTTATGATTTTTTTTGTAGTACAGTTAGAATACAAAAAAGCACCCTCTGATTTTACATGGCTGGAAATAACAGTCAGTAATCAGACATTGTCTTTTGAATTTGGAAACAAATTATTGTCCAACAGTTGTTCAAGATACAGTTAAAATAAATTATGAACGTACAATTTTAACCTACATGTACATGTACATTTGTACATGCAAACAAATTGTTGTCAGGTACCTTAAAATGCCTTATAAACCTTTTACTATTAATGATGAAGCTTATTTTAAAAGGTGTCTAAGCTTTATAACAGGCAACTGTGTTTGTTTTGAATGACAACTTAATTTCTATGTGATACAGCAAATGAAAAAAAATTTGCAGATCAGTGATCCCTGCCCAAACATAAAAGCCTTACATTTATTAATTTATTAACTACTTTGTTTGATTTACAGAGAAGAGCTATTCAGAAAATGAAAGAGAGATTTCAGATCTTGCAAAGAGAAATGCATTGTTGAGTGCCTACTCCAAACAGTGCCATTTGTCAAAAGAGCTGTACATGGATTTGGCCAAACAAATAAATGGCAGGATATTAGTTTGTAAAGAAGTTGCGAGGTGGGTTAACTCTTTAAGCCCCAATATGCACATACAAATTCTCATAACTGATCTCTATATCCCCTTTAAGAATGAGTTGAGAGAGTTTGATAAAAGATCAAATCATTTTCTCTTTGCTGATCATTTTATTAACTCTCATAACCTTTCTTCTTGATTATCTATGGATATTGTTAGGAGAAGATTGATGTTTGTCTCCATTGGAACTTAAAGGGTTAAACCACCACAGATGAAACTAAACTTCTGGTTAAGTCTGTCTGCAAGCCAGGTCCAAAATCCTTGTCCTAGGTCCCTCCCTACTTGTGTACCAGGAATTGAATATGTGCCATGATTGACCTATTAATTAAGAATCCATTGCTGCTTTGCCAATCAGGTTGAAGGCAGTTTCAGTTATTCATTGATTCTGTTGGTGGCCAAGAACAAAGATCTTGTCACTGCTTCGCAGACAATACTCACTAGGATTAGATTAAGCCTGCAACTCAGGCTAGTTAAACCATAAGGATTAAATTTCAGAAGTCATTACATTGTATGATCAAATTTCTCTTTAATTTAACATTTCCCAAAGGTTGGGAAACATGAGCATTAACAAAATTTTGTGCAGTACCCACAGGGACTTTCATTGTAGGAACTATGATACACATTGAAAAAAAAAATGCCAATATCGTCATGTGGAAAGAAATATTGATATATCGCAATAGGGACATTAAGGCTAAAATAGTAATAATATAATATAAATTAAATAAATTCTATTTATATAGTGCTAAAATTATATACATATTCTAAAGCACTAATAAAAGCTGACAAACACTATAAACAACATACAGTACGCTTAAAAAAAAAATGAAAATAAAACACCGCAATCACTGTACACAAATTGGTTTACTGAGTAAATGCGAAACAAAATAAAAAGTTCTTTAGAGTGCCTGCTTGAAACCTTGAACACTCGGGAAACTCCTGATAGCTAAAGGGTGAGTGTTCCTCAGTGAGGGGTCAACACGTGCGAAAGCCCAGTCTGCAAGGGTCTTGAACTTTATTTTGGGGATCTTTAATCCTTTAATTTATTAGATCTTAAGTTGTAGGAACCACTCTCGTTGAAACTTAGAAGCTTCTTTACAAGTAGGTAGACAGAAGCCATACCAAAGAGAGCTCAGTGGACGAGTAGCAATATTTTAAATTGAATCCAGTAGGGCACTGGTAACCAATGCAGGCATCTCTTGCAAAATGTTCTAGCAAAGGGGAGTAGCGAGATATTGCTGTCAGTATTTGCAGGTTAGTTGAAATTTTAACACATTGTAAAATCTCTGCCAGGAAAAAGGTGTTGGATCCAACTTATTACACATCACAAGGGATAATTAGCGGCAGCTCTCAGATGTTTGGTTCTGTAGAAGGATGCTCTACTCCAACTGGACTGGAATCGGCCTCTACAGTAAGGAGCAACATTTCCTGTTACTAATTATTATATGCCTACAATAGTATGCATGCTCTGATTGGTTGTTTTCTTGTAATGATCAGACATTACCATGTAGTACATAGGTGTCCCAGGCATATACAATCTGTGTTTAACTTAGATAGTGGACATCCTTATGGACATCTATGTTATGGTCAATCAACAGCTGTCAAAAAAGGTATCCACTGATCAGGGTCACCTGACTGTATTGCGGGCCCAAGTGTACAACTGTGTCCGCTGACTACAGCTGTAGTTGTTGGTTTTAATTGATAATAGGCTCAGGTCCAGAATGAAAAGGCTATATGATAAACAACTTATTAACCTCTTCCATTCGGTCATTACAGGGAAATCTCAGACCGAGGCTTTGATGTATTGACCTCCCTATCTCTCATTCAATACATTAAGGCCTCAGTCTGAGATTTCGCTGTAATGACCTCACTCTTGGTTAATAAGTAGTATATAATATTTTTTTGGTAAGAACTAGGTCCCATAGGACCCCTTTCCAAATGCCATATATTAGACATACATGTATTTTTCTGCCATACACAGTGATCCAGCTTTGTAAATAATATTATGGCACTAAAACTACATGTACAGATATTTTTTTACTTAATTAATTAAAAAAATTTTTATTTTGGCAATTGGCCAATTTACAGTGTTTTTTTTAAGCAACCAAGCCCTTGAGTGGAAGCAAGGCGGGTGGTGATTTCAGTGCCATTCAACACGGCTTACGTTTGGAAAGGAGTTAGGTTTCTCTCTACCCAAAGGAACTCAGTACACAGCATACAACCCGGTACACAACTGTAAATATAATTGGTCTTTTTTTATCTTTTTTTATACAACAGAGATCTGTTAGGGAATTGTGTGAGAAAATTGGTTCATTCTTGCATGAAGTATGCAAAGTAGAAGAGGAATCTGGAAGGTTGGTTCATTAACCTCCATGGTCATCATTATCATTATCATTATCAATAGTAATTATTATTTATTCATTTCCCCACGTGAGAAATCAGTTTCTTTCAGCTGTCTAAAAGTGATGTTACACGGGCCGATTCGCAACGACGTTTTTTAGCACAGCACAGCGTTGTCGTCGTTGCGAATCGTCCCGTGTAACAGCACCTTAATTTATGTCCTGCTCAGTAATGGATACCTTAGCCCAAGATCTTAACCTGAACCAATCAGCATTTCTTTCTTTTGGTAAACTATTTTTGGTGAAAGAAGTTTGAAAGTAACTACAAGATGCTTCACTCTTCGATAACCAGTATGTTCACAGACACTGCAAGCTTAGTAACAGCTCAAATAGCCACACATCTAAGAAACATCGGCTAGGGATGAGGTGATAAAAATGAAAATGATATTTTTCTCCTTTTCCTCCAAAGAAGTGATGGTGTTAGCCAAAAAAGGATTAAAGACCAGCTGTGGACTGCAGTAGAGGTTTTTATTGTTTCTATTTATTTATTGTTTTTTTTTTCATCTTCGCACATGTGCATTATGTGAGTCATACCCATCCATTGTCTGCAGTGGCTCTAGTGAGCTAAATCGTGTGAAAGAGAGCTTTAGATTTTTTAATTACGGAACTTTTTGGCGTCGATTACAACTCGATTCATGGGGATCTCCAAGTGGACAGTTTTGGGGTCCCACACAGAATGGAGGTCAGTCACAATCAAGCATGTCTTACTGATCACATTGAGTCCCACTCCAACTTTGTTTTGTCCCATCAGAAGTTTATTCTCTTTTGCTAGGGTTCTTCATCAAAGACGGAAATATCTATTCGTAAGAAACCGAACGCCAACACCTTAAGAATGATCTCCTTTAGAGGCTTGATTTTAATTTTCTGACAAGCATTCCCGTCCCTATTATAGCGAAGGCAAATCCCTCTCCCCTTCTACTAGCGGATAATAATCACAAGTAACAACCTCTTACTTCTCTTATTTTTTAATTTTTTAAACTTACGCCACACCCGATAAAGGAGGAAAGTTTCAGTTCTCCCTCAAGCAAGTTTGGGTTACAGTGTATCTCTACCTTCAGGCGTATACAAAATTCTTTTATGTACATTATCCGCCAAAATAAAGCATTAGTCGCTTTAAGGAAAACCTTGATTTGAGGGGCATCCAAATATTTTCAGCACTATCCTTCAAATTACCGCAATTCCTGTTACCATACAGTCAGTTACTGTATGGCGGCAGAATTAAGCAGAGATATGAATTTTCCCTATTACCTGTTTTGCCTCGTTTTTACTCCTTATAGAATATCCTGTCCCAGCACACTGCACAGGACATCATTACATAGTTATCTCGAATCACACAGGACTCTGCCGTGAGTCTGCAGGAAGTTTCGGCAAGAATTGATCTGAAAAAGGATGCAGGGGAACTTAAGTGTGTGTTGATTGAGTTCAACTTTATTTTATTTTATTTTATTAGCTTCGCCTATTAATAGACAACGAAACAGATAAATACTTAATAGGCAGGGGTGCCACAACAGCGGTGAGCCAATTACAGTGGTCCCAGAGCTTAAAAGATATGTAAGAAACAGTCAAACTAACATGAGACAATTAAAAACAACAACGGAGACGGACAGACACGTTACGTGAAACGTTACATGACGGACAGATTGTTTTCCAGACTGCCCATGGTTACAGCTAAGGTACATTTCCGTGTTTGTACCTGGGGCTGCCACAGTCAAGGAAAATCAGGAAAAAGGCAGTTTCTTTAGAAAAAAAAAATAGAAATTTATTTAAGTGTCAGTATACAAGTACGGGCAAACTTTAGTAGCGTTGTATGCACATATCCGCCTGTTAATTTGTTCTTTTTGTTTTTTGTTTGTTTGTCTGTTGTTGTTGCTTTACCAGCTGTTTCTTTATAAATCGAAGCCCTTTGTTACGTTAAGTAGCCTAGATTTTTTTAAGAGTTATATATGTACATTTTTTCTTTTACCAGGTTCAAATATGAAAACTCTGGCAAACTGACAGACACATCATTACCGCCATCCTTATTTCAAAGTGTTCATCAGCTTATAGAGGTCAGTTATCTGCTACTGTAGTTAGATAACTTTTACTAATCTGCTGCTTTTCAAGCAGACATCTTCGAACGGACTTGCTAATTTTGAATGTAAAACTGCTTTGAAGATTTCGGCTGCATCACTAAGACGGGTAATTTAATATAATTTTCTGAAGACTTCTTCGTTATTTTGTCAAACACTCAGTAAGCATGCGCTGAGGATTATCGTTCTCGAGATTCGAAAGTCGCACGAATCTCGATGTCATTTTTCTAAACTTTTTTATTATTATTTTTAGGAGGGTCAGGCTGCACACTTTCAGAGATTTTTAGAATCTGAAAAGGGGCTGAACGAGGCTTAGAGACGCCGAAAAAGACTTCAGACACTACAACAAGAACTGGAGGCAGAACTAGCCTCTTCCTATAAGGATTCGCCGGGAAATATCGATTTGGCGAGGTTTGTGAGCATCGATCTTTGCATCCTACGGGACGCATGCCTTGAACTATTTTGCGTCTTTGGCAACTTTTATGCGACAGGGACGTAGGACGCTGAGGTAACAATTTCACTGCTTTTCTACTCGTCCCCAGAGCCTGGACGAGTAGAAGACTTTGTATTCTTCCTTTTACGAAGAACGGGCGAACGGACGGACGGAAGGCCTATTCGTGTGAAAAGTATGCGGTTTCAAAAATATTCGGATTCGTGTTTACGCAGCCTTAAAAAGAATGTTTCTCAGCGGTCAGCGAGCAAGGTTGACGCATTTTTGATTTAGCGTCGAAATCTTTTAATTTTTGCCTCTTTTCGTCATGTTTTTTTGATTTTTTGATTTTTCTCGTTGTTTTCGTTATGGTATGGCTGTGTACGTTACACGTGAAGAGTTAGACAAGATCTTGGTTACTTGATGTACTTTATATGCGGCTAATTGTGTGCGCAGCCGTTGTTTTTGTTTCTTTCTTTATTCTTTTGTGTATTTATTTTCAATTATACTTTAAACATTTTTCTTTGTGTGTTTATGCGGGCATTTGTTTATTTATTACAACTTAAATATCTAGTTATTATTTAAATGTGTTTTCTTTTGTTTTGTTTTGTTTTTGTCCGCTTGGCCCAGCCGCTCAGCGCAATGAGCTTTTGCTATTTCTGTGTGGCTGTGCTCTCTTGTTTTCGCAATTATTTCGTTTAATTTACTTTATTCCTTTTTTTTTTTTGTATCAAGAGCACAATAAAGATTGTTGTTGTTGTTGTGTCTTTATTGTGGAATTTATGTTGTTCTGAAGGTATACAGCTATTTCGAGAAAGGTTGTCGGAAAAAATGTGCACGCGACAATCCCGAAAGGTAATATGGGATATGATCAATACACTGTTCCTAACGACTGAAGCTGTCGAACCTACTTTTGTTGCTTTTCATTAGCACTGGCGAACATATGTCCGTGGCCTCTCGTTCCATTATTTCAACTTCCTTTGGAGAACAGGGCAGACAAAACCACCCACAATACCTTTCGGGATTGTCGCGTGCACTTTTTTCCGACAACCTTTCTCGAAACAGCTGTATGCGATTTTTGTCCTCAGAGTTTTGCATCACAATGAACTGGAGCTGACGGCGTCCAAAGCTTCGCTGGAGTACATGAAGGGGGAAGTGGATGAGTTTACCAACTCAAGAAACGAAAGACTCAGAGCAAGAGAAATTCTACTCATGAAAAATAAAAAGATTGAAGACTTTGAAAAGCTGACTGTAAGTAGCCTGTACACAGACGTTGGTTAACTTTATTTTTCTTTTCGTTCTTTTCGAAAACATTGGCGAGCGCGAGAAAGAAAAACGAAGAATGTCTGTAGACATCTTTGGGGAAAAAGAAGTCCCTCCCCCATGTCAAACTGTCTATTTTCTTCTTCCCCCACCCCTACCCTCTTGCGTGTGGTTTTAATTTTTTATCACGCACGCTCTACGGACTTTGAAGAGAAAATGGAGGGTCTGTGAACAGGCTAGGCTGTAAGTGAATGTTATTATTAAAAGCATGAAGCTTATGCTCACTTGAAGTTCTTTGTTCATTATTGGCAACTTCATTTGTTCAACTTGAACAAATGAAGTTACCAATAACGAACACAGAACGTTCAATTCTAAAATGAAATATATGTTATGTTCGATTTGTGTCCAATAGCAAACCAAACAGGCGCTGATTCAAGCTCTTGTGAAACAGAACTCGAGTGCCAGGGCAAGGGTGGAAAAACATAAACAAGAGGTATTGTAATTTACCGCTACAAATAAGAAGTGGTGTTTATCATGTTACTGGATTTAAAAAAACTATATGTTCAACGCCTGTGACGTCGTGAATAGATGTCTCTCTTTGCGCTGCTATTCAGCCTAGTTGTTTGAAAGTCGATTAGCGTTAACCTAATAAAAACTGAATCGTTGGATAATTCAATTCTAGAGCTCTGATTGGCTTAGCCATCATGGTATATGAGCCGTTATACCATGCTCGCCAAATATGGTAACTGTGCGCTTCTGCTCAAAATTAAAAACAAGCTGAAAATCGTTTGTTTTTACAAATAAAGTCGGGAAGAATTCTCGATATTTTGTGGGCGTTTTTAATGAAACAGTTATTCCACTCGCGCTTGTTGGATATGGGATTAATCTAGCCAACCCATATCCAACGCGCACTCGTGGAATAATTGTTAAATATATATTTTTGTTTCCCGACTTCGTCTTTGGGATATACTTTTATAGAGGAAAAACTGCAGAGTATACGTTGTCCCTACCCTGAAACAGGGTACACTACATGGTCACACCCAACAGTGGAAGCACTGCCTGCTACGAGCAAGCAAAATACAAACAAGATGGCTTGATCTTTGTCCTGTTTCTTCTCTCAGCTCCTTCAGTACATACAAGACAAGATCTGTTCGCACGAGGCGCATGTGGTCGCCATGGCAAAGCGGTTGCATAATAGCGTGACCCAGGAGATGGACCGATTTGCTGCTTTGACGCTAGATCAGTTACACTACTCAGGGATTGATAGGTCAGTAATTCAGTTCTGAGTTAAGGTAAGCCTTGGAACACCACAGCTAGGTCTACTATTTTGGTTTCGCACAAATGTGTCCTTTACCGGTTGGGAGAAGGGTGGGGACTCTCTGTAATTGGAGCTAACTACGTATTCTTGTTGCTCACTTCATTTTTGCTATTTTTCCTTTCTTTACGCCCCCCCCCCCCCCCCTTTTTCCCGTTTACTATTTTTGTGTTCTTCTGCTCCTTGATAAAACCTTTGCTATCTGCGGGTTTTTTTACCCTTAGGGTTGATTTCCACTGTCGCGTAATTTTTCTGTGCAAACGCGCGTAAATGAAAAAGAGGCAATGTAATGAAAGGCCACGCGTAAACGTGAAAGTTGAGCGAGGTTCAACTTTTGCGTTTACGCGTGACCTTCCATACATTGACTCTATTTTATTTACGCGCGTTAAATTTACGTGCGCACGCACGTAAAAATTACGCGACGGTGGAAATCCATCTTAACTGAAGGGTGCATTTGATTGACCTCATTCTGCGTAGGATTACAATTTCCATTTTAGCAACTTTGGTTGTTGACGTTTATTGACGTGATATTTGGTTTAGTTGTATTTTTTTTCTTTTAATGAGTTCTAAGTGCTTGAAAACTGAAATTGCAGAATTGTTGGCACTAGTTAACAACATAATTTGCTCGGGCGCGGGGCTTTTTTAACGTAAAGGGGTCTTTCAATAAACTATTTTGTACATCGATTCTTGTCCATGTTTCTACTAAAATTTTTAACGAAGTCCCAGTTAAAAAAAACGCCTCATAATCAGAGGCTGTGACGATCAATCGCGGTGGGGCACCCGCATTGTCGTTGTCTCGAACTCACCCCAGTCCGCTTTTTATCTGGGTGCATGTTCTCTACCCTATAGGCTACATGTTATATTGTACGTTAAAACATGTTCGTCCGGCCGCAGCTAAGTGAAAACACCGTGGCTTGTGACCTCGTACGTTAGCTAACAGATCGTCTTATCTCTTTTAGCCCAAGACGCGCTCCTGTTTCCGAACTGTCCATCAATCGTTTAGAGCGTCTGTCAGAACGTCCTGGGGGAGGAACTGTTGGGACCGTGTTGAACAACTTGGGTTTTCCAGCTTATAAGGTAACGAGTCAGTGAGCTTACTTCAGGTACAGTATGGCAGTTATTTGCAAAGCCAACTTTACAGTGTATTCTCAGTGATATCAGGCCTCAGCAAAGGAGATGCCTCACGGAAGGCCCCGCTATAACTCCATTATTAACTTCACATGTAAGGAGGGCATTTATTAGAACCCTTCATGAGGCACTGGACATTTTGCAGAGAAGTGAGACTTTTCCCTTTTATTATGTCTTGACGCCAGTTGTATTCCTTTGTTTCTTTACACTTTTAGAGACGATTTAACTGAGAATGTTGGCAAAACCACTGCTCAAGAATGTAAAAAGTCTGCTTCCGGTTGACGTGCGTTGCTCAAAAACGCCTTTGCTAAAGTTGCCTATTTATCTCAGTGTTACCCACGTAAAGGGTTTGCACGAAACAGTCACATGGTACAAAATGCACCTTGCTGGACGGCAAACGAGGCAGAGGGGCAAGAAAAACAAAGAGATTGCATCATTCAATAAAGCTAATATCTTTTCTTTTTAAGGTCCACTGCGTCTTTGCCATCCAGCAGGGAGTTCTTTTTTTCCTTGTGACCGTTTCTTGCAAGGGCCTTGCCTAGTCCCTACACGGTTTTTTTCCCAGGCCTTCTCGGTCAATGTATTTCTTTGACGTATCCGAGGAGAAAGCGCGGGAAATGCCTCATTTCTACGCTCGCACCACGTGACCCGAAACGCATTGACTACGCGGAATAATGAGGTCAAGGGACTGGGCAACAAGGGGCCCGTTCTTAACTTGTTAAGCGAGGATCGGCAACTGGGGAATTTTTCCAAAAAAATCACACTAGAGGGAGTATGCGCTTAAAGTTGATTACTTGTAGACCTTCCCTCACACGTTTCCATAGAGACTTATGGGTGAAAGCGGAAAACAAAAGAGCAAAAGATGTGTTTCTTAAGCAAAGTTTCGTAGCGGAACTTAATTTAGTGTCAGCAACTAACGAAAAATGAAGTTTCTTCCTTAACATGTGTTGGATTGATTCGTGTATTTTGCAAGTATGGAACGGTGTTGTAACACCCGGCTATGTCTCCTTCTTTGCACGTCGAGTCCTAATTTTTTTTTTATCTAATAACGTGTTAACTCATCGTTTATTTCTTATTTAGGCCCCTGAAGAACTGCTACCAACAATAATGAAGTTAAAGGAAAAAGGCAAGCTTCTGTTTCGCGATTATGAGGGCAGGTTATTGCTCTTCCTTTAGTTACCCAATCCGGAGTTGAAAATTGAAATGGTTCTCTTTAATTACAGCAAATGCTTTTTCATATTGTAGAACTGTTTAAACAACATTTTTTTGAAAAATGTTTACCGTTGGAGATTAAAACTAGTTAGGTTCAGTTAGAGAATTTCTGCAACTGTGAACTTGTCTTCGTTTGTTCTTAAATTGTTAAGCGACAACAGCAGAAAATAATTTTTTAATTGATGTGGCCACGGTTTGTAAAGGAGACTGGTTATGAAAGGCGCAAAAATCAAAGTTGGAAACAACGATGCTGTAGTTTATGTTGGAAGCCTCCTGGCCGTGAACATTCCTTTGTTCTTTTTTCGCAAATTGTAACTGAATAAAGTAATGCGATGTTTCTATTGGTCAGGGTGTTGGTCAGTAATTTCAAAATGATAGGAATGCTATTGCACGTTATGCACGATCAGGTCCAAAAAAGCCAACAAAAAACATATAACAAAGGGTTTCCCAACTATTCCGCTTTAATAACTATGATGTGGCGGAGACATCAGCAAAACCTTTGATTATAATGCAAATAATTAGAATTTACATGACATTTCATTACTTTAAAGATGAAGACACCAGATCTCTTGCACAGTCACGTGACGGTGTAGTATCAGAGGTTGATGGGGACCAGTCATGCGCAAAGATGATTACAAAATTAAACGGTGAGTGAACGTCATTAAAACTTTAATGGTTTTTGCTTGTCACGCAAGTTTTTCTGTTTGTTTGAAACGAAATGAAATGCTGGCGTTTAACTTCGTTTAAGCGCTAGCCAGTTTATAGAACGAAATTTCTCTCCACCCTCTTCTCCCCTTCCGCCTGCTCCCTCATGGACACAGGACCATAGTTTCTTTGCCAAATTAACGGCTATTCACGTCACACTAAAGCAAAGGCGTTATTGTGCGACGGACGGCAACCAGAAGTGGACTTTTTGCATTCTTGAGCAGTGCCTCTATAAGAGTAAGCACACTTTGCAATACAAATAAAGTAGCTACAAGTGATATTAAAGGGGAAAAGAACTCAGATTAGGTTTTCTTCCGTTGGTCATAAACGCCTGCAAGTTCACTTTTTAAGCTCTTACAACCCAACCTCGTCCCCAGGGTCTTCTCGTTTCCCAGTATGGTGGCAAAACGAGAAGACCCCGGGCACGAGGTTGGCTATAGCCCTAGTGCTGTAGTGTAGGAATACACAGAATTTAAATACTAAACTTTTCGCGCTTTACATTTTTGCCTTGCACTTTGGCACTCGCTACATTTAGGCCCCGTTCACACGTATTTGGATATTTTTGAGCGGATATTTTTTTCTCCGTTTTTTAAGTTAGCATGTAAACTGCGTTTGCGGGCTCCAAATTAAAAACGCAGGTCGTTTTCGTGTGGTCTGACGAAAACGGAGGTTTTCAAATACGATGATGTCATGCATCATACAGCGCACGCGTTGCAAGCGAGGCGCTATCGTTTCAGTTCACCGGCGAAAAATGTCTGATTGGTCGTCGCGCGACCACGTGACATTGCCAAATTCAAAATGCGGCAATACCTCCATACTTTGTTTATTCCAGTGGAAAGAAGGTTAATTGCGGCTTAATATGAGTTGCAAATGCACATCGGATGTTTTTAGAATAGCCTAGACTTTTTATTATCCTTTTTCACCTATTCCTATGGGATTCGTTTCCTGCGATGCTCGCGATTTGGCCGGTTTTCGGGATTCAACTTCGGATCACGGAGGACAACAATGTTTCTGAAAAAAGCAGGGTCACCAGAAAGAATGGCGTTTGTTCACAGCTCAATGCAGCAGATAAATAAGACACTATGGGTCCTTTGAAATTGCTTAGACACCTGGTATTTATTTTATTATTATTTTTTTCCCTGAAAGGTAAAGCAAAAATACTTTTTCTCCAGCAACACTTTCCAATTTACAAAAAAAACTTGAACAAGAGCTAAATGAACTTTAGTGTCTGCATTCAGTTTTTTCATTGAGAACGGGTGCAATTTTAATATCAAAACTTTAAAGCCGTCTTTAAAGAGAACTTTGATTCAAGTGTTAGTTGAAAAAATACTGATTATATGCATATAGTCTAAAGTGCTACAAAGGAGTAAAAACCCAGATATCTCCATAAATAAATTTTATTGACACTGTCAGGTACATGTGCTTTCCTTGAGTACACACTTTTTCGTTAAAAAATCTTGTTTGTGAGGCTGCATTTTGTTTGATGCAGGATCAATCAATCTTTTCTGAAGAGAAATGAAAAGTAAAGTATGTTAACATGTCAGATACTTCAACACTGCCTTAGCCAACAACTAAGAAGAAACTGAACTTCAAATCAAAAAACAAAGTGAAAGCTACTTCACTGTGAAACAACAACCACTTCAAATATATATCCCATTAAATTCATGCAAAATGTAGACCTGATGAGAAGTTTATAGGAATAGAAACAAACGATAATTACAATGAAACTATAATTTTTGAATGAGATCTGTGAGTGTCCTCTCATAATTCTGACAGAAGATCAAAATTGGAAACTGCACATCCTGCACAACTGCATTCATCAGCATGATCCAACGAAAATTTCATTAAGACTCAAAGTTCACTCCAAGCTTTACACTCCTGTAAGTTTAATTTGTGATGATTTTTTTTTCTTGGAAAGAGCTTTTGAATACTTAGTAGCATGTTAACTCTGTCATTCATTTTATCACTTGGCTCCCAAAAAAATTAAGCCAAAAACAATGCATATAAAAACAAAAGCATTCACAGAAAAATTACCCTGTTCTTCTCCTTCCAGGATCCAATTTTCAAGCAAAGAAGCACCCCCCACTGAAAGCCTTGTGTGTAAAACTTTTAGTAATCCCAAGTCAAATTTATGAGCAAAATAATCAAAACTTAGATCCTTCAATTATAAAATTGCAAGCAGTTGTGCACATTGTAAACAGAATTTTTTTTTACAGATCAAAATGTTGCTGGACCTATCGAACTGTAGCTCCAAGACGGTCTAAGCATTTTAATGAAAACACTCTCACATTTTCTCATTGGACAGTTCGGATAAAACTCAAATTTCTGTAACATACAAAGCTGTAATAATGTGTAACAACAATGAAATGGCTTACTGTCAGCCCAATGAAATGTGCACCGATCGACAAAAAGACGTTACGAACTACGCACTTTAGAAAACTGCTGCAACCCGGCCGCTTTCGATCCACTAGCCACAAGCCAATTTACACAGCAAGACAATGGCTAAGAATATTTCTTTTGTACCGAGTGACACAAGATTAAGTTGAACCAAGCGTAAGCTTATTTTTCTGCCATAAACAGTGTAAACACACGGAGATTTAGCATCTAAATGTAGTTTTTCGAGCAACAAAGTACAAGCTAAGTCATATTAACAAAACAAAGCCCAAAAATGTCTGTCCCTCTACTTTTTTTTGTTCAATCCGTGATAGGAAACTCGAACTAAACAACAAAAACATTTTGGGTAGCGTTGTAATACGCTCTTCGATCAACAGTCGAATGTTGTCGAATGTTAAAGTCGAATTTTGACACAGAAACGGGATACACATTTAAACAAAACTGTCGCTTCCGAGCCACTCGGTACAAGCTAACTTATATACCAAAACAAAGCTAAATAATTTTTCTTTCACTCCTTTACAATTTCCTGTTGTACCGTGTGGCCCGAAACTAACAGTAAGCATAGAAAGTAAAAAATACCCACCTTTTTGGCATGGCCTCTGTACCCAAGCAGGCGATTGTAAAGCCAATATCTCCGACAAATAGCTACCACTAAGTTTGTCCGCCGCTTCTAGGACGCTAAATTTACTAGAGAAAACATTCCACTCAAAACTTTCACCGAAATAATTTTTGATCTCTTACTATAGCAAGAAAACCGCAACGCTGTCACTGTCAAAAATACAGCCATTTTTTTTTTCATCTCCACGGGCATTTTTGCCTCGGAGCCAATGATATTGCCCGAAATCGATCACGTGTCATTTTTTGCAGAGCATGCGTAGACATTTTTCGCCGGTGAAATCGTTTCAGCGTTTTCGTGTGAATGGGCAAAAACCTTTCCAATGCGCAACGTCTGGATGCGTACTTTTTTTGAAAACGGAGAAATAATCTGTTTTTGAAGAATAACTAGACACGTTTAGACGGGGCCGTATTTTCCCTGTTAATTCGCCTGGAAACCTACTGGTTTGTCCAGCACGGTGGTGTTGTCTTTGCTTGACTCTGAATTTGTCCACCTGACAGGTTTGAGACGCGAGGTTTCTGAGCAAGATAGAGCACAACTTGATTACGTTATGCCGATGGTGCAGAACGGGCTCAACAAAACCACTAATTAAAAGCTTTGTCAGAATGCTTTTCCGTCAAGGACGTTGTCAGTTCGTCGTATGATTTTCTCATTGTTTTAGTATACGGTAAATGGGTCGTTATTTCTTAATGGGAATTAGCAGCCTTTAGAAGCCACTTTATCTTCGTGGGAGTGATACTTCTTTCAGTTCGGTATGTTTTTAGGGGTCAAAATCTGTTAACTCAGGGTATTTAAATAACTAAAGAGAAAGTTCTGACTTTGCGATGCCATCTACTAGACTTTCTAGACTTTCTAGACTTCTCGGATAAAGACAAAAAACCTGGTCTCGCGGCATTTTAGCTTATCTTGTTCCTGTGGGACGTAAAAGTACCCTCACCACTGTTTTAGAAGAGTGCGGGACGTAGACCCCGGCGGTGTGGCCAACCTCTCCTGGGGTGGGTGGGTTATCTGTTAGGACACACTTAAAATTGGAGCCCTGCTCTGATGTGTGTTCCGCGCCATATGGTGGAAGTGATTAAATAAAGAAATAAATAAACCACTTAATATTATTGCCTTTTTTGCTTAGGTGGGAGCAGCCAGCACAGTTTGTTGTCCCGTGGGCGGTGGTTGATGATATGAATATGAGGCAGTGGACGAACCAATGGACACTATCAGCCACTCGTTTACGACAACTTCAGATGACGAGCCACTGACGCAAAATGCTGTGTAAATCGATTCTCTGAACAAATAAATCACACTTAAAAATGTATGTTGTACTTGTTTGCGTACTCTGCTTTCAATTTTTTTTTGCGCATCATTGTACTTAAAAGCCCTGGCCTCGGTTATTCAAAGCCTGGATAGCGCTATCCACTTGATAAATCTCTATCCAGTGGATGGTGCAATTAGTTTCCCTAATACTTATCCGCTGGATAATGATTTATCCGGTGGATAGCGTTATCCGACATTTGAACAACCGCGCCCAGTTTTGTACTGTTTGTATGAAAAAGACGGTTGACTAATTTATAGTATGAACAGTACTGTTCTTGGATTTGACTATCCGAAAGTAAATGATCGTGTTAATTAAGCCTGGTGCTAAGAGAGTGAACATAAATTAACAAGCTGTTTCAAAATAGACCATTTTTTATTTAGCTCCGAGGCTTTGAGGAAAAAAAAACAAGAGAAAAGGAAATGTGTTCATCCACTCAAGGTGGCTTCTTTCAAATAAGATTTCTTTGAATCCATCCCGAATTCGCATATTTCTCTTTCTTTCTTACTCGGCTGGAATTGAAACAATAAATACCTTCATGCACTCCGGTAGTTCCCTTGAAAACCATACCCGATTCCAGACCACAATGAGCAAAGTCTATACCCGTTTTCAGACCAAATGGGCGCAAAAACCCTACCCTTTGGAGCCGGGGCACTTAGGCAAAATGGCGATGTACCAGTTGGTGTAAGATCCAAATAAATATTGTCTTGTCTTTGCTTATATAGAGGAGTACCCCCCTCATAAGTAGAGTTACGAAGTAGATATCACACAGTTTCATGAGGAAGCACCAACCATAATCATATTTTTTTTTATGAGTTCGCAGGCATTGCATTAAAACTCGAAAATGTTGGCCCAACGTCGTTATCAAATTTCAATCCATTTCTATCCATGCCATCCGTTGCAGCAGACGACATGAAGCAGTTTCATTGTTTAAATATAGTCTCAAATAACAAAACTGGACCATTATTTATGAAATTTGATTGATGCGAAAAAAGTTTCAGCATTTTTAAAAAAAAAAAAAGAATTAAAAGAGCGTGACGTAGTCCCTTTATTGTGAGTCCGGGCTGTAGGGAAGAGCGCATGATGCAGTGAACTGAATTTTTTAAAATAGTGATTTATCCGTTGGGTAGCGCTATCCAACGTTTGAACAACCGGGGCCTGAAGGATAACTGCCGCCCTAGGGCTTTCAAGGACGCCTGTGAACAGCCATGCCTTGCAGTGTCGATCGGCTTGAGGTGGCGGGAAGACGAGAACTTTTAGCTTATTTTGAGCAAAATCTTCATTTTGGTAAACTGATTCCTTTTAGTTCAATCAATGTAGCCAGTCTGCAAGAGTCTCTGTCAATATATAAACTTTACTTCGTCCTAAAGCGGAGGTGCGCAATCGTATCTGTGTGTTTAGAAATGCTTGAGGACCAATTGCTAAGGGAGTGTATTAATGTTAGTCACGTTGCTGGAGAAGGTGTGGAGTTAACTCTGCATATGGAAAGCGTTGTTGTAGAGGCAATAAAGGAAGTGGAACTGAGATTCCGTTGTGCGCAATTTATTTATGGCAGAAATTATAATCGAAACGTGGAATTTGATGAACAGTGATAGCATACAGGAAACAGGATATATATTGGCGGAGATGACCCCTCGTACTAGCAGACTTCCGATGAAGAAGTTAAGACGTCTGTTACTCAAAGGAGAAAAGTAAACGTATTTGTACCGAAGGGTATCCGGAAAAAATATAATTTTTTACTATTCCTTCGCATTCACAACTAATTCAACAACCACGACCCAGATGTGCACGCACCCATAGCGTCTTGTTTTGTTGTATGCCGGACCGCTGAAGTAGAAGTAATATATTAAACATGAGACGCAGTGTTTCATCACGTACCAGATGAAACACTGAGAAGAGAGTTGCAAAAACGACGCGCAGCGGAGTATTTCTGACGGACTTCGAGGTGTTTGATCTGGTGATGAAACACCGTGTCGAATGCTTGATATTACTTCTCAAATAAATGATTTTACCAGGAGAAATTAAGGATGCAAAAATGAGCAGTTTTTCACAAGATTTCCAGTTACTCATTAAACATTAATTTCCTTTTTATTTTCGTTATGAACTATTGATGAGTTTGAGAAGATAGAGAGAAACGTTACTTTTCACCAGTACCGGTCATGGGGGGAGGGGGGAGGGAGGGGGTTGGGACCCCAAATCCGTGTACAACTGGCGTTTCAGAACCGAGGAAGTACAACATTCAACACTGTCCTCTCTTCGACCCACGACATTTTAAACGGATTGAGTTATTTTTAAGCCTAGTTGAAACTCCAAAGATCTTAAGCGCACTTTTGGCAGAAAATCAAATCACGTACTGAAAACAAAAACAACTTCCTTTTTCTTGATACGGACATGGAAACTTAAGATGGAAACTGAATTTGAAACGACTCGAAATTCAGGAATTCGATTCGCGTTCTGCCCGCGTACCTTGCCTCTTTTCTCATTCACCTAAAAGACCGTTCAAGCTTCTGAAATGACCAAGGCTGCGAGTAAATGGAATCGTTTGGGAATTTCCGGAGTCTGTTCTTCATTTTTAAGCATCTTTAATTTAAGCCAAGTTATGCTCAACGTCATCGGAGGGTCCACAACACACCACATTTTAGGGGCTAAGTTTACCATATTGAAGTAATTGCACTAGTTATAATTTGAGTTATTTTTATCGCACTTTTTGGCAGAAAAACAAATCACGCACTGAAAACAAAAACAACTTCCTTTTTCTTCAGGATAAGGTCATGAAAACGTAGAATGAAAACTTAATTGGAAACGACTCGAAACTCAGGAATTCCATTCGCATTCTGCCACGTACCTTGCCTTGTTCTCATTCACCTAAAAGACCGGTCAAGCTAATTCTGAAATGACCAAATCTGCGAGCATTAAAATGGAATCGTTTGGGAATTTCCGGAGTCTGTTTTTTTTTTTTTAAGCATCCTTGATGCAAGTTATGCTCAAGGTCATCGGAGGGTTCACAACACACGAGATTTTTGGGGGTAAGGTTACCATATTGAAGTAATTGCATTGCGTTTAAAACCTAAGAACCCACGGTGATGGCAAACTGGAGTTCAACTTTAACCGCGAAGGAAGAAACATGCCGTACCTAGCTTTTTTACGCTGCTTGTAAGTTCATTCCAGACATCAGTAAATTTATCATCACTGATGACCTAAACCGGTTAAATTCTGCTTCATTCTCTAGGCTGTTCATCGGTTTGATTTTGCCTGTTATGGCCTCTCGTTTTTGGAATCCTTTCCCAGGACGAAGACGATGGAATCCGCATAGAGAAATGACAGGTAATGGTAATGGAAAGAGTGCTTAGTGATAAGAAGATAACTTTGAAAAAACGCCCGAGTAACATATCATACTGATATCAGTTTGAAGATTACCTAATGTAGCAGCATGAAAGGATAAAGCTGGATACATATTTATGAGTGAATGGTCGAAAAGAGCCAGGGGCACGTTTTTGTTCAAGTTTTTCCTTTCTTCCCTCGCTGGGGACACGACGATATATTATTGATTTTTTCTTAGAACGTCCTTTTTTCAAAGCATAGAACAAAACTTTTACAGGGGCTTTCTATGATTTGAAAATTTTATTGTTCTGTACTGTTCTTCCGCTTCGTCAAGCGGGTTCGTATGTATTAATTTAAACTCTCTCGCTGCTTAGCTTGATTTACCCTGCAAGAATAGAGCGATTTTCGTATGACCTTGAAAGGAAACGCACGAACAAAACAGAAACAACAAACTAACGGAAATGGAGCGATTTGATTGGTTTATCGAACGGATACAAACGTGCGTGGCTTTTGATTGGTTAAGCGAACGGTCAGGTGAAAAAACGTCCTGCCCGAGAACTTTCTAGAAATCAATCAATACTTCGCTTTGACGTCATACTGCAGTCACTGGAACACTATTGGCCAATTGAACAATGTCTTCGCCATATTAGGGATTTCTTGGCGGGAAAACGAAGAGTCAATGTTTTGATCTTTTCATCCATTGGCTTATGAAACAGATGACGAACACTTACCAAAACCATTTTTCAAGGTCATACGAAAATCGCTCTATTTACCGCTCTTTAGTCTAGTCTGTAATTAACTAGGGATATTGATTACTAGCTAGGCACCTTGAGATCATTTGACGGTGATGGCAGCGAAAACGTCAATAAAGTAACAGCCTAGTAATACAAAAAACAACAATTTTTCACGTGCATCACATTTTTTTTGTCCATTGCTTTGCCGATACTTAATACACGATTAATACGTGGAATGCCTTAATTCCGAATTTCACTTTTTACCGAGGACTTGACTTTTCTGAAGTTCAATTCAACGGATGTGGTTCTTAAGAATTCAACTCCGGGAGAATTCGTCTAAGCTTTTGACAAAGCAGGTGAGTTGAATTATCGCGATAAAGATTGAAATAAAGAGAACTCCTTTTTTATGCGATTTTCGCTGCCGTCAGTGCCGTCGCCGTCTTTCTATCTTAAGGTCCCCCGCATTATAACTCAAAGTGGTGTGGTGATCATGATCATTCTTTCAAGGTCCGCATCGCGGCGGAATCTTCGGTTCCTTTTGGCAACGGCCACTACACAGACAGAGGACAGTGCTTCCCTTCAAAGGAGGTAAGGCCGGTTTCGTCATCAAGATGTGCCCCATTCGCCCCGCCGGTTCGTCATTTCGGAAAGAATTTGTTTCACTAGACACAGACCCCACACGCGGCCAGGGAGAAGGTGATCAGTTTAAGGTTGCGTTCCTTTTGACCAATCTAAATCCTGATTTTGCGATTAAAAAAATTGACTTATTGTTCCATTAAGGACTAAACCAATCTTAGACTGCCATCTGAACTATCACCTCCACGCTGGGATTGTTCAGAGTATTGGTATCTCAATGTGATTTTAGATTTTCCTTTCATTTAACGGAACTGCTCTTTGATCGCCAGAATGAGCTCGTTTCTCAATAAACATGGCTGGTCAAGGTTACTTCAGGCAAAAGTCTTTATACTTCTCCGTTGTTCTCTGCTGCTTAAAGGACGGTAGTGTATTTAACTCAAGTTACACTGGGGTAACTCTAAATCCGTAAAGAAACGAGAACGCTTGGAGATTCTCACCGTGAAATGTCGGATGTGTGGTTAGGGCTTGCCTCAAAGCATTTTGAGACATTGTAATTGTCTTCTGAGCATGCATGTTTCAGTTTAAATTCCAGATATTTTCAAGTTACACGGCTCAGTAAGAACAGCTACTTGTTAAGCAGCTACTTTTCCTTCCACTGCTCAACGAGAAGACGCTTAATTTAGCGAAAAGAATGAAAACATATGGGTGGAAATTGAGAAGAAGATCAGTGCAGTCATTAATTTATAAACCCCAAATCGTGTTTTTCGAAAGTAAATTGAATTTATTGATTGAATTCTACAAAACAAAATCACTGGATGGAAATAAAGCCGGGCTAATTCAACATGTCAACGGAAAAGAGAATTAAATTTAACTTCTTCTGAACCATGATAGCTAACTTCTTATAGCTCAGTCAGGTGCGACTAATCAACTATTGCTCATTATAGCCAAAGAATCTCTATAACGATGTACAAAAAGAGAACAAGATTTCTCAGTGGCCAACAGAAATCCGAGAAGTCTTTTAAGAAGTCTTTCAGAAATCCGGGAAGTCTTTTTATCTCAGTATCTCAATCCCTACTTAAAAGAAGGTATTAAGATAATTGTCCTCTCGTACGGTATAGCCGCCTTGTCTTTTTCTGGTACACCCCGGTTGATTTTTAAAGTTGTTCCAGTACTGAATAAAAAGGGCGTATTCCAAGATTTAGGGTCTGATTTTGCTTAATAACTGATTATTTTCTTTGTTACCATCTATAGGTTCTCGTCCAGTTCAGTGTGGAGGTAACGTAACTATTAACAGCACTGGTGAAATCACTAGTCCCCGATTCCCATTAAACTATCCTAATAATGCAAACTGTGAGTGGAAGATCTACGTGGATGAAGGCTCGCGAATAAAACTAACGTTCATGGACTTTAAAGTAAGTGATAAATTAATGAGGGAACAAAGTTTTTAAGTGATTAGCAACTACATTTAAAATTCTATTTTCAAAGTAAATCGCAACCATTGCATATGCGTGAAGAAAGCCGGAAAATTTTCAAGCTTGCCGGGAGTCAAACCCTTGACCTCTGCGATACCGGCCAGTACAGCGCTCTAACCAATTGTGTTGGCAAGGAAACTGGGATCTGGTCATTAAATTGGTTCGTAAGCCCATACCCGGGAAAGATGAAGATGAAATAATTAATATATGAATTTCAAATATTTAAACCGTGGAATGAATACATAAATGTAGAGAAGATCCTCGAAGTTATAGCTTATGCACTTACGAACTTATGCATAGCGCATTCCGTCCCATCATAATTATCAATCACGAATCTCCCTATCCTAAGTTCGTGCGAAGAAAGATGATCGCTTTACCCATCAAACACGCTGCTCTACTCCCCCCTTCCAGGGGGGGGGGGGGGGGGGCGTTCCGGCAAAGTACCAAAATTTACATTGATGAACTATATCTTCAGAGTTAATATTTTTAACTAAAACAAATAACGCATTAGTGGAGCTACATCAGGAGTGATGGTTTCCTAGCTCTTGATATGATCCTGATTTTGTAGACCACGCGCCATCCACACCTTGTTCAAGGCTTTCTGTTCAAAAAGATACCTTTTGTTAGACTCAGTATCCCGAAAACTACACCCAGTTCAGCGCCGCATCCCCATTTAGGGCCAGGTAAGAGAGTCCCCCACCTGGGATTATAGACGGGGAATTTACTTCCTTCCTTTTACCCGATCTGCAAGATATATATATATATAAGCGTTCTTATGAACACGTTTTCGCCAATTTGGGCCTTTTTGCGTCCAACAGTTTTTTCGGCCAAAAACTATCCCCAAAGTAGCTATTATAAAAACTAAGAGTGCAACCATTGCTTTTTTCTCTTCTCCTTTTTTCCTTCTCCTCGCTCCTTCTTTTTCTCCTTTCCTTCGTTATTGTGAATTTGGAGCTTCTCGGGCTTAGGAAACCTGCCTTTTGACGCCTTTTTACTCAAATGACTGCAAATTTCGTTAGGCTGGCTTTCAAAACATCGGCTTATGTAATGGCTACTCACTGATTAACGTATGTTTCGCCTCCTAGCTGGAATTATGTCTGTTTGATTATTTGGAGGTTTTTAATGGTGGCACAAACGATATGAAGAAACGTGTGGCTAAGCTATGCGGAAGTGATTTACCTGGTCCTATCGAATCCAGTGGCAATACACTCATCCTAAAGTTCTCTTCAGATTACTCCATTGGCTACAAAGGCTTTAAGCTGCAGCTTACAAAGACAGGTGTGGCACTAGTTCTGTTGGTACATATCAAGAGTAATGAGAATTATTCTCTCTGGATTAAGCTACAAGCCACCAGCTTTGTCAAACTTTAAAACTTGGAATTTCTTTTCTGCCAGAGGCTAAAATGTTAAAAGTTTAATGTTACTCGATCATAAAATGTGTTTGAACGGAATAAAATTTATTCTTATTACCTATAGGGTTCTTCCGACAAATCGCAAATCCAAGTAACGTGTTGAAAAACATGCACAGAAATAGTTAGCCTTTCGTTAACGTTGCATTTTTAATTAGCCCTATAAACAAACATCTTAGCCCTGGCAGTTTGGATTTTCAAATGACTTTTATTAATAGTTTAACCTTCCGGTTGTCACTGCTCCTTGACGAGAAAAGCGGCTCCCTCCTCAGTCAGTCAATTTTTTTGTACAAAGGCCAAGAATGTTGAAACGTAACGCTGGCAGGCCAGGGCTATCTACCGGATGAATTACTATCAAGAAGAGATGCATTTCATCGCTGTGAAAAAGTCGAAAAAACGTTCTGGTTTGGTGATTTGTTAGTGTTTTAAACTGAAGACAGAGTGCATTTACAGCAGTTGAAGGGGTAGCCTCCTACGCACGCTTTTTTAGGGGAGCTTAAATTTCGTCCCTCCCCACAGGAGAACATGGGAGGCTGTCAAAAGGGATGCAAAATGTTTACACTAGATATGTGAAAGGGACACCATTTGTCGATGTAAGGTGCATGAATGCACAGGTGAAACAGTATACCTTGGTATTCCTTATAATCGTTTCTTAATCAACTCTATTTTTCTCGCATTTACGCCAAGTTCAGTTACAAGGTAGGCTTGATTACCAGCCGCTGTTAGGAAAATGAGCCCGCTCTCTTCCCCTCGGGGGGAGGGGGGGGGGGGACCGCCAAGAGAGCAGCGGAAATCGAGGCTAGTTACCTGCCTCGTCCCCAGTCGCTCGCGATCACTGGGGGATATTTGAGTTAATTATTAAGGAAAGCGGGGACGAAGGGAGTGATGGGAAGGGGAGAAAAAGCTCTCATTTTCCTTCCCATCACTCCCCGCTCGCGCTGTACGCTCGTTCCCATCATCCCTCCCTCGCGCTTCTCGCGTGCTCGCGAGTTCCCCAATCCCCACTTAGCCCTGGGAAAGCCTGTGGAGGAGGCAGGCTAGTTACAATGCAAGGTAGTATGCTGTTATAAAGAGTCTTTGAATATACGTCAAAATACATGTTGATAATTTTTGTTTTTCTTTTGTTTGTGGGTATGGTAATGTATGCTGCCTAATGCAGTTGAAACAAAGAAAAAATAAAAATTACCTGAGATAAAAAAATTAATTTCAACATGTGCATTGCAGTTGCAGTGTCAGTATTATTTATATTGTTGTTTCTTAATATGCGCATGCTTTTTCAGCTCAAGCTTGTGGTAAAATAAGTGCTCGTGCGGATTATGCCTTCCTCGTGGATGCTTCAGGCAGTACGTATTCTCCCACCGGAATTTGATATTTTAAAAACGTTCGTCAAACGAGTGATAGACTTTCTTCAGATTGGACCTGATCAGACCCATGTTGGTGTGATTGAGTACAGCAGGGGTGCTACTTTGCAGCTCAATTTTTCAAGATCCTATGACAAACAAGAAATTAAGAGCTTTGTGGAACAAGTGCCCCATACTGCGGGTATCACACGGATCGATTTGACGCTGAAGGCTGCTTCGGAACAATTATTCACACACCAAGAAGGAATGAGAGACGGTTCAAGAAAGGTAAAGTTAAGCAGCTATCAATAAATTCACCATGATTTTCTTTAAGTGCCCTGGTAAGTGTGAAACAGTAATTTATGATTCCTTCTAATATTCCAAAACATGAACCCTGGAAGGACTACAGAAGGATATCATATTTTTTTTTCGGCCAGTGTAGCATGGGAATGGCTAAATGAGAGATTTCCAACGCTCAAGACGTAAATTTCTGGTAATTGGATGTAGGCCCAGACAGATTGTGCTCGGCAACTTTTGAGCAACTTTTGAACTTTTTCCAATTTTAGCAACCTTGAGCAACTTTTGGCTTTCTGAGCAACTTTTGAGCAACTTTGTATTGATATGTCTAATAGGAATCACAAAAATTAACATGTGGACCACGTGTGATGTGGTTGAAATTTTGAAAAGGACTGAACAGAGTATTTAGCACGCACATTGTTGTTATTTTCTTTAATTTGTTGACATTGCTCAATAAGATGCAAGAGCATTTAATATATTAAGTTTTGTTCTGCAACTGTGCAAACCTTTTATAATATACATGTGCCCAAGATATACACTTCAGATTAATATATTGAACTTTCTTAAGTTCCAATTATCCAGAAAGGACAATGATCGATGATATTTAATGATATTTGTATGAAATATTGATATATTAAAGTAGCAGCTTTTGAAGTTTTAGTAGCAACTTTTTGGCTTTAAAAAGAGCAACTTTTCATGATTTTGCGAGCACAATCTGTCTAGGCCTAATTGGATGTAATTAAGCAGCTCTTTTGTTTCTCGCGCATGCACATAAGCCAAAATTTGGACTTCTTTGCGAATCTATTTCGATTTTTTTTTCGCTCTCACGTTTTTCCCGTGGCCTATCTTTTTATACTGGGGCAGTTTTGTAGCCTACTTTTTGTCTTTCGTTCGCATGAAATTTTGGCCGGCTTTCTTTTCAATAAATGGAGAAATTTAATCTGTAAAGAGAAGTAGGTAAATAGCAAAATTGGTAGTGAATTTTCAGCCCCCAAATGTTGCTTCTTTTTTTTTGTCTGTAACTCTGTCAGGATTGGTCAAAATTTTCCAAATGAGGTAACAGTGGAAAGCTCCTCGTTGATTTTGCCACATGATTACCATTTTAACAGCTTAAATGGAAATGTTGATGGGTCCAGGAAGAATAATATGCATGGGTCCATATGGACCCAAAACGACCAAAAACGGACGACGAGAGAGAATGTAGTCTGGATAGACTGAAAAGTGTTTTCAATGCATGTATGAGGAAACCGTCATTGGCTGCCCCCAAAAGTAGCTAGCTCATTATTAGGGAGTTTATAAAACAGAGACGTTTTGAGCGACGCACGGTCGACCGGAAGTGAGCCTTTGTATGGCTAAGTGTCTTTACTCTTATAGAGACGATTTTACCAAAAATTTGTTCAAACTTATGGCTCGGGAATCCAAAATGTCCGCTTCCGGTTGACATCCGTGGTTCAAAAACGTCGCTGCTTATAAGCTTCCTGTTATCTCTTGGTTCCACAACTACTAGACATGTTGCAGGTGACGAGAATAAAAAAAATTAAGTCATTTAAAGCTCGCTGTAAAAGCCTCTACCTCTCCTCAATCAAACTAACTAAAGAGAGACATGTTAATGATTCACAGCCGAAATTTCGAAATTAATACGAAAAGACCTTTAGATTCGAGGACCAGATTTGGCTTTTTTTTTCCGCGCATTCTCAAAAAATAGACATCCTAGAAAGCTTCATTTTACTTTTTTTTTTTTCACCATAAAAGTAAAGTTAACGCGGTTTTTTTAAGTAAAGAAGCCGGGTTAAGCTCTTTTCCCATCGCAGCACTTCTGACATTTGCTAACTTGATGTGCGCACCACATCGTATTGAGAAAATTTCGTTTTCTTACAACAACAAATCAACAACAATTTTACTCCACATAGTTCAGATACAAAAGAATAATACACTCAGATAATTGATTACAGGTTTACTAAGAAACCGGAAAAAAACTTTCCCACCGCTAATCAGTAGCATAAAAGGCCAATCGTCGGGGGCGGGAGAAAGATAAAAACAAACTTAAGGCAATAAAATAAGATAAAACTGAGATAACAAAACAATAAGGTCAAACAAGAAAATTAAATGGAAAAATTTACATCCAAAAAAAGATAAATAAATAAATAAAATAAAAATGATTATTGTGCTCTCCAAGGCTAAGATAAATTGCTACACTAATTGAGCAATTGAGAGACTTCAATATTAGTCATTTTCAAGCTCTGAAGTTTCAAGAAGTATTTGTTTAATTTTGTTTCGGAACTTGGATTTACTAAGAGATTTAACAGAGTAAGGGATAGAGTTCCAAATCGAGACACAAATCTTTGTAAAAGATGTTTTTTCATTCGCTCAGTTTTGGAAGCTTTCACTTAGAAGCATTCATTTGACGATAATATGGTATTATAATTTTGAACCGTATTGGTTTGGATGAATTGGCTAAGAATGTTAGTTGAGACGGACTGCTCACGAATGTAATGCATACATTAAATAAATAACATGTTATTTAAAAAACGAAAAGGACCAAGGAAGACATTTTGCTTGGACAAAAAAAGGAACTGCATGTTCTCGAGAACTACCAAAAAATGGGGGAAGCACGTTTTTGCACTACCAATAGCCTCTTAGAATATAAGGTTCTCTTTTCGATCCGTTGGCTGGCAACCAATTTGATGTGCGATTTTTTCAGGTCATGGTGCCTCTTACTAACGGGAACCAAACTGGATTTGACCTTGTTCCTGATCAGACACCTCTTGAGGATGCAATACAACCAATCAAGGATTTGGGTGTCAAGGTTATTGCGATTGGTATTGGAAGTGTAGACAGGGAGCAGCTGGAAACTTTGGTCACCAACCCGAATGATATTCTACAGCCTAAAAATTTTCAAGAACTCTTGACTTTAGTGAAGACAACGGTTGAAAAGAGCTGTGAAGGTACGTATTTAAATAGTTAACTTCATATTGGCCCCTCGGCCCTAAAGATCTGCTTTTAACCTAAAAGAAAAGAGGATTGGGAGCTTTCTGGCCCCTCACCTCCCCTCCCCGCTGATGATGATGCGAACAACCGGAACTATTTATGCATTCGGTAACAGCGAAAAGTATCTAAGAGTATAAGACTGGGAGACCCATTATAAACGAAAAGGGGGTTGGCGTCTATGAATCCCGTTTCTTATTCATTTTTGGGCAAACGATTTTCGTATAAACCTGACAAGCTGCATCTCCATACAGATGAGTGAGTCCAAAATCCGTCGCGTTTGCAACAGCAGTGAAGAAACAAAAACGCTCTGGCTAAGGAAAGGATCATTTTACAAATGGGTCATGTTTTAAGACCAGGAATGTCTTTGTTCGGCACAAGTAAGCTCCCAGCGCCCCCCCCCCCCCCACCCCCTTCCTCCCTCTCCTCTCCGACAAAGATTGTGTTGATATTGCTGTCATGCTGCAGAATCCATTTTTCGTATTTTGTTTTTTTCCTACGCTGTAAAGAACCTAAATAAAGAAAGTAAGACTAAGAATCTAATACTGGACTCTAACAACGAAACGCAGCCCTAATTTCTTTGTTTCCGACGCATTCAGAACAGTTTCCCCCACTTCCATATATGTATATAAAAGAAACAACAACAACCACAAGAAAAAACAAATATAAAAACTTTACCCTGTATACATGTACAATGACACGAGCCACGTTCTTTGAAAACAAAAATAACTAAATTAACCTACGTATACTGGGACGAGTCCTGAGAATAATTTCCTGTTTCCGAGGACGTTGGTTGCGAGACCGGAAATAGTCCTGAAGTGGTGTTTATCGCTATATGCTGAGTCATGCACTATCGTATAATTTGGCCCACTCCACAAGTCCCTTTTTACTGTATCTGAAACATATACCTTCTTATGTAACGTAAATTTTTGTCGCACGTTTGGTAGTAAGGAGGGTCTTTCATATGAAACACAGAGGATGAGTGTCGTCTGCGATGTTTTGTAAACCACATTTCGTTTCCGTAACACTTCAGCTTTTCTGGACGGAACGTACAAATTTTTAGGCATACGGTCAACACCAAGAAAAACAAACATTAAGCAGGCTAAAAAGAAAAGATAGAAAGAAAGTTTCGATGACATCTACTTTACGTAATTTATAGAAATTAAAACTGTTACATAATTATTTGGCTGTCATGTCTGTTTAAGTTAGGGGTTAATATTAGAAAAGGCGCGATCCACGCCCACGGGTTTCGTTTCCTCAGGCGGCGGTGGTTTTCTCTTGGTTTTCCTCGATAATATTCTGTTGTCTTGCGGTTATAAGACATGCATCTTTCCCTATCGAAGACCTTAGACTACAGAGCTTTTTGTTTCATCCCAGTACATACTGTAACACTACCTTTGCATTCTACTAACTACTCTGCGAGCAGAGGCCCTTCGATCTTCCTAGATAAGATCGAAGGGCCTCTGCTCGCAGGGTATCTACTAACCTACAAGGCCCTTTGAAGAGACGACAACTGACCTTTAGTCTCGAAAACTCACAGGCAAGATTAAACTTGACAGCTGTTTCTATGGCGATGCTCTGAATTTTGCAAAGGATCGAGTAAATACACCTACAAGTTAGTTGTTATGAGTCATCCAAATTAGTGAAGAGTTTCACATGTACTGATCTGTAGTTTGAACTTTTGGTTGACGTCGATATGATGAAATAAAACCTGTTTTGGCTCGGGCGGAAATCCGCCACTTAAAAGCGAACAGCGCCCTACTGAATGAATCTCGTTGGCTGGGTAGAAAAAAATGATGAACTGAAAAACAGACGATACCATAAGCAAACTAGTCTTCATTTAGGAGTTGCGAAAGACAAAGCATGCAACAAGGTTTGAATTCCTAAGGTTAAGAAAATATGACAATCGCCTAGTCAGATTACTACGGACAGCTCATGGAACTGACGGTAAACCGTTTTGCCTAGTATGCCTATACAGTGTCGTACTTTAGCAGCTCCAAGTGGGACGTGCCCACGTCTACAGTTAGAAGAGTGACTTAATTGATCGTTATTTCCTGCGCAAGCAATTGCACCGTCAGAGTGAGCTGTCCAGTAATAAAAGAAATTAAAAAGGAGGTTTATCACAATAAAGCGACCATTAAAGATACAAAGGTAGAACCATCTTCTACCCCACATAGATGATCTGTTATCTTACGTAATTTGAAAATCAGGCTGCAGAAGTTCAAGTATTTATTCGAATAAGCGCCGAGCTTCGAATAAGCGCCCATCCCCACCCCACTCCCTCCCATACAAACTCAAATGAGAGATAATAAGAGACCCTCCCGAAGACGGAAGTTTCGTCAGAGTATTTTACAGAAACCTTACTTTGCTACATCCCCGAGGGGTTACATTTTCGCTTTTTGCTATTACCATTTACTGTTTTGTTGCAAAATAAACATACTACACTTGCTAAGAATGGTGAAAAATTAATAAGCGCCCAGCCTCCAATAAGCACCCACTCTCAAGGTCCAAAAATTTGATAAGCGCCAAGGGAGGTTAATCGAATAAATACGGTAACAAGATCCATTGGATAAATTGGCCATGGTTTCTCTAACACTTATTCACTGGATACTGATTTATCCGTTCAGGATAGCGCTATCCAGCTTGTGAACAACTGGGGCCAGATCCCACTGCATTTTTACTGCACTGCGTCTTTAAAACCTCACTAACGGCGATGTACTAATAAAACCTGCGGGTTGAGTTTGCTATTTGTTCTCTGGTCTCCTTTGCTCCGAGAGGTTTTTCTCCGGTTTTCCCTTCTCCTCAAAACCATCACTTTCAAATTCCAATTTGATCTGGAGCGCACGGACACGTTTAAACGAGTCCATATGAATTCCTATGTGCTTCGTGGGTAAACAACCAATTTATTTTAATTTCTTTTTAATTTTGTCATCCCTTTTTGGCCTAGCCTGCGACCAGGCTCCGCATTGGGGAAAAAAAGAGAAAAAAATCGGGTAACAAAGCGAGCTGGGGAAGGGAAAGGATGGCGAAACGACAAATTTCCATACTCTATCGTACCCTTCAACTGATGAAATCCTACCTAAGGCCTGAAAACAGGTCCCCCTTTCGGGCGGAGCCCCCCCATATGAGCCATTTTTTTGGGGGTAGCCCTGGGGTAAATCCGACGGATTTTGTAGTATATTCCTCATCAGAAAACTGTCTATTTTTTTTTTCCTTTTGTGTCTTGTATTAAAAAATAACCAGTATCCAAAATCTCTCTACATCCTATACGCGATCTAAATAAAAAAAAAGGAAAAAGTGAACAACTGTTCCTCTTCTAGTGCCTTATGTTGAATCCCGAGATATGATCATCAACTTCAATTTCAAACTTTGTCTTCTTGAGAACTTCCTTATCTTCAAGGGAACTCTCCATACAAGAACTGATAAAAATCTGATAAAAGACATTCTTTCATAGCAAGTGCAATGTGATCATTTACTCGGTGGAGTTAGCAAACTGGCAAGCTGACCTTGCGAGGAATCATTTAACAACATCTAGTTTGCAAATTGCAGCTTTTCAGTAGATGAGTCTAATTTACCTACCGAATAATTATTTATCCTTTGGATAAACGTTTTGAAGATAGCGATAACCAACCAATATTGGGATATATTTTACCATGCAGGAATTACGCATCTTTGGGTGTGGCATGACGACATCAAGTGTTTTTCTACCCTGGAGGCAAGTTTGAAGGCAAAGTCCTCTTCTTATCCATATCCGGTTTTAAAACGTATTAATCTTAATTTACAAGCAGCTTTTATTTTTACGAGTCAAATCTGTTTTGATGATATATATCCGGCTCTGTTTGTAAACCCAGCTGGGCCGGGCCGCTCATAAATTTTATACAGTTTTATTTTGACTGCCGGAGAAGAGAAATATTTACACTTAACCTTGAGGATACTATATAAGAATAGAGTGAGGTTGTTTCTGTACTCTTTGTTCTTATCACTCGTTGAAGAACTTCATCTGTGATTTCAGACTCTTTTCAACTAAGCAACACACCAACAAAGCAAACAAAAATCGCTAATACTCAAGAGGAGAGAGAAATAAATTAAAGCTTTTCCCCCCAGAAATGGGGCATTTGTCAAGGGGAAAACCCTGGTTAACGAGGTTGAGTTAAGAATTCCGATTTCAATATTGCACTGAAAAATACACAAGATTGTTTAAGAAGAAAATAGATAGGAGAGTACCGTAACCCAGTTCTAGAACGGAATTTTTTAAAGATATCTGAGTGAATGTGATTTAAAATTCAACTGAGAAAATTCATCTTAGTGCAGCGTCTTCGTTTCAAATATCATCCATATAAATCCATTTGGCCGTGACCTTGAACAGTTTACCTAGTAATTCACACTATTTGGAAAGTATATTAGCTCATAAATAAAAATTATAAAAAGGCACGAGCTGTACCAAAACACTACGGATTTAGCGTTCATTTTTCCTTTCACCGCATTTTTAAGGCCGGAAGTATTACGTCAGGCGACGCCTTTTTTTGATTCCATCAGTCGTGCTGCCTCTCATACCATGAAACAAACAGTACTCCAAGATGCCAACGCAACTCTTAAAGTGAAGAAAATTCAGAGAATTTTTTTAACAAAGTATAGTAGTAACAAATAATATCAAGCGAAAGATCTGCCGGTCTAACAGTTTACATTCGGAAAGTTACACTAGGCACGATTTCATTCCCCGTGGACTCTGGCTCCAATTCGAGGGCGACTCTGTTTCTCCTTTTCTGCCTGCGAGCCCAAAACACGTTACTGATAAGTCTAGCTAGTGTCGTCCTGAATCAGTTTCAATTTCCCTCTCACCAGAGAAGATTTACATTCTTTAGCTGATTAATTTTTCGGAACAAGTTTTAAAGTCTTTACAAAAAAAACTAGAGTCAGAGGTATTTCTTATATTCATTACAAATAATTGAGGTTAGGACTTGTTAGTGGACTCTCCGTGTCCTCGTGTTTCGAGCCTTACGGCTTCGTCCTCACAGCTGATAACTTTACTGAAAAACAAGAGACTCCAGTTAATGCACAAAATACTAAACATGAATGATAAGCCGGCACTAATCTATTTCACTCTTCAAATAAAGTTTTCAAGCCAAAATTTCACCTGAGGAAATTGTCAGTTTTTCCACATATTAATTACGTACATTTAGCATCTTTTAATAATTCAGATAGACTACTGAATCAAGGCTCACTCAATTCAGTTGAAAGCCTAGCACAACCCACACTATTTTCCCTTAACATTGTTTTCTCGGCTGGCAGGATGACTAGGAATTAATTAATCAAACCGGTGAAATATTTTTGCAAAGTCACTGGTCATTGCATCAGATTTCCAAAGCCCACGGAGTGAACATTTTCTTGGTAAAAGTCGTGCTTAAAGTTCGTCTTTCCCACCATTAATTAAGCGAGTTTAGTCCAATCAATCTTTCAGCGCAGTCATAAAATATATCCAGCCAACCCATTGCTTTAACTAAACACATCAGTTTCAGTTGTCAGGTAGTTTATTGAGGGCATTGCAGTTTCGATTATAGAGTCGTATCACGTATTTTTGTAGTTAACCACTTTATGTAACTACTTGACCACAGAGGACACAATAGCTGAAAAAATAACAAGGGAAATACGAGAATTGACAATTTGGAAGGAAAAGTCAACGTGAAAAAGCTTATCACTTCACCCGGCTGTGCCAGGAAAGTTAGACATTTGTGATTTTCTGCGCCATCCGAGTCTTAATATTTTTGGAACATTAGTGCGGTTGATATAGTCATCTAGCGAAAGTGTGGTAAACAGTAGCAGTTTCGGGTAATGCCAATTAGAGCATCTCGCTATTTTTAGCTGTGTGGCGATTTAAAGATACATCCACAACAATATTTCCCGCATTTAATTGTTCGTGCTTTAACAAAAGGCATCTTTCCATAAATAGTCATCGGGCAATAAGAAAACTCTCATGCAATCTATTTCTTTTACAAACATTTTATACATTCGAGTTTTTGTTTGCTCAAGCAGTTAGGATCAGAGAGCAAGTAACTGAGTAAAGTCAGGGACATAACGAGGAAACAAACCCAGGTATGTCAGCTTCATGTAAACTTTGTCTTTTAATGGTAGTTCAATCTATTTTCTCAGTTAGAGATTTCTAATTCTGTAAGCTAATTTGATTTGAAGATTGAATGTCAGTCTAACAAAGCTTCATCCAGGAGTCGTTAAAAACTTATTTAGGGTGGCTGGTTTGTTTTGCTAAAACAAAACGGCTTTGGTACGAGTTTTAAGAAAGACTCTCCGGACCTTGTGGCCGGAACCCACGCTTCATTCTTATGGCTTAACCTTCAGTTGTACGATATATTTGTCACTTTGTCGGAGACAAGACATTACAAGAGTTTTTTTCTAGTCACAGATTGAACTGCAGCAGTGACTTCTAATATGTTTTGTTTTATTTGTTTCGGGGTTTGAGATGGCAGTGGCGCGCGTAACTGCCAGGATATAATCGCAACTAAAAACAGACTTTTCGTTGGTACTGTTCGTGATGTATGAGGTGTTTTGCTTTCAGCCTCTTTAAAGAAACAGTGATCCTAGAGCAAGTGTCGCTGTTTGTGATATTACTGAAAGGGTGCTATGTCACGCTGGCTTTCCAGTTTTTAGCTGATGCTAAAATCTGCCTTCGCATCAATTGAATTCCATAAAAATAGTGGTCCAGTTTTGTAGCCATAATTAAAACTCTTTTCTGTCCCCTGTTGCTACGCGTGATGGCAAGATATACGGGCATGGATTGAAACTTTAAAAAGGTAGGCCAACTTTTTCAATTAGTGATATGCCCAACAAATCATCCAAAAAACTGTTCTTATAATAGTTACTTGCACCCCCATAAAATGTGGGTGATATCTTCTTCATAACTCTACAAGTCTCAGCATTTTGTGTATGGGCCAAAGGCACTGAGCAATGACTTCAGCACAGAATCGACCTAAAACAGCAATATCAACACCTAGTCGTTCAAAGGGACCGAAATCTGAAGAGAAAATCGTCTTTTCCCCTTTGACCCCCGTTAAATAAACCTTTAACTCCTAAAAGTGATCGACATCAATTTTCTCCTGATGATAACAATACATTGCGGAAGAGAAAAGATTATAAGAACTGATACAATTTTCACCATGCAAAGAGAAAATAGTTCGATCTTTTATCGAATTTTCCCGACAAATTTTGTGAGGAAATGTATGAAGATCAGTCTGGAGAATTAGGGCTTAAAGTGTTCACAATGAAATGTCAACGGCTAGCAAATGAAAGGTGTTAACAAAGATGCAATTTCCTGTGTTGCTGTTCATGAACTGAACGAGATTCATAGCCTGCGTGGCCGGCGTTGGCCCTAATTCCCTTCCCCTTACCTTTTGAACGCCTGCCACGCAGGCTAAGATTCATAATTCTAGATCTGTAGACTTAGTGTATCAGTGTCTCATCTGTGAATAGAACATGCAACTGCGATGAGCTATTTGTGACTGCCTTTTTTGTTCTTTCTTTAAAGTTGTTGTTGTTGTTGTTGTTGTCGTTTTGTGCTAAGACCAGGAAATAAACAGAAGGGTTTTATAAAGTCCATTTTAAGGAAGGTTTCGATATCGAACAGATTCAATCCACCTACATTAGCCCCCCGTACTAAACGTCACAACAGCTGAATGAGAATGAAACGGAAAATTATCCTTTTCGGTACTTGAACAAAAACATCTCAGGCATTCTCAGTTTGTCTCTTGTGTTTTGTGTTTTGTCTTAAAATTAAGTTGTACATCTCTATCTACATTTTTTAACGGCTGACGGCACAAGATGTTTATCACAATGCATAGCCGCCGTCAAGAACCTTTGTTGTAAAAGCCGGTGCTAAATATCTGAAATGAGTTATTTCTTCACTGCCCTGATTATATGTAAAAACCGTGAGCCTTGCTTAAGAATCCCTTTATATTTCTTTCGCTTTTTTCGGCAAAAAAGGATTAAATCACACTTACCTTTAAACTACAGTTACGACATAGCCTAGTCAGGCTGGGAAATAAATCGTTCGCATCAATTTAAAATGGATCGCGCGCCTACTACAGACGGTCAACCATGGACTTGCTTTCAAAACAAAGTTACAAAGTTATCGGAGTCTCATATTCCCCGAAAAAAACAATAATAACGCCTGATCGCAGGTTAAGTGTCAAAGCAATTATAAGTTGTTTATACTATAATTTCTCACGATACATCAGTGAAATGCCAAGACATGTGTATTTCGAATTCTTACAAACGGGACTCAAAAGCAACGTCTGTGGAGCTTTTTTCTTTTGTCTGTGGGGAATTCTTTTATCATTTTAAAGAAACTCAGGTAAGGTAAGGAGGTTTGAAAGTGAGTTAGTCAATTTAGTTATTTTTTTAATACGATGACCCTCTATTCGATGAAAAGCTTTGCGCACGAGAGGAATAAGTTCGTGTCGACAAATGGTGGCACAGCATCACCACTTACAGTCAGTTATACACTTAAAACCTTTTTAATGCACTTTCAAAAAGTTAACGGTGATGGACAGTGAATTAAAGTAACAACCTTAGTTTGGGGTAATTTGTTTTAGCTTTTGAAAATTTGTCTTATTTGACCGCGGTAAGCCTACCTTGGTATCAGGGTTTTTTTTCTCTGGTGGGGCGATTGAGTGCGGCGGAGGCTGCTTTTTTTCGGGGTCGGCAGCATGCAGGCCGAACCATGGTACGGTAAGCCCAGCGCCTCACCACATCCATCCTCGCCGTCCCCAGCCCGCGCCGCGTCTGTAAAAAGTCCCTGCATGCTCCCCTGCCTAGAGTCTGCTGGCTTTTGGTTAACGGGGAGCTTTTTCTTCTGATCCACACCCTATGTGCGCATGTACTGTATGCGATAATAGCTAAGAGAGTATGAGCTCATTCTCTCTTGGTTAAACATACAGCTGAACATATCTCTTGGGCCTACAACCGTGGGACACAGATTTTAACTCTAAATTTTCTTCTTTTATTATCTATTCTATCTGTTCTGCTTCTTGGTACTTGGAATGAGTTTCAAAATGGCAAAAATATATATAAAGATTGCCCTATTACCTCAAACCTGAAAATCGAAAAAATGTTTAGTGTCATCCTGGGCAACTGAACTTAACTGAGGAATGCGAGAGGCAAATGAATTCCTAAGGTACCCCCAAATTTCTCGACCGAAGATTGGAAGATTCCACCAAAACTCTCGACCAAATTTCTGGTCTAGCCTAACGCTCAAAACGTCAGTCGACTTGAGGAAGTCACCGGCATAATATAAACTTAAAACGATCTAGCCCTTGCAGACGATAAAAAGACCGAGGGGGCGATATTTGTTTGCAATATGGTAAAATTCCTGTTAGGTGTTACAGGGGTCAGTAATTATTAGCTGTTTATTTCTTAGAATTGCAAGAAATACTAATTGACAGTATAAATAACTCTAATTTTCAAAAAGGAGCTATAAGTAAGCTTCTTAAATTCAATTTTTTTAAAATTTGAATTCTTTTTAAACCAGCATATTTAGTTCAGCCCCCCGCAATTTCAAGTCTGCTGCCCATCTTAACTTTTGACGAAAGAGTTGTACAATTTGCTTGATTTTAGCCTGCGTAGCAAGCGTTTTTGTGCGGTTTAGGAGCAAAGAACGAGCTGACAAGAGTCAAAGACCGCGCGAAAAATGGCGCTAGTAAAAGGGAGGAGAGAGGTGGTTTTTTGGTTCTCGTTTAATTCCAAAAATCCCCTTCAACGGTTCTTTTGCTCCGAAACCAAACGGAAACGCTTGCTATATGCAAGCTAGCTTGATCTAAATAATTCGAAAATAAGACGTTATGAACACGTATACGTATACGTATCCCTCACAGGTTTTAGACGAGATTAACCCTCCTCATGGAGCAAGGTCTATGAATAAATCTGGTTATGAATAATCCACGTATAGAATGATATATCATTTTTTTTATTTCTTGATCATGATATTATTCTCAAGAATGCTACTATCGCGTTATAGCTTGTTTCCGATCCTGTGGCTTTAACTCCCGCTGAGATCCCGGCGGTAGTTCAAATCGTCAAATGTAAATTTTGTCGCCAAATCTCGGTAAAATGAAATTTGTGCTATTTATTTTTATTTCGAGTTGAACCCGGATGATAAGTTGCAAATAAATTAGTCTCCAGTCTTCTCCAATGTCATTGTACACGTTCCCATGTATAAGCAGGTGCCGAACCGAAATGATTGGTAGAATTCTCAAGCGCCGGGCCAAGCTAATCTTGAGGATTAAATTTAATGATCCCATTTAAAAACTAAATTCAAAAACGTCTCACTCGGTTATGATAAGCTTTGAAGATTAAACCTGCCACGGTCGTACCGACAAACGGAAGGATCACATCTATGGATCGATAGTACGGGACAATTTAGCCTCTTCCATTAGTTTACACCTCATCACGGCAGCTTCCTGTAAGTGAAGCTAAGAGTTCAACACATACAGGCTCATTCGCTTTTATTTAACCCTGGGAAATTCACTCCTCAGAGTGGCCCACCCTTTCCCCTCCTTCCCTTCCTCTCCTGCTCCCCGTACCCCCGTCCCCCATTCACCCGGGTTCCCATCCCGGTCCTGTTCCTTCTCCGCCACATTTGCGACATTCCAAGGAGGACTTACCATGCGGCATCCAGCGCTTTATTGACAGAGAGTTTTAGTAGAAAAGTGCCGGTTGGAAAGAACCTGCAACAGGGTTTGGATCTTGGATCAGTACAGGGTTACTTATCGAGCCTCAGCTATACCTTACCATCCTGGGACTCACGACCAAATCACTCCGGAAAATTGCTTCAAAAGTGCGAGGGTATTTGCTTCAACCAATCAAAAGCGCGGCACTACCCAGATCTGGGTGGGTAGCAACACGCTTGCTACGTAAGTCATTTCGTGTGGAAAACAGTGGTGGCGTCGCAAAATGTCGGCTGCTTCGGCTGTTTTCTCAGGCTGGCTAAATGTTAGTCTCCGCCGCAGCCGTTTTTTTTGGATGTCACGCAACGCTCCCCGGAGCGTTGCGTGACATCCAAAAAACGGTTGCGAGGGAGACTAGCTAACTGCTAGTTTTAAGATTTGTAAAAGCTTTTTTATGGAGAGGGAGAGGCTGTTTACTGAAGGCAGACTCTGGTGCCTTACAACTGGAGCGTGGATGTATTGCTGGTTTTCAGTGTCACGCCATTCAAAAATAGATCAAAATCAAAAAAATCAAAACCGTTCAATAGATCAAGTCAAGAATCTGGGAAATGAAAGGAAGTACATATATAAAGACCCTCGCCAATACTCAGGTCAGAGGAATATTTCGTATACGAGATATCCGAAGAAATGTTTTACCCAAACTTATAGAGATTTGAATGGAGACGCCATGCTGGTGCTCACCTAAGTGAGCTCCAACATGGCGGACGGAAACCAACAGAAACATCTGTTAACGAGTTTTGCCACAAAAGCGTGAATTTATTCTTCGAGAAACTCATAAACATTAAAGCAATACTTTTTCCAATACATGAAGTGTTTAGATAGTAAAATTTCCTGAAAAAAAGTCATTTTTTTAAAAATCTACAAGACAGCTCTCTTGGCCGTCATGTAAATGCCTCGTCACGCAAAAGCTTAGAAATTCAAGCGTACTCTATCACAAAACCAAGAAACCTTTTGAAGCGAAATTTTGTATGAAAATTAGTTTTCAGTTGCTGCAATGCATCGTGAAAGTAAAATCTCGGTAGGATCGATAGTTTTTTAGTTTGAATTTTAGTGACGTCATGTGAAAACCAACAATACGATTTGAGGACGGAAATACGGAATATTCACCTTACTTTGCCGAGAAAGGTTTACTTGAAAATTCCAAACATAACCAAGCGGGATGCATTAACAAATATTTATTGAGTTTAGTCAGTTTTCTTGTCTTTCAAAATTAGGCTCTTCTACAGAATACTTTTGTTTCCGCATTCAAATGCTCCGCCTTAATGCTCTATTAATATTTTTTGCAGTAAAATGCTTTTTTGGAACTTTGACTATAAGTGTTCATTTTCTCTCGAGAACTGTCAATTTTCATTTGGTCTGAAAACAAATTCAGGGAAAATGCCACTAAAATGCTCGAATAATGCTGAGCTTTACTAAAATACTCGGAAGTAAAGACTCAGCCTTCAAAATACGTCGTCAAACAGAGTAACAACAGAAAGAACATAAAGCGACAGAAAATTTTGTAAACAAGTCTGCACTCAAAAGCTCCGATAGAGCTGCCAGCAGGAAATTAAGGGAAAACAAGAACTTTAAGAGGTTCTTTGATATGAAATCTTGAATGTTCATCCAAGTACTTGGCGGTTTGTTTTTATTTTTTAGAAAAAAAAAAGCAGCGAAAACAAGCTTAAAAACTCTCTTGTTTGATGCCTCCCCTTATCACCAAACATCTTTCATAAGCATCGATGCCATCAACTGATTGAGAGAGATCTGGAGATACGGCAAATATTTCCATTTTTCGTTTGATGAGCTCGTTGGTTTCTATCGCGCACGTCTCGGAAATGCTCAGCGAAAAATCGAATCCGAAAAAGTTACTTAAGATTATGACTATTGCCCCTAACCTTGAAGATTACGTGGGTTCTATTAAGAAGAGATCAAAAGTCGTGCTCATGTGAAAATCAATCGGCTCCTACAGGAACGAACACAGCCATGTGCGGAAGGCATTTCCGGTTTGAAATCCTCGTTATTGGCCACTTATTCATAGACCGGAAACTAGTAATTTCCAGAGATAACAGTGGTTGTGTTTTCACGACAGCGCTTGTCTCGCTTAACATTCCTGAAGGTGTTTTGTTTATAGACTCCGTTAAGCGACTTAAAAATGATAGGTGTTTTCACGAGTAAGATTTAATTTCATCTTACAGTAATTTGAGTAGACCACGCGCGCGAATTAATCATTTTGAATAATATGGCGGGAGATCCAAACGAAGCTCGCTTGTTCGTCCTTCTTCATTAATCACGGTTTATATGCGCTTAGTTTTCTTTCGACGAAGTAACAGATTTCAGCAAAGGCTGAGATTGCTTGCACTAAGAGGCAGGAGAAGAGTAATGGAAGCTTACTTTTATCATCCTCGGAGAAAAATATACCGCAGAAGGAAAGTTGCGTGGGTTCTGGAAAGGCCTCAATTTGAGACGTGCCATTCTGATGGAGAAGCGAGTAGCAGTTGCTTTGTGGCGGCTTGCAACAGGAAACTCATACCGAACTACGGGACTTGTTTTCGGAGTTCGAAGATACACTGAGCTCAAATTAAAAGATGAATTTTGCTCAGCACTTCTGACGACCGCTAAAGGTTATATAAAGTTCCCAAAAGGAGAAGCCGAAACAAGAAGAGCAATTGAGGAGGAACAGAAATGGAACGCGTGTACGGTATTTCCGATTTGAGGGCCTTATCAGATGAATGACCGCAAGTTGCTTCCCATTGGTGGAAATTAATCGCCGACTCGCTTAAGCTACCTGGTTTGGTGGCTTAAGTTTAATGAGAATTGCATTGAAGTTTGCCGACTCGCTTAACTTTAAGCGAGTAGGAAGAGCAACTGTTTTCACGAGATTTCCGGTTGTCACTCGCTAAGCGACCTGAAAAACCGCTCGTGAAAACACGGCCAGTGTGATTAATTGATTTTCATTCCCGTCGCACTGATGGTTTATATACAATAGAGAGCATGATCCCTGACCTAAAACAAGATTGTTGATCATTGTTTTTTGCTTTGAAAGCAGTCTTTTGTGTCCTTTGTCAATAAAATCTGATACAACGCCGCAATGTCGAGTGATGCCCTTTGTTTCAATTTCCGGCTGCCGATAAAAAGATAACGTCATGTTTCCGTTTCCGGTCAATTTCCGTAGGCTTGTGGTGATATGCTGTCACGTGCAGGAAGTTTTATCTTTCATATTTCAATCTGGCTGTTAGCGAGAATATCGTTTGAGTCGCTTTATTAAGTGCCTGGGGTAGTCTTTTGTAACAACCTTCGAATCTTTCTCAAAACACTGGCGCAAGGGCCATTTTTCAGCATTTTTACCAAGGTGACAGTTCTTGTAATTTTCCCGCCGGATAATTTCCGGTAGAAAGCGAAGGGGTCACTTCATAATTATTTCACACTACTTCTGTCTTGTCCTACTTTTTTCTTGTGGTTTCAGCTCCTGTGGGCGTAGGGCGGAAACATTAAGAGGCTGAAACTTTGCGAGGTGGTAACATGAATTCAACCAACGAGATCAGTCATTCAGCTACAAACTGTGCCGAAAAACGACCACGTTTGGACGGTATTCCATTGAGTCACGAGGAGGCAACCGAACACAATAAATCAAACTCTAGGTAAGTTACTGACTTTGGCAGCGGGAAACATAAACAAAGGGCAAAAGATATTTGTTTTACTCCTTTTTCTTAGCTCTCTTTCGTTTAAAACAACTGCTTTTTACTGTTCACTACGTGAGGCAGTAATCTTTCACGCGAAACCGTTAAAATCTACATCAAGGAAATGCTGGTTGTCTTGTCATTTTTGTGGATAAATTTAGCTCGCATGTTAGCGCTATTTCCGTTTCAATCGGCTTTCTTTGGTTTTCCTAAATCCGCCAAACCTGCCATGATTTCCTTTGGTATCGTCTTATGACCGAAAAGGAAAATTATTAGGCCGGTCGTTCAAACAATATCTGAACACGGAAACTGTTTCGCTCTGTCGCTGATCTCGCCAGTAGAAACAATTTTACTCTTGGTTGTATTGGTTAGACTCCTCACTTGAAAAAAAAACCAGCTCTGAAATTTACTGCTTATTCTTGTTGAATTTTGTCGTATTCGAGGTTTTTAAAACAGGTAAGGAACAAATATCGTAGTTGATCATTTTAAATTCCGCTTTTCTAAAGACTTTCACTTAATTACATTTTAAAAATTTGGTTTAAGATTTTAAGTCTTTTATTAGTCAGGGTTTGTGTGTGGGAAGTTCGTTGTACATTCCCTGAAATGCCAGTATACAAAAAACTCCCACTTTTATTTTAAACGTATATCTCCTTGCTGTTAAAATACCTGTATTTATTATCTTGTTATTTTCATTTTATTTTATGCGAGAGGAATTATCTGGAAACGCCTTCGGCTGCCGAAATTACCAGAGTATTGAATCGGCGGGTGAATTGGCAGATCGTTAAATATCTTGTTTGTTCTACTGCTAGCTGAAGAGAGTCAATACGGGCCAAATAAGGCTATTTCTTCAAATAAACTCAAGAAAATAATATTATCGTACTTAGCTTAGAAATTATTTCGTTTAGCTGTGAAAAAAGACCCTGAAAGTTTAAAAGTGAATTAATTTCATGTTTCGAGTAGATTTGCAGCCAATAAAGGTAACTCGAAGCCTTAAAAAATGTCTCTAACAACTGAAAAAAAATTTTTAAGTCATGGTAGCCCTGCGAGTTTCCTTAGAAGTGCGGTGTAACAATACTTAGGACAAATAAATAAATTACCTTATAACGCGCGTATATATCTGTGTCTGCTCTTCCGGAATCATCCAATTAAAGATATTCCCAATTTTTCCTCTTCTTCAGTTATTTTTCGCCTCAGTTCATTTCAATGTCCGCAGTGTTAAGGTTAAGTTTTGACATGTGCGATGAATTTTAACGTAGAGATTTTGCTAAGGTAATTAAAATATTCCCCCGAAGAAGGAACGGCGAGTTTCTTTTCGATTAGGGAGTAGCCAAAAGCGTGACGTAAGACTGACGAAAAATTATTGGAATGCCATCTGCAGACATGTTGTTTTGGGCTTCGATTGAAGGTTGAAAACATGCCATCTTTCAATAGTCTTTGATGTTTTAAGCTTATTTTGCAATATGACTCTTTGCTGACAAGTGCAGATAACTAATAACACTTGAAACACTTAACAAACTTTATTGAAATTCCTTTTGTTGTAAAAAAAAAAAGAAGGAATGTTCTTCAGTTACGTTTTCACTACAAACGACAGGAAGCTTGCTTATGAAGTGTTTTGAATTTTTGAGCTATGGACGAAATTTTGTCGTGTGACAATTAAGTCTGATAGGCACTCTTCAAATGTCCGTTTTCTCTTTCAGAGGAATTTGGGATATTCGTCGATATCTTAAAAAACACTTTTTTGGAGTAGAAGGCTTAAGTGTATATTTTTTATTTAAAAAAATATTAACGTTTTACTTTTAGTTGACTTTTTTTCGTTACCGATTATGAACATTGTCCCAAATTCTTTAAAAATACTTTTTAGGCTGTAGAGAGTACTTTAGACCTCTAGAAACGCATTCTAAGCGGCGCCATAAAATCTGTTTTGTCATCCTGGAGGAACTTGAGTCTTTTTGAAATTACAAGGGCTTCAGTATTATTTTCCCTAAAATTTTAGAAGCAATTTAGCGCATCACGAAATAGAAAATTTTTTTGATTCCTCCATCACATTTTGGGATCCGAAAATCTTAGGTTTCCTTCTTCCTACAAAACAATTCAGAAAACTTCAGGGAATTCCTTAGATAAGCTTCGAAAATTTTACATGAATGGAATGGTCATCTAGAAATCGTAAGCCTTCCTCAAGTAATAGAAAATTCTAGGCAATATTTGTTTCTCTAAAAAGATAATTTACAAAAAGAAAAAACAGCCGTTGGGTGCCCCTGTTCTGTGGCTTTATTTGTTAAATTTACTTTCAGTATTTCGTTTTTTAAAAAGTCCATTCTCCATTTTACTCAAGAGACGATGTAATGTAAATCAAGCATCCAAGGTTTTTCTCATATAGTATAAATTTCTTGGTTCCTCAGAAGGGCTGATCAACAAAACAAACAGGCCCTAGCAGCCCTTTTTTACCTACAATTTGTCCGGAAATTTTCCGTGGCTGTCAGATTTAAGCAGAAACCAAACCCAGTAAAAGAAGAAGAGATCTAGTGTATGTTTCCTGACTAGACAAAAGCGAAAGTTTGTTAAATACTACCAGACATAGTATCAAAAGGTCAATAAAACGAAAGAAGGGAATTTTAAGGGCGGGCGTTTTCCATCTTTTCTCTGAGATGTCGTCTTTGCTATAGTTTTAAAAGCTCTGAAATGCATTTTAATTATTTTAATTAGTGAATGCTGAGTTTGGGCCAAATTTGGAAGCTTATCTCACCAGTTGTGTAGCAGCTGCTCGTAAGGTCTCTCCTAATTTGTCGCTGGAAACAATGACATGTCATTCTTTCCATTGTTTTAGTATTGTTTGGATGACCCTATCTCACTGCTGCCTTGGTTTAGCTTGAAAGCACGTATTCCGCAAAGACGAAGTTCTAGTTTTACGTAACTTTAACCGCAAAAGGAAAGAGCCTTTTGTTTTCGAGTTCCTGTTTTGCTCGCACATATCATCACGTCTTCAAATTTTCGGCTTGGTTGCATTTTTATTCTTTGTTCGTTTCTTGGGAGAAATGAAGTCTGAAGCATCTAGGTAATTGCCTATTTTCTTTCCTGCGGGTTTCAAAATCCCTTCCGAGGGAAGATTGCCAGGTCACGATTTATGACAATCACAGAAATAAGCAAAAAATTTTACATGTAAAGGCCGTTTTGAATAATTACTAGGTACTTTATCCTAATTCCCATCCTATTGTATTTGGTGAGCAACTCGAGAGCGGATTTTCACTAAACCTCTTTGCAGCTTTACAAGGTTTTGTTGCGTCAATGTTTCGTGACGTGGGCTATTTATATGCGATGAAACGAGCTATAAAGCATTTGCGTTAGTCTTCCACAACGGATAGTGTGTAATCATAAGCGTGGAATTTGCTCGACTCGGCAGCGTATTTTAAGGTGGCTCGACTGGATTTTTTTGGGGGGATACCTCCCAAGTTTGAGCATTAACTACGTCGCCAAGAGTAAAGATATGGAAAAAAGGTTACCACAACTGTATTACATAAAGATGAAAATGTCTTATGATTTGGGTTTTATCGCAATCGGAGTCGCCATGGCAACGTAACGACGCTATTACGTTTTTTATTTATCTTTGTGTTTCTCGGTACCGGGAGTTTTTTGAGAAATCGCTTAAGGGAGCTTGTACCTGCCATAATTGCCTCAATTATTGAAAAGTTTGAACAAATTCTATGAGAGCGTTTTCGAGATATTTTGAAACAAAGTTTTGAGCATCATAAAAACAGTGAAATAGCATGCTATCCACGCAATTAGCTAATTTTTCAAGAAAATGATAAGCTTTGGAAGCGCGGCTTCATCTCATAGTGGTTTTATTCCATTGGAAACCTCCTACAAAAAATGAGGGGAATTGCTCTGGGCGATCGCGAGTAAGAAGGATTTTATTAACTTGCATTCAGCTGCTTTTGGTACAGTTTTTGCACGTAATTTGGTCCACGCCTACAAATTTCGCATTTTTCAAAAAACCACTCGATAAATTTTTTTATAAATTTGATAATCCCGAGATCAACTGTCAATAAATAAACCCTGCAAGTTTCAAGAACATTGAAAACAGGGAAGGCTTTCAAATAGGACCTCAAATATGACCAATTTTTCCCCCAGATTTTGTGTTTACAAGTGAGCGTCCTCATTATTCGCTGGCATTGTTTTCAAGTTTCATATGCACGTGCACATTGAGCAAAAAGTAGTAAATTTGCATCAAAAAGAACTCTCGATTACTTTCGGAAGAAATATACGGAATATGCTAATAACTGGCTTGTGTCACAGATAGCAGTGAGGGCCGAAACGGTGAACGTCACGGCTCATCTTGTAGGATGCAACACTTAATTATCTTACTCGGGTTATATCATCACAGAAACTCTTACAAAGAGTTGCTGTGATGTTATAATATATCACTAATTTCTTTACGCGGTTATTAGCATATTCCGGAGATTTAACCGAGGGTCCTTTTTGATGCAAATTCTATGTTTTTGCTAAATTTGCACGTGCATATGAAAAATTCCCCTCATATTTTGTAGGAGGTTTCCAATGGAATCAAACCACTATGAGATGAAGCCGCGTTTCCAAAGCTTATCATTTTCTTGAAAAATTAGCTAATTGCGTGGATAGCATGCTATTTCACTGTTTTTATGATGCTCAAAACTTTGTTTCAAAATATCTCGAAAACGCTCTCATAGAATTTGTTCAAACTTTTCAATAATTGAGGCAATTATGGCAGGTACATACTCCCTTAAGCGATTTCTCAAAAAAACTCCTGGTACAGAGAAACACAAAGATAAATAAAAAACGTAATGGCGTCGTTACGTTGCCATGGCGACTCCGATTGCAATAAAACTCAGATCATAAGAAATTTTCATCTTTATATAATACAGTTGTGGTAATCCTTTTTCCATATCTTTACTCATGGCGACGTAATTAATGCTCAAACTTGGGAGGTATCCCCCTAAAAAATCCAGTCGAGCCACCTTAAAGGAAAATTGATCCATCTTTCTTATAATGTCTTCGTCCAGGTATTGATACTTTTTATGTCTAAGTTATAATTATACTTTAATATTTCCGTATTCTCCTTGTTGTTCCGGAATTCCGTAATAGTTGTTGGTGAGGTGTAGTCTTTATTTTGAACGGGGGCTGTATTTGCTTTCCGGCAATCGAGGAATTTCGTCATATGTTTTTTAAGGCTTTGTTTAGGGTTGTTTTTCACTGAACAAAACAGAATTAATAGTATCACTTTCAAGCAGCTCCAATCTTCATTCTTTCAGAATTTGACTTGTTCCCAAATAAAATTGCTTTCTTTTAATTCTTAGACTAATTGTCAGCCTTAATATTAATTAAAAATTGCTTTACACAAGCCGCCACTTGCCTGTGTGTTTATCGATGTAATCCACAAAAAAAGATAAAAGACCGTGACTTCCGAAATATTTGTTAGCGTGAATCATGCAAAGAATACAAACAACTGCCGGCAGGAAATAAGCTATTGAACATTCCAACGACGCGACGGCCACGAGAACTTCGCTTAAAAAAAGTGTATTTGCGTTCTTTCAGTCTTTATAGGGATTATTCGTACCCAATTACTTTGTCAAGTTTAGGCGAACCCTCCTGAAGCTGAATTTCAAGGGACCATATCCAAGCTCAGAAAGAGAAATAAAATTTCGTCGTTGCTTGTTTACGTCCTCCATAAAACACGAAATTAGGCATTTTCACGTCGTAGTCGTGCAAAAACGGGAAAGAAATGAACAAAAAAAGTGTGATGCACGTGCAAAGCTGTTGTTTTGCTTATAAAACCTATTGTTTTTTTTGACGTTCTCGTCGCCGTCCGCGTCGTTGGATCTTAAAGTCCCTAATATCCCGAGAGAAGAATTCACATATTCGCGTCGTTATTAACCGTTCATGGCTTGTGTTTTTCCAAGGTTGGACCCAACGCTGGCGTACCCCGTGCCTCTGCGACCGAGCGTTTTCCAACACGCTCGCTTTATCGACAAGATGCAGCCTGGTGTAGCCAGGATAAAACAAGAGAAGCATGAAGTTTACCACGATGAACCGTTAAGCGAAGGTATGTAGACTTTCGAGATTTGCATTACCGGGATTTTTTGTACTTTAAAAAAGTTAACTTTTCGTAAAGAATTTAATTCCTTGGCCAGTTCAACTAAGTTAACTGAATGATTTTTTTGAATGGCATAAAACCGTTAAATATTACTGATTTTCACTCGCAAAGGCGATGATGATGACGATACGTGAGGATATGTAAACAAATCTGTCTGGTATCTTTGGAAACAGTTTTTATGCCTCACAGCAATAGCAGTGAGTTTTACAGCAAGAGTGGTAGTTAATACTGCTTGTGTTCGGCGATGTTAATAACTCCCCAACACTAACCCTATGCTCATATGCTCGCTGTTTGACCCATGCTAGCTTATTAAAGCATTGCTTATCCTCCCGACATTGAAGTACGTGATCTGCTTTTTTCCTTAGTATTAAATCATATATCTTTTTGCACTATTATTTTTGCTTCTCGGTACCCAGGGCAATTGGTGATCATTTATCGTCTCGTTAGAGTGGATTTCCATTGTCGCGTATATATTTTACGCGCGTACATAAAATAGAGGCAATGTATGTGAGGTCACGCGTAAAAACTAAAGTCAACTTTTTTTACTTTTACGCTCGACCTTCTATACATTGCCTCTATTTTGTTGACGGGCGTACGCACGTAAAAATGTGCAAACTAAATTGAAGTGAAAATCGTTTCACCAAAAATTTAAACTTTCGCTGACTTGGACACCCCTGAAAAATAGATAGTACTGTTGAACAGGCTGCGTAAGAGGTTTTATTTCGATGATAATTACACTGATACCATACAATTTCAGTGATCTACGGACTAAAAGAGTTAGCTAACAAACTACAGTATGTCACCTTTCTCAGTTTAACTCTGTCGTACATCATAAAAAACATTAAAAGTAATCGGATGGCTGCTAAATTATTTCGAAGGGGACAACTCTACTATGTACTATAATGTGTTGATCCAGTGTGTTTCTTTCTTTTTATCTGGGAAAAAATGCCGAAAGGAAAGATAGATAACAATAGTCTTTTCCAACATAGCAATGAAAGCAGTACTGAAACCAATGTTATTAATAAATATTAATATTATAACATAACAGTAAATTGTGACATCCTTCCGCTGCCAGAAACGGCCAAATCGGAAATTAAATGTAAAAAAGTCTGCAAATTTAATTTAGTAAATATGAAAATACAAATTAAGCTGAACAGTGCAAGGAAGCTTTAGAGGGCTCTTGGGTGGGAGGGTGGGGGAGTGGGGGGGGGGGGGGGGAAGAAGATCCTAGAGAGTTCGCCCGGAGACTATGAAGCGCACTCCTAAAGAGTGATTTAAATGGTTACACCGTTAAGAGCTTATTCACATGGAGACTGAGATTTTCTGCGCAGGGCGTTGAAAGGACATTCGCTGACACTAACAGTCCTATTCCGGTCTACACATATCCAGCCTACAAATAAACATGTCTCCTGAGTCAACCTGCAAATACAGCCGTCTCTGACCTCGCCCCTCCCCGCTAGGTCTGCTAGGGGCGACGTTTCGAAGGAGGCGAGGAGGCACATCTGCATTTGCAGGCCACTCGGGAGCTCGTAAAGCGTCAGTTACTGCGAAGGAGCTTGCAAGCCGTAGATTAGGAAACACTTAAGAGCGGCTGTCTGTAAATATCGACCAGGGGTGGGAAAAATAAAAATTTTGAAAAATCCCAAAAAAATTCAATGGACTACCCTAGGTACCTTAGTAATGAAAATATAAATTTTACTTTCATCGGTTAAATATTTTTGCAATACAGCGAGTGCAAAGATTGACCGCTTCACGGCCTCCACCGGGCCGCTTTTTCGGAACGCGCGACAGGGTAACGAAAAAAGCTCGATTTTAGTCTACTTCAAACATCATTCAATTCACAATGCTTCTCATCGTATTAAAGGGATTTCAAAATACATTTTGAGTGGTAATATGCTTCAATTGATTGCAACCAGAATATTTTACGGATTTTAAGATACTTGAATAAATTTGAGGATTTCACCCGAGCAAAATTTTGTCGAAATAATCGAAGGCCTAAAATTCAACCCGATACATCGTTTTAAGAAGAAATAGATATCTGACATTAAAAAGCAATCTTTAAGCTTTCGAAATATGGGTTCAAAACTTTGGGCAACATGTGAAATGAATTTTTGGGAAAGCGAAATTCAGGGAGCACTTGAGTGAAATTTGACCTCTCTGACTTGACAGTTATGAGGTTCGGCGCGACAGGTATGTTTAATTCAGGCGATTCCAAGTCTGACAGTGATACACACGTAATTGAAAAAAAGTAAGATGGAAAATTGTACCTCAATGTTTAGCCAAAAAGAAGGTCAAATCCCGGCTTTTTATCGTAACCTGTAGCTTAACACTAATGGAAACATAAAGGTCAAGTACGCGTATCGCGACACAGCAAAGTGTTCAAACTTTACACCAACTATCTATCCTTTCTAGTAAATATGAGGTCGGCAATATTTTTGTTTGTACCTTATGTCCTTGCTTGTCTTCATGACCGCAAAAACTGAGGCAAACTGCAGCGAAATCCCCGCGCACTCGACCTGTGTCAAGGAATGCTGTTACGTGAGTCGAGACTGCGTTACATAACGTGACAAACCAAGAGATTTTTTCTTTTCTTATTCGTCGTAAAAAAAAATGCCATCTCTTATGAACATGCGATAACCATACTATTTTTTTCTCCCCATTTACCTCGCAGCATTACGATCGCAAACATGTGAACCCAAACGTCATGAAACGTGTCAAATAGTATTCATCAGCGTTGTGTAAATACATGCATTTTTTTTGTTTGTTTTGCGGTCATGAAGACAAGCAAGGACATAAGGTACAAACAAAAATATTGCCGACCTCATATTTACTAGAAAGGATAGATATTTGGTGTAAAGTTTGAACACTTTGCTGTGTCGCGATACGCGTACTTGACCTTTATGTTTCCATTAGTGTTAAGCTACAGGTTACGATAAAAAGCCGGGATTTGACCTTCTCTTTGGCTAAACATTGAGGTACAATTTTCCATCTTACTTTTTTTCAATTACGTGTGTATCACTGTGAGACTTGGAATCGCCTGAATTAAACATACCTGGGCTGAACGATTTGTTTCAGAATTCACCGTGTCGCGCCGAACCTCATAACTGTCAAGTCAGAGAGGTCAAATTTCACTCAAGTGCTCCCTGAATTTCGCTTTCCCAAAAATTCATTTCACATGTTGCCCAAAGTTTTGAACCCATATTTCGAAAGCTTAAAGATTGCTTTTTAATGTCAGATATCTATTTCTTCTTAAAACGATGTATCGGGTTGAATTTTAGGCCTTCGATTATTTCGACAAAATTTTGCTCGGGTGAAATCCTCAAAATTATTCAAGTATCTTAAAATCCGTAAAATATTCTGGTTGCAATCAATTGAAGCATATTACCACTCAAAATGTATTTTGAAATCCCTTTAATACGATGAGAAGCATTGTGAATTGAATGATGTTTGAAGTAGACTAAAATCGAGCTTTTTTCGTTACCCTGTCGCGCGTTCCGAAAAAGCGGCCCGGTGGAGGCCGTGAAGCGGTCAATCTTTGCACTCGCTGTATTGCAAAAATATTTAACCGATGAAAGTAAAATTTATATTTTCATTACTAAGGTACCTAGGGTAGTCCACTGAATTTTTTTGGGAGTTTTCGAAATTTTTATTTTTCCCACCCCTGGTCGATATTTACTGACAGCCGCTCTTAATTGGCGTGCCTTAAGATAGTGCTTCTCTTTTCCGCAGCAGATCCCAGGCGATGGAGCCGTGAGGATGTCTGCCGCTGGCTGCAGTGGATGTCTGAAGCTTTCAACCTCGGTAGTGTCAGACCTGACAGATTTAAAATGAACGGTAAAGCCCTCTGCTTTATGACCATGGACATGTTTCTGTACAGAGTTCCCGAAGGTGGGAACATTCTCTATCAGGATTTCCAGAGAAGACTAAGGAACGCTGTTGCCTTACAGAATCGGCGGAACATTCTCTATCAGGATTTGCAGAGAAGACTAAGGAACGATGTTGCCTTACAGAATCGGCGGAACATTCTCTATCAGGATTTCCAGAAAAGGCTAAGGAACGCTGTTGCCTTACAGAATCGGCAGGACTTTTCCGCGGTTGGCGGGTGACGGGTGGCGGGTGGTCTCAAAGAAGGAGTGCTTCCACTTGACAGAATTCTGCTTGAAAGCAATGCTCCGTACATGACACCAAACGCCTCTGATAAAGAGCTGGATGATGTTTGTAAGTCTCTTCTTAAAAGATGCAAGCGAGGACGAAATGAGCCCTGCACTTTACCCATCGTGGCGCACATCGTGGCAAAATGTCTTGGAGTTGATGCGGAGGAGGTAGCCAGGGCCTCAGCTGAAAACACGAGGCGAGTTTTTGTCTTAATGGCATCGCAATCAGGGAGCCAGGATAACAAGGATCTGAATAAGTAATACACACGATATACTGCAATATTAAAATGATTAATATATGAACTTGTTGACAGAATGGAAGAACATTTTGAAATGATTTAGAATCACGTTTTCGACAAAGGTCAAAGTCAAGTTGACAATTTCTCCAATTTGGACATGAGTGGACAAAAAAAACTGCAACATAATTCATTGATTATTGCTTAGCCTAAATGAAGAGGACCGTATTTACTCGAATAAGTGCTGCGGCCCTGATATAATCAAATTCTGTTAGCTTAATGCAGAAAGTAACAATCCCATAGTTAAAATAATTCTTTGTCGCATGCAACTTTCAAATAAATACCGCCCTCAAATGTACGCCACTCTCAAGTAGGCACAACATTTAAGGTTTGAAAGATGAAATGAACGCTGCGGTGCTTATTCGAGAAAATAAGGTCAACAACAACTAAAGGGAAAACTATATCACGTGACACGAGTTGAAGTTTGGCTTTTGCCTTAAACGTGGTTCTAAATCTCTCTATTAATGCTTCCACTGTATATGACACGAATACAACAGAATGTAAATTGTTTGCATATCCAACTTTGCAGCACGAAGTTGTTTGTTTGGTTTCTGTTGAAATGGGTTGATTACATTTCTTAGTAATTAAGATGTAAATGGTTTAAAGACACCCTATTTTTGTGGTGAATATTATCTTAGTAAATGGCGTATCTAAAGCAAAAACAAGGAATGAACTTATTCTCTAAGTACAGATTTTTCTTGCTAGCGCTGTGGTGTTAAAGTAAAATTAGAAGGTTGACATTAAAAATTTAGTGCCTGGTCACGTGGAGGTGGCGGGGAGGGGGAGCCCAGGAAGGTGAAGTAACCTGCATAGGTGGGTTCACCTGCCTGTCCATATATTGTTTCTGTGTAACATCCCTCGTAAAACTACGATAGGTGGGCCAGGTGACCATATAAGAGATAATATGGACTGGCGTGTTACCCCAGCTAAGCGGGTACCTCACTTGGGGTCCTCCACCTCCATGTAAACAGGCCTTAAGATAATTCAGTTGTGTGTTAACCACAAATTAATTGTGTTACTAGTGTACTTAACAAGATATTTAAAAGTGGGTGGGTGATGTACGTTTTCAAGGCAGAACAAGAGGAGTGCTGACTGCATGGAGTGAAAGAGTACAAAAATTGAGTCTCTAAAAATTTGAATTTTAAAGCAAATTATTCACCTGTTGTGTTTCTGTTTCTGATGAATGGGAGTTCAGCACCAGATGTCTTAGTCATGATACATTGTCACGAATTATTGCTATGAATGTTAATTGTTGGAAAAATGTTTTATTTAAAGCAATGCCTGCACTTGTTTTCCTTAAGTTTGTGCATATTATTGTTGCTGCAGCTTTATAAGTACACTGTGGAAGGTGGACAATAAAAATCACAGCATTCAGTTTGCATGATAAAGAGAGTTATTTTCCTACACCTAACCCCCGACGATGCTGTCGGTGCCCCTCGTCTGGTATATTTCCCTGAAAAAAACAGCCAACATTTTGCATCCTGACCACTGATTTCCCCATGTTGACTTGTACATTACGGTCATCAGACTGTTTCTAAATACACGTGGCTCAAAATTGGGCGAGGAGAGAAGCAAATTACACCCTGCCAGCAGGGCCTTTCTATTGGAATTGAATTGAGCAAGACCTTTGTCATAGGAAATTTTCTATCTCAGGTAATTTTTCTTTTTCTTTTGTTTTAACTTCATTAGCACACATTACCATACCCAAAAACAAAAAAAACGCCAAAAATTACCCGCGATGAAAAATTAGCTATTATAACACCTTTGCTTGGCAATGCGTGGCATGTTGCAAGGCATGTTGCTAGAATATCATTCTCGTCCCAGAGCCCGTCGATTCTTGGTCACGTGGTCTTCGATACAAATTAAGCCGAGTGGCCCTGGAGACAAGAATACTAGGACATAGTTTCGAACCCAGGCCTAATAGCTGTACGCTTTCTACAGTGGACTTGGTTATGACCATCGGTTTATCAATAAACAGATGTGAGCACTCAGAAAAAACAGTTTTACGAGAGAAAACCAGATTGACTAGTCCAGGCTGTGAGCCCTCCTTCTCTATCAAAAATACAAAAGAAAGCAGCGTGACCAAATTAATAGTTTAGCGTGAAGTTCCAGAGATTTCTTGGCCTGTACGGCGTCTTTCCCAGGCCCTCGCGGTCAATGCATTTTGGTGGCGTATCCGAAAAGAAAATTCGGCAGACCACATGAATGGAAACGCATAGGCCACGCGGAATATAGCGTCCTAGGGTCTAGGCAAGAAATTTCTGTTTCAACACATTATCGCTTATATTGTAGGCTTGGTTGGTGCTCAAAAGGCTGGAACTCAGTGGAGTCTACGTTTAAACTAACTAGAAGTAAGTAAGAGTAAAAAGTAAGTAAAAGTATGAAGGCTTCACGAATGGACGATAAAGAGAATTTTTATTTTATTTTGATGTCCTAACATAAAAGTACCCTTGGACGGTCCAAGAGCTGTTACATGATAGAGACTGAATTTCATGACAGCTGACGCACCCAGGGTTGGTAAGTGGAGTGAGTGCCTCTCAGGTCTTCGCAATAATCATGTAGGCATGAACATAATCCATCCCATGGTCCTCCCGATGCTTGGCCACCTCGATTTCATACCGCTTGAAGAATTCATCAACAATGGTAGCCTTTTCCTCAGCTGATCGAGAATCTGACAGCGCTAAGGAAGATATTAACAGCAACATGCAAGTTATGTACTGATAATTTTAAATCACATAAAGAATAACGCAGGTAATTCACCAAGGCTGTCGCCAGGCCACTAAAGCAAAGCACTAACTACCAAAAAATCAGAGAAATCATAAACTCTTTCTGTTGGCGCAGCCCAGGGAAATTTTTTGTATTATGACAGCTTTCCCCTACGAGTAGCCTGGTCTTGCTTACAATTACTAAAAAAATTGCGCATTTAAAAAAGTAGAACCCAAAAGTTTTAAATTTAAGTATATTTACAACAATGAAACAAGCTTTTCGAAAGGAAATTTCAAAGAAACCGGCTGATATACATTTGCTAATTTTCTTCCTAACTAATTCAATAAAATATACTTAATACAACTTCAAAAATTCACTGATAATTCATAAAGAAAAAACAAAAGAAATTAATGCTTAATGGGTTTCTTTATATCTGATAAAGAGTTAACAATTTATGTCTGATAGGGCAACTTTTTTCTTACCGGAAGTAAACGTAGCATTACTCCAGGTCCTCGTTGTTGGCATAAACCACCGCGCATGCTTTGCTGGGTCACCCCAACTTTGCAACCACTTTTCTCTATAAGGGCATGGTACTACTTTAGTTTCTATGGAAACCAGCGACAGACCAGCCATGCTCACGGGAGAATCCGATGATTCAAATGCGGCCTTGAACTCTTCTACAGTCCGATAGTGATTGACAAACGTTGTCCGGTGAAACTCTTCCTGCAAAAAGGAAATAAATTTTCTCGTCAACAAGATGAATCACTCGCAGCGTTCACCAATTGAACCCAATTGATGAAGCACATTAATTGTTTCATTGCCCATTTGAGGTATAATATGGACTTTTAATCTTTAATCTTTAATCACAGTTCGTAACCATACATAACTGATACAAATGAACTAATACTAATATATACAATCAAACAAAAATGCAAAAATGGTTAACAGGACGGCATTAGGGGGAAACCAAATTCCCATGCTAAGACATACCCTCCAAAAAGAAAAAAAGAAAGAAAAAAGGCAATAATTAATATATAAACATGTAATTAAAAGACTATAAATTAGGCTATAAATTATAAGCCTAGATGATTAATAATAATGCATAAACTTATATTAAAGACACTATGCCTAGTATTTTAAGGTAAAAATTATGAGCGAAGGTACTTAATCAGTGAAACTTTAAAAGACTGAAGGCTAGGAGATGACATTACTTCAGAAGGCAAAGAGTTCCAATATAAAAAAATATAACCTTTTATTGATAACAAAACTACTATTAAAACCTATTTACAATTAATTTCACTGAAGAAGAAGGAAAAAAAATTCAGACAAAGCAGTATTTAAAAATCATTTCATTTCATTTGATTTCGATTTAAAAAAAAAATTGATCTAGATATTTATGAGAATTAAAAACTTTCAGGGTAAAACTCTTAAAAACACACAAGTTGGCAGGACAAAAACTCAATGTACAATGAGATAATATGTGTTAACTCAAACTAAAAATTAACAAAAGTTACAGAGAAAATAATGGAAAGCGTATACACAGAAATGCATTCAAAAACACACTAAAATCAAAATCTATCGTCCTAAAAGTCCTCTTTCGAAATCAAAATCCATCTCTTTTAGGTTCAGATTTACTCTCCTCAATGAACGCGATCCCCTTAAACATAAGAGGGATGTTCTCAGAATGGCGAATGAGACTTTGGTTCTAATCCAAGACATCGTAGTCGAGTAATCCTCGCCTTTCTTGACTGACAGGAGCTCCACTAAACGCTTGTGATAGACTTGACATTCAGGTGCCATGCCACCAGTAGTGGTGAACACCAGCGGCGTGAACGTGGCTTGTTCCACCTCCATAACTCGGCTTGCGTACATACGTTTCTTCTCGTTTTCATGCTGGCGATATATTTGCTGAGGGGTGAGGTCCTTGTACGATTCCGCATTTGGGTGGCACACCCGTACGTCAAAGAATGTGGAACCCTGTCTAGACCAAAAACCCCGTGCATGAATGTCCAGCCGGGCATCGGGGGCAGTATTAGCCCCTCTGGCTAACGACTCACCGGTAATGTCCTGCAAAACTGGTTCAACTTCGACATCATGACAGACCAAATCAAGCATCTGCGTCTCAAGATCCCGCAGCTCGTTATGACGTTGTATAATGAAGCCTCCCCGTTTACAAATCATAGCATGATCAACATTAAAGGGCTGTCCACAGATACACACATTTGGTACGTCATTAATCTGCCAGTCATACCTTAGATGGACTGCGTCTTTGAATTCTCTCTTGTTAAGATTTAAGTCCATTTCCTTTACCGGAATGACAGTTAGCCAACTTGAAGCACCTTCAGGCTCTGCTGCGAGATTGACCGCTCTCTTGGTCTTCTCGGGTAGGGAATTCCTCAGGTCTTCTAATTTATCGTCCAGTCTCACATCTCTCTCTCTACGCGTGGTTAACTGCAAAGATCTTATCCGAGCATCATCTGGAGGTTCATGCGCTTGGGATACGATTTGCGTGACAAGAGGGGCGGTTACCTGAAGAGACATTGCGTGTTCGAATCCAGCAAGCTCGACTGGGTTTTCTAGTCTGACCATTTTACCTTCGGTTTCCTCGACATTTTGGCTCCAAGGAGCAGCAGAGCTCCAATCATTAATATATCTATGAAAAAAAGAATATTTAAAATAATTTGTACGGGCAACTTTAGGCCTTATTTTATACGCATGCTTACTTCTAGTTCGAGTTAATCCGATAATATCAAAGTAATGATGGCAATTGATATCACAGTAACCAAATATAATCTTATACATTTGAACTAGGCTAAGATATTTCCTTCTCAGTTCTAAAGAGTCCCATTGTAACGCTAGCAGTCTTTCAGGATACTCTTTGTCGGGGCCACATATTAGTCGGGACGCTCTTCTCTGAATTGCTTCGATTGCCTTGGTGTGCTTCACCAGATAAGGGTTCCAGACTGGGCAGGCGTACTCGAGGATAGGTATTACTAGCGCCTTGAAAGCTGTCTTGATACCAGTCTTGTTTGAATAACCAAATGTCCTTTTAATCAAGCCCAACACCTTGTTAGCTTTAGCACAAATTGAGTTAATGTGATAATCCCATGATAAAGACGGCTCCAACCAAAGACCCAGGTGTTTGTGGTGGTCCACTTCCGGTAGTAAGAGGTTTCTTCAACGAATATTGACATCTTATTGGATCTTTCTTCCGTGTAATGTGTAGGACTTCACACTTCTCGGTCTTAAGAGTAGCAAGCCAACTCTTGCACCATTCAGAGGCAGAAGTCAAATCCTCTTGAAGTAGAACGCAATCCGATCTATTTTCTATATGTCGATGAAGGACAGTATCGTCAGCAAACAAATCTGAGTTGCAGGTTACTGAGTAAGGAAGATCGTTGATGTATAAGATACCTTATTTATTTTTCAACAATTACAGATAAAAAGGTTTTCGACCAGAGAAAATCTAAATCAGATAAGGAATCTGGCAAAAATGTCCGCTTATCAAGAACTTTTAAGTGCACGGGTAATCAATCATTTGCATAGTAGCAATGTCCCTCCCCCCTAAACCATCATCAACAACAACGCGGACCACGACAACAGCGCGAAGACAAGACTGAACCAAGATCCCAATTAATTTTATGTTTGGGAGTTGGACTGGATTTCGGTGGGTAACAATAGTTAAGAAGAGAACATCTGACCTCCGTTATGAGGCCTTCGTCGACGAGTCCTTTCCACAAGTCTCTCATAGTTCGATGCATGGAAACGGGGACATTTTTCGTTGCTCCAAGATACTGTCCTTCATCATCTACAGCGAACTGAACAAGGACCATTCTACCGCCTTAAAGATAGAAAAGAGAACAACTATTTATCTGAAAATCGCCATTATTGAAAAAAAAAGTCTGTTAGCTTAGTCGGTAGAGCGTGTTGACTGCAGAGCGGGAGGTCGCGGGTTTGATTCCCGAGGCCGTACCAATACTCAGGGTCTTAAAGTAACTGAGAAATGAAGATACTCCCTCTGCAGTGCAAGCGGCTAGACCTTCGCGTGGCTCGGATGACCACGTAAAATGGCGGTCCCGTCTTCAGTTGGAGACGTAAAATATAGTTTCCCAATTAGTACTTTCGTGCTAAACACATTGACACTCAGATAAAGTGCATTTCTTTTTTAACACTCAGGGATGGCTAGAGAACGCTTAGGGGTAGAGATTACCAAAGTTAATTGAAGAAAAGAAATGAATTAGGTAACCTACCATATAAGGCAGTTGCATCGCCAGGTTTTTTAAAGGACTGTATGTGTCACGGCAGTCTAGTTAATTGGGTTGATCAGGTTGCCAATGACGCGTTTTTTTTTCGCTAAGGAACGTGACGCTAGCGAGGAATTTACTTGTAAGTAGCAATATCACAGCTTCGTATCAAACAAATGTCTTTCACAAAACGTTATATCAAACATTAAAAATAACAAAACTGACCTTCGAAAAACTGCCAGGCTTACAAGTTTTTAAGAACCGCAATTGCAGTTCGTTTCCTTCTTCTTTCTCCATCCGTGCCTTCTTTTGTATTTGCTGTTATTTGTACCTTTTTGTAATGTTTTTAGCCGTTACTTTTATGTTGCACGCAGCTTTAACTGTTTGAAGTTGTTAATTTCGTGACATAGCCCCTTTCAAGTTTCTCACAAAGACGCACTTAATTGCTTACTTATCGGGATGCATTTGAGTAAATTAAGAGAAATAGAGAATAGTCAAGGAAAGTTTGTACACTCTCAGGCAGAGTAACGTGCCTCTATCGAACAGAGGTGATTTGACTGCTGGGTCTCCACATGTTTTCGGATATTTTTGAAAACGCAGATTTCTTTTTTCGCTTTTTTTTGAAAAATACGCGTCCCAATGTAGGTTACTCGACTCGCCTTTGTCCGTCCACATGAAAGCGCGAAAACGATGGACATACAATAGCATATCTTTCAGGGCATGCAATCCATGATGTTCGCCATCATCGCATTAAAAAATCTTCGTTTACGTCAGTCCACACGAAAACGATTAGCCGGCGTTTACAATAACTCCACTCTCGGGACCGCTTGAGAACCCAAGCTTTTGGTACCAGCCGAAAACGCCGTTTACATGTGGACGGAAAGTAGAACGGAGAAAAAAACCTCTGTTTTTAGAAGTATCCTTAGACGTGTGGACGGGGTCTGTATTTTTCTATTTACCCGAAGCCATCTCCTTGGTCCTAGCCAGTAAGAGTGTTTCCCAATCCTTTGCGGCCTGGCTTCTAAACTTTTCTGCCTCTTCTGGAACAGTTATCATTGTGTGATGCAACGATCCTGTGACGTCGCAAGGCTTCTCGCGCAACCAGTGCATGGCGGTGGCGGAAAATGCTAAATTTATAGACTGAGGGGGCAGACATTGGCTGTAGAAGCTGGTACCACACGTAGTGACAAACACGTTAAAGAAGTCTAGAAAATAGCTTTTTGGACCGGGTATAAGACCTGCGAAGGAATTGGAAAATATGGCAGTTACAGATCAATCTTAGGCCTCTTCTCCCACAAATTGACTAGCGCTAATTCTTTTGAAAAATGAAAATGTCGAATAATTAGCAAGTATTGGACGAGGTTGAGCAAAATATCGTGATTTGTCAGTGGCGAGCAGATCAATTATTTGCCGAAGCCGAAGGCTGAGGCAAATAACTGATCTGCGAGACACTGACAAATCACGATATTTTGCGATAACCGAGTTCAATATTAATTGTTTTATCATTCGATCCCTGAGTTTGTTTTTTAATAAATAATATCTTCGGAAAGCGGTTAGCGCGCTGCCTTCCAGGAGTAATGCGAGGGATCACATAAACGAGCAAGGAGCACGCGTGGTTTCATTTACGCATGAGCAGAATAATATTTGCAGCCAAAAACTTCACCGGCGAAAAATGTCTACGCATGCTCTGCAAAAAATAGCACGTGATCGATTTCGGGCAATGTCATTGGCTCCGAGGCAAAAATGCCCGCGAAATGTTGTTGAGATGAAAGAAGCGATGGCACCTTTTTTTGGCAGTGACAACGTTGCAATTTCTTGCCACTGTAAGAGATCAAAAATTATTTTGGTAGACGTTTTGACGGAGATGTGTTCTCTAGAGAATATAGCGTCCTGGAACTGGCAAAAAATCGCAGTGGCATGGTCTGATTCAGTTTTGTTGACGTTGAGATCGCTGGTTTGCATGTGGAAGACAGGCCGAAAAGGTGGGTAATTTTTACTCTCTTTGTTTACTGCATGTTCCGAGCCACTCGGTACAAAAAGAAATTATAAAGTAGTGAAAGAAAAATTATTGGGCTTTGTTTTGGTATATAAATAAGCTTGTACCGAGTGACGCGGAAGCGACAGTTTTGTTAAATGTGAATCCCGTTTTTGTGTCAAAATTCGACTTTAGGGACCGATCGTTTATTACGTCCCACGGGGGGGCGGTGGTTTTGGAGGGGGGGTACAATTTTAAAACAAGCCCCTTTTTGGGGGGTAAATTTTTCTCTGGTAAGAAAGATGAGGGGGGTCAAATTTTATGACACAGCAACAGCAGTCTAGGGAATTTGACGTCAGTGATCTATCCTCGATCCCGTGGTTGGGGAAAAGGAAAGAATTTGACGCGATTTCAGGTCCCGAGGAAAGGGTTGTTTGACATGGTCACGGAAGAGCCTGGGACCTAGCTATCTTGAAAATTACTAGGCTCAGTTTGTGCTCGATCTTTTCGCGGTCTTTCAATTGGTATATTTGAAAAAAAGATCGAAAATGCCACTCTACAAAGCCTGGGATGTAAAACGGGAGACGAGAAAGGCCGTAGTGGCTGGGAGCTTCGAAGAATTTGCTAAAGCAGGTGAGCTATTTTGTTGTTTGATATCAGAAATTCAATCTGACATGTACAGCGAGTGTCTTCAAAGAGGGTACGGTACGATAATATTTAGCTGAACTGACCTCTTCAAAGTTTACAATACATGCTGTTCAGACCTCTGTTTTATACTGCGGGTCAAATTATCAACTTTTTGCTACAAAAATACAAAAAGGTGTCTTTGTACTTTGTATTTTCGGCCCACTCTCTGTATGAACAAATTAAATGAAAAAAGATAAAAAATCTGTCTACGGAAGGACGGAGAGAATTATGGCCTCCTCAGGAGGGGGGGGGGGGGGTACATTTTTCAAACAAGAATTGGGAAGGGGGGTATAATTTTTACCACAAAATATTTTGGGGGGGTTCAGTTTTGAAGCACTACACTTTTTTGAAAACCACCGCCCCCCCTGGGACGTAATAAACGATCGGTCCCTTAACATTCGACTGTTGATCGAAGAACGTATTACAACGCTACCCAAAATATTTTTGTTGTTTAGTTCGAGTTTCCTATCACCGATTCAACAAAAAAAGTAGAGGGACACATGTTTTTGGGCTTTGTTTTATTAATATGACTTAGCTTGTACTTTGTTGCTCGAAAAACTATTTTTAGATGCTAAATCTCCGTGTGTTTACACTGTTTATGGCAGAAGAATAAGCTTACGCTTGGTTCAACTTAATCTCGTGTCGCTCGGTACAAAAGAAATATTCTTAGCCATGATTGTCTTGCTGTGTAAATTGGCTTGTGGCTAGTGGATCGAAAGCGGCCGGCGTGCAGCAGTTTTCTAAAGGGATGTTACTAAAAGCGGGAACGGGGAGCGGGGAACGGGGAACGGGGAACGGAAGTAAAATAACCAGTAGTCAGCGATATCCTCCATAAAAATCCAAAAAAATGGCCGATCGAGAATCCGGTAAGATCGATGATGGAGGAGCGTCGAAACAACACTTAAGGTCGCTATTTTACTAATGAACTAATTATGCTCATGAGGTGCTTGAAATAATTTCATGACATTTTTCACCTTTTTGCGTTTTACTGAACAACAAAATATGCTCCAACAGCACTTGAAAGAAGCTACAGTCGAAACAAAAACTCTCAAAGCACAGCCATATTTGGAACTCAAGCGAATCTATACGGTGTCTAACTCACAAAGCAATGAACTACTTTTGCTTGACGCGTTTCGTAGGGTTTTGGCTTAAATACATCCTGAAAGATAACGTAGATCGAAGCAGTCAGGTGTATTTCCTCGACAGTAATAGTGCGGCAGTACTAGTGGAGCTCCTTCCTAGCTGAAGCGTTTTTTTCAGGCCCAAATTAAAACATATTGGCGAGGAGATAAAACTGTAAGTCTAATAATATTATATTTACAAACCTATGATGAGAAGTAAGTGCAAATTGTATTATGTGAAAAGATAAGATGGATCAGGTTATTTAATACCTCAATAAAAGGCAACTTTAAACATATTAACATGCAGCCAGGAATATCAACCATACCTTGCTCTTAAAGATGACAGTTGTTTCAGAGCAAATGGCTATGCTGTGGTTTTATTTTATTATAACCATGGTTGAAATTTTGCTTCCCTTTGTTTGGGGGTACGGTAATATGAATTTTGTAATAATGAGTTCAAAACAAAGAGATTAAAATTCAAACTTAGGATAAAAGTGAACCGCAACTGAGCTGCAATATTGAGTGTTGCAAGTGTACATGGGGAAGTACTTTGGTTGGAAGGTACTTTTTAAAGGCTAGCTGTTAAAATATGCATGGGAAGTATACTTCCTCTGTTTAGCCCTCTGGATGCCTCTTTTTTTTTCTAGGGGGAATCCTTTAATGTTTTTGCAGAGGGGAGTTCCACTTCTCTTTAATGAACGTTATTTTTACTGTGGAGAAAAATATTTCAAGCTCAGTGTAAAACTGAATATGTCAGTGACTTTAAACCAGTTAATATTGTCAAGCTGCTTTATCAGCTTAATTCAGTAATATTGCAGTGCACCTACCATCAAGCATCACATCATCAATGTTGCAGAGGTTGGCAGCTTATTAGAAGATGGTTGATAAGCCTTCAAGCAAGCTGTCTGTAGTTTTGGAAATAAAGAGTCCAAGGTCTCACACAAGTGATGGGAGGCAAAAGATTGGAGTGCGAATATGTTTTTCAGTAAACACGCGCAACTGTATGTGTATAGTGGCCACATTACACTTACTCAATGTTTCATGTAAAATAACGCAACAGATCTTGCTACCCATTTTCCCTAATTTTATTTCCCCTCCAGGGAGCATAATTTCTTTTAACATATCGGGATTTTAAAAAAAGGGGATGGAAGCTTTTAAATGAATAAAAAATTATTTAATGAAGCACAGTATCAAAGAAATTAAAGAGAAGAATCAGACTACAGTAACAGTAACCCAGAGGGGAGGAGGGGGTTCTCACTGAAGTTTTATACGAAGAGGCTCTGCCCTAGGGACCAATCCCTTACCCTTTGTATGTACCCCTTTTGTATACCCTATAGTGACAAATTGTACCCCTTTCACATACCTAATTTTGAACGCTACGTCCCTTTTTGACTGCTGTAAATAAACCATCTTTACAATATGAATAAATCGCTAAAACAGGTTTTCTTGTCTCTCACATCCATAAAATGCGTCTGTGACTGATCTCATTTTGATCCTTCAGCTGACTGAAGTGACAGATGTCCCTTTCATTTACTTCAACTATAAAACAAGACCCTTCCCTTTCATGTACCTGAAGCCTGAAAAAGGTAACCTTTTCAGGGGGAGTCTCTCTGTTTAGGCCATTATAGTACCCCCTCCTGCACTGAGAACAGTACTGTATACAGTGATATTGTATGGTATGATTTGCAGCAAACATTTTGTGCCCATGAAGAGGTACTTTGATTATTTTAAGATAATTTTCATTTTTCTTCAAAAGAAAGGGAAGAGTTTGAGATCTCATTCTTAGCGGGGGTGGGGGGGTGGTGGAAGGGGGGGGTGGTTAATTGAGGATCTGCAGTGAGTGAGAATCTTGCATTTAATACAATCCAATGGTTTTGATTCAGGAAAGGGTCGTCAGGAGCATTTTGCAGAAAGACAAATGGCCACTGTACGACTTTGAAGTTTACTGATTAGGGTGAGGAAAATGAGTGAATTTGGTTCCATTAGGGTCATTATACTGGTCTATACTGGGCAAACTGACCTGAAACAAATTGTTTCATCACAGAATAATAAAATGATATTATTTTATTTTCATGGATCAGTGAAACACTTCAATATCGTGAATGCTGACTCACTTTACTCACTTTATTTGATTTACCACAAAATATAAATAACGATAAAACAAGACAGTTACACAAAAGCAAATGGAAGTGGCGAGGAAGCCCAAAAAGAAACCATGAGGCTTATAGACATTGGGCTCCCTCAGAGTAAAATTAAATTAACAGTAACAGTAAGGCCAGGATCGAAAGTAAAATACAATGAAGGTAAGTATAAATTAACTAAATACATAGACTGAGTTGACAAAATATAAAGTATGGTACATGTAACAATAAGTATAAAAATAATTTCAGACATGTGAAGAAAGTTAACTATTTACTACAAGATTTATAACTAATAATTCATATAAAATTTTTTCTTCAATTTCGTTTTGAATGAGTGGAGAGAAATAGATTCTTTAATATCATCTTCTAAAGAGTTATAATAAGTAGGTCCTTGGAAAGTGACAGAAAATTTACGAAGGTTTGTTCTACAAAAAGGAAGGTGAAAATCGTTCGCGTATCTAGTGGCATGCAGTGTAGTAGATCTAATAATATTAAAAGCAGAACCAGACTGTTAAAGTAGTCTTAGTAATTATGTGATGACATGGTCAATAATATTTTTCAAAGCAGACATCTCTATCAAAGGAAATAGGATAAGTCTGCGAGCAAGCTACCTGGCTACTTCGATGTATGTTATCTATCATGGAAAAGTAGTTCATTGCTTTGTGGGCTAGTCTCAATATAGCTTCACTTGAGTTCCAAATAAGGCTGTACATGTGCTTTGAGAGTTTTTGTCCCGATTGGCTTCTCTCAACTGCTGTTGGAGCATATTTTGTTTCCCAAGGATAATTGTTCAGTAAAACGCAACGTAAAAAGGCGAAAAATGTCATTACCTCCGTATTCTTTCAAGCACCTCATGAGCATAATTAGTTCAAGTAAAATAGCGACGTTATTTAAGTTTGTTTCGACGCTCCTCCATCATCGATCTTACCGGGTTCTCGATCGGCCATGTTTTTTGGATTTTTATGGAGGATACCGCTGACTACTGGTTATTTTACTTCCGTTCCCCGTTCCCCGTTCCCCGTTCCCCGCTCCCCGCTCCCCGTTCCCTGTTTTAGTAACATCCTTTTCTAAAGTGCGTAGTTCGTAACGTCTTTTTGTCGATCGGTGCACATTTCATTGTTGTTGCACCTTATTACAGCTTTGTATGTTACAGAAATTTGAGTTTTATCCGAACTGTCGAATGAGAAAATGTGAGTATTTTCATTAAAATGCTTAGGCCGTCTTGGAGCGGATGTTACTAAAACGGAGAAACGGGGAGCGGGGAGCGGGGAGCGGGGAACGGGGAACGGGGAACGGAAGTAAAACAACCAGTAGTCAGCGGTATCCTCCATAAAAATCCAAAAAAAATGGCCGATCGAGAACCCGGTAAGATCGATGATGGAGGAGCGTCGAAACAAACTTAAATAACGTCGCTATTTTACTTGAACTAATTATGCTCATGAGGTGCTTGAAAGAATACGGAGGTAATGACATTTTTCGCCTTTTTACGTTGCGTTTTACTGAACAATTATCCTTGGGAAACAAAATATGCTCCAACAGCAGTTGAGAGAAGCTAATCGGGACAAAAACTCTCAAAGCACATGTACAGCCTTATTTGGAACTCAAGTGAAGCTATATTGAGACTAGCCCACAAAGCAATGAACTACTTTTCCATGATAGATAACATACATCGAAGTAGCCAGGTAGCTTGCTTGCAGACTTCTCCTATTTCCTTTGATAGAGATGTCTGCTTTGAAAAATATTGTTGACCATGTCATCACATAATTACTAAGACTACTTTAACAGTCTGGTTCTGCTTTTAATATTATTAGATCTACTACACTGCATGCCACTAGATACGCGAACGATTTTCACCTTCCTTTTTTTAGAACAAACCTTCGTAAATTTTCTGTCACTTTCCAAGGACCTACTTATTATAACTCTTTAGAAGATGATATTAAAGAATCTATTTCTCTCCACTCATTCAAAACGAAATTGAAGAAAAAATTTTATATGAATTATTAGTTATAAATCTTGTAGTAAATAGTTATCTTTCTTCACATGTCTGATATTATTTTTATACTTATTGTTACATGTACCATACTTTATATTTTGTCAACTCAGTCTATGTATTTAGTTAATTTATACTTACCTTCATTGTATTTTACTTTCGATCCTGGCCTTACTGTTACTGTTAATTTAATTTACTCTGAGGGAGCCCAATGTCTATAAGCCTCATGGTTTCTTTTTGGGCTTCCTCGCCACTTCCATTTGCTTTTGTGTAACTGTCTTGTTTTATCGTTATTTATATTTTGTGGTAAATCAAATAAAGTGAGTAAAGTGAGTCAGCATTCACGATATTGAAGTGTTTCACTGATCCATGAAAATAAAATAATATCATTTTATTATTCTGTGATGAAACAATTTGTTTCAGGTCAGTTTGCCCAGTATAGACCAGTATAATGACCCTAATGGAACCAAATTCACTCATTTTCGTCACCCTAATCAGTAACCTTCAAAGTCGTACAGTGGCCATTTGTCTTTCTGCAAAATACTCCTGACGACCCTTTCCTGAATCAAAACCATTGGATTGTATTAAATGCAAGATTCTCACTCACTGCAGATCCTCAATTAACCACCCCCCCCCTTCCACCCCACCCCCACCCCGCTAAGAATGAGATCCCAAACTCTTCCCTTTCTTTTGAAGAAAAATGAAAATTATCTTAAAATAATCAAAGTACCTCTTCATGGGCACAAAATGTTTGCTGCAAATCATACCATACAATATCACTGTATCAAGTGCTGTTCTCAGTGCAGGAGGGGGTACTATAATGGCCTAAACAGAGAGACTCCCCCTGAAAAGGTTACCTTTTTCAGGCTTCAGGTACATGAAAGGGAAGGGTCTTGTTTTATAGTTGAAGTAAATGAAAGGGACATCTGTCACTTCAGTCAGCTGAAGGATCAAAATGAGATCAGTCACAGACGCATTTTATGGATGTGAGAGACAAGAAAACCTGTTTTAGCGATTTATTCATATTGTAAAGATGGTTTATTTACAGCAGTCAAAAAGGGATGCAGCGTTCAAAATTAGGTATGTGAAAGGGGTACAATTTGTCACTACAGGGTATACAAAAGGGGTACCTTTTCTGTCTAAAATGGTACATACAAAGGGTAAGGGATTGGTCCCTGGGGCAGAGCCTCTTCGTATAAAACTTCAGTGAGAACCCCCCCCCCCCCTCCCCTCTGGGTTACTGTTACTGTAGTCTAATTCTTCTCTTTAATTTCTTTGATACTGTGCTTCATTAAATAATTTTTTATTTATTTAAAAGCTTCCATCCCCTTTTTTTAAAATCCTGATATGTTAAAAGAAATTATGCTCCCTGGAGGGGAAATAAAATTAGGGAAAATGGGTAGCAAGATGTGTTGCGTTATTTTACATGAAACATTGAGTAAGTGTAATGTGGCCACTATACACATACAGTTGCGCGTGTTTACTGAAAAACATATTCGCACTCCAATCTTTTGCCTCCCATCACTTGTGTGAGACCTTGGACTCTTTATTTCCAAAACTACAGACAGCTTGCTTGAAGGCTTATCAACCACCTTCTAATAAGCTGCCAACCTCTGCAACATTGATGATGTGATGCTTGATGGTAGGTGCACTGCAATATTACTGAATTAAGCTGATAAAGCAGCTTGACAATATTAACTGGTTTAAAGTCACTGACATATTCAGTTTTACACTGAGCTTGAAATATTTTTCTCCACAGTAAAAATAACGTTCATTAAAGAGAAGTGGAGCTCCCCTCTGCAAAAACATTAAAGGATTCCCCCTTAGAAAAAAAAAAGAGGCATCCAGAGGGCTAAACAGAGGAAGTATACTTCCCATGCATATTTTAACAGCTAGCCTTTAAAAAGTACCTTCCAACCAAAGTACTTCCCCATGTACACTTGCAACACTCAATATTGCAGCTCAGTTGTGGTCCACTTTTATCCTAAGTTTGAATTTTAATCTCTTTGTTTTGAACTCATTATTACAAAATTCATATTACCATACCCCCAAACAAAGGGAAGCAAAATTTCAACCATGGTTATAATAAAATAAAACCACAGCATAGCCATTTGCTCTGAAACAACTGTCATCTTTTAAGAGCAAGGTATGGTTGATATTCCTGGCACATTGCATGTTAATATGTTTAAAGTTGCTTTTTATTGAGGTATTAAATAATCTGATCCATCTTATCTTTTCACATAATACAATTTGCACCTACTTCTCATCATAGGTTTGTAAATATAATATTATTAGTCTTACAGTTTTATCTCCTCGCCAACATGTTTTAATTTGGGCCTGAAAAAAACGCTTCAGCTAGGAAGGAGCTCCACTAGTACTGCCACACTATTACTGTCGAGGAAATACACCTGACTGCTTCGATCTACGTTATCTTTCAGCATGTATTTAAGCCAAAACCCTACGAAACGCGTCAAGCAAAAGTAGTTCATTGCTTTGTGAGTTAGACACCGTATAGATTCGCTTGAGTTCCAAATATGGCTGTGCTTTGAGAGTTTTTGTCCCGACTGTAGCTTCTTTCAAGTGCTGTTGGAGCATATTTTGTTGTTCAGTAAAACGCAAAAAGGTGAAAAATGTCATGAAATTATTACCTCCGTATTATTTCAAGCACCTCATGAGCATAATTAGTTCATTAGTAAAATAGCGACCTTAAGTGTTGTTTCGAAGCTCCTCAATCAAAAAAATTCCTCCATCATCGATCTTACCGGATTCTTGATCGGCCATTTTTTTGGATTTTTATGGAGGATACCGCTGACTGCTGGTTATTTTACTTCCGTTCCCCGTTCCCCGTTCCCCGTTCCCCGCTCCCCGTTTCACGTTTTAGTAACATCCCACTAAAAACGGGAGAAAAGCTTGACCTCTGACCGAAGCACAACCAAATGCGAATTATGGTAGGCGCCAAACCTTTAATTATTCGGTAACTTCTCGAAACAATAATGGTCCGAAATGTGTATAGATTTTTAAAATAAAGCTGAGTTAAAGTATTAAGTGTCAAAATGTCCACAAGGCGGTAAAAAATACAGCAAAAGTCACGAGTAATCGGTTCCGTTTTCTGAATTTTATGAAGCGATTTATGCCATTTAACGAATTAACAATTTTTAATCCAACGATACCCGCCTGAGACTGTGTTAGTTTAAGAGTCCATAGAACTTCTCAGAAGATTCCTCGGAAAGACCTCCAGAAGGAAATGAATGAAGAATTTGAACTTATAACTGTAACAATTTCACTTGCTGCTACGGCAATGAACGAAAACAACTGTCGAGCTGCCACAGGCAAACCAGCTTTCAGTTCAGTCAAGCAAAGCATGTCACGTCACGTACGTAGGAGGGAAGAAATTCTTCCACACTGTGTGCTAAAACATTTATGAAATAAAACTAGCTTTGGACTATTTCATTTTTGCCCTCGCTTTAGGGCAAAGGTGCCTCTTCCGTCGATATGATCTTGGACTTGATGAGCAGGCGTTTTTAGGGGATTCGTAATTCCTCCCTCCCCAACAAACGAAAAGTGTAAATTTTTTCTTTGATCTCAACAACGTTAGCCTCAATTTTCTCATTTGCCCTTCGCTTTATTTACAGACTGGTATGATTTACACATATCTTGGTCTCAGGTAAGGGAGGAAATATGGGAAAATATGACTCCCCTGAAAATGCTACCAATGGAGGCTAAATGTTTGGTTGCCTCTTAGGCAAAATTCCTTTTAAGGGTCCGAATTTCTTGTCAGTGGAACTTGGCACAAGTGTCATAACTGGACCCAAGTGCAATAAAGGTCCATCTGTAATAACATTTGAACCCAAGTGTAATAAAGGTTTCATCTGTCACGACTGAGATAATATGAGACATGTCCACAACAGCCTAAACATATCTTAACTTAAAAAGCTGACATCACGGTTCATGTGACCAAACAAAACTAGAAAAAAAGGAACGAGAAAAAATTACCATAGTATCTAGCAATGGCTCTCAGTTAATTTTTTGGCACATTTTTGCTATGAAACGTGCTTTTAAAAAAATTCATCGCTCCAGAACAAATAAATTTTAAACTCAGTGGACTGATCTCTTACTACTTTTTCCCCTCCGTCTTCTTGTCATTTTCACTATTTCACTCACGACTGAATTTCAGGACTGTCAGTACTTTGCAAAATTAAATTCCCGCAAATAAAAATAACCGCAAAAATTTTTTCCGCAAAAATTTACTGCAGAGGAAATACTGTATTCTCTAACTTAAATTCACTACACAAGAATACAGCATACAACTGGTCTCTTTTTTTTCAGAAACAAATACTTACGGGTTTCTGCGCGTACACTTACCCCGTGTTTACACTCAAGCGTTTACCAAGGTAAACATTAACTGACTAAACCCTGGTACATTTGTACAGTGTTTATACTGGCTCAAATAACTAAGGTAAATCTGTCATCAATCACAATCTAATCGAATTGGCCCCAAATTCTAAATCCACGCATAAAATGCTCGTGTTTAAAAGAGAAGCTGTGGCTCTTGTAGTCCTCGCGTTTTATTTTCTTGTTCTTGATCAGCAAACCCAGGAATCGAGATTGCAGCAGCTCGTACTTTTGCAGCACCTAAAGAGACTAAAGAGGTCGAGGCGAAAGCGATTAATTCTGCTACAAATTGCCCTTCGCAAGACAAGGCGCGTTAGACGTGCGTGGTCGTGGCCGAGAAACCAATTCTGGTTCGAAACTCTATTAAACGGAAATTTTGTTGAAGAATGGTGGAAGGAGAACTTTAGAATAACGTGAAAACGTGATCGAATGAGACTGACGCAATCCCGACACCACAGGATGTGAAATTCTATGCGACCGCAAGCGGATGTATCTGTCATCCAAACCTTGGTTACCGACCTAAACCATGCCTGCTCGCAGGCTAAACCGAACTTTTACCTTAGTTAACTTTCTATTGTCTTGAGCGGTGTTTACCATGGTATCAGTTGGCGTTTACACACGCAAAATATTTACCTAGGTAAGTTAACTCCAATACCTCAGTAGCACGCTCAAGTCTAAACACGGCATTAGTATTGCTTGAAAATATGTATTTCTATTGCACGTACTCAATAAGAGCGAAAATATTATCAATGCTGGGTACTGGGTACTTTCTGAAATCGCAAAAATTAATCCCCAGGAAGAAAAAACAGTCTGTCCTAATCGCAAAAATTGGTTCCTGCAAAACACAAAAAATCGCTAATACGCAAAAATTTCGTCCCACACGGAATCCGTTGGAAAGATGATCGGTCGTTTGATCAACTGAGGGCTAGCTGGTCGTTATTTTTGTTTCTTTACTTGCGTCAGCTCAGGTTTACTAGATTACCTTTGTGATCACCAATTATGTTTATAATTCAGTGGCGGATCTAGGGGAGGGGCGCCCCTTATATTTAGACTAAACTGAGGCCCAAAGTGTGACAAGTTGCGTGACTTGTTATGTGATATCTAACCACGTGCGTTTCTGTTATTATTGATGATTCAGTCAATCAAATGTCATTGCACAACCGGTGCTCTCGCATTACAGGGACGTGGCAGAACGTTGTCAGACTGGAAGCCATCGGCGTGTTTTGATTTCAATAAATTATCTCTTAAATACTGAAATGCTGTTTCTTACATGGTGGCAGCGGTGACCGGATTCACGCTCAATAGAAGAAATGGCCTCGGGATTTAGTTTGCCGCCGCCAACACCACTAGACATTCATGATCAACACGCCGCAGAGAAGTGGAAAAAGTTTAATTTGGCATGGAACAGCTATTCGCTAGCCACGGAGTTAAACGAGAAGTCGGAAAAGGTCCAAGTGGCTACTCTCCTTACGGTCATAGGAGAGGAGGCTCGCGATGTTTATTCCACATTTACAGACTGGGCCGAAGAAGGAGACCAGGACAAGATTGCCCCAGTTCTACAAAAGTTTGCCGAATATTGCCAGCCACGTAAAAACGTCCCATTCGAGCGCTACCGATTTAATCGTCGGACACAAGAAGTTGGAGAAAGCTATGACCAGTACAAGACGGCACTCCGTAAGCTAGCAGAGGGATGTGATTTCGACACGATAAGCCCCGACGAGCTACTCAGAGATCGTTTGATTTTCGGGATACGCGACTCGAAAGTGAGAGAGCGGCTGCTAAGAGAATCCAAACTCGACCTAGCGAGAACAGATGAGATATGTCGCTCAGCCGAAAGCATGCACGCGCAGATGAAAATCGTGGGAGACGTCGCCGAAGCGGAGGCAAACAAAGTAGATCAGGACCAGAAACCTAAAGGAGATCAGGAACGCATACCTAACTCGTGGAAGTCCAAGAAAAATCGAAGTAAACAGTGGCGGCGTGGCAAAGAGTGTTTAAAATGTGGATATCAACATCCGCAAAAATTGGAATCCTGTCCCGCGATCGGCCAGGAATGCCTAAAATGTGGAAAGCGGAACCACTTCGCATCTAGATGTCCATCGAAGGAAGTTAAGGCGACTGACCTAGGAGACGATGGTGAAGCTGGCGAGATGTACCAGATTGAAGTAGCAGCTGTGAAACTTGACGATTCGCAACTTGTGACACTGAAACTAGGGTCTGGTAATTTTGTCCGTTTCCAACCGGACACTGGAGCCCAGTGCAACGTGTTACCAGTACAAGTTTATAAGAAGGCATCCAAAGATGAGAAGCTTGGGAAAGTGAATCGTACGCAAGCATCACTGGTTGCTTATGGAGGCTCGAAAATTAAAGTCATCGGTCGCGTCAGCATCCGCGTTTGGAGAAACGAGAGGTCATACCTTCTAGACTGCCGCTTGGTGGACAACGCAGACATCCGCCCAATTCTCGGTATCAAGTCCTGCTTAGCTATGAACATCATACAGTACAAGGACAACGACCTCCTCAACAAGCCCGAGACAGGAAGTTCCCTTGTGTATGCCGTAGAAGACCAGCCATCACCAGTAACCAAAGAGAAGCTAATGTTGCAGTTTCCAGATGTTTTCAGTGAGGGCCTGGGACAACTGGATGGCGAATATAAGATTAGATTGGACGAAAATGTCCCGCCTGTACAACACGCTCCGCGTCGTGTCGCAGTAGCATTAAGGCCTCAGCTTAAGGAAACATTAGATGCTCTAGAGGCCCAAGGTGTCATTGCCCAAGTGACCACGCCCACCAAATGGATAAGCTCCATGGTCGCCGTTCCAAAGAAAAATGGAAAGCTGCGGACATGCCTTGACCCTAAAGACCTAAATCGTGCCATACAAAGAGAGAATTACCAACTTCCGACAGTAGAAGACATCGCAACACGCCTTCATGGAGCAAAGGTCTTCACGGTCATGGATGTTAGGAATGGTTTTTGGCATGTAAGCTTAGACGAAGACTCATCATATCTGACGACCTTTCAAACACCTTTTGGCCGTTATCGCTGGAAGCGCATGCCATTTGGCATCTCATCAGCTCCAGAAGTGTTCCAAAGGAAAATGCACGAGCTCATTGAAGGTTTGGCCGGGGTTGAAGTAGTGGCGGATGATTTTATTGCAGTTGGATATGGCAACACATTTGAGGAAGCGACACGAGACCATGACAAAACTCTCCTCGAGTTCCTCAAGCGATGCGAAGCAAAGAATGTTCGCCTAAACCCAGAGAAGCTGAAGTTGCGACAGTCGCAAGTGCTGTTCATCGGACACATGGCAACCGATCAGGGACTAGAAGTAGACCCTGCCAAAGTTCGAGCTATTGTCGAGATGCCTCCCCCCACAGACAAGCTTGGTGTTCAACGACTTCTGGGACTGGCCCAGTACCTCGCCAAGTTCCTTCCACACCTGTCGGACGCCACCAAGCCGTTAAGAGACTTAACGCAGTCTAATGTAGTGTTTGCCTGGAATGAAGCGCAACAAACAGCGTTCGAGAAACTAAAAGAAATAGTGACGCGCACCCCAGTCCTACGTTATTACAATCTTAAGGAAGAGGTCACATTACAGTGTGATGCGTCTCAGTCTGGGCTTGGAGCAACGCTAATGCAGAATGGACAGCCCGTCGCGTACGCCTCACGAGCACTGACACCGGCCGAGGCACGTTACGCTCAAATAGAAAAGGAACTGCTCGCCATTGTCTTTGCGTGTGATCGTTTTGATGCTTATGTCTATGGCAGAGACCTGGTAAACGTAGAGACAGACCATAAACCGTTGGAGCCGATCTTCATTAAGCCATTGGCCGCAGCCCCAAAGCGTCTGCAGCGGATGTTGTTGCGCCTGCAGAAATACAACTTACACGTCAAGTACAAGAAGGGGAAAGAAATGCTTCTGGCAGATACACTGAGTCGCGCCTACCTGCCCGAGGTGAATGCTACCGAGTTTTCAAGAGAGTTAGAAGACATAGATCACCGTGTCTGGCTCCCGGTGACTGGTGACCGTTGGCAACAGCTGAAAAATGCAGCAGCAGATGACCCAGTACAGCAGAAGCTACGGGACATCATCAGAAGTGGATGGCCAGAAAACAGAGCACAGGCTCCCGAATGTGTGCGCCCCTACTTTGACGTGCGTGGTGAATTAACCATCCAAGATGAACTTGTCTTCAAAGGTCAGCAGATCGTCATCCCTGCAGTTCTGAGGAAGGAACTTATGGAGCAGACAAACGCGAATCACATTGGCATTGAAGGATGTATACGCCGTGCGAGAGAAACCCTGTATTGGCCACGTATGACCACGGAGATCAAAGAGTACATCTCCAAGTGTGACATCTGTCTGACTCATCGCGCTGGCCAGGGAAAAGAACCTATACTGCAGCACGAGTTCATCGCACGGCCCTGGGCTAAAGTCGCTGCTGACCTCTGTGAGATTGACAACAGAGTATTATTAGTTGTCAGTGACTACTTCAGTAACTTTATCGAGGTAGCTCGCCTTAGCAACCTCACCTCCCGGGCCATAATCAGGGAGCTGAAAGCAATATTTGCAAGATTTGGTGTACCCGACACCTTAGTCACGGACAATGGTCCACAGTTCTCCTCTGCCGAGTTCACAGTTTTCGCAAAGACATGGTCGTTTGAACACAAGACGTCGTCGCCAACCTACCCTCAATCAAATGGAAAGGCAGAGAAAGCAGTCCAGACCGTCAAGAATCTGTTTAGAAAGTGCAAGGCATCCGGAACGTCAGAATTTCAAGCATTGCTGGACTGGCGCAACACGCCCACAGCTGGAATTGGAACCAGCCCTGCCCAACGTTTGATGGGTCGCCGCTGTAAGACACTGCTCCCAGTAGCAGGCTCCCTATTGCAGCCCAACTTTCCCACAGAAGAGGATAGTCGCAAACTGTTAGGTACAAAGCAGCGGCAACTGTTCTACTATAACAAGCAAGCTAAACCTTTGGAGCCAATCAGTATCGGCGACACGGTACGCATGAGACTACCCGGTGAGAAAACATGGAGTCCTGGAACATGCACAGCAACAGCAGGACCCAGGAGCTTCAGGGTTCAAGTAGGGAACGCAGTTTACAGGAGAAATCGAAGGCAGCTGATGAAGACAGGCGAGCCAAACGAGGCTACCTTGCCAGAGGACGTGTGTTTCCCGGACAACCTGACACCCATGAGGGACGAAGCCGAAGCTACGGCCTCACCCGAGAACTACCCTGCATCAGTACCAAGTGAAACCGCTGGCCCGCGGAGGTCACAGCGGCAAACAAAGCCTCCTGGGTGGCTCAAAGACTTTATCGCCCCCTAAGGGGAACGTTTTTTTTGTTTGAAACCTCATATAGGAGTCTGTTCTCAGTTAACTTTTTTTTAAATTAGAGAATAGGGAAGATGTGACAAGTTGCGTGACTTGTTATGTGATATCTAACCACGTGCGTTTCTGTTATTATTGATGATTCAGTCCACAGGACGAAATGCAAAGTTTAATGTGCCTTAAAGGTGTCTTAAAGATACAGTAAAGAACTGTTTCCTTACTCTTTAAGATGCCCTTAAATAACTTAAATGGTTATTTCCTTAATCTTTAAGGAGTTCACTTAAAATACTTAATGAACCATTTACAGTACCTTTAATTAACTTTCTTAAAGAACAAGTAAAGAGTTTTTTAAGAGCCTTTAAGTGATCAATTAAAGGGCAGGTTTTATTCTTAAAGAGTCTTAAAGCAAGTAAATAATTAAGTAAATATACAGTAAACTATCCTTTACTAATCTTTAAGATAAAATTAAAGGTAGTTAAATAAACTTTATTTAAAGCTTTATGAACATTTTCTTTGAGTTTAAGTGATCATTTAAACGAAAACTTTTCCCTTAACCAACTTTAAGTGATCAATTAAAGGGCAGGTTTTATTCTTAAAGAGTCTTAAAGCAAGTAAATATTAAGTAAATATACAGCAATTATCCTTTACTAATCTTTGAGATGAAATTAAAGGCACTTAAAGAAACTTTATTTAAAGCTTTACGAACATTTTCTTTGAGTTTAAGTGATCATTTAAACGACAACTTCTCCCTTAGACAACTTTAAATGATCAATTAAAGGCAGATAAAGAAACTTTTTTACGAAGCTTGATTACTTGATTTAATTTCAGCTGATGCAGAACTGCTGCCAGCAGGGTGCTCAATAGGACTAGAGTGAGCGAGAACACCAGAAGTACAATGTTTTATCTACTGAAGATTTAACTAGGCATTTTATTACTATATATATATAATTATATAGTTTCGTACTACACGATAATGTAGCACTCTTGAAATAAAATACTTTATCTGAAGAGGGCAGTTCCATCATGTAGTACGAAACTATATATGGTAATAAAATGCCCAGTCAATCTTCATTTGATAAAACATTGTACTTCTGGTATGTAGCAATTATATAAAACAAACACACCAAAAATGAAGTCATAAATAAGCCGTTTGAACAAGGTTTTATTGCTTGTTCTACAGTACACTTACTGTACATGTAAAAGTGCTTTTCAAATACAGCTCAAGTCACTTTTTGCTTGGTTTAATAAACGGAAAATTTTAACAGAAATTATATAGTAACATGCAGTAACACATATATCTAAAAAACCATCAGACAAAAAATCCTTTTTCTTTATGTTATTTGCATGGGTCATCTCTCCTTACAATAGTATCTTTAGATATACATTTTTTATGTACAAAATGTGCATAAAAAGAAGATAATTATTCACAAATAACAAGAACTTTGTAAAGATAGCGATATTCCAAAAGGTGTCACTTCCCACTGAAATATCTAGAGTTCATTTGTGTTTGCACTATTGCTCGAAAATGTGAACTGCAATATTGTATAAACTGCATTTGAAAGTAACTCCAGCAGCAAGTTTCATCTTAACAATGCAATTGGATATTTCATATTTTAACAATTATTAAAAAATGAAAGATAACAAAATTTAGACTCTATCTTAAAAATTTTTTGAATTAAATGTGGTAACTGTATCAGACAGCACACTATTTGCACACTTCACGTAAACATTTGTTGTCCAGAATATTTTAACTAGGGCTTCATCTACATAAATAGAAATACACCTGTATTTATAAATAGAAATATCTCTTAATAATCATAGATACCTTTCATAATAATTATTTCATGTGCCTAAAATTAATGTAACAATAAATTTGTTAGAGTAGAATACCATACATAATTATATTAAAATCATACAACCATACATGTAAATAACAAAAATTTGTATCTTGCAATATTTCTAAATACATGTACCACATGGTGTCTCACATTGCAAATCAAATACAAGCTAAACAATTTTTAACGATATACCAGGAAGAAAATAAAAGTCTTACTAAGCCATTCATAGAAGTTACATAATCACCGGAACAAATGAGACTAGTGTGTTTTGTGTTAGCTAAAAAGTGGTTACCGTAACCCTTTTAGCCCTAAGAGTGATCAGCATCAAATTTCTCCTTGTAATATCAATGTTTTGTAAAACAGAGTAATCACACAAGATAAATTTGCCTGATATTTTATCAATTTCCCTCCACTACTTCTGTAGGAAATGAAAAGGGGCAACAAATGAGAATCTTAATTTTGATCTTAAGGTTTAAAGGGTTAGAATAATAATATTCTGATCAAAATCTTCATTCAAACCTTCTACTCAGCCGTTTTTGGCTCAACACTCTTCTATGTGGAACTGTTTTACTGTTACAACTTGCAAAATCGCATTCCTGTTATTACAAATAACAATATACAATATGACTGCAAAGGATCCACGTGCATTTCATCAGTCTGACTTGTATTAATAATAGTTTTCTATCGAGTGAAATGAATCAGTTTTGCAGTTGGAGCACCTACATGTAGTAGGGACTTGGCTGTAACACCACACCTTATACAATTATGTAAACAGTATGTGTAATAATTATTATAATGTATGTTGCTTCAGGGGGTGTTACGTTGTAAATTGAATCATTTCAGTGATTACTCTAATTACTCTAATTTATTAAACACATGCCCAGCCAGGGCAATCTTCAGGTTTAGGCACAGAAGAATGCACTCCGTCTCTCCTAACATGCCTAACTGATCGCTGCTTTGAGCGTTAGCTCACTATTTTGCAGTATGTTTTGTCCAACTTCCTTTGTCTCTTTTTGAGCAGTTCGCTTTCCCAAGGTATAGTTTTAATAACATATACCTTCGAGCCTTCTTCCTCCCCTGACTCTTCCGAGGACATGTATGGCTCAGCTAATATTTCTGCTATTCTTCCCTTTCTACCAGCATCGCATCCCACTTCTTGACACTTTCTAAAGCTAATGACCGTCTGGTCATTTTCTAAAAACAAGATAAAGATGAATTTGTTTTCAATATTGCATTGATAGTTGCATGCAACAATACAGGGCTGGGATAATGAGGGTCTTCACAGACTATGTACTACAAATGTAAACACTTTATTGCCAACATGCAAGCATTCAAGACTTATGGGTACTATTGGTAAAAAAACGAGTAACTGAAAGGCCAGTAAGAACATGGGAACTAACATTAATTAGTTACAACATGGCATTTCAAGAGCCAGTGTCCTCCTTGTTAGTTTCTGTGAGAGATAGGCATCATTCCATCAAACTCAGAACTATATGATTACGAAGCACACCATCAAAAAAGAAAACTATCCTGCAAAAAGAGAACAGCTACACCTTTCTTCAAGAAAAAAATGTGTTTTCTTCTGTTGTACAATTTCAATATTAACTGTCTTAAACATTACAGCTGGGTGAGCAGGAAGCTTTGACCAGGGTAGTAACATTGGTGGCACATGGTCTAAATTTGTGGTGTCAGCAGAGCTATCATTGAAGGATTCAGATCACTGACAGCTACATGTATTACAGCTGGGCTCACTTGATTTCACAGGTGATCAAAGTAGGAAACCTATTACCCACAGTGACTATAAGTAATATTGTGAAATGTTCTGGGTGAAGAATTTTTCTTACTTTAATTCTACAAGGTAACCACAATGACAATCATTGCAACCAAGTGAGTTCGGGTGCAGAACTAAGAACTGTGCTTTCCCACCCCCAAAACAACAATAACAAAAACACGAAAAAGCTATTCAACAGTAAACAATGGATTCAACTCAGGATATGAACTTAAAGTAAACACTCTACATGTAAAAAAAAAAAAAGTTCTAAAAGGAAGTACAAAGATACTGCATGTACCTCTCTTATTCTGCCTTGGCACCTGCATTTTTGCTTGTGCTCCTCGTACTTTCCAGATTTCTTTTTCTCCTCCAGCTCATACACTGACAGGAAATACCGTCTAAATGCCTCTGAATTCAGAAAAATAGCACATTTGAATAAAGTGGCAGCAAAAGGCATTTCATCACAATATGGTTAGTACTTTGAATAGTAATTTTAGTAATTGTTATCATAACAATGCTTAGTATGGAAAGCAACCAATACCAGCACAAGGCTGGTTGATAACTGGTAGTATGGACTATTTTTGAAATGTGCTCAAAAAGTGCACAAACAAAATTCTCTGTTCAATCAGGTGTCAACACAGTCTGGTTCAGAGTCAGACTGATCCCAGATTCTCACGGAACAGGGAGACTAGCTCAACCTCTAGCACTCAGTAAAATAACAAAAAAGGTTAGTGATGAAACCTACAATGTGGGAACAAAGGAAGGAAACAAAAGGAAAAAAGAACTAATGAACTCCCTGGGCTGTTCAATAACCCACCTATTATTTGCATATACCTGGCAACTTGAAATGCTAGTGGCAGCCCTGATAGATTAAAGAGGCAATCAGTGTATGGATAAAAGTGAGCTTAATTATGTACCTTCAATTTGGGCATTTGACCACTGACAGTGGTCTTACCCTCCAACGTGATGAAAAACTTCCTGTTTCACCCTCTCCACGAGTTCTCTGTTGCTGGCAGAGTTGACACTTTCATAAGCAAGGAAAATTAAAAAAAAATTAATTGTTATCCTAAGTTTGGGCACAACTGGGAATTTGCCATTCAAGGCAAAAAAGATGCTAAGAGGGGTGGGGGGGGGGGGGGGGAGCGGGCTCGATTGCAACTTCACGATCATATCATTCCATCGATCGTTACACAGGAAAAAATAACGGATTCCCATTTTTGGATATTTTAGGGTATTTAAAGAATACCCATAAAAATCCCAAATTTGGCAAAGTGAGACAAGTCCCAACCAGGGAATTCCCAACTAAGTTCCCAGATTGGGACTTGTCTCACTCTTCCAAATTTGGGATTTTTATGGGTATTCTTTAAATACCCCAAAAATATCCAAAAATGGGAATCCGTTATTTTTTCCTGTGAATTAGTTTTAAACGTACGCTTGAGTCGCCGCTGATTGTTTAGGCTAAGAGAATCTTTTTGACTTGGTGTATCCACACAAGTCAGAAAGCTTCGCTGCTGAGCGAAACGATAATTTATCAAATGAATTACGCTTCATAATTTCAACCTTTACTAATCTCATACATACATTCACTACGAGCATCCTCAAAAATTTAGCAGTATGGTCTACATAGTAGCAAACAAATCGATCGCTCATTGAAATTAAAAACAAATTGTGTCCTTTTGTTCGAAACAAAGATAAATACAATGTCAAGTCTCTCGTGTACCGGGCGTCACAACCGCGCGCTCGTTCGTGACACCTTCTACGTGCAACAACTAAAGTGATCTGATGATCACTGACCTGATGACCTAAAACTCTACCTAATGAGAATCACAAATAAGAGTATAATTATACTCACCCGACGTACTGAAGATACCTGAATTTTCCCTTTTTTTTTCCTTGGCGTTAGGGTCGCACGCGGTTTCCAACATTGTCGTGCTTCTGCCTGATGTTTTGGAGTTCGCTCAGGACCTCTCGAAGAACTCTGTTGTGTTCTTCGTCCTTCGCTTTCATCTCTTCGCGGAGCTTCTGATTTTCGGTAATCATTTCTTGGTTTTTTTGCAGCGTCTTCTCAAGAAGAACGACGTGATCGTCCGCTATCACTCCGCCATATTTATAAAACTTTTCTAGAAACGATGATCGCAATCGCAGCGCGGTGCAAAGGTTTGAATCAGGGCGAATGAACCGAAATGCCCGCGCTCTCTAACAAGACTAACATAATTTATTCAACGAATTTTGGCGCGCAAATACTAATTTAGCATATCTTGGGAGGGGAGGGAGGAGAGGAGGAACTCATTCGGGTCTTCAGGTTTCGACTTTATTTTTGTTTTTGTTTTTTCTCTCGTTGAATTATTTTTATAACACTTCTAGCTGATTTTCTTTCCATTATTATTATTCGTTACAGACCTGGGTCTTGAGGTTTTAGCACAGCATATATTTTTAGCTTAAGCGAGGGTAGGACGAGGGTTGAACAGTTCCAAGATTAAATCTTATAAAATATGTATATTTACTTGTTTTAATATTTTTGTCTTATATTATTGATTTACTTCTATGTTCAGTAGGCTATTTTTGTTAAAAGGCTCAGCCCGAGACAGGAGATCTATTGCTGCCTGAGGGAGGGCTGGTGATCCGCGCGCGCAAGAAATAATGACGTAATTTCGTATTTTGGCGCTCAAAAGATAATAATAACTCCTCAGGGGGAGGGCGAGGGTTAAACAGTTCCAAGATTCGATCTTTTAAAATATATATGTTTACTTGTTTTTTTTTTTTTTTTCTTATATTATTGATTTACTTCTATCTTTAAATATATCCAGAAACAGTAGGCTGATTTTCTGTTAAAGGCTCAGTCCGAGACGGGAGATTGCCCGAAGGAGGGCTGGTGATATTGTAGTGGCTATGCAGATTTTCATTCGATCGTCACAAATAAAACATTTGCGCGCAAAACATTCGCGAAACGATGGAGTGCAGGGAAGGAAAGGATTATATTTACTGTCCTCATTGTAATGAAAACGTCTCCAGATCTACTTATCGAAGGCACCAGTTAATGCCCGTTAAAAGAAAGCGAGAAGCCTGAAGCAGTAGCTCATCGGGGGTCCCGCTCATCGGAGTCATTGGACTCTGACTCCTCAGAATCTTCAAAGCTCGATCCACCGAACTCTTCTCTGAGGTCTTTCGATATCGAGAGCGGTAAGTGGGCATTATATTATATATTTTGTATTATAATTCATTTCCTTTTCACAGCGTCCATAAAAAATATCGGCCACCTTATTACTCAGTTTGTTGTTTCATGAGATAACTTCCAGCTTTGATTGAAGAAACGAGTTCTCCTGATGCCATATCTCTGGTTCACTATGTATGTGACGTGGTATGATCGTGAACTGCACGACCACATTAAATTTTTGTGTGCCCTGAATAAACATATATATGAACTATATTTTTCAGAGGCTCCTCGAATGAAAAGTGTTTCGAATTTGGAATGTGCTTAAAAATAGAAAAAAAAGTATAGTTATTTTTATTTCGTGTGAATATTGATGATGATGATGATGATATTTATTTAATTATTATTCTGTGATTATAAACAGTGGTAAGCCCGGGATGATTTCTTTGTCAACCTCCTAAAAAGTAACATTTTCCAATTATGGATTTGTAGCTGTCAAATTATTCATCTTTTCCGGCTTCAAGTATACCCCAGCATTTTGACACCTAATAATTCCTTGCCCGGTGGTAGGGAATAAGGTTTGGTAATCTTAGTCTTTGGGAATGTAATCACCACAATTGTGGAGGAATTTGAACATTTTAGAGAATGGTGGTTTTCTTGCTATCGTGGTGGTGGACAGAATAATTAATACAAACCTGTTTTTAGGAACATCTAAACATGTTTTTAAGCTATGGGACAAACAAGGAATCGTTGGGAAGAAGGAAATGAAGTTACTTGAGAAGTGCATAGAGGAAATGGATGTTCCAAGTGACATTGGACGGTTGCTGAAGAAAATTTCCTCAAACTGTGGTTCTTATACCGCCGAACAGTGGAAGAACTGGACTGTAATATATTCTATGTATGCACTCAAAGGGGTTATTGCAGATAAACATCTTCAGTGTTGGCAGACCTTTGTTTTGGCTTGCAAATATTTATGGAAAAGCACTATCTCTTTTGTAGATCTACAGAAAGCTGACTTTCTCCTCTTAAAATTCTGTAAACAATTTGAAAAATTGTATGGAAAAAAAGCCATCATCCCAAACATGCATCTACATTGCCATCTGAAAGACATCATAATTGACCATGGCCCAGTATATAGTTTCTGGTGTTTCAGTTTCGATAGGTATAATGGCATTATGGGAAATATTTTTACCAACAAGAGATCCCTTGACTCCAGCTTATGAGAAAGCTAATGGTTCAACGTTTCCTTGACAACACAAAGCTTCCATCACATTACCAAGAAGACTTTCTTGGCTTGTTGCACAGTCCTAATGCATCTGAAAGTTGCATCACTCAATCAGATTCATGCACCCTATCTAATATGTCAACAATCATTCCTGTAACTCTCGCAAACTGGTCTGACCTTTCTAATATTATTCTGCCATCAAGTTACAAAGTTAGAAGTCTTGAAAGTGATGAACAACTTTCACTATGGACTGTTTACAAGGGTCTCTATACAGAACAGGTAATTGAGAAGAATTCTTTTGCTGAAACCATCAAAACATATTCATCAGTGACTTTAGGAAACCTGTTTTATGGTTCAAAGAGTGAATGTCGTTCTTTGCGCTCAGCCATTATCTATGCCTCATGGGCAATGGCAGATGAAGATAAACTAAACCTCGAACGATTTATCTTCTTGCTGGTCATGTTAAGTTTTATTTGTCCCATGTCTATTAAGTGGAATGGGAAGTATGTGCAACATGTTTTTGCCTCTGTTATATGGTATGGACCTGATGACCATCCTGATCAGTTTGGAAATCCAACCAAGACCTTTAAACTCAATGAGTTCTTAGCTTATGGTCCATCTAGTTTCCTACCAGTGCTGCTGAGCGAAATGATAATTTATCAAATATTACGCTTCATAATTTCAACCTTTACTAATCTCATACATTCGCTATTATTCTGACTTTAATCCTCCTGGGTAGCATTTACCTGATTGTTACAGTAATCTTATAATGTCACAAAATAATTCTAACCTTGAAACCTCCTGGGTATTTGAAACCTACTGGTTACAATAATCTATTAATGTCCAGGGGTGGATTCAGGGGAAAATTGTCACTGTACCGCTTGACTACTACCAGGTATTGGCCTGACTGTAGCTGAGAATAATGGCTTAACATACAATCATTTTCCTCCTTGGTATTAACATATTAAGCCTGACTATAGTGACTTGACCCACAGTTATTTGAATGTCCCCCTGGGTAGTGTATACCTGAGTATATTGGCTTTACATACAATCATTAGAATGTCCTCCTGGGTAGTGTATACCTGAGGGCTACAGTTTATTTTTCTCCTCTGGTGAGACTGTCACCTTGAAGTGGTAGAGGGGCTTGAATGTCTCTGTGATTTTTGACTTATTCTTAAGTTATTATGTTGGAAAGGTCAAAGACAAGAGTCCAGACAAAAAACAGTCTCAATGAACATACTTTGAAGTTAACTTTGAAACCTCCTGGGTAGCATATACCTGATGGTTACAGTAATCTAACAATGTCACAATATATATCTAACTTTGAAGCCTCCTGGGTAGCATATACCTGATGGTTACAGTAATCTAATAATGTCACTATATAATTTTAACTTTGAAACCTCCTGGGTAGCATATACCTGATGGTTACAGTAATCTCATAATTTCACTATATAATTTTAACTTTCAAACCTCCTGGGTAGCATATACCTGATGGTTACAGTAATCTCATAATGTCACTATATAATTTTAACTTTCAAACCTCCTGGGTAGCATATACATGATGGTTACAGTAATCAAATAATACCACAATATTATTCTGACTTTGAACCTCCTGGGTAGGATATATCTGATGGTTACAGTAATCTAATAATGTCGCAATATAAATCTAACTTTGAAGCCTCCTGGGTAGCATATACTGATGGTTACAGTAATCTAATAATGTCACAATATATTTCTAACCTTGGAACCTTCTGGGTAGCATATACATGATGGTTACAGTAATCAAATAATACCACAATATTATTCTGACTTTGAACCTCCTGGGTAGGATATATCTGATGGTTACAGTAATCTAATAATGTCGCAATATAAATCTAACTTTGAAGCCTCCTGGGTAGCATATACTGATGGTTACAGTAATCTAATAATGTCACAATATATTTCTAACCTTGGAACCTTCTGGGTAGCATATACCTGATGGTTACAGTAATCCAATAATGTTACAATATAATTCTAACTTTCAAGCCTCCTGGGTAGCATATACCTGATGGTTACAGTAATCCAATAATGTTACAATATAATTCTAACTTTCAAGCCTCCTGGGTAGCATATACCTGATGGTTACAGTAATCCAATAAAGTTTACAATATAATTCTAACTTTCAAACCTCCTGGGTAGCATATACCTGATGGTTACAGTAATCTAATAATGTCACTATATAATTTTAACTTTGAAACCTCCTTGGTAGCATATACCTGATGGTTACAGTAATCTCATAATTTCACTATATAATTTTAACTTTCAAACCTCCTGGGTAGCATATACCTGATGGTTACAGTAATCTCATAATGTCACTATATAATTTTAACTTTCAAACCTCCTGGGTAGCATATACATGATGGTTACAGTAATCAAATAATACCACAATATTATTCTGACTTTGAACCTCCTGGGTAGGATATGTCTGATGGTTACAGTAATCTAATAATGTCGCAATATAAATCTAACTTTGAAGCCTCCTGGGTAGCATATACTGATGGTTACAGTAATCTAATAATGTCACAATATATTTCTAACCTTGGAACCTTCTGGGTAGCATATACATGATGGTTACAGTAATCAAATAATACCACAATATTATTCTGACTTTAAACCTCCTGGGTAGCATATACCTGATGGTTACAGTAATCCAATAATGTTACAATATAATTCTAACTTTCAAGCCTCCTGGGTAGCATATACCTGATGGTTACAGTAATCCAATAATGTTACAATATAATTCTAACTTTCAAGCCTCCTGGGTAGCATATACCTGATGGTTACAGTAATCTAATAATGTCACTATATAATTTTAACTTTGAAACCTCCTGGGTAGGATATACCTGATGGTTACAATAATCTAATAATGTCACTCTATAATTTTAACTTTGAAACCTCCTGGGTAGCACATACCTGATGGTTACAGTAATCTAATAATGTCACTCTATAATTTTAACTTTGAAACCTCCTGGGCAGCATATACCTGATGGTTACAGTAATCCAATAATGTTACAATTAATATGATTCTAACTTTCAAACCTCCTGGGTAGCATATACCTGATGGTTACAGTAATCTAATAATGTCACTATATAATTTTAACTTTCAAACCTTCTGGGTAGCATATACCTGATGGTTACAGTAATGTAATAATGTCACAATATATTTCTAACTTTGAAACCTCCTGGGTAGCATATACCTGATGGTTACAGTAATCCAATAATGTTACAATATAATTCTAACTTTTAAGCCTCCTGGGTAGCATATACCTGATGTTTACAGTAATCCAATAAAGTTTACAATATAATTCTAACTTTCAAACCTCCTGGGTAGCATATACCTGATGGTTACAGTAATCTAATAATGTCACTATATAATTTTAACTTTGAAACCTCCTGGGTAGGATATACCTGATGGTTACAATAATCTAATAATGTCACTCTATAATTTTAACTTCGAAACCTCCTGGGTAGCATATACCTGATGGTTACAGTAATCTAATAATGTCACTCTATAATTTTAACTTTGAAACCTCCTGGGTAGCATATACCTGATGGTTACAGTAATCCAATAATGTTACAATTAATATAATTCTAACTTTCAAACCTCCTGGGTAGCATATACCTGATGGTTACAGTAATCTAATAATGTCACTATATAATTTTAACTTTGAAACCTCCTGGGTAGGATATACCTGATGGTTACAATAATCTAATAATGTCACTCTATAATTTTAACTTCGAAACCTCCTGGGTAGCATATACCTGATGGTTACAGTAATCTAATAATGTCACTCTATAATTTTAACTTTGAAACCTCCTGGGTAGCATATACCTGATGGTTACAGTAATCCAATAATGTTACAATTAATATAATTCTAACTTTCAAACCTCCTGGGTAGCATATACCTGATGGTTACAGTAATCTAATAATGTCACTATATAATTTTAACTTTGAAACCTCCTGGGTAGGATATACCTGATGGTTACAATAATCTAATAATGTCACTCTATAATTTTAACTTTGAAACCTCCTGGGTAGCATATACCTGATGGTTACAGTAATCTAATAGTGTCACTCTATAATTTTAACTTTGAAACCTCCTGGGTAGCATATACCTGATGGTTACAGTAATCCAATAATGTTACAATTAATATAATTCTAACTTTGAAACCTCCTGGGTAGCATATACCTGATGGTTACAGTAATCTAATAATGTCACTATATAATTTTAACTTTCAAACCTTCTGGGTAGCATATACCTGATGGTTACAGTAATGTAATAATGTCACAATATATTTCTAACTTTGAAACCTCCTGGGTAGCATATACCTGATGGTTACAGTAATCCAATAATGTTACAATATAATTCTAACTTTCAAGCCTCCTGGGTAGCATATACCTGGCCCCAGTTGTTCGAAAGGTGGATAGCGCTATCCACTGGATAAATTACTATCCACTGGATAGCGCAATTGGATGTCGTAATACTTATCCTCTGGATAGCGATTTATCCGGTGGATAGCGCTATCCAGCTTTCGAACAACCGGGGCCTGATGTTTACAGTAATCCAATAAAGTTTACAATATAATTCTAACTTTCAAACCTCCTGGGTAGCATATACCTGATGGTTACAGTAATCTAATAATGTCACTATATAATTTTAACTTTGAAACCTCCTGGGTAGGATATACCTGATGGTTACAATAATCTAATAATGTCACTCTATAATTTTAACTTTGAAACCTCCTGGGTAGCATATACCTGATGGTTACAGTAATCTAATAATGTCACTCTATAATTTTAACTTTGAAACCTCCTGGGTAGCATATACCTGATGGTTACAGTAATCCAATAATGTTACAATTAATATAATTCTAACTTTGAAACCTCCTGGGTAGCATATACCTGATGGTTACAGTAATCTAATAATGTCACTATATAATTTTAACTTTCAAACCTTCTGGGTAGCATATACCTGATGGTTACAGTAATGTAATAATGTCACAATATATTTCTAACTTTGAAACCTCCTGGGTAGCATATACCTGATGGTTACAGTAATCTCATAATGTCACTATATAATTTTAACTTTCAAACCTCCTGGGTAGCATATACCTGATGGTTACAGTAATCTAATAATGTCACAATATATATCTAACTTTGAAACCTCCTGGGTAGGATATACCTGATGGTTACAGTAATGTAATAATGTCACTATATAATTTTAACTTTGAAACCTTCTGGGTAGCATACACCTGATAGTTACAGTATTCTAATAAATGTAACAATAGCCGCACCCTGTTATAATAGATTTTGGTAACAGTGTGCTGTTAAAGAAGGCAAAATCTCCCGTTGCCAAACCGGCACATCAAAGGAAAGCTTACCAGAACTCTTATATTGCCTCTGAACTATTAGACGGAACAGGAAAGCCGTCTGTTGAGAGCGATATTTACGCGTTAGCTTTTTTGATCAAAGGTGTTTACATTATTCTTGGAAACATTAATGCTGACGTAAAAAGTGCTTTGGCAAAGTCACCTAAAAGTAGACCTCCGATCTCTGTTTTAAAAGTGGCCTTTAGCGTTGACAATTAAATCTTTCTTTACTATGTAATTGTAAGCCTTTGAGATTTTTCAAACTGCGATAGGTTAGGTAAGTTTATCTGATACGATTTTGGCGAATCGCTTAATTTATTAATTGTGGTAGTCACTGTAAGTTAGGCGTAACCAATTATGACAGAGGAGGGATTAAGTATTACGTTTACGGTAAACGGCAAACGTCAAATTGTACCACGTGACCAAGTTTTCCCTTTACTTTTTGTTTACTGTTGAGTATCTATACACATAAATCATTAGTTTTACGCTAGTTTTATATAATGCAAATCTTATTATTTTGGACAGTTTTTACTTGTTCATTTCTTCAAGAAATTGTCAGCTTGAATCTGCCCTTTTTGCGGTAAACGTGATTTTGAATTTCTCTAATGTTATCCTCGTCCCTTGGTCTTGGGTTGCGAGTCAAACTGATATTTCTAACTGATGAAAACGAATGTCTGTATACTTTTTCACACGATAATCCGAGTGAAGTTTTCTCTTTTGTAACAATACGAGAGAGTACTTGTTCCGCTGATACTACTTAACTTCAGTTCAAGTTCCCTCTTCTCTTATAGTAAATATTATTCTGAGTGTCATACCATGGAGATAAATTATAGGAGGAAAATGTCTAATTAAGCTGCTTTTTGGCTTACATACCCAAATGCTCATCGAATCTTTAATTTGTTGTTGTTGTTGTAGTTACTGGTTTTGAGGCGTATGTTTCTATATTATTAAATTTATTTTTTTAAATACCGCTTGCACCTTTTGTTCTGCAAATTTCAATAGTAATGACGAAACGCTATTTTTAACAGGCGGTATGCCTTACAACTTTAACTGATTATCATTCGGAAACTCACATTTTCCTGTTTCCTCATAATCTCTAAATTTTATGAAAAATGTATACATATACATGTCTTTAAGTGTATATTAAAGAACAAGTTTTGTGGAAGGACTGTAAAGTTCATTTAAGAAGCTTTAAGAGGATTTAGTTTTGTGTCTGAAAGAATGACAAGTAATTACATGTATTTAATTGTGATCATTACAGCTTATTAAAGCTTACAATATATTTAATGAACCTTTACAGTGTCAACTTAAATGAATATTAGTCTTGAAATAAGCAAATTGTATTTAAGGCAACCTAAATATTCTTAAAGGGAACTTAAAGCTTCGAATGTACTTTAAGAAATTTAACGATCTTTAAGTGTAAACTTAAATATATTCATCACATTTAAGTGACTTTTAATTTTTTCTTAAAGATAAGTAAATCTTTCATTTCGTCCTGTGGTCAATCAAATGTCATTGCACAACCGGTGCTCTCGCATTACAGGGACGTGGCAGAACGTTGTCAGACTGGAAGCCATCGGCGTGTTTTGATTTCAATAAATTATCTCTTAAATACTGAAATGCTGTTTCTTACACAAAGGGCCAAAAAAAATTTTTTCGAGACCAGAAATTATTTATTGTTGGGGGGGAGGGGTCAAAATTTTGGTTCAGACTGTTGAACTTTGTGGTGGCAAATTACTTTTCCCCCACACCCCCTCCCACTAGTCACTGAGAAGGCAGAGACGACTACGTGTTTCTCAATTTGTGAAAGCCAGTCGCCGTTGGCGCGGGAAATACATCTTTGCGAGCAGAGGCGAACAGATCATAGGAGGGTACCTAAAGACAATCACATTTTTTAATATCTCTGGAATTTAGTTTAGTGGCAAAAAAACGTTAACGTCTCATTATATGTAAGACCCTGAAGAAGGAATGCCGTGCTCTACGAAATATTGGTTAAAAGATTATAGACGACGAGAAGTCCAAAGACTACTGCAAGGCTGACACAACGTAATATATTTGAACAACAATATTTCGGCTGGCCAAACCAGCTTTCTTCAGGTTTAGATGTTACTAAATTATGTAAATGATTTTACAATATTATATTATGGAGAATGTCGCAATACATAGGAGGGGCGGAAATGACGTATACAAGGTATTTCAAAAAGATGATAAGTAAAAATAGGAATAAATATAAAATTACAATTCATCACGTCTATTTAAACCGTGGGGCTCTAAGGTCCCTGCTAAATCTATAAGAAACGACTCTCTGGCTTTCCTGATTGAATCACGCGAGGAGTGGATGAGTTCAAGTGGGATTAGCTGTATGTCAGTGTGGCAGTGGTTAGGTTGAAAAAGAAAATGTTCAGAAACAGTGGTAGGTTTGGATTTAATGTCAGTTTTGTCAACTGAGCGTCTATGTTCGTTAAATCTGTCTTTGAGACGTCGCTTAGTTTCACCTATGTATTGTAGATTACAGCGGTTACATTGTACCATGTAGATTAAATTTCATTAAATTTCCATGTTCATACCTGGTGGAGATTTCTCGATGATGTTTTTATGATTTGGACTGAAGGTCTAGATCATCTTAAAATATTCATCGATTATCTCAATAATATTTATCCTACTATCAAGTTCACAAGTAGTCACTCATTAACTAACGTTCCTTTCTTTGACGTAATGTTATCTCTACATAACGGCACTATACAAACTGACCTGTACACTAAACCTACAGATAAACACCAACATCTTCTTAGCTCATCGTTCCATCCTCAACATACTAAAACATCTATTCCATTTAGCTTAGCTCTTCGCATACGCCGCATCTGTTCTACTGACGCTGCATTCAAACTCCGAATTAATGAATTAAAAACTTATCTCCTCGCAAGAGGATATAATAACACTTTCCTTGACTCACAATTCCTACGAGCTGCTAATATTTCTCGCATCGACGCTCTGCAAATTAACCGTCACGACTCCATTAACCGCATACCTTTTGTCGTTACATATAACTCAGCACTTCCTCACTTTTCTAATATATTACGCAAACATTTTAATATATTACTTTCCTCTGATCGTTGCAGAGACGTTTTTAAACAACCACCTATCGTTGCTTACAGACGCACTTCTAACCTTCGGGACATTTTAGTTAAAGCGCAACTACCCGCTGTCACAGCTCCTAACAGCACTAATTTACCACCAGGCTCTTTCCGATGTGGACAAGATTGCGCCACTTGTCCTTACATTACTAACGGTCTTAAACACTGTACATTTTCTTCCACAGGTGAAACCCGTAACATCACTTCACACATAACATGTAACACCAAAAATTTAATCTACATGGTACAATGTAACCGCTGTAATCTACAATACATAGGTGAAACTAAGCGACGTCTCAAAGACAGATTTAACGAACATAGACGCTCAGTTGACAAAACTGACATTAAATCCAAACCTACCACTGTTTCTGAACATTTTCTTTTTTAACCTAACCACTGCCACACTGACATGCAGCTAATCCCACTTGAACTCATCCACTCCTCGCGTGATTCAATCAGGAAAGCCAGAGAGTCGTTTCTTATAGATTTAGCAGGGACCTTAGAGCCCCATGGTTTAAATAGACGTGATGAATTGTAATTTTATTTTTATTCCTATTTTTACTTATCATCTTTTTGAAATACCTTGTATACGTCATTTCCGCCCCTCCTATGTATTGCGACATTCTCCATAATATAATATTGTAAAATCATTTACATAATTTAGTAACATCTAAACCTGAAGAAAGCTGGTTTGGCCAGCCGAAATATTGTTGTTCAAATATATTACGTTGTGTCAGCCTTGCAGTAGTCTTTGGACTTCTCGTCGTCTATTTTTCAAGTTTGACTGAGGGCTGGGTCGCATTACCGTCTAATTTTTATTTTGGCTGGCTAAAAAAAAAAAGTAACTCAACCGGAAATCAAAATCAAATTGACAATCTTGGGGTCGCATTTCAACCAGCTTAAAATAAAAAAAACGTCAATCACGCAGGCAATCTCACAGCCGGCAAGTTAACATTCCCGCGAACTAACCATGCGGCCGAACAGGACACTTTGCATCGCGATTATAGTCCTGTTGTTTTCAGCTATTCAACAACAACAAAATCAACTGCTTGCTTTTGTTTTGCTGATGGAAAGATGGACAAATAGTTGCAACAGATTGCTTGCTGCTTCCTTGAGAGCACGAAATCGCTGTTTGCAGCAATTACGACGAGCGCCATATGCATGGTCACTTCCACGTCCCAATGAATCTTGGTTCGAAATACACTATCACGATCTCACCATCCCAAAAGATATTTCTCGTTAGCTGGCAGCGGATGGCTGTAAGATCCTGGAAAATTTGTGTGGGGGAAGAACAAATCTCGCCCGTCCATAATTTTATGTACGCAAGGAACACGTCAGCGTGTAATGGAGAGATTTCCCGCTCTTTATTTTTGTCTTTAGACCTTTACGTCACACGCGAGCACAAAATGACATTTTTTGACAGCACCGGATGCGGTTCCCTTTGTTTGAAAAAAATTTGGCAAAATCGGCTAGCCCCACCCAAGCACACCGGCGTCTTTGATGATTTTCTCAGATTTTGAAATTTTTTGAAAAACGCAAACGTTGGGTTGCATTAGAAAATGCGTGTGTTGACAGATTTTAATCCCTAGAGTAAACAAACCTCAACAAAATCAGCCGTAATGCGACCCGCGCCTGATTAGATCTCCTGTGAGATCCAACGTACAAGCAAGTAGGATCTTCGTTCACGGCTTTTGCAGTCTTTCAAGTTTTTAAAAGATTATATATTCCCGACTGTAAAATCAGCCTTGCTTTTTTGTCCTAACATCTTTGCAGGGGGAGAGCCAGAAATTTTTTATTGTGGTGAGGAGGGGTCCAAATTTTGGTTCAGACTGTTAAACTTTTTTGTGGCAAATTACTTTCCCCCCACACCCCCTCCCACTAGTCACTGAGAAGCGCAGAAACGACTCTGTGAAAGCCAGTCGCCATTGGCGCGGGAAATACTGCTTTGCGGGCAGAGGCGAACAGATCATAGGAGGGTACCCAAAGACAATCACATTTTTGAATATCCCTGGAGTTTAGTTTAGTGGCAAAATGCAACACGCGTTTCATTAAAAGATTCAGCTAGTTAAACAGTGATATGCAATCCTATCGTTGTAAGAACTTTAGTTTCAAACAAGTATCAGGTCTGATGGGGGAGGGGGGGGGGGGGGGTTCCGGACTCCCCGGACCCTTCCCCTGGATCCGCCACGCGGCTTTGGTGCCCTTTGATATCCTTTCTACAGCATTCGGTAATTCGAACACACCAATTGCTAGCTATAAATGCACGTTCTGAACTTGAAACACAATCATTATAAACAGCAGATAGAATAAAAGAAGTTCACAGCGCCCCTCGAGCAAAAACAGGGAGAAAAGTTATTCTTTACTTTAACTGGTTACAAAAGATACAGTCCTAAACTAGTTTTATTTCATAAATGTGTTAGTGCACAGTATGGAAGAGTTTCTTCCCTCCTTCCCAAACGCGCGGGGCAGAATTACGTGACGTGACATGCTTTGCATGACTAGACATATAATTCTGCAAGCAGAATACTGCAATGCTGATCGTACTACGTGAAATTTAACTCCCTCGTGGTTTATGTTTTTGCATTGACTACACTGAAAACTGGTTTGCCTGTGGCAGTTCGACGGTTGTTTTCGTTCATTGCCGCAAGTGAAATTGTTACAGTTATAAGTTAAAATTCTTCATTCATTTCCTTCTGGAGGTCTTTCCGAGGAATCTTCTGTGAAGTTCTATGGACTCTTAAACTAACACAATCTCAGGTGGGTATCGTTGGATTAAAAATTGTTAAGAGCGGATGTCAGTAAATATCGACCGGAGGTCTATAAAAGTGAAAAATCGAAAATTCTCAAAAAAATTCACAAAGTAGCACTAGGTAAGCTATTAACATAAATGTAATTTTTACTTCGATCCGATAATTATTTTCCACGTACGGGGGGGTTATTGGTTGCGCGGCTCTCGGACCAGGCTTTCAAGGCCCGAGACCATGTGTCACAAAAAATTCGTTTTAAAATTCAAATCCACTTTAATGTGGACAACATATAACTTATTCAGAAGAGTACTTAATTGCACACATTTTAAGTGGTGATTTACTCAGTTTGAATGAAAGTGTAATATTTTGGAGATTTTTCATTATTTTCAATATTTTGAAAGTTTTCGTTCAATGAAAAAATGGCAAATTTCAAAGCCCAAAATCGTCGACTGGTACCTCGATTTCAGTAACGAGTCTTATACCACGTTAAAGAGCGTTATCTCTTCTTTGAAAATCTGTTTTCAAAACCATGGGCAACTTGAAAGAAAATTTTTGAGGCCAAAAAATATAAGTAGTACTTTTCTGAAATTTGAGCTTTCCAGACTCGGCGGGCCGATGCTAAAAACTTGGAAAAATATAGTAAGAAATCAGTTTGAGCAACAGTAGTTTCATGTTATCAGCTTTCAGAAACCAAGACGTGTTTATACAGCGATCTGATATAAACTAATGCCGTTTGCTATCAAGAAAGGCAGATTTAATTGTCAACTTCTGCCAAGTGCACCAGTCACGTGAAGTTGTCAAAGGGAGGGCACAGCACTAATATTAAAAAGTCTTAAAATTCAAAACGTTTTACGTCTATGAAATCAGATTTTAGCGTACAAAACAATGTTGTGAATGTCCGTTGTTCGTACCTTAGCATGGTGTTTCCATATATTGGAAATGTCAAGTATCCACACGGAAGAACATGTTTTAAATCCAAGCGCCGAAAGATCGTAATTATAAACGGCAAAGATTGCGTTACATTTCACAGAACGACCGCTTACCACTGTTGTCACTCCCTTTTTCTCTGGAAGCTACGAGGAGTTTTCATTCCGTCATGAGTGATTCTTGATCAGCGTTTCCTTGAAAGTACGACCGCGAACAGATGATAACTGAGGACGTTTCGTCAAGACTCCTGTTGTTCAGTTTCAGGTTTTAGCAGGTGCGTAATCAGGATTTTTCCAGAGGTACCCCTCCCCTCACCCCAAATCTCAACATTTTTTTAAGGCGCCTTTATTAAAAGTGGGGTTAACGGTTGTAAGCAAAAGCATTTTTGCTATTTATGAAATGACTCAACCTCTAAAATTCTTTAATTCTGTCGGTTTGTTATGTTCATTGACGTCAACCGTTTATCATTAATTCAGCTATTAAAAATCAAGCTTGTAGTACCTCCGACTTTAGTTTACAGATGACTCTTTTTACCCCTTTTTGTCACATTATTTTTGACCGACAAAAGCACCACACATTGACGTAATTGTGCCCTACTTCGTCTAATCCGAAGAAAGGTCGTGGAGAAAACAACGCGTTCACGTTTTACATCATCAAGCTTGCTATATAAATAAATCATCCAAGATTCGGTTCTCCAATTGATGTCGTCGGTTCTCTGGAAACCGATTGTTTTAGTTATGTTTATTTCATTTTATTTTTTCTCCTCAACTTTTTCGGGTACACACGTGCGAACCGTGCGTACAAGTAGCTACGCACCTGTTTAGTCTCCTTAGCCCTGAGCGTTCCTCTCTTGCTGTTTTCGCGGGAGTTCAGGATGTTGTCCACCCAGTATTTCACGTCTCTATTAAATGAGAGGCAGCACTTCTTGTTTACCGTTTCTAGGCTTTGGTAGATTGTGCTAGCATAATTTTAAGCATAATTCAGCAAAACGAGCATTATTTTAAGCCTTTATTTCAGTTTAGCACTGCTAGCATAATCCGAGCTTTTATGCTTTGAAATCAAAAAACCCCATCATAGCTCTAGAATAATTCAGTTTGTATTTTATTTCTATATTGTTTTTGGAAAATATTGAGGTCTGTGCTGAGGCCCATGGTCAAATATGGTCTGGCAGGCGGCAGAGGTGACCCTGTGCTTCAGGGCGGAAAAACGTTCTGCGCAAGCTTCTGCGCATCCCCTTATTGCAGGCTCAAGGCGGGCTTTTCTGTGAGTGTGTTCGGGTGTTTGTTTGTTTGTCACTGAGAGAGTTCTGAATGAATGAAATGCACAAGGTGTGAACCTTTGCTTCTCGAAAAGCCTTTTATACTTTTGTGTGGTTTTTGTTTTTCATCACTTGAAAATTACTTTGGACTCGGAACAATTAAAGGAAAAACGGATCATCCTGTCAGTTTGAGGCCAGGAATAAAAAGTGTTGAACAATTCCAAAGAGGCGAGTATTTTGATTGAATGTGCATTCGATTTATTTGTGAGTTGTTTTCGCCGTCTTTCGCCGGGCTGAATTAAAACCCGCTTGTATTCTGTTGTTAGTAAATACTTTTTCACATGCCCAGATTTATTCCCTTTGAAGAACCAGCTTTATCCATCTCTTCAGTCAAAGAACCATTTGTGCGCCGTAAAACTTTCTCGGAAATAGAAGACCAGTAGGGTTACTCGAAAAGAAAAGACTACTTCGATCATTTTCTGTTTCTCAAGTAATAGCAGTCAGAGTTTTCTTCACTTTTAATTACATAGTTTTGTTTTCCAGTGAACTGTGAAAGTTTCTGTTCTTTATTAGAAATAACTTTCTGCACGCAAATTTTCCTTTTCACTCGCTGCGAAGTAGAGAACGTGACAACTGCCGGCAGTTACTTTAAAACAATTGACTCTGCCCGTAAACAATTGCTGGAGCTGGATTTGTCTGAGGCGAGCAAAACAAATACCCTTATGTGCAGTTTTCCGTATTTTCTGAGAATTGGCTGAGTTTCATTTGCTTGAATGAAAACCCTCACATGGACCAGTTATTCTCTGTGTTATGAAAAACAGCTGCATCGCTGCATGGTGAATCATGGTTTAGCTGCGAAGCTCACTGAAACTGATCTTTTGCTTTTAAGATCTTTAGGTAGGTTGTTTTCGTACAAAAAAATCATTTCTTAATTGTCAGCAAGAAGTTTTTGAAATGTAATTTTAACTTTGTTTGAAGGAAATCATTCTTACACGTAGGTTTTTGACAGATGTTATGCATGTTCAACTTGTCAACACCAAGCATAACTTATATTTCTCTCTTAGTACGCGAAACGATCAAGTTTAAATCGATTTAAAAATAAGCTACAGTTGCTTTGAAACCGAATTTTGGGGAGATTTTACGAGATAAAGATTGACCTTTCTTCTGCCCACATATCAACGCAATAACTTTTACATTGAGGATTTTGGTTATATTTTTATAGTGATCTACAAAGCCACAAGTGTCCGATCGAGCGTGTTTTAAAATATCAGCTCCAGTGCGACAAAGTTCAGTGACTTAAAACACATCGTGGGCAAGCGTTAATTTTTTTGGGCAAATCACTGTACAAAGATATGTTGTTTTTGCGTCCATAGTGGAGCTCCGGACCTTATATATCCAGGAACTTCCTTATATGAACACATTTTGTGAATGCATCTTGAAAAAAATCGGACCTACGCATGCACATTTCCAGTACAACGCAAGGAAATTAATGTCGTTAAAGTCCGTTTTACTATGAGGTATTCTTCGAGGAAATTAAGTAATGATGAGGTTATAACCACAGCTTGCAACTTTTGAAGACAAATTGCTTGTTCTTTCCAGGTTATGTGTGGAAACATTATATTTTTGGGCAAAAAAATATTTGAAATCCCGCCATTTTTTCAGACTCGGCCAGGGGATCTGGGCAAAAAAGTTCACGCATGCTCATTACGTTTTTCCGCCCTGAAACCCTGTGCATATCTGAGAGACTGAGACTCTCCTCAGGCCATCACGCTTGTTGCTCGGCGGCTCGGCCCCTCAGGCTTCAAATCAAAGATGGCGTCGAAAGTGAAGTGGTGGAGGCAACAATCTGATAACCTACCCCATTGGTCTTCTGCAGTTATGAAGGTTCTGCTGGTGCAGCCCTCGTCTGCAGCCGCTGAACGAGTATTCCCTTTTCTTAACTCATTGTTCAACGATTCACAAGAGCATGCTCTCGTGGACTACCGTAAATCCTCTATTAAGCCCCCCCTCTCAAATAAGCCCCCCCTCTCTAGTAAGCCCCCCCTTTTCAGAGGAGGAAAGTTAATAAGCCCCCCTCTCTATTAAGCCCCCCCCCCCCCCCCCGCACCCTTCCCCTCCCCCAATCCTTATTCTTCACAAAAAAATTAACGATTAACGTGGACTGATCAGTTATGATTTGTTCAGGCTGGAAGTTCATATTGTTTTTGGTCTTCGACGGCATGACCTCCAACTTCTTATGGTTAAGTTTCTCAATTTTGCGCTCTAGCTCTCTGTACAACGCGTAATTCTACTCTGCCTCATACCACGGTATTTTTGCTACAGGTGATGCGTTTCGCTAAATTAAATAAGCCCCCCTCTCTATTAAGCCCCCCCTCAAAAGTGCTTGAAAAAAATAAGCCCCCCGGGGGGCTTAATAGAGGATTTACGGTATGTACAGGCTTGTGTAATGCTTCAGTACATGGAATAGCCGATAACACAGAGATTAACAACATGCATAGTTGTCCTTATACTGAACTGAGGGCTTTGCCTGGATGGCGTCTCAAATACGTATGCGGGCTATAACTATCTGACCTGGATTCAGAACCCAGAAACGGTTGATTTTGGTATCATTTGTTGATCATTTGGCTTTTCGAGGTGCGCACATGCGTATTTGCGATGTTAAAGACTGTAAGACTGGAAGGTGGACTATATGAATGTTCATTAAAGTCAAAATTGATAGAGTTAAGCTACTGATGATCTTTATTTTCCTAAAATCAGTGTAAAATCTAAGTAGCATAATTTCGGTGACAGAGAGCATAATTTTCAGAAAGTAGCATAATTTTGGCATAATTTCTAAAAAATATGAGCACTGCTAAAAGCATAATATGCTTTTTTTTCGAGCACAATCTACCAAAGCCTAACCGTTTCGTTAACAGACATCGCTTAGAGTCTTAGCCTTTCATTTAATTTTGATCATTTAGTCACTCAGTATACGTTCGATCCTGGCCTTGTAAACTTATACTTTTATACTTTAAGGGAGCTTAATACCTAATGGGATATTAATTTTTTGTTCGTTAAGTGTCGTCCAACAGACCCAGTTTTTTGGCATTTTTTAAAAACAGCAAGAAAAAGAAACGACAAGGTTCATTTTTTGTTGGACTTCAATTAATTCTTTTAATCTAAAAAATGAGCATTATAACAGCATTTCTAGGCATAAAACGTTTGGTGGTGTATCCTTTTTGCTTTTTACCCTTTTTGGGCCCTCTTTTTTATGAAATTGACCATCACATTTTCCGCCATATTGAGTTTGTGTCCATTTGGTGACCATGTCTTGTTGTTTTCATGCTCCACGGCAATGATGCTGGTGTTTCAGGCCTCCTGTTCTCAGATTTCTTGTGATTTGTTTTCATCCCACCGACCGACCGACCCAAAACCAGGAAACCTATTCGACGCTAACTGGAACGAAAAGGGGATGACCTAAGCCTTATGGTTTCTTTTTGGGCTTCCTCACCACATTGCTTCTGCGTATTTCTGTATACTTGTCTTTTTCTTTGTTTTGTTCTTTTTTGTCGGTAAAATAAACTGAAACTGTACAAAGACCCTCTATATTCCCTTTGGAGAAAACCGCGATGATTTATTGACCGCAAGGGCAATGGAGTGGGGTTAGGGCTCGTTACTGCGCTCCGGTTCACTTGTGCGCTGTCAAATGGTCCCAAAATACAAAATGAAAAATAACTGTGGACAGACTATTCACGTCTAGACATCAAGCATCTTTTAAGATGGAACTTATCGCCTCTCCCCGTTCATGGAGTTAATTCAAGGTGTTGACGCCAATTTCGTGATGCCCTGTATGTTGCCGGGACATGTTTCAAAAGGCCCTTTCCACAGCTACGGAGTCCGCCGTCACCTTGTTAACCGTGCGAGAAATGATGTACTTCACAAAAACAAAGATAAGTTATTTTCGATTTGTCCCGCCCCCTACCCCCAAAAGTCCCCGACAGGACCGTTTCAAAGTACTCGCTAGCCCCGGGCCCAAATTGCTGGACTTGTTCCTGTGGTTGCGCGGGGGATAGTAACAGGTCTAACTAATTGCACCGTGCATCAATGACAGTTTAGCTCAATCAGAAGCCCCTTTTCCCTGTCTATTTCAAGGTGTGTGCACCTCCTTTAAGCTGTTTTTTTCGGTTTTTACTGAAATTTTTGATCTTGAGGAAATTCACAACGACAGGAGCAGGTTATGGGCCTTTTTCCTACCCCTAATCCCACATCACGAGAAATTGGGAAATCCCTCAGGTTAGGCAAGAATTCGATAATCCTTCCATAATCAATCCATTTTTTCACCTTGTGAATGGGGTATTTTTTAGCTTATTTCAAGGAAATAATTTTGCTTCAAATCCAGGGTGCAGCCATTCTCGTACCCAGAGTCTTCAGACTCTGGGTACGAGATTGGGGTGTAGCTTTTAAACACATTTTTTAGGTCAAATTGTTTTTGCGTGAATCTGCTTACCAGATCTTTTTGTAGAAGAAACGACAAAAATCCAAAAAAAGCTCGTGTTGTTGGTGGTGGTGGCATATTCAGCCGTCCCGCGCGTCACACGAGGCAAGCGTTCCGTCGAAATGCGAGCCCAAAAACAGGTGGTAAGCGGTCAATCTATGAAAAGTAACGCGATCTCCGTAGTTTGAGAGCAGCCGAAGATGCTCTTGCCGATGCTGTCCTTGATATTTTTTATTTCCAGGAAATTCCAGTATCAAGGAAACCCACGCTAAGGTATGAAACATGCACTCGTAGGCATTGTTCTGTCCGCTAAAGTCTAATTCCTGGACGCAGAAACGTTATGCTTTTTGAAGTTTAATATTGTGCTTTCTTTGACAACCTTACGTGACTCGTGCGTTTGGTAGCAGACAGAAGATGGCTAAACTCTGCTTTTCTTGTTGGAAAACGGCTTTAAATTTTATCAGATCACTCGATAAACACGCGTTGGTTTCTGATAGCTGGTAACGTTAAACCACGGTTGCTCAGACTGATTTCTTATTAAGACAAAAAAGCAAGGCTGATTTTACAGTCTGGAATATATTATATTGACCAATATTTCGGAAGGCACGGCCTTCCTTCTTCAGGGTCTTACAAATAATGAGAGCTCGACGTTACAATTTGAAAATAAGAAATAGCGTGCAATATGATACTATGATAGCAAGTGAACGTTGAAAACAAAAACCGTTGAAGTAGTGATTGAAAGAAATTTGAAATATGAAAATAGAAAAATAAGTGATAACAAAGAGAAGGAAAAAATATAGTATTACATTTCATCTTTCTTATTAATACCTAAAGGTTCAAGAGTTTTACCTCTCTCGATGAGGTATGCCTCTCTAGCTTTTCGTACACTGTCCCTATTAGATTTGGTAAGCTCTAGTGGGAGTGAGAGTGATGTCGTTAGCAGAGTGATCATTGGTAAGAAAGTGTTCTGAGACTGTGGTGGGTTTAGAGATATTAGACGGGTTATCAACTGGTCTGCGGTTTTCGTTGAAGCGGTCTTTAAGTCGTCGTTTGGTTTCACCTATGTACTGTTTGCAGCAGTAACCTCAGTGATTTTCTAGTGAGGGCTCAACTTCGCAACCTTGCACAACACAACCAGCCCCGTGGCTCATACCCTTGCGGAAAAAACTGTCTCACTTGCAAATACATATCTGACGGACAAACTTCATACACATTCCACGCTACAGGCGAAACCAGACCTATCACCAATCACATTGACTGTAACTCTAAAAACGTCATTTACATGATACAATGCAACCAGTGCTCCAAACAGTACATAGGTGAAACCAGACGACGACTTAAAGACCGCTTCAACGAAAACCGCAGACCAGTTGATAACCCGTCTAATATCTCTAAACCCACCACAGTCTCAGAACACTTTCTAACCAATGATCACTCTGCTAACGACATCACTTTCATCCCACTAGAGCTTACCAAATCTAATAGGGACAGTGTACGAAAAGCTAGAGAGGCATACCTCATCGAGAGAGGTAAAACTCTTGAACCTTTAGGTAATAATATGAAAGATGAAATGTAATACTATATTTTTTCCTTCTCTTTGTTATCACTTATTTTTCTATTTTCATATTTCAAATTTCTTTCAATCACTACTTCAACGGTTTTTGTTTTCAACGTTCACTTGCAATCATAGTATCATATTGCACGCTATTTCTTATTTTCAAATTGTAACGTCGAGCTCTCATTATTTGTAAGACCCTGAAGAAGGAAGGCCGTGCCTTCCGAAATATTGGTCAATATAATATATTCCAGACTGTAAAATCAGCCTTGCTTTTTTGTCTTATATTTTCACTTATTGCTGATTAGATCCTTTATTAGGATCCGGTCCTTCTTTTTTGCAGGCTGGTCCTTGCTTAAAAAATTGATTTCTTATTGCATTTTTCTGAGTTTTTAGCATCGGCCCGCTGAGGCTGGAAAGCTCAAATTTCAGAAAAGTACTTCTTGTTTTTCTCGGCCTCCAAAATTTTCTTTTAAGTTGCCCATAGTTTAGAAAACAGATTTTGAAAGAAGAGATAGCGCTCTTTAACGTGGTATAAGACTCGTTACTGAAATCGAGGTACCAGTCGACGATTTTGGGCTTTGAAATTTGCCATTTTTTCATTGAACGAAAACGTTCAAAATATTGAAAATAATGAAAAATCTCCAAAATATTACATTTTCGTTCAAACCGAGTAAATCACCACTTAAAATGTGTGCAATTATGTACTCTCCTGAATAATTTATTTTTTGTCCAAATCACAATGGATTTGAATTTTAAACGGATTTTTTTGGGACTCATGGTCTCGGGCCTGGAAAACCCGGTCCGAGAGCCGCGAAACCAATAACCCCCCCGTACGTGGAAAATAATTATCGGATCGAAGTAAAAATTACATTTATGTTAATAGCTTACCTAGTGCTACTTTGTGAATTTTTTTGAGAATTTTCGTTTTCGCACTTTTGTAGACCTCCGGTCGATATTTACTGACATCCGCTCTTAATTTGTTAAATGGCATAAATCGCTCCATAAAATTCAGAAAACGGAACCGATATCGATTACTCGTGACTTTTGCTGTATTTTTTACCGCTTTGTGGATATTTTGACACTTAATACTTTAACTCAGCTTTATTTTAAAAATCTATACACATTTCGGACTAATATTGTTTCGAGAAGTTACCGAATAATTAAAGTTTGGCGCCTACCATAATTCGCATTTGGTTGTGCTTCGGTGAGAGGTCACGTTTTTCTCCCGTTTTTAGAGCAACATGTACGTTTGCTTTGCTTTGTCAGCGCTCGTGATTTCATTAACCCAAAAATTCTATTTCGCTAATTTGAAGAAAAAAGAATGTTCTTTCAGATCAAACAAGCCTTGGTGTTCAAAGCCATGTACCAATGCGCTTTTTTAGCCCGTGAAAAAGTGCTAAATTTTGACGGTTGATAAGGCGATTTTGAGTCAACAACTTTGAAAATTTCTTAAAAAGTCTCTTTTTGACTAAATCGCGAACTAATCAGTTAAAGTTATAGAGGAAATATAGTAAAAATATGAAGTGTCATTATGTTTTAGTAGGCAACTTTATTTCAAGATGTACGAGTTACTGAATATGACTCTAATTTTGCATGACTTTTGCCCATTTTAGGCCTCGGAAAAAAAAAATTCGTTAAAAAAATATTATTCACTCGATCGTACTTAAACCAACGATTTTGTAACTAGGGCCTATAGGGCTTTATTCTGGCTGAGTTTGAGGCCAGGTCATTTTTTGACTATTTCCACGTCTAGTTGATAGTTACGCGAAGTCGCTCTTAAAATTTTTGATATGGGACCATTAATTGAGTTTAGATTTACAATTCAGTCGTTTAAGACTGAGAAACTAATATATCTTTTCTTACATAATAATTTGTCTCTGTTTGCTGATCAATATATAACGAATAAAAAGTCAATAGCACTAAAAAAACCCTTACACTGAAACCCCTGCGCCGGGTCTGAAGCATTATTTTTGATGGTAGAATATAAAGAACAAAGAACAGAAGGAGTGCTTTTGTAAGCAACTACGATTCAAGAGAACAGACCTGTCAAAGAATCAGGAAGCATGAACACAACAGCAAATGGAAGCTGCTTCAGTTTGATAAATCCAGAAGCACAAAAAATTGGGGTAACGTTTGCTCTCAGCCTGATACTTGTTGTTTCGTTGGTTGGAAATTCTGTCATCGTATTAATTGTTTCTAAAACACCAACTTTGAGAAAACCGATAAATATGTTGATCGCAAATATGGCCATGTCCGACCTGCTCTATCCAATGTCCTTGTTCCCTGTTCGTCTGGCAGAAGTGCACGCTGGTTCGTGGCCTATTGGTGGTACCCTTGGACAGGCCTTGTGCAAGATACACCCTTTTCTTACAGACATTTCCACGTTAGTATCGATTCAAAGCCTTGTTCTGATAACAGTGGATCGATTTGTAGCGGTTGTAGTCCCACTCCGTTCCTCTCTCATAACTAGAAAGCTGTGTCCATTCTTCATTGTCGCTACCTGGATCGTCGCAATGGCCGTTCATTCGCCATATCTTGTTGCTTATAAACTGGTTGAATACCAAGAACGATTGAGGTGCAAACTTCTGTGGCAGGAAGCCTTCGGAGGAAACACATATCCAAATTACCTCTTGGCAGGTGCTATCGTGTTTTTCTACACCCCCTTTGTCCTGCTGGTGATACTCTACTCCATCATCATGATCAAGCTGAAAAAGCAAGTCCATCCAGGTGAACAGTCAGCCAACGCTGAGGAACAACGGGCAAGAAGAAACAGAAACGTGCTGAAGATGGCCACTGCTATCGTTGTAGTGTTTTTTATTTGCTGGATACCCGTTTTCATCAACTGGATAATACATATTTTTAGTGCACCAGACAGTCGCATTTTGTCTTCTTGTAGCTTTTATCTATACTTTATTTTCACCTTCTTTATGGCTTACGCAAACTGTGCTATTAACCCGATTATCTGCCTCATTCTTAGCAGTAACTATCGCCAAGCTCTTAAGAGACTTGTAATAAGTTGTTGTGCCGCGGATGCAGTGGAAGATTAACGTTTGTTCTAGGACCTAAACTATGGAACTCCCTTCCTCATAATCTTACGGAACTGACAAGTTACTCTAGTTTCGTGTGGGCACGAGCTTGCTAGTTCATCAAACAGTGTCGACCTTACAGTAACATTAACAACAAATGCAATTTATGCCTTTTTGAAAAATTTGTAATCATTTGTAAGAGGAATTTATGCAGTCTAAATAAGCGAAATGAACTAGCAAGCTCGTGCCCACACAGAAACAGATCCTGCTCAAGAACTTTGTAATTAAGTAACGAAATTTTAAATCCCATTGTTTTTATATCGCATAGCAACCTTAAGTTAGGCTTTTATTGCCAGTTTACGTATTTTAACGGTCATTCGTTGATATTGCCTGATGAGTGTGGCCACCTTTTGATCACACGAAACAGCGTTGTCGCAATTAACGATGAATTGAAATCTTTCTACTTTTGATCATTATATATATATATATAAATTTTTCATTTTCTTTCTGTAATGCATATGCTTATTTTATGTGGCGAATGTAAATAAATAAATGAAATAAATAAAGCCGGGTATATATAAAAAAAGACCAATAACAACTAATAATCAGTTATGTAACTTAACAGCTAGGGTTGA
>JBBMOI010000001.1:61125000-61295000 GCA_038088405.1 Porites divaricata | reverse complement strand
CGACACTAGCACGACTTGGTTTCAGACGTCGAATTTAATTCAGTCGAATAGAACGGCTGTTGCCGAAAACAAGACACAAAAATAAAGAAACAGTTTAGGAAACTTTTGAATGTATTCTAATGTATTTATAATTTTTGAATTGAGTTCGGCACGGTAGTAGCGCGACGTTTGATGGTGTAAATTAAAGTCAATTCTGTATTAACTAGTGCTTAACTTGAGATAACGACACAATTTTGCCATTCCGTCTTCGACTAGAGCAACTCTCACGCCTCAAATTTCCCGTTTGCCTGATATCTTGACATACTCACGCTGACGCATGAATTAATTGTAGTAAATAAACATTTAACTTTCGCCTCTATTTGTTAATGACGCAAATGGTATAAAGACATTTGTATAAACTGCCACCCTTCTATAGCGATACAACTATTCTATGCATTTGTAAAAGACCCTTGTTGAAAGTATGGTCCACCAGCTTTCGTTCTTTCTTTTTCTTTTTTTTGTTTTCTCAAAAAAAAGTTAAAGAAAAGACTGCTTAGCGGATAAAGCTGAACTTTATTGACCACTAATTTTTTTGTTTTATCGATTTCATTTTCGAAAGATTTCATCCAGTTGATCGGCCTATGCCCCCCCCCCCCCCCCAACACCCCCCCTCCTTAAACACCAAAGCTTAAACATGTTTAAAAGCTGTTTAGTCAAAGACGGTATAAATTTTTTTGGCCTTTAGAAAAGCACTTTAGCTTGATGGCAACTTTATTGCAAATTACAAAACGCGTTGAATTTTATTACTGCATCCTGTGTAATTAAAAACCTGTGTTCCTGTTTTTCGTGTCCGTTTTTCATGTTTAACACAATGGTTGAATTAAACATGTTTAGTTAATTTGAATGAGGCACCATGGGGCGCCTGGACAAGTCATCTACTCCTTCTACGGCTTTGTTTAATTAGCACGTTTCCCAACGTAACGTACAATTAAATGCAAAATCGAATGGATTTATATTGAAAGCATCATGATTGTCACTCCCTTTTTCAATATTTCTACCTTCTTTATTTCAGGTACCATCTGACTGAGTTTAAAGTTGCTATGTCATGAGAATATTGCTCTTAGGTCTGTGCTTAAGTGATGAAATTAATCTGACATAGCCCCTTTAACACCAAAGAGGAGCAGGTGGGCCCTCTGATAGTATACAATGGAACCTCTAAAAACGAAGTCCTCGGTATAACGAACGACTTTCTTTACACCAGTTATAGTAAAATATACCAAAATAAAATCGATATACCAAAACCTCAGTGTAGCTTTTGTATCCCTGTTGTCCTCTTAGTGATACTTTAGTCCATCATCCTGATCAAGCTTAAGAAACAAAGTCACTCAGGTGAACAGTCAGCAAATATTGAGGAGCAGCGGACAAGAAGAAACAAAAAAAGTGCTCAAGATGGCCATAGCTATTAATTTAGTGTTTTTCATTCGCTGGGCACCTCTTTTATGTGGCCAAATAATATATTTTTCACAGGACCACCCGTCTTCCTGTATTGTTATGTTATCCAATATTGCCTTTCTCGTTTATTGCTTACGTAAACTGTTCTATCAACCCGATTATCTGCCTCATGTTTAGCAGCAACTATCGCCACTCTCTTAAGAGACTTGTGAGATGCTGCCATGCAGTTCAAGAGTAACTCTTGAAAACTGAAAGCTATGTCTGAAGCGATGGAGTCTGAGTACCGCCCTTGGCCGGTACTCAAGACCTCGGGCACAGTTTCTCCCAATACGGACCACCCAGCCGGTGAATAACGTAATACTATATCTTTGAAGACCTTGTTATTGGCATACTAATTCTAAGTTCTACAAGACCAGTGAATGCCAAAATTATGCAACACGTCAAAGATTTAGCAAACAAAATTCCATTTGTAATTGATTTAACTTTGCTCTAGTAATCATGACTTGTGTGTGTGTGTGTGTGTTTTATCCCGGCAAATTTGACCTCTTTGATCAAGGTATTTTATTTTTTGCATGTGTTTTACATTATTGGTAATATTCCATTGTTTGCTCTATAATTTTGCTAAAGATGTTGTTTCACCAACCGCTGAGATCCGACTGGATCGACAATTTGTTAAACTAAACAGGAATTTAGTTATCTAACCGAGAAAGAGCGAGGCTGTGCTTTTGAGAACAGCTGAAATGGCTAATGGTGTCCCTTAACCCAAATTGTATGTGAATATCATTGCGATAGGGTCGACGAGTTTTAAGAGTTCCAAAGGGAGTTGATTGCAAGGGTGATTCTGCTGTAGTAGACTGTATTGATTGAAATGAACTGGTAGCAGAAAGCATAATGTAAAAGGCGCAAGAATGTGCTATAAGCAGTGTAGACCTTCTTTGTGATCTCAAATAATGTAAACCGAACATAAATTAGTAAAATAAATGCGTCAACTAATGAGAACTTATTTAGCATTTTTAATATGGGATTAATTGACTTTAGATTGACAATTCAATCGGAGAAACTATAATAATTTGTCTCATTTTGCTGTCATTTTCTTACAATTAGAATATAATTAGTGGCGCCTAAATGTTGTCAATGGTAGAATTATATATAGAACAAAGAACATAAGATGTTTTTGTAAGCAAGAGACTCAAGTGAACAGACCTGTGGAAGAATCAGTAAGCATGAACACAACAGCAAATGGATCAAGTTTCAGAAGCTGCTCCAGTCTGATAAATCCAGAAGAACCAAAAATTGGGCAAACGGTTGCTCTCAGCCTGATCCTTGTTGTTTCGTTGGTTGGAAATTCTCTCATCGTATAAATTATTTACAAAACACCAACTTTGAGAAAACCGATAAATATGTTGATCGCAAATATGGCCATGTCCGACCTGCTCTATCCAATATTCTGGGTTCCTGTTCATCTGGCAAAAGTGCCCGCTGGTTCGTGGCTTATTGGTGGTACCCTTTGTCAGGCCTTATGCAAGCTACACCTTTTTCTTCCAGACATTTCCTCGTTAGTATCGATTCAGAGCCTTGTTCTGATAACAGTGGATCGATTTGTAGCTGTTGTAGTTCCACTCCGTTCCCCTCTCATAAGTAGAAAGCTCACGGTGTCTGTTCTTCATTGTCGCTACGTGGATCGTCGCAATGGCCTTTCATTCGCCATATTTTGTTGCCCAGACCGACTGATGTGCGAACGTCTGTGGAAGGAAGCCTTCGGAGGAAACACATATCCAAATTACTTCCTTGCAGGTGCTATCCTGTTTTTCTACACCCCCTTTATCGTGTTGGTGATACTTTACTCCATCATCATGATCAAGCTGAAAAAGCAAGTCCATCCAGGTGAACAGTCAGCTAACGCTGAGGAACAGAGGACAAGAAGAAACAGAAACGTGCTGAAGATGGCCACTGCTATCATGGTAGTGTTTTTTATTTGCTGGATACCCTTTTCCATTAACGCGATAATAGTCAGTTTCAGTGCATCAGACAGTCTTGTTTTTTCTTCTTGTAGTTTTTATTTGTACCATATTGTGCTATTAACCCGATTATCTGCCTTATTCTTAGCAGTAACTATCGCCAAGCTCTTAAGAGACTTGTGAGTTGCTTTGCCGCCGATGCAGTGTGAAAGCCGGGTCTGAGGAGATTCATAAAAAAAAAACAAGAACAATAACAACTAATCTGTTATATAAATAACAGCGAAATCACGAAAGAAATGCATGCGAATTATGTTTCCTGCTGCAACGTATAATGGAGCACGCCCTAACTCTAACTCTAGGAAGGGTGGAAAATGTTGTATTGAACGCATTTGCAACGTACAATTTTGCCGAAAAACGCCGTTCGAAGCTAGTAGAGCCGTTTTATTATTCTTTTCACTGAAACAGCTTCTGGATATTTTGCTGCAAGACATCCAAAGAAAACGATATGAAATTAGCAGATCGATATGCGAACTTTGAAACCTAGTATACTAAGTAAAGTAGCACAGGTAGACATATTTCAGTCTACTACGAACCAAAACGAGGACTTAAGCAGAGGTGAAAGAAGAGGCCAGTGAGCCACGGTCCTACATTGTAAAGACAACTGATGTGTCTGAGCTGAAGTGCTATAGAGTATACTCAGCTGAAGCGTTTAGAAAAAAAAAATAAATAACGGTCATCGGTGGAAGTTAATTGATAGCAACAAAGAAAGTTTTTAAACAAAGAAAGTCTTTCAACACAGAGAGGCACACTAAAGCGTTCAGCCTACCCTCAGTTGCCATCATCAGAAACACCCCGAGCACCTGCCCAGTCATGTTCACCGGTGCCACATTTTTCTTTCTTTTTGCGAAGAAGAACTAGGGTAAAATCCAAGGAAAAAATAGTAGATTTTTAGCTGCTGTTTGTGTGAGGAAAATTTAAGGAGTTTTTCCTCTGTTTCAACTGTAGCCTTTTCTTCGGAATACTTCTGAATCATTTCGCTCGTTTATATGTTGCCCATTGTCACCGACGAAGTCCGGCTGACATTAAGAAATGAGGTAATTATTCCGTTTTATTTCAAATATTACGCTCTGTTTTTGGAACTGGAATAACAGGTCAATCGAACGGATATTCCGGATCTTTCAATTGTATTCCTATTGAGCTCAAACCAAGTTAGAATCGTGTTTCGGTTGTTTCTTAGAGCAATTAGAGACGTGTAAAAGAGCTTAGTTAAAAGAGACGAGTCACCATCAATATTAATAGTCGGATCATAATTATCCACTTTTGTATAAATGGTATGAAAACTAATCTGAGAGACGTGTATCTCGTTTAAAATTCTGTCGAAAAATGACTTCAGCTTTCTTAGGCATTAAGCATTTGGATTGTCATAATGATCTTCTTATTGCATTCTGATTCTGAGATGTGAAAGACGAATAAATTTCAAATTCATACAACGCGTCAAAAGATTAGTGAACAAAATTCCATTTGTAGTCACTGACATGAGCTTCGCTCTAGTATTTATGACCTGTTTGTATATGTTATATCGCGGCAAATATGACCTCTTTGTCACGGTATATTACTATTTGTCTTCTCTGTTATTGCAAAAAGCCCATCGATAATTTTGCCAAAGTTCTTTTTCGTTATGATTTAGCAAACAAAATTCCATTTGTAGTTGAAATGGCTAACAGTTGGTGTCGCATTAACCAAATTTTATGTGAATATTAGTAGTAGTAGACTGTATTGATTGAAATGAGCTGGTAGAAGAAAGCATAATGTAAGAGGTACAAGAATGCAGTATAAAATAAATAAATGGATAATAAATAGATCTCAGATAATGTAAACCGGACATAAACAAGTAAATTAACAAATGCAAATATATAGGAATTGTCTAACTATGAAACTCTAACTTGCAAAGGTCGACCAATATAAGTTTTTCTTAATTATGTCTTTTGCTAATAACTAAATTACAACACAAAGAAAAGAAAACAAAAAAAAATTCACAGAAAGTACAGTTCCACTACCTGAAAGAAACAGGAGCAATAAGCGAAAGTTGATCGTGTACAATCAGTCAGATATATCTAGTTAAATACAAGATTTTTCAAAACATTATTTGGTATTTGACCGTCAGGGAAAGGAAACAATCGATATCAAGAGCTCTATTAAGAGCAATCTGCAGGAAAGTTCCATTTTTTAGTGTCCCTGCTTAGTTTTTTCTCTATAATAGATCTTGACTTAACTAGGCGAAGAAAATTTGCAAAATTAGGCGATATTTCATCCACTTTGGCTTGCCAAATATGAAACCGCGCTAACAGGAGACAATAATTTATTGACAAGAGTATTCTGTAGAATGAGGCTCCGCCCTCAAGCCCACTGCAGTAATGTTCAATAAGTCGTATTTGCCGGTTAACGGAAGAGCGTTTTGCCAGTCAGTTACGCTTTTCCAAAATGAGGATGTAACATGACAAGACCAAAACAGATGAAATAGCGTCTCTGATGAATTGTTGCAAAAGGTACAGTTGTCATTTTCTTTTCGTTCTATTTTAAATAAGCGGAAAACATTGGTCTTCGTCTGAGTAGTTGCAGTCTTGAAGCCGCTTTAGTTGGCTTTTGCGTGGGGTTAAGCTTTTGGCTCTGATCAGTTTTTGGTAAATTAATGGACCTGGCTTTTCTCTCTTGATAATTTTTTCACTGAACGTTTCAAAGCTATTAATAGTCTCTTGTCTCAGCAGTATCGGTAACATTTTTGCGAATTTGTTTAACAGCTGATAATAAACCAAAAAAACTGAGCGGGCGTACTCTTAAATCATGTTTGGAGGCAAAAGCTTTGAGAGTCAGAAAATTATCGTTTCCTGATTGGAGGTGTTTAACTTTGAAGATACCTATTTCAAACCACTCTTTAAAAAAATTGGTTTATTATCTATCCTCATTAAAGAGTTGAACCACAGAAACTGTTCTTGAAAAGTGATATCAGAGCTTACTTGATCCATTTCTGCTCAATATTCCAATACTTCTTTAAGAAAGGGGTCTGTTGCTCTAATCTCTTTCTTACTGTCCGAGACATTGAGGTTACTACGGAAAATGAGATCGCGGCCGTAGTTCTCCCCAGTTCTAGATCAAAGAGAGATTTCCATTTTCGGTGGCTAGTCGTTTCCAAGTACTTTTTAACCCATGTTGTTTTAAGAGATTTGTTGAAAGAGCAGAGATAAATTATCTTCAGGCCTCCATATTCAGGTTCATTAATCATAACTTTTCTCTTGATTTTGTCACCTTTACCATTCCATAGGAAACGGTAAAACATGTCATTTATTTCTCTTATAGCGTGATGATTTGAGCGTAAAGGGGAGAGCAGGTAAACCAGTTGTGATGCGGCCAGTGATTTAAGGACAGTAATTTTCCCTAACAACATGAGCCTACAGTATTTCCAGCAACTCAAAAGCTTTCTAATGTTTTCAGTTTTTTCGTTGTAATTCAATCTTAAAGCCGTGTCCGGATCAGTTGGCAGCCACAGACCCAGTGTTTTGACTTCATATTTTGGCCACTTATTAAACTTCTTTCCTGAAACAAGGATTTGTTCATGCCCTATCTTAGAACCGATCCAAAGAGCTTCTGTTTTTGCTATCGTTTAGCTCAAGGCCGGAGATCTTACCAAAATCATCTAAAATTTGTATTGCTGATGTAAGGGATTTCTCTGAACCGTCTACGATAAGAGTGGTATCATCAGCGTATTTGCATGGCTTATCTTAAGTTCGTCATTACCTAGAGAAAAACCTCTTAATAATGCTCTTATTATGTGAAGTATATGAAATAATTCATATTTGAACTGCGGTTGTAGATGAAAGTAAAGAATGAATGTGGCTTCATAGCTCAGTTGTTAGAGGTCATGGGTTCGAATCCCGTTGAAGCCCTAATTTTTTTCGGGCTTCTTCTTTCCAATTGCTTAAATTGGAAAATTTACTGCGATGATCATTCTTTACTTTCAATGCTCTTATTGTTACGGACTGTCTTGGCCAAGACCTCCGCAGCAAGATTAAACAAATATGGGGAAAGGAGACAGCCTTGCCTAACTCCTCTTTGAGGCTGGAAGAAGTTGCTTGACCAGCCATTGTTGAGTATACACAACTTTCGATGTTGAAATAAAAGGTCCTTTATGTTGAGTTGAAAACTTGTCAAACAAAGAAAATTAAAGTAAACTGTAACCGTTTCAAACATCAGGGATTCAAAAGCATTTTGTAAAGTACAAAATTCATATCTGTGTGTAGCAGTTCATTGACGTGTATTCAGTACCAATCCACAATATTATAATTTGGTAGCTGCCAATCGGTAATACTAGTCATTTTACTTCATCGTTGTTAACTAAACATTCCTGTATATGTCAAATGAATGGTAAGTTACTGCTTGCTGCTCACGTAAAAAATACATCTTCAAGACAATGCTTTTGTCTAATGAGAGACTCTTACTTTTAAACATACCCTGGGAGCAGAGGTTTTCTTATGGAATGGCTTTGACCAATTGTGAAGTTCACAATTGTTCAATTGTTCACAATTGAAGTTGTGAACACTGAGTGACGTGAACGACTTCGTAAATCAGGGTCACCCAACAAAGATGTCATCCTAATTACTTTGAGATATCTAGAAATGCATTCTAAGCGGCGCCATGAAATTTGTATCTGTTCAGTCATCCTAGTAGAACTTGAGTCTTTTCGAAATTACAAGGGCTTGAGAATTATTTTACCGAAAATTTTAGGTGAAGTTTGATGTGTAACGAAAGTGATACATTAGAGAGTTTAAGATCCACGTTTCTGCCAAACGCCAAACGTCAGATCCAAATTGAGAATTTCACAGCAAAGAAAATAAGCAGATAAAAACTGTTGAGAACAATTCTTAAGGATAAAACTGGCGTGAAACTACTTGTTTTTGAGTAGAAGTAATAAACAGTACACGAAAATTAAGAGGAAAACTTGGTCACGAGGTAGAAATTCACGTCTGCCGTTTGGCGTAAACGTCAATCTTAAAGTCTCTATTTTCTGATTCTTAACGCCATCACATTTTTGAATCAGGTTCCCTTTTTTCTAAAAACAAATAGTCTAACTTGGGAAGTAAAATCTGAAATCAAGGCTCAGAAAATCGTAGGGAATTTATACGATATACTTCCCATCGAAAATTATACATGGATGGAAACTTTTAGCCGTCCTCAAGTAATAGAAAATTCCAGGCATTATTTGCTTCTCCGAACAGATATTTTACAGAAAACAGTCGTTGGGTGCTAAATGAGAGGCCAGACCAGAAAAGACATCTCTGCTTGCAGGGTATTGTAAACACCAAATTTCCCACAAAATGAAAAAATACTACACATTAATTGTAGCCCTTCTTTTGTTGTCGTAAAAAATTTCAATAAGGTCGTATAAAACGACTGTTACAGAGTTTTAAAAGATCTATTGTAATGAGCGGTTTCAAAATTATTTGCTTAACTTTTTGTTGATGCATAGGCCAAAATATATAGTTTTACTTTTAATCTCATGAATGCTGAATGAAATTCCTCTTTTTGTGATCGGCTAAAACTATCCCTTTGATTCTTTCAGGTCCCAGTAGTTCTCATTGTGACCCGTCTTGAACTCAATTCATTTTTTAAATGCTATTTGCATTTATATTGCCAATATTCCTCAAAGGTTCCATCAAAAGTAGGCGTCATTAGAGACTAAAGCAACGTTTTTGTCACAATATTAAACTCGGTGACGGTTGAGTGGTATCTTTTTCAGTAACCGTTAGAGGCAAAAGTCAGTGAAGGTTAGTTTAGGGAGAAAGTGAAAATTAGCTCAGGAAAATAATAATTTTTCAGATGTTTTTAGAAAATTAAGTACGAACGGGTGTGTCAGTATAAATGTTAATGGTCACTCAGATCATAACTAGCTTCGCTGCTCAATAACAGGATCCAAAGTTATTCGCTTTAAAAAGTGACTTAACAACCATAATACACTGAAACCCCTGCGGAGGGCAGAGAGAATTAATTATTAATAAGTGTTTTCCATGGTAGAATATAAATAGTATGTAAGCACTATTTGAACAGAGCGGAAGGAGGTTTTTGGACGCAACTGAGACTCAAGAGAAAACACCTGTTGAGGAGTCAGTAAGCATGAACACAACAGCGAATGGATCAAGTTCTTGGAGCTGCTCCAGACTGATAAATCCAGTAGCAGACAAAATGGGACAAACCATCGCTTACAACTTGATTCTTCTTAGTTCGCTGGTTGGGAATTCTCTCATCGTATTAATTGTTCACAAAACACCAGCTTTGAGAAAATCGATAAATATGTTGATCGCAAATATGGCCATGTCCGACCTACTCTTTCCAATATTCTTGTTCCCTGTTCGACTGGCAGATTTGCACGTTGGCTCGTGGCTTATTGGTGGTACCCTTGGTCAGGCCTTGTGCAAGACACATGTTTTTCTTTCAGACGTTTCCACGTTAGTATCGATTCAGATCCTTGTCCTGATAACAGCGGAACGATTTGGAGCTGTGGTAGTTCCACTTCGTCCACCCTTCATCAATGAGAAGCTATGTCCCTATTTGATTCTTGGTACATGGATACTCGCCGTAGCCTTTTTTTCGCCCTATTTGTTTGCCTTCAGTCTTGGTGAATACCCAGACGAAATGTGGTGCGAGCTTCAGTGGGAGAAGGCCTTCGGAGAGAAAAATTCACTTCCTATTTACGACCTAGTAGAAGCCATCGTGTTCTTTTGTATCCCTGTTGTCCTCTTAGTGATACTTTACTCCATCATCCTGATCAAGCTTAAGCAACAAGCTCACCCAGGTGAACAGTCAGCGAATATTGAGGAACAGCAGACAAGAAGAAACAAAAAAGTGCTCAAGATGGCCATAGCTATTAATTTAGCGTTTTTTATTTGCTGGGCACCCCTCTTGTTTGACCGAATAATATATTATTTTGCACCCGACCTCCTGTCTTCCTGTATTGTTCTGGTATACTATATTGTCGCTCCGTTTATTGCTTACGTAAACTGTGTTATCAACCCGATTATCTGCCTCATGTGTAGCAGCAACTATCGCCACTCTCTTAAGAGACTTGTGAGATGCTGCCATGCAGTTCAAGAGTAACTCTTGAAAACTGAAGGCTAAGTTTGAAGCAATGGAATATGAATACAGCCATCGGCCGGTATTCAAGACCTCGGGTACAGTTTTTCCCAATATGGACCTTGCAGCCGGTGAATAACATATATCTATCAAAAATGATGACCTTATTATTTGCATTCTGATTCCGAGTACTACAAGACCAGTGAATAACCAAGTTTATGCAATGCGTCAAATATTTAGCAAACGGAATTCCATTTGTAGTTGATTTAACTTTGCTCTTACTAGTAATCATGATACGAGTTTGTATGTCAGTTTTATCCCGGCAATTCTGGCCTCTTTGATCACGGTATTTTATTTGTCTTTACTATAATAATTATAATTGGAAATATTCCACTGTTTGCTCAATAATTTTGCTAAAGTTGTTGTTCCACCAACCGCTGAGATACGACTGAATCGGCAATTTGTTAAACTAAACAGGAATTTCGTTATCTAACTGAAAAAAGAGCGAAGCTGTGCTTTTGAGATCAGCTGCAACGGTTAATGGTGTTCCGTTACCCAAGATTTCACGTGAATTGCGATAGGGTCGACGAGTTTTAAGAGTTCCAAAAGGAGTCTGGATGCATTCAGCTGTAAATGACTGTATTAATTGAAATGAACTGGTAGCAGAAAGCATAATGTAAGAGGTACAAGAATGCGGTATAAACAGTGTAGACCTTACCTTTGGTGATCTCAAATGATGTAAACCGAACGTAAATAAGTAAAATAAAATTAATAAATGCGAATATATAGGAATTGTCAAACTATAAAACGCGAACTTGCGAAGGTCGACCAATAGACAATGTTGTTTATGAATATAATTATAAGTTTTTCTCAATTATGTCTTTTCCTCAAGTTCACTGCCTGACCAGAATTGGCTGTTTTGATTGGCAGAGTGTATTATACTGACTAAAAGCCACAGGTCGTTCACATTGCGCAATTAATTGTTGGAAGGTTTTTCCCTTTGGAAACGAAGATATGGCTAGTTAATCTTGAGTTGAAGACTTGTGGAACAAATAAAAAGTAAAATGTAACCGTTTCAAATTAAACGTCAGGGATTCAAACGTTCTTTTTAAAGTACACACATCCCTGCTTTGTATGTAGTTCATTGATGCGTATTGAGTACCATTTCACAGTGTTATAATTTTGTATCAAACACATAATTATGATAGCTGCCGAGCGGTAATACTTAATTACTAGTCATTTTAAGTCATCGACAAAAAGTTGAACATTTCTGTATAATTATGTCAAATGCGTTCATTGTAAGTTACTGCCGGCTTGGTGCTCACGTAAAATAAAACTCAGTAGCCCTTATTAATGAGAGACTCTATCTAACCTTTAAAGGGTTTTTTATGGCACATTTTACCAATTTTAAAGTCGTTCGCGGGGCTTAAAACAATCCAACCACTTGACTAAGAGTGACGCAAACGACTTATAGTACATGTAAATGCTAAAAGCCATGTCAGGACAGAACAAAATCTCTCCTGAGCTCGTAGAGTATTGTAAACACAAAATCCCTCCCGGAAAAAAGCGCATTGTAGAGGGTCTCAATGGGATGGTGGCCTTTAGGGTTATCGGCTAAAATTTTGACTCTTTTACGGTTATCGGTTAATTTTATTTTTTTCAGTTACGGTTAACAAAAAAGTTAAAGATTAATTCCTTTTGTTTCAAAGAGTTAAATATAAATTAACCTGTATTTTTTGTAGTAAAATAAAGGTTTTCGGATCATCTCGGGATAAAGTAAGCTATTCGTTTGAAAAATTTCAGCATTTGATAGATCATGCTTTTTATAAAGTATTCCACTTCTAACATTATTCTTTGTTTACCTATAGAAATGTCAATAGTCAATTTAAAAATAATCTTTAATTTGTGAAAAATCAAAAGCAGACACGCCCACGCCCAACTCAAGGCCGGGGCGCGACATTCATTTATAACAGAAATGGCCGTTTTCACACTAGAGACGGATTATTTGTGTGAGACAGGTTATCCCTTTGATGATTCGCGCAGATAGGTAATATGTCTTAATTTGAAAATTTAATAGTTTTAACTTTGAATGAACAATCCAACTGACGTTATCCATCAATTTTGACGGACATTTTGAAAATGGATTATCCGTTTCAGATAGCCTGTGTACAGCCGCCCCCTCCCATCCGTCAGAAAAAATTGGAGGATGGGTGTCTGTGGGGGAGGGAGAGACTGTACACAGGCTAGACTCAGACGGATAATCCATTTCTAGCTCTTGTGTGAAAACGGCCAATAACAAAATTCCCGTCTCCAGTGTTTATAATGATAGCGAAGGACTGTACGGAACGACTGTCTGCGTTGCCTTGTCCGTAGGCCTCATTATACCGCACTTTTCGGGTCACGTGGTCCGAGCGAGTTTGCCACCGAAAAGCGTTGACCGAGATTACGTGGGAAGGCGCCGTACAGGGACAAGGCATGGCAATGTCTGCCATAGCGTCAGAGAAAAACAGGGAATTGTTGTTTATCGGCTACATGTTTTACAATCAGTGACATCTCTGCGTGTTGTTTCACTGGTGTTTCGGGGGCACGACATCCTGAAAATCGCAAATATTAATCCCAGCAAGAAGCCACACTTTCGCTATGGAAAAAAAATTAGTTCCCCGAGAGAGCGACGGAAATGGAGCCTAGGTGTTTACACCTTAAAGGCGCTTCGCCTGACACGTGCGCACGGAGTGACGTACAGTAGCCGGGAAATAAAAAACGCAACCATAAGTAGTTTAGCACCTTCCTTAAAATTAATAAATCTCGGGAGCAATTTCTTTTACGGTTAACTCTTTTTACCCTATTTACAGCTAACGGTTAAAATGTTTCAATTTTTACGGCTATATATGGACTAAATTTTTGGCCGTTTTACGCCTATCGGTTAACTCCATTGAGATCGTCATTGAAGTCCTTTTTGTTATTGGCTTACAAATTTTTGTTAAGGTGGTATAAAACGACTGTTAACAAGAACATTATGTTTTAAAAAATCTGTTGAGCGGTTTCAAAATTGTTTGCTTAAGTTTTTGTATAGGCCAAAATATATTACTTATAAAAAATGTCAACAAGAGCATCTCATGAATGCTAATGAAATTCCTCTTTTTTCGATCGGTTTGATCCCTTTGATTCTTTCAGGTCCCAGTAGTTTTCATTGTGACCCATCTGGAATTCATGATCAATTAGTTTTTTTAAATTGCTGTCTGCATTTATATTGACAAGATTCCTCAAAGAAACTCAGCGAAGGTTGAGTCAGTATCTTTTCAGTAACCTTTAGAGGCAAAAGTCAGTAAAAGCTAGCTTATTGAGAACGTGAAAGCTGGCTCAGGGAAAAAAAAAATTCAAAAGATTTTAGTAAATTTACTACGAACAGGTGTGCCAGTGGCATTTTTTCTAGACATGTATTCATCAATTAGTCCGATGACGTGTAAGCATGCAAATGCCAAAGTTTTGAAGATATAGACATGTGGCACCAGTGTGAAAGTCTCTAAAGCCTCTTTCGGTTTATTCATATTTATTCATATTTTATTGGGAAAGAATCGATCATTGATATTTTATGGGTGTTTTTAATAAAACAATCATTCCACTTCGGCTTTCTAGATATGGGATTATTTTATGGCCAACCAGGCAAGGCACGTTGCTTGATCTTCTTAACCTCTTTATCTTTGTTGAAGTAGACCAAAATATTTACAATGAAAACTAATCAAAGACGTCTTTCTTGCTGCAGGCTAAAACCATCCCTTTTATTTTTTTAGGTCCCAGTGGTTTTCTTTGTGATGCATCTGGAACATTTTTTAACATTTGCATATATATTGACAATAAACCGTCGCTTACAAATTGATTCTTCTTAATTATTCTTCTTAGTTATACGGACCTCCCAGCCGGTGAATAACATATATCTATGACCTTATTACTGGCATTCTGATTCTGGGTTCTACAAGTCCAGTGAATAACCAAGTTTATGCAACACGTCAAAGATTTAGCAAACAAAATTACATGTAGTTGATTTAGCTTTTCTGTATGTTTTATCCAGGCAAATTTGACCTCTTTGATCACGGTATTTTATTTTTTGTCTTCTCTATCATTGGTAATATTCCATTGTTTGCTCAATAATTTTGTTAATTAAAAGTTATTGTTCCACCAACCGCTCAGAGATCCTACTGAATCGGCAGGCTGTCTTTCCTTTAACTTCTTTCTTTGCATGAAAAAAAAAAAATAAAGGTTGGTTTTCAGTTTTGGTCTTAAAAAAGGTATTAACTTTCTTTTTAATTTGGTGGACCTTAATTTGAACAAGCGTCTCTTACAAATGCATAGGATAGGAGATAATTAGACTAACTGCGTTTTCAAACGGGAAGAGGAAGTTGTATCGTTTTACAGTGTTGGCAGTTAATACAAATTTGACTTTAAACCTTTTGCGTCATTAATAGAGGCAAAAGTCAGTGAAAGTTAGCTTAGGGAGAAAGTGAAAGTTAGCTCAGGGAAAAATAATTTTTAGATGCTTACGAAAGGGGTGCGACCATTATAATGTCAATGGTGAACCAGGTCATAACTATTCGCGGCGTTTTTAATTTCTAGAAATGAGTACTCGTAAATTGGTTCGCTGGCGTTTAAGCAAATGTTTAATCGATATAGACATGTGGTGAATCTGAAAGTCTCTAAAGTCTCTTTCCGATCGTTTTTATTATTCATATTTCATTCGGAAAGAATCAATCATTGATATTATATGGGTGTTTTGAAAAACAATCATTCCACCCCCACTTACTGACCTACGAGGTACGTAATAGGCACGCGTATCCAAAGCACTCGTGGGATAACTGTCGATCATTGTGTGTTCAATTCAATGGATTTCTATCAATTGATAGCTTCCTCCTGCAATAATATTTGCACTTTCTTTGTTTTAGGTACCAGCTGAGAACACCTGAAAGGGCTATGCCATGAGGATATTACTGTTCTAGGTCAAATAACGTGATAAAGCCCCTTTAAAACCAATGAATATATACTAACGGGGGGGGGGGGGGGGGGAGGCTAAGGGAGCCCTCTAACAGAACAATCAAGAAGCAAAGCAGTTGAAAATAAATAAGACGAGACCAAGGATGTTTATCATTGTATTAAAACCATTTTATTGTCTCAGTACAATTAGAAACAAACGTGTTTTACAATATTTCAGCACTATGAAGGGGGGGGGGGGGGGGGGTTGTGGGGGGGAAGGGGACGGCCAAAGTCGTTAAATGAAAACTTATTTAACATTTCTGATATTGGACCACTAGTTGATCTGAGTTTAGTTTGACAATCCAATCGTTTAAGAGGAACCAGTACATTTAACACCTTTTCTTACATACAATTACTTGTCTCAGTTTGCTGTTATTTTCTTACAATTAAAATATAGTGGCACCTGTTGTCAATGGTAGAATAGAGCAAAGAAGAGAAGATGTTTTTGTAAGCAAGAGACTCAAGAGAACAGACCTGTCGAAGAATTAGTAAGCATGAACACAAAAGCAAATGGATCAAGTTTCAGAGGCTGCTTCAGTCTGATAAATTCAGAAGTACTAAAATTAACCGCTCTCATTCTGATCCTTGTTGTTTCGTTGGTTGGAAATTCTCTCATTGTATTAATTGTTTACAAAACATCAGCTTTGAGAAAACCGGTAAATATCTTGATCGCAAATATGGCCATGTCCGACCTACTCTTTCCAATATTCTTTTTCCCTGTTCGACTGGCAGATTTGGACGTTGGTTCGTGGCTTATTGGTGGTACCCTTGGACAGGCCTTGTGCAAGATACACCATTTTCTTGCAGACGTTTCCACGTTAATATCTATTCAGAGCCTTGTTCTCATAACAGTGGATCGATTTGTAACTGTTGTAGTTCCACTCCGTTCCCCTCTTATAACTAGAAAGCTGTGTCCATTCTTCATTGTCGCTACCTGGATCGTCGCAGTGGCCGTTCATTCGTCATATCTTGTTGCTTATAAACTTGTTAAACATCCAGAACGACAGATATGCAAAGGTCTGTGGAAAGAAGTCTTCGGTGGAAACACATTCGCAAATTACTCCCTAGCAGTTTTTGTCGTGTTTCTCTACATCCCCTTTGTCCTCGTGGTGATACTTTACTCTATTATCTTGATCAAGCTTAAAATGCAAGCCCATCCAGGTGAACAGTCAGCCAACGCTGAAGAACAACGAAACAGAAGAAACAGAAACGTGCTGAAGATGGCCACTGCTATCATGGTAGTATTTTTTATTTGCTGGATACCCTTTTCCAGTAACTTCATAATAATCACTTTCAGTGCACCAGACAGTCTTATTTCTACTTCTTGTAGTTTTTATTTGTACCATAGGGTCACCTTGTTTATGGCTTACGCAAACTGTGCTATTAACCCGATTACGATCTGCCTCATTCTTAGCAGTAACTATCGCCAAGCTCTTAAGAGACTTGTAAGTTGCTTTGCCGCCGATGCAGTGTGAAAGCCGGGTGTGAAGAGATTCATTAAAAAAAAAAACAAGAACAATGACAACTAATCTGTTATGTAAATAACAGCGAAATCACGAAAGAAATGTGTGTGAATTATGTTTTCGGCTGCAACGTAATCTGGAGCACGCCCTAACTCTAACTCTAGGAAGGGTGGAAAATGTTGTATTGAACGCATTTGCAACGTACAATTTTGCCGAAAAACGCCGTTCGAAGCTAGTAGAGCCGTTTTATTATTCTTTTCACTGAAACAGGTTCTGGATATTTTGCTGAAATTAGCAGATCGATATGCGAACTTTGAAACCTAGTATACTAAGTAAAGTAGCACAGGTAGACATATTTCAGTCTACCACGAACCAAAACGAGGACTAAGCATAGATGAAAGAAGAGGCAAGTGAGCCACGGTCCTACATTGTAAAGACAGCTGATGTGTCTGAGCTGAAGTGCCATAGAGTATACTCAGCTGAAGCGTTAAGAAAAAAAAAATAACGGTCGCCGGTGGAAGTTAGTTGATAGCAACAAAGAAAGTATTTTAACACAGAGAGGCATACTTAAGCGTTCAGCCTACCCTCAGTTGTCATCATCAGAATCACCCCGAGCACCTGCCCAGTCATGTGCACCGGTGCCATGTCACTAATAAGGCGTGAACAAACATATTTCTTTCTTTTTGCGAAGAATAACTAGAGTAAAATCCAAGGGAAAAAGTTGTCGCATACCCTGACGGCAAGTGAGTGAGAAATTCAGTAGATTTTTCGCTGTTTGTGTGACGAAAAATTTAAAGAGTTTTCCTCTGTTTCAACTGTAGCCTTTTCTTCGGAATACTTCATTTCCCTCGTTTATATGTTTCCTATTGTCAACGACAGAGTCCGGCTAACATTAAGAAGTGAGGTAATTATTCCGTTTTATTCCAAATATTCTGCTCTGTATTTGGAACTGAAATAACAGGTCAATCGAACGGATATTCCGGATCTTTCAATTGTATTCCTATTGAGCTCAAACCAAGTTAGAATCGTGTTTCGGTTGTTTCTTAGAGCAATTAGAGAGGTGTAAAAAGAGTTTAGTCAAAAGAGACGATTCACCATCAACATTAATAGTCGGATCATAATTATCCACTTTTGTATAAATGGTATGAAAACTAGAGAGACGTGTATCTCGTTGTTTAACATTCTGTCGAAAAATGATTTCAGCTTTCTTAAGTATTAAACATTTGAATTGTCATAATGACCTTATATCTTCTTATTGCATTTTGATTCTGAGATGTGAAAGACGAATAAATTTCAAATTTATACAACGCGTCAAAGGTTTTGTGAACAAAATTCCATTTGTAGTCACCGCTCTAGTATTTATGACCTGTGTGTATATGTTATATCGCGGCAAATATGACCTCTTTGTCACGGTACTTTATTAATTTATCTTCTCTATTATTGCAAAAAGCCCATTGAGGGCTCAAAAATTTTGCCAAGGTTGTTTTTCCACTACCGCAGATCAGTATAGTTTTTTTTTGAACACATTTAGTTGTCTAATTGTAAAAGAAAGAAGCTGCATATTGAGGAGAGGCTGGCTTATGGTGTCTCGTTTCCAAAATTTCATGCGAAATATAGGGTCGACGAGTTTTTAGAGCTCCAAGGGAATTGATTGCAAGTGCGAATTCTGCAGTTGTTGACCATATTTATTGAAATGGAATCATGAATAGCAAAAAGCATAATGTAAGCCATATCAATGCAGTATAAACAGTGTATGCCTTCCTTTCTGTGATCTTAGATAATGTAAGCCGAAAGAAATAAATGCAAATATAAGAAAAGGAAAGTTTTCAAGAAAGGGACGAGAGAGCCCCTGGGATACTACTCTTAACGGACCAGTTCCACGACTTATTTGAATGCTTGTCTGTGATTGGGCAAAAAAATATTTTTGTGCCCAATCAGAAGCCAGCATGTGTTGTGCTTCCTTCGTGCAAACTCGGCTGTTTGCTCTACGCCCCTGAAAAAATCAGTCTGGCTCGTGCAGGAGAGTTTCTTCGAGAAGAGTTTCAAAATGAGCCCTTAAAGTCTACTCTATCAGTTTCATTCGATCCTCTTGTATCACTGAGGAGAAACATTTAACAACAAATTTTCAAACTTTAAAGGGCGAAAAAATGTTTCCTGGATATGCCTGACAAGTATGCCGAGCAGGTGTAGACAACCCACGCAGACGATTCCGCATGAACAAGCCTAGAAGTACTCTGGTGTTTACGAACTTAACTTGTCTGGCACCTCGGATGGTTTTTTCAATAAAAGGCGCTGCTTTTGCAAATTTGTAATCAGTGTCAACGGTTCACGAAATGAGTAAGGTCATTAACTAAGATTACAGATTAAATTTGGTAAAAGGCATTTCAAATACACCTAATTGCAATAACGTTGTCATAGAAAAAAGCAAAAAGCAAAAAGCCAAATAGGAATTAATTAGCCATGTGATTTACATTTGCGTATTTTAATAATTTTACAATTATTTAAGAAATCATTCACAATAACAAGAGATACTTCTGTAATTCCGCGCTGTAAGATAGACAGGCGCCAATGTCATTTTAGAGCCAACATTCTCCATCAACAGAAGTCGCACAATTCGAAAAAGAAAGAGGTAAATTGACGCGAGCAATGTAATGTCTGAGTTGTCGCACTTTCAGTCGCCAATCTATGATGTCCTGACAAACGAAGCTTGGTTTGTGGCGCGGGTGAGGAAGTGGCGGAGGACCCCTCACCATCTCCGCCCCTGATTTGTTGCTTTAAAATTGTGATCAGATGGTGTTGTGCACTGCAAACCATACGCAGACTGGCTTTTCTATTTAGCACTAAACTAAAAGACGCGTCGCGTTCCTGGAATTTACCACAGGCCATATTTATTGAAAAAAAAATGGAGCCATTATTTCTTTAACAGTTATTCGATGTACGTTTGTAATTCGAGCACTTTTGAAATTCGCTAGATGAATCAGCCACGAATTGCATCAGAATGACACCAAGAAACAGATGCAAATGATTTCTCTCATATTACGTGATTAATATTCAATTATATGCGTGTGTGTTGTTGAATGTTGCAAGCTATGATAATTACATGCTAATTTATTCTTATTTGACTTTTTGCTTTTTGCTTTTTGCTTTTTTGCTTTTTTCTATGACAACCTTACTACAATTAGGTGTATATGCTATCGATAGCTAGTTTGAATTCGAATCAACGTGGTATGAATAGATCATGCACTAGAGACGCTGTAATTAGGATTCACATCACGTAAGGCATTCCAGGAGCTCTGTATTGTTTTATGGCTGTATTCGTCAAGATATATAATTCAACTTGGAATATCTCAGGATTTAGAATGGAACTTTGACGTTTTTTATTTGCATTGTCATCGCGCTACATGCTTACGTTAGGTGTAGTATTGACATGTAAATACATACTAATGGCTTAATGTATAATTTATTAATTAAATAGGTTAATCGCGATTGATGTTACATTTTAGCCATTTTACAATAAATAAAACAAACCAGTACCGAAATACAGGTGTGGCTAGTGGAACAGAGGGTTTGATGTTAAAATATTTGAGCTTAAAGAACTTAGTCTAGTCTCCTTTTCCATATTATGCATAGTCAAGAACTAACGTTGGACTTCAATCTATATTCGCCACTTTGAGTTTGCGCGGGAGACCGAGTCGAGATAATTGTCAAAGTGCATTGTGTGACTGTTTTGGGGGACGAATTTGCCGCCATGTTGTAAGTGAAGTCCATAGGGACCTCTCAGGAAAATATGGGTTTCAGCGAAATGAGAGGTGGTATGACCATGTTCCAGACAGTGCACTTGAAAACAAGGATTACAAGATGCTATGGGATTTTAGTATACGAACATGCCATGAAATCTATTGATCATTGCCAAAAAGAGAACATCTGCCAAACTATAGACTTGGTAATTCCGGATGATGGAAGGGTAAGAGCAAAAGAGGATGAGAAAAGAAAAATATCAAGATCTCGCGAGAGAAATCCGAAAAATGTGGGGCGTAAGGGCAAAGGTGATACCTGAGGTTAAAAGAAAATCTAAGGACCATAGGTGTCGACAAATCCATTGAACTGATTCAGAGATGTCAATACCAGTCTTCATTAGGTTAATAAGGAAAAAAAACGAAAATGCAAAATAGATGCTGCTGTAAATTAATAAAAGGAAGTTATATGGTATAACGTGGTAAGATGTGACTGCTAAGAAAAAGCATAGGGTGCGCATGGCTAACTCGAAGATCATTTTTTACAAAAATGATAGCTGATAATGACCTTGCTATTAGTCTACCGGTATTTTTTAAGTCTGTCATTTGTTGTTTGATCGGTTTGCAGTAGTTTTTAATTTCTAATTATTAAACAAGATAATATAGTTATTATCTTGTTTACTCTTGCATCTGAAAAACTTGGTAAGTTGTGAACCAGGCTGCTTAAAGAAGGTTCAATTTTTTCGTTAATAAAACATTGTAGAAATTTCAGTGCAGTGTTTCTAAATGCTATCGTAGAATTGACTGAAATATGACAATAAAAGAGCTTCAATAAGCAAGTAAAGCTAGAGAAAACTAGTGTTGGAGAAAAATTCAAATGGAACACCATTATAGAAACGCGCCCATTGATAACTGTCGATCATGAAAATGCAAATAAGTGAAAAATGACTTTGAGAGAGTGTCAATCAAGAAATCTACTGTGTGTACAATCTCGTTTCCGGGGTTCTCTCTCTTCGTTCACGTCGCTCCCAATTTCTGGGAGCCAAAAATAAGGGAGGGGAAGAAGATTAAATACTCTTGTTACTGACAAAAGTTACTCCGTTGGGACCCGAGAGAGGAGCCTTGCCGCCTCTTTTATACTCAGCTCATAGCGCGAGTCTTTGAAAAGGTCAACAACACCCAAAAATATAGTCTTGCATAATGCAAGAGAGAGAACTTTTGAGAAGGTTGGCAATCGCTAACCCAAGGTGAAAATAACATGGCTTTTTAAAGAATTTTTTTGTTATTACTCAGATCTACAATACTTTTTTTTAAAGATGTTATTCATATAAACCCGACTTGTGCATTATCTTTTCCTTTTGATGAACCGCACGTGCGGAGAATGCAAATTTACGCAATACCAACTGAAAGCAATGAAGCACACCTACCAACTCCGCGGTATGGCCAATCTCGTTCCCAGAGCATCCGTTACTTTTGTCCAGCGGATGGGGCAACGAACGCTCTGGAAGAATCCAAAACCGGAACCACAAAATCCTGGTTCCGGTTTAACTGCGCCTGCGTGAAATTGTTTACCCATTTGACCAAGAGAAGGTCTCAAATGCAAGGGAAATTTTCCTTGCTCGCACATTGCTGCAATTTCCTCTTTCCAAAGTAGTTTTTCTTCTGTGACCTTTGATGGATGTATTTAGTGAAGAAAGACAAGTAAAGGGGACAAAAGTGTCTGTTTATTTAGACACCGCGAATGAACATTTGTTAGTCACGACGACACACATTCTTTCGTGCACGGAATAAACACAATAGTGTATGCAAATTTGAAAGGTTCAGTGGCATAAATGTATATCATCTCTTTTAAAAAAAAAAGCATTGGAATGACTTTCAAAAATAAGAAAAAGGAAATTTTGAAAAAAATGTCACTGTAGCCTGATTTCGGAGATTATCGATCGAGGTTAACGTTTTTCTTAACGGTTCCAGGTCGTATGAGATTTATGTGTACGCAAGTGGCCTGTCAAAATCAAATCAACGTGCTCACTGTTTTTTGATTAGTAAAGAAATTTGCATGTGATGAATACGATTTTATCGGCCAATCAGAGATGGTTTTTTCGGATTCTTCCAGAGGTTAGTGATCCCCGTCGCTGTACAAAAGGATCGCGGCCTCTGGGAACGAGATTGCGGTATGGCCAGTACCTTACGCATGCGCACAACCATATCACCCGGGCAGTGGTAGCCATGGACAGCTGTTTCGCCCTTGTTGGGGCTCATCAGCATGGCATAGCCGCAAGGCTGATTTTGCACGTGTAAATAGAGCAAGATTTTTCGTATTCCTTGGCAGGATGGCGAGCAAATCGGTTCTCGCGTACAAACTCTTTAAACAAATAACATATTTTGCCTTCAAAATAATGTTAGCCTAACTATAAGACAAAAAAGCAAGGCTGATTTTACAGTCGGGAATATATTATCTTTTAACCAATATTTCGGAAGGCACGGCCTTCCTTCTTCAGGATATGTTACATATAATGAGACGTTACAATTTGAAAATAAGAAAAAGCGTGCAATATGATACTATGATAGCAAGTGAACGTTGAAAACAAAAACCGTTGAAGTAGTGATTGAAAGAAATTTAAAATAGAAAAACAGAAAAATAAATGATAACAAAGAGAAGAAATAAAGATTGTATTACATTTCATCTTTCTTATTTATACCTAAAGGTTCAAGAGTTTTACCTCTCTCGATGAGGTATGCCTCTCTAGCTTTTAGTACACTGTCTCTATTAGATTTGGTAACCTCTAGTAGGATGAGTGTGATGCATTGGTAAGAAAGTGTTCTGAGACTGTGGTGGGTTTAGAGATATTAGATGGGTTATCAACTGGTCTGCGGTGTTCGTTGAAGCGGTCTTTGAGTCGTCGTTTGGTTTCACCTATGTATTGTTTGGAGCAGTGGTTGCATTGTATCATGTAAATGACGTTTTTAGAGTTACAGTCAATGTGTTTTACCGTTAAAATTTTTGTATTATGAGCATTTAGCTAACCTTATGTTTGAAATGAGACACAATAATGCTCCTGGAAACATTCAAGATCTCTTTCAAGATATTACTGGTATTCATTCTTATAATACTCGATCCTCTGCCTCTAATAACTTTTACACACAAAGTTCCAGACTCTCAATTCAAGTGAATTCATTTTCTAGAATCGGAACAAAAATATGGATGAAATGCCTGTATCTTTAAGAAAACTTCCAGAAAATGCCTTTAAGAGGAAAATAAAACAACCACTTTTTGAGATCCTAGCTTCAGAAGATTGTTATTATTGATCTCCCAGAAATCGTTCAAAAAAGTTAAGTTGAATTTATTTTCCTCTTAGTTGATATCTAATCTTTAATATCGTTTTAGTCTCTTGTCATTACTTGTTATAACTGTTGTCGTTTATTATTTTAGTAATACCATTAGTTTATCAACAGTCTCTAGTCATTGTTGTCAATTTTAGTTTCTTTAGTTCTCGTATTACTTTTAGCTGTATTTAGTTGTACTTACTTTCTGTAACATGACCCGCCTAGATTAGCTTAGCTACCCGCGGGCATGTTATTGTATTTTTAATTCAAAACACAATAAAATGTATGTATGTATGTATGTAACTGCACATAAGTTCAGGTTTCACGAATAATCATCATTTTGTTGCTACAGAACTGTTTCGTATGGTGCAAGGACCACACTCATCAGGCAATTTCGACGTATGTAATTATGTAAGTCTCAGAACACTTTCTTACCAATGATCACTCTGCTAACGACAGCACACTCATCCCACTAGAGCTTACCAAATCTAATAGAGACAGTGTACTAAAAGCTAGAGAGGCATACCTCATCGAGAGAGGTAAAACTCTTGAACCTTTAGGTATAAATAAGAAAGATGAAATGTAATACAATCTTTATTTCTTCTCTTTGTTATCATTTATTTTTCTATTTTTCTATTTCAAATTTCTCTCAATCACTTCTTCAACGGTTTTTGTTTTCACTTGCTAACATAGTATCATATTGTTAATGATATATGAAATGAATCATATATGAACTGCGGAAATGAAGTGAAATGAAGGTATGATCGTCGCAGTGAACCCATAATTGACCTGCTCCCAACGTCAGTGGCTTCATAGCTCAGTTGGTAGAGCATCGCACCGGTATCGCGAGGTCACGGGTTCAAACCCCGTTGGAGTCCTGAATTTTTTTTTACAGGCTTCTTTACGCAATTGCTTAAATTGCGTTTCACTGCGACGATCATACCTTCATTTCACTTCATTTCCGCAGTTCATATATGATTCATTTCATATATCATTAACACTCATTTCTTTCACGGGAACATATGAACCCATAATTGACCTGCTCCCAACGTCAGTGGCTTGATAGCTCAGTTGGTAGAGCATCGCACCGGTATCGCGAGGTCACGGGTTCAAACCCCGTTGAAGGCCTGAATTTTTTTTTTTTTCAGGCTTCTTTACGCAATTGCTTAAATTGCGTTTCACTGCGACGATCATACCTTCATTTCATAGTATCATATTGCACGCTTTTTCTTATTTTCAAATTGTAACGTCTCATTATATGTAAGACCCTGAAGAAGGAAGGCCGTGCCTTCCGAAATATTGGTTAAAAGAAAATACATTCCCGACTTTAAAATCAGCCTCGCTTTTATGTCTTATATTTTCACTTATTGCTGATTAGATCCTTTATTAGGATCCGGTCCGTCTTTTTTGTAAGCTGGTCCTTGTTCAAAAAATTGAATTAGCCTAACTAGCCGAAAGCGACGCGGTATACACGCAACTCAAAAACTCAAGCTCCATTTTAAGGCAATAATTTTCTCCCTACTCCAGATAGTATTTCATCGTTCAGTCGACAAAATTTATTTGAGGATCTACCCCCACTACGCAATTTATAGACGCACATGTCCACGTGACCAGCTGCAACCATGGAAACGAGGTATATGAGGTATATATCCTTTTCCTGGTTATTGTTCTTGCTCGGACACCCGCAACATTTAGCTATTATTAGAAGAAGAAGAATGGATAAGGTATTTGAATATTATAAAAATTTCTGCGCAACGTTTGTTAATTTTTGCTGCTTTTGTTGTTTGACGTTATTCAATCAATACGTTTTAAAATATTTAGCAATTCTATTGAAATGAGATACGCCGGAGGCGTTTTTGAATCTGTTCAAAGCACTCACGTCACGTGATTTAACAATGCTGTTGGAGTTTTAAACATTATATTATCTTGTATTCGTCGTTCCAAACGCGAAGCCAGATAAGAAAACAAATACAGACAAAATATGATTTTAGAAGGATCAGACTACTTTTTTTTTTTAATATTTTGGAGGTTTAATGAATTTTTTAATTCATGTTTTGATTGTCAGTGACGAATTTTGCATTGTGCTATGCGGCTTTTTATTTTTTCGTGGAGTGGGTTGAAAATGTCGCTTGAATTAAATCATGGTTACAAGGTGTGCAATTTCCTTTTTTTATTCATTCCTCATCCTCGCCGAAAAGTAAGTACATACTAAATTGTTCCTCGCCGAAAAGTAAGTACATGCTAAATTGTTCTACCTACAGACTCGGAACTCCCCTGTCAATAAAGTTAATTTCAACTTTCTACACTCAACTTAAACTTTTTGCACTGTGTGAGATTAACTGACTTGCTCTCAGCTTATGAGCGCTCTAAAATGTTTCCATGTATATCATTATACATCAAAGGAATTTCTATTAAAAGCATCACCTCCTTCTGCAATATTAGTTCAACCATTTTTTACCTTCTTTATCATAAGTACCTTTTAAGAGAGCCAAAAGGGGCTATGTCATGAGGATATTGATGTATTTAGGTCCATTCTGCGCCTAAGTAATTACTAATAATTAGTGCCTTTTCCCATACAAACAATTATTCTTAAGAACTCTCATTTGTCGTTAAGTTGTAACAAAGCCTTAAGCGAGGTACATATATAAGTATGTTTTCTAGCATTCGCTATTCCAAACGCGAAGCTAGCTAAGAAATCAGACATAAAGAACATGATTTTAGAAGGACTAGTCAAACTAATTTTTCCCTTGAATACTTTTCATGTTTCATTGTGTTATACGGGTGTTGATTTTTTCGAGGAGTGTGGTTCAATTTAATCAGGTTTGCTTTATGATTAATGATGGCGTGCAATTTGCGTATGTTTATTCATTCTTCATCCTCGCCGAAGAGAAAGTACATATATTGCTTAAAAATATTTGATATAGATCAACTCATTCTTGTCCTAACATTCAGTTTTGTGGATGATTTGGTGTAAAGAATTTAGCCTTGTCTGTATCTTTATCAGATATAAGGACACACACTAAACATTAATTTCTTTTGTTTTTAAGTTTATGGATTCTGAATGAGTTTGTTTTTTTTTTTGTAAAACATGCAATATTTGTACTAAATTTATTTTAGGTAACATTTAAGATAGCTTAAAGGGGCATGTCATGAAGGTAATGCAGTATTGCCGTTTAACGTCAGTTCTGTGCTTACGTCATCAGGAAATAACGTCACACAGTCCCCGGAGGGTCAGGTGGGCCCTGTATTAAATAATCATGAAACTATGTGGTTGAATTAATAAAATGAGACCACTGATGCACGCCGTGAATGAGACGAAATTTGAAAGGAACAGTTCTCTTGGATGTTATCACATGACGTGTATTGGGAAAACAAAACATACAAGCTAACGAGGTCTATTATCGACACTCATCGACACTCAAGAGTATTTATTCAACGTTTTGATGCAGGTCGACCTTTGAAATTTGAATTCGCAATATATCGAAATTGATTAATCGTATAGGAAGAACTATAGCGTTAATTTACTTACATAATGGTTTACCTCAGTTTGCTGATCAACAACAGGGTACAAAGTTATCAGGTAAAGCCCTGCAGGGGGCAGAAAGTACCATTATTTGCTTACAATTAATCAAATACAGTGACACCTAAGAGTTGTCAATAGTAGAATAAAAAAAAACATATATATTAAACCATTATTTGAACTGTAGATTTTTTCCAGTAGAAGCGAGTCTCGAGAGGACACAACTGTTGAGAAGTCAGTGCAAAAAACAAACAAACAAAGAAAAACACAACAGTGAATGTATCAAGTTCCTGGAGCTGCGCATGCTCCGGTCTGATACATCCAGAAGCAACGAACAACAGTTACTTTTATTTTGAGCCTTGTTTTCTCTCTGATTGGACATTTCGTCATCGTATTAAAATCTATTGCTTACAAACTAACTACCAAGGAGTCAGTAAGTATGATCACAGCAGCAAATGGATCAAGTTATTGGAGCTGCCCCAGTTTAATAATTCCAGAAGCAGGAAAAATTGGAGTAACAGTTGCTTACAGTTTTATCCTTTTTATTTCGCTGGTTGGAAATCTTCTCATCGTATTAATTGTTTTCAAAACACCAACTTTGAGAAAACCGATAAATATATTGATCGCAAACATGGCCATGTCCGACCTGCTCTTTCCAATATTCCTGTTCCCCCTTCGAATTGCAGAGTTTCACGTTGGCTCTTGGATTATTGGTGGTACCCTTGGCCAAGCTTTATGCAAGCTGCACATCTTTCTTGCAAATGTTTCTGGGGCAGTATCGATTCAGAGCCTGGTTCTGATAGCAGTGGATCGATTTGGAGCTGTTGTACTTCCACTCCGCTCTCCTCTCATAACTAGAAAGCTGTGTCCATTCTTTATTACCGCTACGTGGATCACCGCAATGGCCGTTTTTTCGCCACTTCTCGTTGCAAATAAACTTGTTAAATACCGAGAACGACTGACGTGCGTACGCCTGTGGATGGAATTCTTCGGAGGCACATTTGCAAATTACTTTCTAGCAGTTGCTGTCGTGTTTCTCTGCATCCCCTTTGTCCTCGTGGTGATACTTTACTCTATCATCTTGATGAAGCTTAAAATGCAAGTCCATCCAGGTGAACAGTCAGCCGACGCTGAAGAAAAGCGCATCAAAAGAAACAGAAAAGTGCTTAAGATGACCATAGCTATCGTTGTAGCGTTTTTCATTTTCTGGATACCCTATTTCAGTAGCGCGGTGATAGTTAATTTTAGTGCGCCGGACAGTGCCACCTGGTTTTCCTGTAGTTTTTATCTGTACTACACTGTCTCCAGTTATATGATTTACGCAAATTGTGCTATCAACCCGATTATCTGCCTCACTTTTAGCAGTAACTATCGCCAAGCGCTTAAGAGACTTGTAAATTGCTGTGATACAGTGCAAGATTAACTTTTGAAAACTAAGAGCTGGGTCTTAAGCGTTTCGTGCAAAAAAAAAATGGTAATAATAATAATAAATAATAACTAGAAGCCGGAGAAAGTGGTGGAAAGTGAAAACTCCAAGATACTGTGGGATTTCACAATCCAGTGTGATCGGAAAACCGAGGCAAGAAGACCAGACATTGTCTTTATTGATAAGAAGGAGAGAGAGGTTGTCATAATTGATGTTGCCATCCCAGGTGATGACAGGGTGAAAGATAAGGAACTTGAGAAGGTAGAGAAATACCAATTATTGAAGGATGAAATTGCAAAGGTCTGGCGCATGCGAAAAGTCATGGTAATTCCTGTTGTTACTGGAGCCTTTGGAGCCGTCTCAGTTAACTTTAAGGAGTACATGAAGCGAATCGGCGTGAACGTGAAGTTGGAAGTTATCCAGAAAACAGCTTTGTTGGGGACATTAAAGATACTAAGAAAAGTACTGTCCCTGTAAGAGGAAGGAAAAGAGAGACCTGGGACCCGTGGTGACTTGTTGTAACCCGCTCCTAGAGACTATAAACCAGGCTGAACATCTTGCCTGAGTCTAAAAGGAATGGACATAATAATAATAATAATAATTGTAATAAGGATTAAAAACTTTATCATAAAATGATGATGGTGATGATGATGATTATTATTATTATCTTAATGCAAATTAAGGCTTATAAAACCCCTCCAAAAACCGCGAACGAACGATGTTGCTCAACGTTGGATCAAACAAGATCGTTAAATCAGTCGAAAAAGATAAAAATATAATTAAATTTAAAAAGACTAGTGCAAAGACTGATCAAACAACGTGAAAAAGGCTAAGGTATACAATATTTCGACTGGCCAGTCTTCATCAAGTTTATTAGGAAAAAACACGAATATACAGAATATATGCTACTGTAAAATAATGAACGAAACTTACATGGTATGACGTGCTAATGCGGTGCGCATGGCTCTTGGATTCCTTAAAAAATGAAAGCTAATAATGACCTTGCAATTAGTCTACCGGTATCACTTAAGTCTGTCATTTTTTGTTTGATCAGTTTGAAGTAGTCTTTTTTACTTTAATTCCTAACCAAGATAATAATAATACCTAGAAGTTCGATATTGTAGAAAGATCATGAGGTTGGAACGGTAGGCACATGGTCTTCGAGGCTGTAAGATTTTTGTCTCGTCACGGAAAGCTAGAAGCGTTGCGTGAAGCCGGACAAAAGGGAGACTATGATGAATAAAATACAATATGGACGATCTTGAAGTTAATTTATGCTGGATTTTTTAAGCTTGTTACAGTATCTTCAGCTTTATCTTGATGTGACTATAATTCGGAACCTGCTTATTCTTAGAATTGGTTTCAGATAAAAACATAATGCAAGCAATGAATTCCCAAAGATTTTAATCAATAGCAACAAACATTAACTCACTAATATATTATCCGTATTTTTTTTAAATAATCGCCGTATAATGAAAGTTTGAATATTAAATGCATACTCCAATGTCAGTTTGGATTGTTTTTGACAAATACACAACAAAGACATATTTAAAAAAGAAAACTTTCAGAAAGCATCTTCGATTTAGTGAATTCTCAATGAATTGTACATATTCGTTTCTGTTGTATTCATTCTTTTACTTCATGAGATCAAATAAGTATTTAAAATGAACAGGAAAACCTAAATTCCGTTTGCGCAACCTCGGGTATGCAAATAGCTTGCAATGGTTTATTTGGTTCTTTGCCGGGGCATTTTATGACCTCAATGGTAAAAATTCAGCTTGTTCGCCTCCTTGCTCCATTGACAGCGTTTAATAGAGAAAGCAGTAAACTACAACAGGACGGTTATCCACTGAAAACGATTCTGTTGAGATGATTGTTTAGGGACGCTTTGAAACTAATTGTCTCCTCGTGACAAGGATTTCATAGATTGTGTTCCTGATCCACAACGATCCGCAGCTGATAACTGGTTGGGCTCTTGAAACGACAGTGCTGCGAAAAATGAAAGAACATTGTCTCCTCCTCGAATCTTCATTAAACGTTCGCTACCTTTCAAAAATGCTTAAATTTACAACTGACATGACAAGCAAATGAGTAACTTACCGGCTGAGTTACAGAAAATATATTTCAAACTGTCCCTCGCACTCGCGTCCGACTCTCAAATTCAACCTCATGCATGCCAACCTCGTAACACAACAGTCACGAATATCTAAGCATTAATTTCACTTTGCTCAATTGGGTGCTACGCGGCGGGGACTGGTAACTGGTAAAACAGCGAAACAAACTTGTAAACTTCTAGACAAACTTCCTGACAAATCGAGTTCTCAGACGCTTTCAAGACAAAAATAGATAGCTTCTCTGTGCGGGCAATTATTATATCTTGTTTATTCTTACATCTAAAAATCAGGGTAAGTTGTGAACCAAGTTGTTTAAAGAACAGGTTCCATTTTTTCGTCGATAAAAAGTTGGGAAAATTTAACAGTAGTGTTTTTAATAAATATATAATGATCGTAGAATTGATTGAAATATGACAATAAAAGAGCTTCAATACGCAAGTAAAGCTAGAGAAAACGAGTGTTGGACAAAAATTTAAATGGAACACAAAAACAGAAACGCGCTCCTTGATATATGTCGACCGTGAAAATGCAAATAAGTAAAAAATGACGTAGAGAGAGTGTCAATCAAGAAATCCTCTGTGTATAGAGTGTTTTCACTTACGTGGCCAGCATCTATGCAAATTTATTGGAACAAAAGAAAACGTTTGCATAAGAAAAGAGTTCAATTCCCACAGGACTGGTTTGGGACACCAACATGGCCGCGTTTCACTGTTTTGGGACACCAATATGGCCGCCGTGACGTCATGTTAAAACATTTATTCTTGTTCGGACACCCGCAACATTTGGCTATTATTGGAAGAAGAATAGAACTTCACTCGACTAATAAAACTTCAGTCTATTAAAAAAACTGTCTAAATTTATTCCGAATTTGCATGTAACTATTTGCTTTTAAACGCTCTAAAGTTGATCCTCGATTTTTGTTTTTGATTTTGTCGTGCATGCTTCAACAGGCTGATTTGAAACGAAGTTTTAACTTCTACAAACTTTTATGGTGTTCGAATCGATCGACGTTCTTCAGTCGAATAATGCATAAATAATTCTGCGCAACATTTGTTATTTTTGCTGCTTTTGTTCAACTTTTTTCAGTCAACACTTTTTAAAACAAAAACTGCTGCATTAATTAGCTCTTTTGTTGATATGAAATACCCCGAGGACGTTTTTGAAGCTGTACTTTCAAAGCACTCACACCACGTGTTTATTAAACATTTTTCTTGTCGCATATGAAAGGAAAAAATAAAGTTCTTAAGAATTCTCATTTGTCGTAAAGAGAACAAAGCGCGGTATAAGTATCACAAGATGTCTTCTAGTATTCACCAGTCCAAATGAGAAGCCGGCTAAGATGTCAGACAGAAAGAACATGATTTTAGAAGGACCAAAGTACTTCTTCCCTTTAATAATTTACATGTTTCATGTGCTACGCGGCGTTTGATGTTTTCGAGGAACGTGGTTCAAAATGCCGCCTAAATTAAGTCAGGGTTGCTGTATGGTTAAAGGTCGATACACACTAGGCGGCAAGTTGCAGCAACAAGTTGCGGCGACAGATCACTCCGTGTGTACAGGTCCGGCGACTAGTTGCAGCAACATGTTGCGGCGACACATCGCAGCGACAAATCGCTTCGTGTGTACTGGAGAAATCTTGTGAAAATCTTTGTCTCTGCAACAGAATTTTGTCGCCGCGACAAGTCGCACAAATTCTGTCTGATTTGATTCTTTGCAACATGATGCTGTGACAAAATTTTGTTGCAGAAACAAAGATTTTTACAAAAATTCTCAAGTACACACGAAGCGATTTGTCACTGCGATGTGTCGCCGCGACTTGTTGCTGCAACTTGTCGCCTGGTGTGTACCGACCTCAATGTACCGATGGAGCTTGATGGCGTGCAATTTAAGTTTGTTTATTCATTCTTATCCTGGCCGAAAAGAAAGTACATAGAGGCTACAAAGTCTCTGAGATAGATCAACTCATTTATGCACTAATATTTAGATCTGTTTAGATTTGAGGTTATTTTGGTCTAAAACATTTAGCCGTGTCTTCATCAAATATAGAGATACTCATTAAATATTAATTTCTTTGTTTTTTTCTTTATGGATTATTAATGAGTTTTATAAATGGAATTTCAAAAACTTAGTAATAATTAATAAGCTTATTGACCTATCAAATGGTCGATGATACATCGCCTGTAGTGACTTTATCTCGATAAAGCCTCCCTTTATTAGTATGCGGTGTTTCATGAGATATAATGTCACTGCACATGACTTTTGAATATTAGCGCAACCATGAATATTCATCCCTTGTAATAAGATATGGGAAATCAATCTGACCTACAAGACAAGATAGACTGAATAGGCCCTTTGCAGCTAGCCATTCACGTGACACAAAACCGCCGTGCTGGTGAGCAAAAGTCGCACAGGGACAAGTCAAACAAAAGACATACATAATTTTAAATTGTAATTTTCTTTGTTTGTCTTGTCCCAGTGCGACTTTTGCTCACCAGCACGGCGGTTTTGTGTCACGTGAATGGCTAGCTGCAAAGCGCCTATTGAATATAGGTAATCTAACGATAAAGATTTACATAGAGCATCTGATTGAGCGTCGAAGTCAAGATCTTGGTCTATGTGAATACCGAGAGGCTCAAGTTTTTTAACCAGTTCAATAATAGCTCCATTCAAAGGGAGATTCAGATTCGCTTCAGTACTGTCCGAACGTTTCCGTAACCGCCTTCCCACCACCAACACAGATTTTGTTTTGGTTTGGCTGATGATCATTTTATTCATTTTAGACCAATTTTCAACATCTTCTAAGTCTTCATTGATATTGTTCTCCATAAATTAATTGTTAGCACTCCACCTTGAGCTAAAAGTAAGTGTGGAGTCATCAGCAAAAATGTCAACATCCGAATTGGTGACATGCAGAGGCAAATCGCTGCTGAAGAGAACAGTCAAATAATATCGGCTCGACAATTGATCCCTGAGGCACACCCTGTTTTACCCGCATAAGAGACTACTTCGAGCCGAACGGAGAAAAAACGTCTAACAAGAACATGCGTCTCTCACATCTGTCACATCTGCCATGTCTATGCAGTGTGCAGTGGTTCAGCTCATGAAATTGAGTCTGCAGAGCATTAACTGTTAGGTGGATAGGTGATGTATAGGAGCATGTGTTGTACCTTACAAAAGGCGTCCAGCGATAAAACTTTACAAACTACATAACAATCTAGCTTGTTTGCTATTTAAAGCACTTTGTGGTTGGTGGAAAGCTAAACCGAAGGTAAGCCTTGGATGTCGATCAAATAACAAAAAAAAATCCCCAAATTTAGTCGTTCATCGGACGAGTTTTTGTGTTACCATACTCCTCCAAACGATATTATGGCCGTCTCGGACGACCTGACGACCGCTGGATCCCTGTTAATTGGAATGTCAATACAATCCATATTCCGCCTTTTGAAGAGACACAAAACCGTGGCGGCCCAAAGCTGGACTGTTTCTCACTATTATATTTTGGTAATTCGCAATTTTTTGTTATTGTATGTCGCTTTTGAGACATGCTGCGCACTTCTCTTTTTCTGTTAAACAATTTCCCTCTGCTTGATTCCATTTTGAAAATGCACAAAATGTGGTGGGGGGGGGGGGGGGGGGGTCGAAATATTAAGACACAGGACTGGCCTTCTATGTAAAAGTTGTCAAACTACAGTTGTATATTATGATTGAAGCAATTCCACATTTCCTTCAAAAGTAGACACCAAAATACGCTTTGGAGGTTCATTGTCAGCAGGAAAATGTTACCCGTAAAAATCTTGGCTCAGGAACGTATCAGTTATTTCTACTACGAGTAACAGAGTAGCAGGAGTAGTGTGCATAGTAGTGGGCATAGTAGTGTGCGAGTAGTAGTGTGCACGTATACACATACGCCTACTCATACAGCTTAAATTTGGAAAAATATATAGAGTTTTTTAATTTCCTGAAAGCATTTTTATCATTAAATCTGGATAAATATTTCGCATTATATTGGTGTTTTTGTGTTAGGATTTCCTTTATCCTTTTACTGATTAAGTGGAGTGAAATGGATCCGACTGTGAAGCCACAGACCTTGGTTGAGACTTTCGACGAAGCCAACTCGAATTCTATCCTGGAGTATATGTAGCTCTCACAACTTTGTCGACTTAACCTCAGTGTCAGCATGCACAGATGAGCGTACCTTCAGTGGTATGAAGAGACTACAAACTCCTTTACAAAGCGGACCACTGATGACAGATGAGAGATTGAGTTCTCTTTCAATTCTGTATATGAGCAAAGGAAGTAATTGATATTGATGGCATTATAGCAGAGTTTGCCTGTCTGAAGGGTACACATCTCGCCCTTTGCTTGTAACCTCTTTGATGGCGTCACTGTTTTACCCTTTTTTGCCCTAAACACTGTACCTTACCTTATACTAGAGATGGGTAAATTACACAACTAATTACTGCATTTTCCTTCGTCTTTAAATACTGAAAATGTCCTGCAGAAAACACAGGAGATGGCATTTCCGAGACCCCAAATTTAAAACTTTTCTGGGGGACCATGCATCAGACCCTCCCTTGCTTTTTCCCTGCATGTACCTTCAAATCTCACGCTACGCTGCTGACTGCCGGTATCTTTATATAGTTTATGAAATCAATGCCCAAGTATGGAAAAAGAGACTTGGTCTTGAAGGGGTTGGAGGAGGGGGGGGGGGGGGGGGGTGCATCTTAAAAATTGTTATTTATTTTGTGGGGTTAAAGTTTTGATACACCACACTTTTCTGACCTCCCCCCCCCCCCCGGACGTAATAAACGATCGGTCCCCAAGGTCGCTTCAAGGTACAGAGCTTTCAGTACTAGTTGTGATTTGTTTATTGGGATTGTTTTGAGTTTTAACTTTGAATTCAAGGTGCTGACTGATCGTAATAAACGAAGTGGAATGTTTATATGAAGTGTGACTTAATGTTTATTCAGGTATGACATGCATGTGCAGCTGTAAGCTCATATTTATAAATTAAGGCTCTCTTGAATAATTACCTATTTCCGATAAATTTGACACTTTCTCCAGTAATTTTAATCAGCATCATAACTTCTATAACCTTTGGATGTCCTCGCCCGGCAAAAACGATGTAACTTGTTAATAGATCGAGCGTGTTGTTGATCTAACACGGTTGCGGTTTAGTTTCCCCCGCAATTTCAATACTAAAAGACAATTACGATATGCAAGAAAAAAAAAAGGTGCATGATATATATATATAATATATATATATATATATTTTCAATTTTTAAGTCATTTCCTCTGCCGCTCCTGCTTCTATCAAAACATTTACTGTGGGAATAATACTGCTATTATCTGCTGACCACCACGCAGGGTGACTGTTTTGCAAGTTGTGAGAACATCGTTTCTTGGTTCCAGACCTTGTCTCCCACCCTCCTGATTTGTACCAACTTTATTTTAGGTAACATTTGATCATTTGACATCATGAGGATATTGTAATATTGCTGTTTTACGTCATTTATGTGCTTACGTCATCAGGAGATAACGTCACATAGCCCCGGAGGGTCAGGTGGGCCCTGTAATAAAGCAATCATGAAACGAAGTAGTTCAAATTAATAAAACAAGACCTTAAGGAGATCGTGGAGCGAGGGCATTATCCGACTTGATGCAGCTTTTCATTTTTTTAGAACCAGCAGGTCATTACTGTGCTCACATTGAAATGGAGCAGTGACCTGCCCTTCCATATATTGAAAATAATAACCTCTTCAAAACAATGGAAAGGTGCATTAAAGAGACATAGTCGTAATGCAAATTCAGTAAATAGGCAGCTTACTGAGCCTCTTAATCTTATATGTTTTGTTTTCTCAATGGAGATCCCAGGAGAACTTGACCCTTGTCCCTAAACTATGCGTACACATACACTGCATATACAGGTGAATAAGACGAAATTTGAAAGAAACAGTTCTCTTGAGTATTATCACCTGACCCAGTGTATTAGGAAAATAAAATATATGAGCTAAAGAGGTCAATTAGCGACACTTGTCGTATGTACCTTGATAACTCAGTCGTTTAGGAAGAACTACTAAATTAAAAGCTTTAATTTACTTACATAATAATTTGCCTCAGTTTGCTGATCAATAACACTTTACAAAGTTAATAGGTAAAACCTCTGCAGGTGGCAGCATTTGCTTACAATTAAACAGAGTGACGCCGAAGTGCTGTCGACGGGTGAATATTAAAAACATATACAATATATTAAACCATTATTCGAAGAAGACAACACAACTTTCGAGAAGTCAAAAAGCATGAACACAACAGTAAATGGATCAAATTTCTGGAGCTGTTCTGGTCTGATAAATCCGGAAGCAGAAAAAATTGGAGTAACAGTTGCTTATAGTGTGAGCCTCTTTTCCGCGCTGGTTGGTAATTTTCTCCTCGTATTAATAGTTTACAAAACACCGACTTTGAGAAAACCGATTAATCTGTTGATCGCAAACATGGCCATGTCCGACCTGCTCTATCCAATATTTCTGTTCCCTGTTCAACTGGCAGAGATGCACGTTGGCTCCTGGTTTATTGGTGGTACCTTTGGTCAAGCCTTATGCAAGCTACACATTTTTCTTGCAGATGCTTCTTCGTTTGTTTCGATTCAGAGCCTGGTTCTGATAGCAGTGGATCGATTTGGAGCTGTTGTACTTCCACTCCGCTTTCCTCTCATAACTAGAAGGCTGTGTCCATTCTTTATTATCGCAACGTGGATCACCGCAATGGCCGTTCTTTCGCCATTTCTTGTTGCTAATAAAGTTGTTAAATACCGAGAACGACTGATGTGCGTAAGTCTGTGGATAGAAATCTTCGGAGACACATTTGCCAATTACGCCCTAGCAGTTGTCGTCGTGTTTTTCTACATCCCCTTTGTCCTCGTGGTAGTACTTTACTCTATCATCTTGATGAAGCTTAAAATGCAAGCACATCCAGGTGAACTGTCAGCCAACGCTGAAGAACAACGCACCAGAAGAAAAAGAAACGTGCTTAAGACGGCCATGGCTATTGTTGTTGTATTTTTCATTTGCTTGATACCCTATTTCAGTAACTTCATGATAGCTAGATTTAGTGCACCAGACAGTTCCATTTGGTTTTCATGTAGTTTTGATCTATACGTAATTGTCACTCGTTATATATCTTACACAAACTGTGCTATCAACCCAATCGTCTGCCTCATTTTTAGTAGTAATTATCGCCAAGCACTTAAGAGACTTGTGAATTGCTGTGATACAGTGCAAGATTACAACTTTTGAAAACTTAAAGCTGGGTCTAAAGCTGCTAAAGAACAGGTTCAATTTAATAAAACGTTGTGCAACTTCCGAGCTGTGTTTCTGCATGAACGTAGAATTGACCGAAATATGACAATGATAGAGTGCTTCAATCCACAAGTAAAGAGAAAACGAGTGTTGGACAAAAATGCAAGTGGACCACCATCACACAAACGTGCTCATTGATAATTGTCGATCGTAAAAATGAAAATAACTTAACAAATGACGTAGAGAGAATGTTAATTTCATGGTTATTGTTGTTGCTGGGACACCCGCAACATTTGGCTATTATTCAAAGAAGAATAGAACTTCAAGCGACTGGATAGGTGAGATAACCCGCTTAAGTGAGGTAAAAAATGTAACCCTCCTTTACATGCAATCTTACAGCCCCGCCATCCCGGGGTGCATTTTCTTAAGATTATTGAATGGTCGCTAAGCACGTAAACAGGACAAATGCTGGCAAACCACATGTTTTGGCGATTGATGTTCTTTTACACTCACTTGCTGTTGTTGCTTCAACCTTAAAAGCTGTGACTTTCTATTAATTGTTACCTTCAATAATGATGAAAAGCCACCGCCAACGTGAATTTTGCGCAAAGTTGATGTATTACGAATCCGACCCCGGCTGAGCGGGTTACCCCACCTTGAAACGTTCACATGGCAAAATTTGACCCCGGCTGAGAGGGTTACCCGGTCTGACAGACCGGGCTACACGCCTTGGCGGGTCACCACACCTATTATGTAAACGTGATCAAATTAAAACTAGAGATTATATGGACAGGTGGGTTAAGCCACCTTAGCGGGTTACCTCACCCACCTAGGGTCCCCCCACCTCCATGTAAACAGGCCCTAATAAGACTTCAGTCTATAAAAAAAACTGTCTAAATTTAATCCGAATTAGCATGTTACTATTTGCTTTATAACGTTTGAAAGTAGATGTTTGAACAAGCTGGTTTGAAACTAATCCTTCATGTCGTTCGAATCGATTGATGTACTTCAATTGGATAACGCATTTGCATAGAAACTTCTGCGCAGCATTTGTTATAAATCAACACATTTTAACGCATTATTTAGCAATTCTATTGAAATGAGATACTCCGGGGGCGTTTGAATCTGTTCAAAGCGACCCACGGCACGAAACAAAGCACGATTTTAGGAGGATCAAAGTACTTTGTATAGGTAATAGCATGATTTGTAGTGATATTAGGCATAAATAACACGAGTGATATTTCGAAATTGTTTTACGTAATTTCACGAGCCGTTAGGCGAGTGAAATTTGAGACAATTTTGAAATATCACGAGTGGTTTGATTTATGCTAAATTATGCCATATTATGTATTTATACTACTTCCCGCAAGGGGGTTGTAATTTTTCCCATGTAGGTATTTCAATTTGAGCTGATACCACTGCTCTAAGCCAATCAAATTGCAGAAATTTCCCATGTAGTGTTATAATCCCTTGAGGCAATTTTCAAATATATCGAGTGGTACTTATGCTAAATTATGCTCAATTACATGTTGATGCTAATACCCGCCAAGGATTTGTAATTTTAACATGTAGTTATTTCAAATTAAGCTGAAATACTACTGCTCTAAGCCAATCAAATTGCAAAAATTTCTTATGTACTATTATAATCCCTTGAATACTTAGCAAGTTTCATTGAATACTTATTTATGTTTTGATAGCCAGTCACGTACTTTGCATTGTGCCATGCGGCCTTTTAAGTGTTGTCGATGGTTGAATATTAAAGATACACAATATATTACACCAATTTTTGAACTGCAGATGTTTTCGAGTGGACGAAAGCCTCGAGAGAACACAACTGTCGAGAAGTCAGTAAGCATGAACACAACAGTAAATGGATCAAGTTTTCTGAACTGCTCCAGTCTGATAAATCCAGAACCCGGAAAAATTGGAGCAACAGTTGCTCTTAGTTTGAGCCTCGTTTTCTCGCTGGTTGGAAATTCTCTTATCGTATTAATTGTTTACAAAACACCAACTTTGAGAAAACCAATTAATCTGTTGATTGCAAACATGGCCATATCCGACCTGCTCTATCCAACATTCCTGTTCCCTGTTCTTGTGGCAGAGATGCACGTTGGCTCTTGGCTTATTGGTGGTACCCTTGGTCAAGCCTTATGCAAGCTGCACACTTTTCTTGCAGATGCTTCTTCGTTCGTTTCGATTCAGAGCCTAGTTCTGATAGCAGTGGATCGATTTGGAGCTGTTGTACTTCCACTCCGCTTTTCTCTCATAACTAGAAAGCTGTGTTTATTCTTTATTCTCGCTACGTGGATCATCGCAATGGCTGTTCTTTCGCCATTTCTTGTTACTTATAAACTTGTTAAATACCAAGAACGACTGATCTGCGAAAGTCTGTGGATAGAAGCCTTCGGAGGGAACACATATCCAAATTACGCCCTAGCAGTTGTTATCGTGTTTTTCTACATCCCATTTGTCCTCGTGGTGATACTTTACTCCATTATCTTGATGAAGCTTGAAATGCAAGTCCATCCAGGTGAACAGTCAGCCAACGCTGAAGAACAGCGCAACAAAAGAAACAAAAACGTGCTTAAGATGGCCATTGCTATTGTTGCGGTGTTTTTCATTTGCTTTATGCCCTTTCACGCTTGGAAATTTTTGTGCCAATTTTGGCCAAGTTTCGTGTCCCCGTTTCCCCAGTCCTCTTCTTTGAAATTCTGCGCGGCCATATCGCCAGCCCGCCAAGAGCGAAAATCGGTCAGGCTTTATCGCCATGTGAGAGAGAACTGGTACCAATAAACAATGTTTTGACCAGTGCGATAAAAGCTACGAAGAAAGAGCTTTTTATCGGTACCTTGCATGCCTTGTCTTCGAATATTTTGAGACTAGCTTTATGTCGGCGAAGAGAGAGTTTCTTGCGAGGTTCTTGAGAGAAAATTCTGGCTGAAGTAAGCTTTGGAAAAGGTTTTATATCTGCTGTTTGGTGCCCATATCTCAAAAACGGAAACGAGGAAAACATGAAGAAGGTATTTATCCTTTGTTTTGATGCTTTAGTTGCTTAAGTTTGGAGCTTACGCACGTGAATTTTTCTTACAAAAAATACCACTTTTAGGTCAATCAGGTTCACATCACGCTTGTTAATGGATGAACTAACAGGTTTTGGATGACTTGCGAGAAGCAAGAAAATCACTCCTCCGCTCCGAGGTTGTCCTATTCTCAGTAAAGCGATTTCTACTTCGTGAATTGTCAAGACAAAATGCTAACCTTCGTGGCAGATAATAATAAACAGCGAGGAATTTTGTTCGTTGAAAAGTGGGAAGTTACAATAATACATCATGTCATCGTCAAACAACACCAGTTCAGCCACGTTCAAGTGTATTTGAGGTCTCTTCTTTGACATTAAAACACCCCCACCAAACAAGAAAGGTGTCCCTTCAAACTTCTTAATGAAGGTAAGTTAAAGTTATCGAAGCGAAGTTCTTAAAGAAGGCATTTTGAAACTTAGTTGTTACTAAAGAGATCTATAATTAGGACGACAATCGATATACAGAACAGAGCTGCTGCTCTAAATGACATGATGTCTACTGAGCTGAAATATTACTGTATGAATAGTTGAACTTGTGTTCATTTCATTTATTGGTATGAAATTGCAATTCCTAATGTTTTCACGGCTCTTCAATGCCGTTATAATCAGCCGTAGTTCGTCTGGCTTCGCGTCGCCATCTTGAATTTGTCTTTCTTAGGAACCAGTCTTCGCACGGTCCCGAAAAAAGTTGGCCTGAATTGAAGCAAAAATTTCCAAGCGTGTTTTTCAGTAACTTTTTGATAGTTAGCCTTAGTGCACCGGACAGTGGCATTTTGGTTTCATGTAGTTTGGTCCTTTACGTAATTGTCACCAGTTATATATCTTACACAAACTGTGCTATCAACCCAGTTATCTGCATCATTTTTAGCAGTAATGATCGCCAAGTAGCAAGATTAAAACTTTTGAAACCTTAAAGCTGGGTCTAAAGCTGCTAAATGAAAAGAACAGGTTCAATTTTTTTCCTTAATAAAACGTTGTTCAACTTCAGAGCAGTGTTTCTACATGATCGTAGAATTGACTGAAATATGACAATAGTAGAGTGCTTCAATCCGCAACTAAGGAGAAAACAAGTGTTGGACAAAAATTCAAGTGGGCCACCATCACCGAAACGTACTCATTGATAATTGTCGATCGTAAAAATGAAAATAAGTTGCAAAATGACGTAGAGAGAATATTAATTTCTTGGTTATTGTTGTTGCTCGCACACCCGCAACATTTGGCTATTATTCAAAGAAGAATAGAACTTCAAGTGACTTATAAGACTTCAGTCTATAAAAAGAAACTGCCTAAATTTAATACTGATATTTTCATAAATACCACTGGTGATATTCCGAAATTGTTATACGTAATTTCACGAGCCGTTAGGCGAGTGAAATTTGACACAATTTTGAAATATCACGAGTGGTTTGATTTATGCTAAATTATGCCATATTATGTATTTATACTACTTCCCGCAAGGGGGTTGTAATTTTTCACATGTAGGTATTTCAATTTGAGCTGATACCACTGCTCTAAGCCAATCAAATTGCAGAAATTTCCCCTGTAGTATTATAATCCCTTGAATACTTTGCAAGTTTCATTGAATTTTTATTTATGTTTTTATAATCAGTCACTTACTTTGCATTGTGCTTTGCGGCCTTTTATTTTTTCGTGATGTGTGTTCAAAATGGCGCTTGAATTAAATCAGAGTTGCTTTATTCATCCTCGCCGAAAAAAAGTATATACATGAGTTGTCGATTGTTCTACCTAGATACTCGTGACTCTCCTGTCAATAAATTTGATTTCAACTTTCCGCTCTAAATTCTTACCTTTTTCACCGTTTGGGATTAACAGACGTGCTCTCAGCTAATGAGCGTTCTAAAATGGTTTTATGAATATTATTAAACATCGAACGTATTTCTATTGATAGCATCACGTCCTTCTGCAATATTAGTTCAACTATTTTTTTACCTTCTTTAACATAAGTATCTTTTAAGAGAGCCAAAAGGGGCTATGTCATGAGGATATTGATGTATTTAGGTCCATTGTGTGTTTAAGCCATTACACAGTAATTAGTCATGGTTCGTACAACTTCACGCAAACAAATTTCAAGGACTTTTCAAGGATCTTTGAAGGACAGATTACAGTTTTTTAAAGGACTAATTACGGGTTCTTACACTAAGGATGAGAAAGTGAATAATCCATCAAGCATGAAGGAAGCCGAAGGTGACGAAGAGTACGTGTCCTTGACTATGCTTAAACAGATGCTCTCTGTCCAGGAATCGATGCTCAAGGCACTCTTCCATTCAGTGATTTCTTCCGTGATGACTCGTGTTGACGATTTATTGAAGACGGTAACTGAATTAAAAACAAGTCTCGAGTTTACTAAGAAGAATGTCGAAAAGCTCGACACAATGGCGATCAGGGTGAAATTGGCTCCCTTCAAAAGACTCTTGACGAACAAAGTTCTAAGATGGAATATCTTGAAAACCAAAGCAGAGTTAGAGTTTCAGGAATACCGGAATCGGCTGATAAAACGTGGTAGATAGCCGAAGAGAAAGTGAAGAAAGCAATCAGGGAGAAGCTTGAATAGAAATCGATATTGAGCGAGCACATAGAGTGGAAAGGAAAAAAGAACCAGAGGGAGCCAAAAAATCAGGACAGCCCAGGACCATTGTCTGTCGCCTGAAGAACTGGAAACAGAAGGAAGCGGTGGTTGGAAAGGCCAGGAAGGAGAAACCTGAGGGCTTATTCATTTGTGAAGATCTAGCGGTCGCCACTTTGGAGAAACGAGCTAGTCAAGTCGAAAAGCTAAAAGCAGCCAAGAAGGCAGGGAAAACTGCTTACTTTATTCTAGATCGCTTAATAATTCGCGATAAGCTTCAGGTATCTCATGATCAGGGATAAGATAAGTAAACCCAATTTTCTTTCGAGTCATGTTTACGTGAATTGCCGTTTTTCCATTTAGATGATGAAATTTAAGATTAGCTGTGTTTGAACAACTTAATGGGCGGGTAACTATGATGTCAATAGATTGTCTTGTCTGAAGCTGAATCTTTATTATCTGAAATGCATACAAACTTAAGTCTTTGCAAAGACATAGACCCAGACTCTAATATGTTTTCTGAATTAGGGAACTGCGAGTATTATGTTGAAGGACAATTTAATGATCTCTTAAAAAAACGAAAAAAAATATCCGATCCAACTCAGATCGTGGACCATTTCTGTGCATACTTCACAAATATCGGACCTAATTTAGCGAACTCAATTCCACCTTGTCTCACTTCTCACCGTTCGTTTCTTTCTGGAGCATTTATGAATTCGTTATACCTACAACCAACTACTGAGCAGGAAATTATTGAAATTTGTGCTAGTTTTCGTGCAGGAACTGCAGCAGGCTATGACCAAATTACTATGAACGTAATTAAAGAAATAATAGTGATTTAATTGTCCAACCATTAATCTACATAACGAACTTATCTTTAAGTTCTGGTATCGTTCCCGATCAAATGAAGATAGCCTGAGTTGTTCCTTTATTTAAAACAGGTGACAGGTGACCTCTCTCTGTTTACCAATTATAGACCAGTTTCTGTTTTGCCGGCTTTTTCTAAGATTCTAGAAAAGATTGTTTATGATCGTTTGATCAATTTCTTGAATAAATTTAACATCCTTTCTAATAATCAATATGGTTTTAGGAAAAATCAACTCTACTGCCTATGTGTTAATTCAATTATATGATAAACTCTCAGATGCGATTGATCAAGGAAAAGTTACCTTGGGTCTATTTATTGACCTAACCAAGGCCTTCGACACTGTGAACCATGATATCCTACTTGCTAAACGAGAGTTTTATGGGGTTCATGGTGTTGCATTACAGTGGTTCAAAAGTTATCTTTCTTGTAGAACTCATGCAATTTGTACAGTACAATGGCTATAATTCTTCCCCTAAATACATCAAATGTGGAGTGCCTCAAGTATCGATTTTAGGTCCTTTATTGTTTTTGTTATACATTAATGACTTGTGTAATGTGTCAAAAGCCTTGGATTTCATACTTTTTGCCGATGATACCAACATTTTTTTTGCATAACGACCTAAATCAACTGATGGAAATTGTGAATACTGAATTGAAAAAACTATCAAGCTGGTTTCAGGCTAATAAGCTTTCTATTAACATAAAAAAAATCTAATTTTATTCTATTTAAAACAAAACAAAACAAGCAAATACTTGACTTACATTTTTCAATTAATAGTATTGAAATTGATCGTGTAATTGAAGTTCAGTTTTTGGGAGTTATACTTGATGAACACTTATCTTGGAAATCTCAAATACAAAGCGTAGCAAGAAAAGTCTCAAAATCAGTGGGCATTATTTACAAATCAAGTTTTTGCCTTAATAAGACCTCCTTATATACGCTCTATTATAGTTTAGTTTATCCTTATTTACATTACTGTGCGGCTGTGTGGGGCTCAACTTATCAGTCAAATCTTTTGATGCACATGCCAATCTTATCTTTGTAAGTTTACGAATTCTAAAATTTGAAGACGTTATCAAACTCCAAATAGGTAAACTGAGTTATGTACCTTTATAAGAACGGCCTGCTTCCTGATAGTTTCAATGACATGTTTTTGCTTAACTGTGACATACATTCATATAACAATAGGAGCAAGAATTCCTTCCGTTTGCCCTACTGCAGGACAAATGTAAGGAAATTTTCAAGGAACCAAAATATAACAGAATGCCTCTAGTACTGCGTTGTTCAATTTTAAACTTAAGTCATTTTTTCTTGGTATAAGCACACTTTAGTTCTCTTAATGCTTTTGTGTAGTTTTTCGCTTCTTTCGCTTTTTTTTCTCATTTATTCTTGCATTAGTTTTTCTCACCTTTTTTTCTTCTGCAATTACACGTTCAGCCTTTTCTATTTTTATCTTATTTTAATGATTATTTTCTATGATGAAAACAAATTATGCGTCTTTAGAGTTAAATTGCCGATGTCAGCATTGTAATTATTAATTAGGTATTATAATCTTAAAAGGTGCTCCTATTCATAAGCCTTATTGACTTTCTTGGGCTTCCTTGCCTTATCTTTTTTTTTTTTTTAATTTTTTTATTTTGTGTGTATAGCAAAAATGATAATAAACAACAATAAACAACAAAATTTTCCTCAGAAAAAGGTCTCTGGCGCAGACAAGGTTGTGTATTTCGACGACTTTTCAAGACCCAATATAGAAATCAAGACAAGTACTTTTCAAGGACCTAAACTGAATTCTAGGACTTTTCAAGACGACTAGTAAAATTCTCGAGACGTTTTCAAGATTGTAAAAACTTTGTTACTGTAGCAATGGTTGAAATACGGTACCGTTTTAAGAGGAAACTTTTGACACATTTCACGTACCACGTGCTTTTATTTACCAATTTTCACGAGGCACGAATGTCCCACCCGTTAATCAAAGAGGGTCCGAACCGAAACCACAGTCAGTCGTGGTCACACTTGGACGGTTGTCATATTGAAATACGTCAAAGATTACACTGACCGCAGGTGGCAGTATTTGCTCACAATTAAATACACTGACGTTAGAAGTGTTGTCGATGGTTGAATATTAAAGATACACAATATATTAAACCATTATTTGAACTGTAGATGTTTTTGAGTGGAAGAAAGCCTCAAGAGAACACATCTGTCGAGAAGTCAGTAAGCATGAACACAACAGTAAATGGATCAAGTTTTCTGAACTGCTCCAGTCTGATAAATCCAGAACCAGGAAAAATTGGAGCAACAGTTGCTCTTAGTTTGAGCCTCGTTTTCTCGCTGGTTGGAAATTCTCTCATCGTATTAATAGTTTACAAAACACCAACTTTGAGAAAACCAATTAATCTGTTGATTGCAAACATGGCCATTTCCGACCTGCTCTATCCAACATTCCTGTTCCCTGTTCTTGTGGCAGAGATGCACGTTGGCTCTTGGCTTATTGGTGGTACCCTTGGTCAAGCCTTATGCAAGCTGCACACTTTTCTTGCAGATGCTTCTTCGTTCGTTTCGATTCAGAGCCTAGTTCTGATAGCAGTGGATCGATTTAGAGCTGTTGTACTTCCACTCCGCTCTTCTCTCATAACTAGAAAGCTGTGTTTATTCTTTATTCTCGCTACGTGGATCATCGCAATGGCTGTTCTTTCGCCATTTCTTGTTACTTATAAACTTGTTAAATACCAAGAAAGACTGATCTGCGAAAGTCTGTAGATAGAAGCCTTCGGAGGGAACACATATCCAAATTACGCCCTAGCAGTTGTTATCGTGTTTTTCTACATCCCATTTGTCCTCGTGGTGATACTTTACTCCATCATCTTGATGAAGCTTAAAATGCAAGCCCATCCAGGTGAACAGTCAGCCAACGCTGAAGAACAACGCAACAAAAGAGACAAAAACGTGCTTAAGATGGCCATTGCTATCGTTGTAGTGTTTTTCATTTGCTTTATACCTTTTATCAGTAACTTTTTGATAGTTAGCCTCAGTGCACCGGACAGTTGCATTTTGTTTTCATGTAGTGTTGTCCTTTACGTAATTGTCACCCGTTATATATCTTACACAAACTGTGCTATCAACCCAATTATCTGCTTCATTTTTAGCAGTAATTATCGCCAAGCAGCAAGATTAAAACTTTTGAAACCTTAAAGCTAGGTCTAAAGCTGCTAAATGAAAAGAACAGGTTCATTTTTTCTCCTTAATAAAACGTTGTGCAACTTCAGAGCAGCGTTTCTACATGATCGTAGAATTGACTGAAATATGACAATAATAGAGTGCTTCAATGCGCAACTAAACAGAAAACAAGTGTTGGACAAAAATTCAAATGAACCACCATCACAGAAACGTACTCATTGATAATTGTCGATCGTAAAAATGAAAATAAGTTGAAAAATGACGTACAGAGAATGTTAATTTCTTGGTTATTGTTGTTGCTTTGACACCCGCAACATTTGGCTATTATTCAATGAAGAATAGAACTTCAAGCGACTTATAAGACTTCAGTCTATAAAAAAACTGTCTAAATTTAACACTGATATTTTCATAAATACCACTAGTGATATTTTGAAATTGTTATACGTAATTTGAGACAATTTTGAAATATCACGAGTTGTTTGATTTATGCTAAGTTATTCCATATTATTTATTTATACTACTCCCCGTAAGGGGTTGTAATTTTCACATGTAGGTATTTCAAATTAAGCTGATACCACTGCTCTACGCCAATCAAATTGCAGAAATTTCTCATGTAGTATTATAATCCCTTGAACACTTAGCAAGTTTAATTGAATTTTTATTTATGTTTTGATAGTCAGTCACGTACTTTGCATTGTGCTATGCAGCCTTTTATTTTTTCTTGGTGTGGGTTCGAAATGGCGCTTGAATTAAATCAGAGTTGCTTTATTCATACTCGCCGAAAAAAAGTATATACATGAGTTGTCGATTGTTCTACCTAGAGACTCGTGACTCTCCTGTCAATAAATTTGATTTCAACTTCCTGCTCTAAATTTTTACTTTTTTCACCCGTTAGGATTAACAGACGTGCTCTCAGCTAATGAGCGCTCTAAAATGGTTGCATGTATATTATTAAACATCACACGTATTTCTATTGATAGCATCACTTCGTTCTGTAATATTAGTTATTAGTTTTTTTTACCTTCTTTATCATAACTATCATCTAAGAGAGCCAAAAGGGGCTATGTCATGAGGATATTGATGTATTTAGGTCCATTCTGTGGTTAAGCCATTACACAGTAATTAGTCATGGTTCGTACAACTTCAGCAGACAAACAAATTTTAAAGATGTTTCAAAGATCTTTCAAGGACAGATTACAGTTTTTTTAAAGGACTAACTAAAGATTTATTTAATAAATTGGGATTCCTTAACCCCCTTTGATAAAAAAATGACTAGGTATGACTTGCAACTGCATGTGAGGTACAGAAAATAGCATTTGAAAAAAAAGGAACAGAAATGATATATTGTTCATGCACAAAAATGTTCTAACGCTACCTATGAGCTTTACAGGTTATTACACCAAGGATGAGCTAAACACGTAGGGGCCAAACCACCCCCAAATGTTTCATTAAACCTAATTTTGGTTATTTTCAACGTTATTCAACTAAACTTGTGGTGTTAACTCAAACTGATCTCCACTTCAATTTAAACTGAAGAATTTCTCAAAATGGCACATAGTGAGGTCACAAAGGATGACGTCACGAAAACCAGTAAATTAGAATTTTAATCATTATTTAAAAAGTGTCGTATCCGAAAGTGGGTATCAAGGGGAGTAAAACACTGAAAACCGTTCATCGCTACGACTTTTTGTTGCCGAATTATGGCCAGTTAAAAACAGATCACTGTCCCCCCCCGAACTATAGTTTTCCATACTTTCTTTATAAAGGTAATGTCCTTGGTTTGTTTTTCAATATTTTTCTAACTGAGCTGGTATTTTGATAAAAAAGACTTCTTATTGTACCTAAAAATCGTATGGTTTTAACTTTTCTATTTTTGCCTCCAGAACAATAATAGGGGCGACGAATGGTCTTTGCGAGCATTCGCGAGCATGCCGAGCACTGCGATTTTTTTGCGAGCACAAGCAGAAATAAAAAATTTGCTTTGCGAGCTTGCGAGCAACGAAAAATTTGAGGAGCACGAGCAAGCGAGCACTCGTTTAAATTTTGCGAGCAAATCGAGCAAAGGTAAAATTTTGCGAGCAGTTAAAAATTTTAATGGACCATTCATCACCCCTAATAATATGGCAAATTATTTATTGGTCACGTGACCTTTTTTGGTTCCAGGAATAACAGAAAATCTTTTTTTCATAATTTTCGTTTCCCTTCTACTTTCTACATTTGATACAACCAATGTCAATGTCAATTGCACTGCTATTAAGACAAAAAGGCAGTCTAATTTAGCTTTATTGCCGGGGGGGGGTCCCATTTATTGACCTTAAATTTTTTCAACTTCAAAATTTCGTATCTCATCCAATATTTGTCGTATGTACATACTGTTTTCGGTTTTCATCTTCTCTTGACGCGCTCTATCTCAAAAAGTACAAAAAAGTATCAAATCCAAACTTTAATTTTAAGAAAAATATGACGTCATATAGTGACAAGTTCTGCAAACCAGTCTGTTAAAATGATTGACATGTTGTCTTTAAGCAAATTACCAAGTTTCGCAAGCAAACGATCAACATCAACAAAGTTATTAAAAATAGCACCAGAAATCCAAATTTAGATGAAACATTTGGGGGGTGGTTTGGCCCCTACGTGAAATTTTCCTCAGAAAAAGGTGTCTGGCGTAGACAAGGTTGTATATTCCAAGGACTTTTCAAGACCCAATATAGAAATCAAGACAAGTACTTTCAAGGACCTAAACTGAATTCTAGGACTTTTCAAGAAGACTAGTAAAATTCACGAGACGTTTTCAAGATTGTAAAAACTATGTCTGTGACTTTTCCCTTACACAAAGGATAGCAATGGGTGAAATATGGTCCCGTTTTACGTGCAAAATTTTCACAAATTTCACGTATCACGTGCTTTATTTACTAATTTTCACGTGGCACGAATGTCCCACCCGTTAATCAAAGAGGGTACGAACTGAAACCGCAGTCAGTCGTGGATTTAACTTTGACGGTTGTCATATTGAAATACGTCAAAGATTAAACTGACCGCAGGTGGCAGTATTTGCCCACAATTAAATATAGTGACGCCTGAAGTGTTGTCGATGGTTGAATGTTAAAGCTACACAATATATTAAACCATTATTTGAAATGTAGATGTTTTTGAGTGGAAGAAAGCTTCAAGAGGACACAACTGTCAAGAAGTCAGTAAGCATGAACACAACAGTAAATGGTTCAAGTTTTTGGGACTGCTCCAGTCTGATAAATCCAGAAGCAGGAAAATTTGGAGCAACAGTTGCTTATAGTGTGAGCCTCGTTTTCGCGCTGGTTGGAAATTTTCTCCTAGTATTAATAGTTTACAAAACACCAACTTTGAGAAAACCGATTAATCTGTTGATCGCAAACATGGCCATGTCCGACCTGCTCTATCCAACATTTCTGTTCCCTGTTCAACTGGCAGAAATGCACGTTGGCTCCTGGTTTATTGGTGGTACTTTTGGTGAAGCCTTATGCAAGCTACACATTTTTCTTGCAGATGCTTCTTCGTTTGTTTCGATTCAGAGCCTGGTTCTGATAGCAGTGGATCGATTTGGAGCTGTTGTACTTCCACTCCGCTCTCCTCTCATAACTAGAAGGCTGTGTCCATTCTTTATTATAGCAACGTGGATCACTGCAATGGCTGTTCTTTCACCATTTCTTGTTGCTAATAAAGTTGTTAAATACCGAGAACGACTGATGTGCGTAAGTCTATGGATAGAAATCTTCGGAGACACATTTGCAAATTACGCCCTAGCAGTTGTCGTTGTATTTTTCTACATCCCCTTTGTCCTCGTGGTGATACTTTACTCTATCATCTTGATGAAGCTTAAAATGCAAGCACATCCAGGTGAACTGTCAGCCAACGCTGAAGAACAACGCACCAGAAGAAACAGAAACGTGCTTAAGACGGCCATTGCTATTGTTGTTGTGTTTTTTATTTGCTTGATACCCTATTTCAGTAACTTCATGATAGCTAGATTTAGTGCACCAGACAGTTCCATTTGGTTTTCATGTAGTTTTGATCTATACGTAATTGTCACTCGTTATATATCTTACACAAACTGTGCTATCAACCCAATTATCTGCCTCATTTTTAGTAGTAATTATCGCCAAGCACTTAAGAGACTTGTTAATTGCTGTGATACAGTGCAAGATTATAACTTTTGAAAACTTAAAGCTTGGTATAAAGCTGCTTAAGAACAGGTTCAATTTAATAAAACGTTGTGCAACTTCCGAGCTGTGTTTCTGCATGAAAGTAGAATTGACTGAAATATGACAATGATAGAGTGCTTCAATCCACAATTAAAGAGAAAACGAGTGTTGGACAAAAATTCAAGTGGACCACCATCACAGAAACGTGCTCATTGATAATTGTCGATTGTAAACATGAAAATAACTTAAAAATGACGTAGAAGGATTGTTAATTTGATGGTTATTGTTGTTGCTCGGACACCCGCAACATTTGGCTATTATTCAAAGAAGAATAGAACTTCAAGCGACTGGGTAGGTGAGATAACCCGCTTAAGAGAGGTAAAAAATGTAACCCTCCTTTACATGCAATCTTACAACCCTGCCATCATCCCGGGGTGCATTTTCTTAAGATTATTGAATGGTCGCTAAGCACGTTAACAAGACAAAAGCTGACAAACCACATGTTTTGTCGATTGATGCTCTTTTACACTCACTTGCTGTTGTTGCTACAACCTTAAAAGCTGTGAATTTCTATTAATTGTTACCTTTAATAATGATGAAAAGCCACCGCCAACGTGAATTTTGCGCAAATTTGATGTATTACGAATCCGACCCCGGCTGAGCGGGTTACCCCACCTTGAAACGTTTACATGGCAAAATTTGACCCTGGCTGAGAGGATTACCCGGTCTGAAAGACCGGAATACCCGCCTTGGCGGGTCACACCACACCTATCATGTGAAAGTGAACAAATTAAAACGAGAGATTATATGGACAGGCGGGTTACGCCACCTAAGCGGGTTACCTCATCCACCTGGGGTCCCCCCACCTCTATGTAAACAGGCCTTAATAAGACTTCAGTCTATAAAAAAAATGTCTAGATTAAATCCGAATTAGCATGTTACTATTTGCTTTATAACGTTTGAAAGTGGATGTTTCAACACTCTGGTTTGAAACTAATCGAGTCAAGATTTCACAAACCTTCATGTCGTTCGAATCGATTGATGTACTTCAGTTGGAGAACGCATTTGCATAGAAATTTCTGCGCAACATTTGTTATACTTTGCTGCTTTATTTGTTTAAATTTATTCAATCAACACATTTTAACGCATTGTTTAGCAATTCTATTGAAATGAGATACTCGGGGGGCGTTTGAATCTGTTCAAAGCTACCCACGGCACGAAACAAAGCACGATTTTAGAAGGATCAAAGTACTTTGTATAGGTAATAGAATGATTTGTAGTGATATTAGGCATAAATAGCACGAGTGATATTTCGAAATTGTTATACGTAATTTCACGAGCCGTTAGGCGAGTCAAACTTAAGGCAATTTTAAAATATACCGAGTGGTATTAATGCTAAGTTATGCTCAATTACATGTTGATACTAATACCCGCCAAGGGTTTCTAATTTTAACATGTAGTTATTTCAAATTAAGCTGAAATACTACTGCTCTAAGCCAATCAAATTGCAGAAATGTCTTATGTAGTATTATAATCCTTGAATACTTAGCAAGTTTCATTGAACTTTTATTTATGTTTTGATAGTCAGTCAACGTACTTTGCGTTGTGCCATGCGGCCTTTTAAGTGTTGTCGATGGTTGAATATTAAAGATACACAATATATTAAACCAATTTTTGAACTGTAGATTTTTTTGAGTGGAAGAAAGCCTTCAGAGAACACAACTGTCGAGAAGTCAGTAAGCATGAACACAACAGTAAATGGATCAAGTTTTCTGAACTGCTCCAGTCTGATAAACCCAGAAGCAGGAAAAATTGGAGCAACAGTTGCTCTTAGTTTGAGCCTCGTTTTCTCGCTTGTTGGAAATTCTCTCATCGTATTAATTGTTTACAAAACACCAACTTTGAGAAAACCAATTAATCTGTTGATTGCAAACATGGCCATATCCGACCTGCTCTATCCAACATTCCTGTTCCCTGTTCTTGTGGCAGAGATGCACGTTGGCTCTTGGCTTATTGGTGGTACCCTTGGTCAAGCCTTATGCAAGCTGCACACTTTTCTTGCAGATGCTTCTTCGTTCGTTTCGATTCAGAGCCTAGTTCTGATAGCAGTGGATCGATTTGGAGCTGTTGTACTTCCACTCCGCTTTTCTCTCATAGCTAGAAAACTATGTTTATTCTTTATTCCCGCTACGTGGATCATCGCAATTGCTGTTCTTTCGCCATTTCTTGTTACTTATAAACTTGTTAAATACCATGGACGACTGATCTGCCAAAGTCTGTGGATAGAAGCCTTCGGAGGGAACACATATCCAAATTACGACCTAGTAGTTGTTATCGTGTTTTTCTACATCCCATTTGTCCTCGTGGTGATACCTTACTCCATTATCTTGATGAAGCTTAAAATGCAAGTCCATCCAGGTGAACAGTCAGCCAACGCTGAAGAACAGCGCAACAAAAGAAACAAAAACGTGCTTAAGATGGCCATTGCTATCGTTGCGGTGTTTTTCATTTGCTTTATGCCCTTTTTCAGTAACTTTTTGATAGTTAGCCTTAGTGCACCGGACAGTTGCATTTTGTTTTCAATCATGTAGTTTTGTCCTTTACGTAATTGTCACCTGTTATATATCTTACACAAACTGTGCTATCAACCCAGTTATCTGCATCATTTTTAGCAGTAATTATCGCCAAGCAGCAAGATTAAAACTTTTGAAACCTTAAAGCTAGGTCTAAAGTTGCTGAATTAAAAGAACAGGTTCAATTTTTTTCCTTAATAAAACGTTGTTCAACTTCAGAGCAGTGTTTCTACATGATCGTAGAATTGACTGAAATATGACAATAATAGAGTGCTTCAATCCGCAACTCAGAGAAAGAGAAAACAAGTGTTGGACAAAAATTCAAGTGGGCCACCATCACAGAAACGTTCTCATTGATAATTGTCGATCGTAAAAATGAGAATAAGTTGAAAAATGACGTAGAAAGAATATTAATTTCTTGGTTATTGTTGTTGCTCGGACACCCGCAACATTTGGCTATTATTCAAAGAAGAATAGAACTTCAAGTGACTTATAAGACTTCAGTCTACAAAAAGAAACTGCCTAAATTTAATACTGATATTTTCATAAATGCCACTGGTGATAATCCGAAATTGTTATACGCAATTTCACGAGCCGTTAGGCGGGTGAAATTTGAGACAATTTTGAAATATCACGAGTGGTTTGATTTATGCTAAATTATGCCATATTATTTATTTATACTACTTCCCGCAAGGGGGTTGTAATTTTTCACAAGTAGGTATTTCAATTTAAGCTGATACCACTGCTCTAAGCCAATCAAATTGCAGAAATTTCCCATTTAGTATTATAATCCCTTGAATACTTTGCAAGTTTCAGTGAATTTTTATTTATGCTTTTATAATCAGTCACTTACTTTGCATTGTGCTTTGCGGCCTTTTATTTTTTCGTGGTGTGGGTTCAAAATGGCGCTTGAATTAAGTCAGAGTTGCTTTATTCATCCTCGCCGAAAAAAAAGTATATACATGAGTTGTCGATTGTTCTACCTAGATACTCGTGACTCTCCTGTCAATAAATTTGATTTCAACTTTCTGCTCTAAATTTTTACCTTTTTCACCGTTTGGGATTAACAGACGTGCTCTCAGCTAATGAGCGTTCTAAAATGGTTTTATGAATATTATTAAACATCGAACGTATTTCTATTGATAGCATCACGTCCTTCTGCAATATTAGTTCAACTATTTTTTTACCTTCTTTAACATAAGTATCTTTTAAGAGAGCCAAAAGGGGCTATGTCATGAGGATATTGATGTATTTAGGTCCATTGTGTGTTTAAGCCATTACACAGTAATTAGTCATGGTTCGTACAACTTCACACAAACAAATTTCAAGGACTTTTCAAGGATCCTTCAAGGACAGATTACAGTTTTTTAAAGGACTAATTACGGGTTCTTACACTAAGGATGAGAAAGTGAATAATCCATCAAGCTTGAAGGAAGCCGAAGGTGACGAAGAGTACGTGTCCTTGACTATGCTTGCTCTCTGTCCAGGAATCGATGCTCAAGGCACTCTTCCATTCAGTGATTTCTTCCGTGATGACTCGTGTTGACGATTTATTGAAGACGGTAACTGAATTAAAAACAAGTCTCGAGTTTACTCAGAAGAATGTCGAAAAGCTCGACACAATGGCGATCAGGGTGAAATTGGCTCCCTTCAAAAGACTCTTGACGAACAAAGTTCTAAGATGGAATATCTTGAAAACCAAAGCAGAGTTAGAGTTTCAGGAATACCGGAATCGGCTGATGAAACGTGGTAGATTGCCGAAGAGAAAGTGAAGAAAGCAATCAGGGAGATGCTTGAATAGAAATCGATACTGAGCGAGCACATAGAGTGGAAAGGACAAAGGAACCAGAGGGGGCCAAAAAATCAGGACAGCCCAGGACCATTGTCTGTAGCCTGAAGAACTGGAAACAGAAGGAAGCGGTGGTTGGAAAGGCCAGGAAAGAGAAACCTGAGGGTTTATTCATTTGTGAAGATCTAGCTGTCGCCACTTTGGAGAAACGAGCTAGTCAAGTCGAAAAACTAAAAGCAGCCAAGAAGGAAGGGAAAACTGCTTACTTTATTCTAGATCGCTTATTAATAATTCGCGACAAGCTTCAGGTATCTCATGATCAGGGATAAGATAAGTAAACCCAATTTTCTTTCGAGTCATGTTTACGTGAATTGCCGTTTTTCCATTTAGATGATGAAATTTTAGATTAGCTGTGTTTGAACAACTTAATGGGCGGGTAACTATGATGTCAATAGATTGTCTTGTCTGAAGCTGAATCTTTATTATCTGAAATGCATACAAACTTAAGTCCTTGCAAAGACATAGACCTAGACTCTAATATGTTTTCCGAATTAAGGAACCGCGAGTATGCTTGTGTGTAGTTTTTCGCTTCTTTCGCTTTTTTTTTTCTCATTTATTCTTGCATTATTTTTTCTCACCTATTTTCTTTTGCAACTACACGTTTAGCCTTTTCTATTTTTATCCTATTTTAATGATTATTTTCTATGATGAAAACAAATTATGCGTTTTTAGAGTTAAATTGCCGATCTCAGCATTGTAATTATTAATTAGGTATTATAATCTTAAAAAGTGCTCCTATTCATAAGCCTTATTGGCTTTCTTGGGCTTCCTTGCCTTATCTTTTTTTTTTTATTATTTTTATATTTTGTGTGTATAGCAAAAATGATAATAAACAACAATAAACAACAAAATTTCCCTCAGAAAAAGGTCTCTGGCGCAGGCAAGGTTGTATATTTCGAGGACTTTTCAAGACCCAATATAGAAATCAAGACAAGCACTTTTCAAGGACCTAAACTGAATTCTAGGACTTTTCAAGAGGACTAGTAAAATTCACGAGACGTTTTCAAGATTGTAAGACTATGTTACTGTAGCAATGGGTGAAATACGGTACCGTTTTAAGAGCAAACTTTTGACACATTTCATGTATCACGTGCTTTTATTTACCAATTTTAACGAGGCACGAATGTCCCGCCCGTTAATCAAAGAGGGTACGAACCGAAACCACATTCAGTCGTGGTCACACTTCGATGGTTGTCATATTGAAATACGTCAAAGATTACACTGACCGCAGGTGGTAGTATTTGCTAACAATTAAATACAGTGACGCCAGAAGTGTTGGCGATGGTTGAATAATAAAGATACACAATATATTAAACCATTATTTGAACTGTAGATGTTTTTGAGTGGAAGAAAGCCTCAAGAGAATACAACTGTCGAGAAGTCAGTAAGCATGAACACAACAGTAAATGGTTCAAGTTTTTGGAACTGCTCTAGTCTGATAAATCCAGAAGCAGGAAAAATTGGAGCAACAGTTGCTTATATTGTGAGCCTCGTTTTCGCACTGGTTGGAAATTTTCTCCTCGTATTAATAGTTTACAAAAGACCAACTTTGAGAAAACCGATTAATCTGTTGATCGCAAACATTGCCATCTCCGACCTGCTCTATCCAACATTTCTGTTCCCTGTTCAACTGGCAGAGATGCACGTTGGCTCCTGGTTTATTGGTGGTATCTTTGGTCAAGCCTTATGCAAGCTACACATTTTTCTTGCAGATGCTTCTTCGTTTGTTTCGATTCAGAGCCTGGTTCTGATAGCAGTGGATCGATTTGGAGCTGTTATACTTCCACTCCGCTCTCCTCTCATAACTAGAAAGCTGTGTCCATTCTTTATTATCGCAACGTGGATCACCGCAATGGCCGTTCTATCGCCATTTCTTGTTGCTAATAAAGTTGTTAAATACCGATAACGACTGATGTGCGTAAGTCTGTGGATAGAAATCTTCGGAGACACAGTTGCAAATTACGCCCTAGCAGTTGTCGTCGTATTTTTCTACATCTCCTTTGTCCTCGTGGTGATACTTTACTCTATCATCTTGATGAAGCTTAAAATGCAAGCACATCCAGGTGAACTGTCAGCCAACGCTGAAGAACAACGCACCAGAAGAAACAGAAAAGTGCTTAAATAAGACGGCCATGGCTATTGTTGTTGTGTTTTTCATTTGCTTGATACCCTATTTCAGTAACTTCATGATAGCTAGATTTAGTGCACCGGACAGTTCCATTTGGTTTTCATGTTCTATACGTAATTGTCACCCGTTATATATCTTACACAAACTGTGCCATCAACCCAATTATCTGCCTCATTTTTAGTAGTAATTATCGCCAAGCACTTAAGAGACTTGTGAATTGCTGTGATACAGTGCAAGATTAAAACTTTTGAAAACTTAAAGCTGGGTCTAAAGCTGCTAAATTAAAAGAACAGGTTCAATTTTTTTCCTTTATAAAACGTTGTTCAACTTCAGAGCGGTGTTTCTACATGATCGTAGAATTGACTGAAATATGACAATAATAGAGTGCTTCAATCCGCAAGTAAAGAGAAAACAAGTGTTGGACAAAAATTAAAGTGGACCACCATCACAGAAACGTGCTCATTGATAATTGTCGATCGTAAAAATGAAAGTAAGTTGAAAAATGACGTAGAGAGAATCTTAATTTCTTGGTTTTTGTTGTTGCTCGGACACCCGCAACATTTGGCTATTATTCAAAGAAGAATAGAACTTCAAGCGACTTATAAGACTTCAGCCTATAAAAAAAACTGTCTCAATTTAATACTGATATTTTCATAATTACCACTAATTGTTATACGTAATTTGACAAGCCGTTAGGCGAGCGAAATTTAAGACAATTTTGAAATATCACGAGTGGTTTGATTTATGCTAAATTATGCTATATTATATATTTATACTACTACCCGTAGGGGGTTGTAATTTTTATATGTAGGTATTTCAAATTAAGCTGATACCACTGCTCTATGCCAATCAAATTGCAGAAATTTCTCATGTAGTATAATTATAATCCCTTGAATGCTTTGCAAGTTTGATTGAATTTTTATTATGTTTTTATAATCAGTCACGTACTTTGCATTGTGCTATGCGGCCTTTTATTTTTTCTTGGTGTGGGTTCAAAATGGCGCTTGAATTAAATCAGAGTTGCTTTATTCATCCTCGCCGAAAAAAAAGTATATACATGAGTTGTCGATTGTTTTTCCTAAAGACTCGTGACTCTCCTGTCAATAGATTTGATTTCAACTTTCTGCTCTAAGTTTTTACTTTTTCACCGTTTGGGATTAACAGACGTGCTCTCAGCTAATGAGCGCTCTAAAATGGTTGCATGTATATTATTAAACATCGAACGTATTTCTATTGATAGCATCACTTTGTTCTGCAATATTAGTTCAACTATTTTTTTTACCTTCTTTATCATAACTATCATTTAAGAGAGCCAAAAGGGGCTATGTCATGAGGATATTGATGTATTTAGGTCCATTGTGTGGTTAAGCCATTACACAGTAATTAGTCATGGTTCGTACAACTCCAGACAAACAAATTTCAAGGACTTTTCAAGGATCTTTTTTTTTAAGGACAGATTACAGTTTTTTAAAGGACTAACTAAAGATTTACTTAATAAATTGGCATTCTTTAACGCCCTTTAATAAAGCATGACAGGGTATGACTTGCAATTGCATGTGAGGCATAGAAAATAGCATGTGAAAAAAAAAAAAGGAACAGAAATAAAATATTGTTCATGCACAAAAATGTTGTAACGCTACCTGTGAGCTTTACAGGTTCTTACACCAAGGAAGAGCCAAACACGTAGGAGCCAAACCACCCCCCCCCCCCCCCCCCAAATGTTTCATTAAACCTAATTTTGCATATTTTCAACATTATTCAACTAAACCTGTGGTGTTAACTCAAATTGATCTCCACTTCAATTTAAACTGAAGAATTTCTCAAAATGGCACATAGTGACGTCACAAAGGATGACGTCACGAAAACCAGTAAATTAAAATTTTAATTATTTTTTTAAAAGTATCTTATCCGAAAATGGGTATCAAGGGGAGTAAAACACTGAAAACCATTTATAGCTACGATTTTTTGCTGCCGAGTTATGGCCAGTTAAAAACAGATCAGTGTTCCCCCTCGGAACTATAGTCTTCCATACTTTCTTTGTAAAGGTAATGTCCTTGTTTTTTTTGTTTTTTTTTTCAGTTTTTTTTTTCTAGCCGAGCTGGTATTTTGGTAAAAAGACTTCCTATTGTACCTTAAAATCGTATGGTTTTAATTTTTCAATTTTTGTCTTTAGAACAGTAATTGGTCACGTGACCTTTTATTACGTCAGAAATTTGCTTTTATGGTTCCAGGAATAACGGAAAATCTTTTTTCATAATTTTCTTTTCCCTTCTACTTTCTACATTTGATACAACCAATGTCAATTGCACTACTATTAAGACAAAAAGGCAGTCTAATTTAGCTTTATTGCCGAAGGGGGGGAGGGTCCCATTTATTGACCTTAAATGTTTTAAACTTCAAAATGTCGTATCCCATCCAGTATTTGTCGTATGTACATACTGTTTTCGGTTTTTAACTTCTCTTGACGCGCTCTATCTCAAACAGTACAAAAAAGTATAACAACTCCAAACTTTTATTTTAAGAAAAATATGACGTCATATAGTGACAAGTTCTACAAACCAGTCTGTCAAAATGATTGACATGTTGTCTTTAATTAAACTACCAAGTTTCGCAAGCAGACGATCAATATCAACAAGTTATTAAAAATCTCACTAAAAACCTAAATTTAGATTTAAACATTTGGGGGCCCCTACGTGAAATTTTCCTCAGAAAAAGGTGTCTGGCGTAGACAAGGCTGTATATTTCAAGGACTTTTCAAGACCCAATATAGAAATCAAGACAAGTACTTTTCAAGGACGTAAACTGAATTCGAGGACTTTTCAAGAGGACTAGTAAAATTCACGAGACGTTTTCAAGATTGTAAAAACTATGTTTGTGACTTTTCCCTTACACAAAGGGTAGCAATGGGTGAAATATGGTCCCGTTTTACGTGCAAAATTTTCACAAATTTCACGTATCACGTGCTTTATTTACCAATTTTCACGTGGTACGAATGTCCCGCCCGTTAATCAAAGAGGGTACGAACCGAAACCAGTGTCAGTCGTGGATCACACTTTGACGGTTGTCATATTGAAATACGTCAAAGATTACACTGACCGCAGGTGGCAGTATTTGCTCACAATTAAATACAGTGACGCCAGAAGTGTTGGCGATGGTTGAATATTAAAGATACACAATATATTAAACCATTATTTGAACTGTAGATCTTTTTGAGTGGAGGAAAGCCTCAAGAGAACACAACTGTCGAGAAGTCAGTAAGCATGAACACAACAGTAAATGGTTCAAGTTTTTGGAACTGCTCTAGTCTGATAAATCCAGAAGCAGGAAAAATTGGAGCAACAGTTGCTTATATTGTGAGCCTCGTTTTCGCACTGGTTGGAAATTTTCTCCTCGTATTAATAGTTTACAAAAGACCAACTTTGAGAAAACCGATTAATCTGTTGATCGCAAACATTGCCATCTCCGACCTGCTCTATCCAACATTTCTGTTCCCTGTTCAACTGGCAGAGATGCACGTTGGCTCCTGGTTTATTGGTGGTATCTTTGGTCAAGCCTTATGCAAGCTACACATTTTTCTTGCAGATGCTTCTTCGTCTGTTTCGATTCAGAGCCTGGTTCTGATAGCAGTGGATCGATTTGGAGCTGTTGTACTTCCACTCCACTCTTCTCTCATAACTAGAAAGCTGTGTTTATTCTTTATTATCGCTACGTGGATCATCGCAATGGCTGTTCTTTCGCCATTTCTTGTTACTTATAAACTTGTTAAATACCAAGAACGACTGATCTGCGAAAGTCTGTGAATAGAAGTCTTCGGAGGGAACACATATCCAAATTAAGCCCTAGCAGTCGGTGTCGTGTTTTTCTACATCCCTTTTGTCCTCGTGGTGATACTTTACTCCATCATCTTGATGAAGCTTAAAATGCAAGTCCATCCAGCTGAACAGTCAGCCAACGCTGAAGAACAGCGCAACAAAAGAAACAAAAACGTGATGGCCATTGCTATCGTTGTAGTGTTTTTCATTTGCTTTATACCTTTTATCAGTAACTTTTTGATAGTTAGCCTTAGTGCACCGGACAGTTCCATTTTGTTTTCCTGTAGTTTTGGTCTATACTTCATTGTCACCCATTACGTGTCTCACACAAACTCTGCTATCAACCCGATGATCTGCCTCATTTTTAGCAGTAATTATCGCCAAGCACTTAAAAGACTTGTAAATTGCTGTGATACAGTGCAAGATTAGCTTTTGAAAACCAAACGCTGGGTCTTAAGCGTTTCGTGTAAAAATAAATAAATAAATAAATAAATAAATAATAATAATAATAATAATAATAATAATAATAATAATAAACATCAAGAAAGTATCAGAGACAGCTACTGTGACAGAGATTCAAAAATCTGTATGCTGGGATCTGCGCGAATCCTCAGAAGGCTGCTAGGTGTATAAACAGAACGATTGACTTGAGTGACTGAATCTTCAGGTGCATGGTTTGCGCCCGGCTGTTACACAAAAAGAACACCAGCAAAGACTGTGATAGAAGAGACAATAATAATAATAATAATAACAATAATAATAATAATAATAATGTACGAACACGTACCAGAGACCGTGATACACAATAAAGATAACAACATCACCATCATGTGGGACATGCCAGTCAATACTGATAGAAATATAACAGCGAACAGACCAGGTATCATCGTTAAAGATTCAGTGAATTCCTCCTGTAAACTGATTGATATGACTGTCCCATCAGATAGAAACTTCGCACTGAAGGAAACTGAAAAAAAATGCGAGTACAAAGACCTAGAACTAGAAATACAGAGAATGTGGCATATGAAAACCGTTGTGATCCCTGTGGTTGTTGGTGCACTTGGCACAGTGAAGAAGGGTATGGTAGAAAACATCAAGAAAGTATCAGAGAGAGCTACTATGACAGAGATTCAAAAGATCTGCCTGCTGGGATCTGCACGAATCCTCAGAAAGGTTCTCAGTGTATGAACAGAATGATTGAATTGTGTGACTGACGCTCTAGGTGCATGGTTTGCGCCCGGCTGATGCACAAAAAGAACACCAGCAAAGACTGTGATAATAGAGATAATAATAATAATAATAATAATAATAATAATAAAAATAATAATAATAATAATAATAATAATAAAGGAAAGCTGACAGAAACTTCCGATTTACAGCTTGACATTGACACCTGTATCAAGGAACTAGACCAAGAGGACACATATACACATATAAATACCTTGGCGTGGATGAAGGTGACGGTATACAGCATGCCAAGATAAAAGAAAGAGTGAGGAAGGAATACTACCGCAGAGTAAGGATGGTCCTAAAAACTGAGCTCAATGCTTCCAATAGATTTGAGGCAATTAACACCTTAGCTATCCCAGTGGTGACCTACAGTTTTAACATAATCGACTGGAAGATGAGTGAAATCAAGAGGTTAGACACAAAAACAAGAAAAGTACTCACCCTATCAAAAATGCATCACACAAAAGCAGATGTGGACAGACTCTACCTCCCAAGAAATGCTGGTGGGAGGGGTCTTATCCAATTAGAAGCCTCTTACAAAACAAAAACGATAGGGCTCGACACATATCTGAAGAACACAGATGATGCCCTAATCGAGCTAGCACAAGAACATGACGGCAGAAAGAAATTGTACTCTATACAAAGGCAAGCAGAAGAATTCAAACAAGAACTAGACTTAACAACACCAGATAAACAAGCAGAAGAAACAACCACTAAATATGCAAAGAGAATCAAACAAATGGCACGAAATAAGACCCAAGAAAAATTAACAAAGCAGTGGGAGGACAAAGCCCTACATGGAAGATACCCAAAGAGAATAAAGGAAGCAGGTGTTGACCACCACAAAACCAGCCAGTGGCTCAAAAGCAGTGGACTGAAGGCAGAAACGGAGGGATTCAAAGTCGCAGCCCAAGACCAAAGCCTAGCTACCAGATCATACCATGCCAACATTATCAAAGACGGTACTAGCCCCCTATGCAGTATGTGTAACAAATATGACGAAACAATCGACCATATCGTGTCTGGGTGTCCTGAACTTGCGAAAACAGAATATACTCACAGACACAATAAAGCAGCCGCGTATATACATTGGAAAGTCTGTCACAACTATAATATCAAGACATCAGAAAAGTGGTATGACCATGAGCCGCAAACAGTTACAGAAAACGAGGATGTCACGATATTATGGGACATGCCAATACACAGAGACAGGAAAATAACAGCCAACAGACCCGGTAAAGTGATTAAAGACCACAAAACGAAAACCTGTAAATTCATTGACATGGCAGTACCATCGGACAGAAACACATCCGTGAAAGTCACTGAAAAACTACCCAAATATAAGGACTTGGAAATTGAAACAAGCCGAATGTGGGGCATGAGAACCGAAACGATACCAGTTATCATTGGAGCACTTGGAGCTATCAAAAAGGGACTAGAAACTTATCGTGGAAGAATCCCCGGCCAATTAAGCATCAGTGAACTACAAAAGATAACCTTGCTAGGTACAGCACACATTCTGAGGAGGGTGTTATCAAGCTAAAAACTGGCTATCCCCTGGTGCCCCAGGATCATGGTTTGATCTCGGCCCTAGAGACTCTAAGCAAACATTATGTGAGGACAATAATAATAATAATAATAATAATAATAATAATAATAATAGAGGGGTAGCCCCACAGAAAGTCCAACGGGCACTTGACCTTGCTGCGGAAAAAGGGTCATCTGTTTGGCTGACGGTACTCCCCCTTCGTGAAATGGGTTTCAATCTAAATAAGAGAGAGTTCCGCGATGCAATCAAACTGCGCTACGATTGGCCGGTTGATGATATCCCCTCCACCTGTGTATGCGGTGATGCTTTTACAGTGGACCACGCAATGATATGCAAGAGAGGTGGGTTCGTTACCCAACGTCACAATGAGCTGAGGGACTTAGAAGCCGAACTCCTGAATATGGTTTGTACCGATGTTGAGATTGAGCCTGTCCTGCAAGATATCTCGGGTGAACAGCTGGGAAGAGGTTCTAATCGAGCTCCAGATGCGAGATTGGATATTCATGCGCGCGGGTTCTGGGAGAACCAACGATCAGCATTCTTTGACGTGAGGGTTTGTCACCCTAATGCTGATTCGTATAGGGACCTAGAGCTCCAACAGATATACCGCAATCATGAGAACGAGAAGAAGCGCCTTTACGCGAGGAGGGTTTTGGATATCGAACAAGGAACTTTTACACCCCTTATTTTCACGTCAACAGGCGGCATGGGAAACGAGTGCTTGCAATACCATTCCAGACTGGCGCAGCTGATCTCCATCAAGAAAGGAGAACATTATGCTAAAACAATCTCCTGGATAAGAGCAAGGACATCCTTCGCCTTACTAAGATCCACACTAATCTGCCTAAGAGGTTCAAGAGCTAGAAGGAAAGCCTTTTGTGACTTTAAGAACATTGATATTGACGTTGAAACCCAGGAGGGAGCCATTATGTAAACATTCTCGAAATAGGTTTTAATAGTTTATTTCTTTTATTTACTTTTACCTTGTATATACCGATATTGACGTTGAAACCCAGGAGGGAGCCATTATGTAGACGCTGTTGAAATAGGTTTTGGTAGTTTGTTTCTTTTCTTTTACTTACTTTTACCTTGTATTGCAAATGTTTTTAATTCGAATAATTTTTATAATTAAATGAATTTTTTCTAATCAAAACTAAGTGTTTTTTCAAACGAAAGGAATTGTAAATAGTGTTTTGACGAAATAGTTTTTTTTTTAAGTGACTTAATTGTAAATAGGATTTTAATAGTTAGCATAATAATAATAATAATAACAATAATATGGATTTAAAAAAAAATTCTTAAAACAATGATGATGATGATGATGATGATGATAATAATGATGATGATGATGGTGATGGCGATGATGATGATGATATAGATGATGATGATGAAACATTATTATCTTAACGTATGTTAAGGCTTGAAAACCACTGCAAATATCGTGAACGATCAATCTTGCTCAACTTTGGATCAAACAAAGTCGTAATCAGTCAAAAAAGTTAAACATAGAATTAAGTGTAATAACAGTATGGGTTAAAATTTTACTATTAATAAAAACGGTTAATGTTGCTCAACTTTGGATCAAACAAGATCGTAATCAGTCAAAAAAAAAATACAAATAAAATTAAAGTCAAAAAGACTACTGCAAAGACTGGTCAAACAACGTAAAAACAAGGCTAAGGTATACAACATTTCAATTGGCCAACACCAGTCTTCATCAGGTTTATTAGGAAAAAAGCGGAAGTTACACGGTATGACGTATTAAGGTGTAAACGAGAGCTGACAATGATCTTGCAATTAGTCTACCGGTATTATTTGAGTCTATCATTTTTTTTGTTGTTTGATCAGTTTGCAGTAGTTTTTCTTAAACAAGATAATTAATTATTGTTATCTTGTTTACTCTTACATCTAAAAACCTGTGTAAGTTGTGAACCAAGCTGCTTAAAGAACAGGTTCATTTTTTGCGTTAATAAAACGTTGTGCAAATTTAAGAGGAGTGTTTCTAAACGATCGTAGAATTGACTGAAATATGACAATAACAGTGCTTCAATCCGCAAATAAAGAGAAAACGAGTGTTGGACAAAAATTCAAATGAAACACCAAAGAGAAACCGAGTGTTGGACAAAAATTCAAATGAAACACCAAAGAGAAACCGAGTGTTGGAAAAAAATTCAAATGAAACACCATTACAGAAACGCGCTCATTGATAATTGACCACTCCAGAGAATACCATAACATTTTGCATAAGCATTGTCTTCAGTTTCTCTTGGGAGTTAAAATGGCCCCAAGAGAACTGAAAACAATTCTTGTACAAACTTTTGGGGTGAAAAACAACAAGCATTATGGTATGTTATGGTATTTTCTGGAGTCAATTGTCGATAAGTGAAAAATGACGTAGAGAGAGTGTCAATCAAGAAATTCCATGTCTATCTCTTTTTCCTGGTTATTGTTCTTGCTCGGATACCCGTAACATTTGGCTATTATTGGAAGTAGAATTAATTTACAGAACTTCACGCAAGTAATAATACTTCAGTCTATTCAAGAAGAAGAGGAAGAACATAAATATTATTTTTATTATTAATATCAACACTGATAACAATAAAAAGCTCGAGATGGTGCAGCGTCGGGCTGCAAGATTTGTTCTTGGACGATACAACAACACATCCAGCGTAGGGGACATGCTACTTGAGCTCGGCTGGACTTCCCTTCAAACCAGGAGACAGACACTTAGACTCTGCATGATGTATAAAATTCATAAAGGCTTGATTGCCATGGATGCCCAAGAGTTCATGACTCCACTTCAAAGGAGATCACGGCATGTAAATTCATACGCGTACAAAATCCCCCACTCAAAGACGGACTACCACATGTACTCGTTTTTCCCGAGAACGATACGAGAGTGGAACAGCCTGGCCAATGAAACAGTAATTGCACCAAATTTGAAGGCCTTCAAGAAAAGCCTGCCGTCTGACTATGGCCAAACCAAATGATGCTAACTTTGACTTTTATTATTGACATTATTGCTATCTTTTTTAGTTTTTATCATAGCCTTTTAGCCTTATTTTAAATTGTAGTTTTTATTTATACGCTCACTAGAATCTTCAGAATTGAAGGAGGTGAGTCGTTCAGGAAGAAGAAGAAGAAGAAAAATAACAATTCAAATGAAGATCTGGATCAGCTACTGATTACTGAGTAACAATACCGATTTTGAAATAATAACATGCACGTCGTTATTCGGAAATTATTACGTTTTGCGTTATTACATTATGCGTTAGAAAAGTTATTACAATTTGCGTTGAAAGATTATTACATTTTGCGTTAGTATTACATTTTGCAGCGATTTTTATTACATTTTTCGGCGATTATTACATTTTGTGGCGTAACAGACGTCAAATAAATGTACTAAAAGCGTGATGTACGAGCAGAGCTGTTGTTTTGATCATTAAACCTATTGTTTTTTGAAGTTGTCTTCGTCGACGCCGTCGTAGTTGCTTAAGCTCCCTTTTAACGTCACACAGCCTCTTCAAAACCAATACTGGAGAGTCAGGTATGCCTTTTAATAAAACAGTCAAGAAACGAATGAATTGAAATTAATTAAATGAGAACGATAATGATTATAATTGTATAGAAATCATTTTGAGTTACTGCCTGACTATAAAGAGAAAAAAAAGATAGATTTTTTTTAACATGATATTTTAGCTACATTAGAGAGACATGGTCGTTTAATGCAAATTCAGTAAGTAGGCAGGGTAATAGGTCTCTTCAGGGGCTGTTTTGTTTTCCCAATATAGGTCCCAGAAGAACTTGACCCTTTGTTTTGTTTTTCATAAATTATGCGTACATATGAACGTGAAAAAGAAGAAATTTGAAAGAAACAGTTTTCTGGAGTATTATTACAAGGGCCATTGTGTTGGGAAAAAAATCATACAAGCTAAAGAGGTCTTCTATCGACATTTATCAACACTCAGGAGTATTTATTCAACGTTTTAATATATAATGTACCTTGATCACTCAATCGTTTAGGAAGAACTATATACTATAGCTTTACTTCAATAATACTGAATTTGCCTCAGTCTGCTGATCAATAACAGGATACACAATTAATAGGTAAACCCCCTGCAGGTGGCAGTATTTGCCCACAATTAAATACAGTGACGCCAGAAGTGTTGTCGAGGGTTGAATATAATATATTAACAATATTATATAACACAACATATTAAACTATTATTTGAACTGTGGATGTTTTGTCAGTGGAAGAACAACCGTCGAGAAGTCAGTAAGCATGAACACAACAGTAAATGGATCATTGACAATCTTTTGGAACTGCTCCAGTCTGATAAATCCAAAAGCGGGAAAAATTGGAGCAACAGTTGCTCTTAGTTTGAGCCTCGTTTTCTCGCTAGTTGGAAATTGTCTCATCGTATTAATTGTTTACAAAACACCAACTTTGAGAAAACCAATTAATCTGTTGATTGCAAACATGGCCATGTCCGACCTGCTCCTTCCAACATTCCTGTTCCCTGTTCGTCTGGCAGAAATGCACGTTGGCTCCTGGTTTATTGGTGGTACCCTTGGTCAAGCCTTATGCAAGCTGCCTAATTTTCTTGCAAATGCTTCTGCGTTAGTTTCGATTCAGAGCCTGGTTCTGATAGCAGTGGATCGATTTGGAGCTGTTGTACTTCCACTCCGCTCCCCTCTCATAACTAGAAAGCTGTGTTTATTCTTTATTATCGCTACTTGGATCATCGCAATGGCTGTTCTTTCGCCACTTCTTGTTACTTATAAACTTGTTAGATACCGAGAACGACTGATGTGCGTAAGTCTGTGGATAGAAGCTTTCGGATGGAACACATATCCAAATTACGTCCTAGCAGTTATTGTCGTGTTCTTCTTTATCCCCTTTGTCCTCGTGGTGGTACTTTACTCTATCATCTTGATGAAGCTTAACATGCAAGTCCATCCAGGTGAACAGTCAGCCAACGCTAAAGAACAACGCAACAGAAGAAACAGAAACGTGCTTAAGATGGCCATTGCTATCGTTGTCGTGTTTTTCGTTTGCTTTATGCCCTATTTAAGTAACTTTTTGATAGTTAGGCTTAGTGCACCGGACAGTTCCATTTTGTTTTCCTGTAGTTTTGGTCTATACCACATTGTCTCCGATTACGTGTTTCTCACAAACTCTGCTATCAACCCCATTATCTGCCTTATTTTTAGCAGTAATTATCGCCAAGCACTTAAGAGACTTGTAAATTGCTGTGATACAGTGCAAGATTAGCTTTTGAAAACTAAAACCTGGGTCTTAAGCGTTTCGTGTAAAAAAAGAAATAATAATAATAATATGGATTAAAAAAAATTTCTTTTAAATAATGATGATAATGATAATGGTGATGATGATGATGATATAGATGATGATGATGAAACATTATTATCTTAACGTACATTAAGGCTTGAAAACCACTGCAAAAATCGTGAACGATCAATCTTGCCCAACTTTGGATCAAACAAGCTCGTAATCAGTCGAAAAAGTTAAACATAGAATTAAGTGTAATAACAGTATGGATTAAAATTTTACTTTTAATGAACGGTCAATGTTGCTCAACTTTGGATCAAACAAGATCGTAATCAGTCGAAAAAAAATACAAATAAAATTAAAGTCAAAAAGACTACTGCAAAGACTGGTCAAACAACCTAAAAAAAAGGCTAAGGTATACAGCATTTCAATTGGCCAACACCAGTCTTGATCAGGTTTATTAGGAAAAAAGCGGAAGTTACATGGAATGCCGTGTTAAGGTGTAAACGAGAGCTGATAATAATCTTGCAATTAGTCTACCGGTATTATTTTTAAGTCTGTCATTTTTTTGTTGTTTGATCAGTTTGCAGTAGTTTTTCTTAAACAAGATAATTGATTATTGTTATCTTGTTTACTCTTATTGTTGTTTGATCAGTTTGCAGTAGGTTTTCTTAAACAAGATAATTAATTATTGTTATCTTGTTTACTCTTACATCTAAAAACCTGTGTAAGTTGTGAACCAAGCTGCTTAAAGAACAGGTTCATTTTTTGCGTTAATAAAACGTTGTGCAAATTTAAGAGGAGTGTTTCTAAACGATCGTAGAATTGACTGAAATATGACAATAACAGTGCTTCAATCCGCAAGTAAAGAGAAAACGAGTGTTGGACAAAAATTCAAATGAAACACCATTACAGAAACGCGCTCATTGATAATTGAGCACTCCAGAAAATACCATAACATTTTGCATAAGCATTGTCTTCAGTTTCTGTTGGGAGTTAAAATGGCCCCAAGAGAACTGAAAACAATTCTTGAACAAAATTTTGGGGTGAAAAACAAGGAGCATTATGGTATGTTATGGTATTTTCTGGAGTCAATTGTCGATAAGTGAAAATGACGTAGAGAGAGTGTCAATCAAGAAATCTCATGTCTATCTCTTTTTCCTAATTATTGTTCTTGCTCGGATACCCGTAACATTTGGCTATTATTGGAAGAAGAATTAATTTATAGAACTTCACGCAAGTAATAATACTTCAGTGTGTTCAAAACTGTCTAAATTTAACCCGAATTAGCATGTATTGGCTTTTGAACTCTTTACAGTGGATGTTTCAACCCGCTGATTCGAAGCGAATTTTTAGTTTTTACATACAAACTACGGTCCCCCGGCCCTCCAACCCCTTCTAGACTAAGTCTCTTCCATCCTTGGGCATTGATTTTGTAAGCTATAAGATGCCGGTAGTTGGCAGCGTAGCGTGAGATTTTGAAGGTGCACGAGGGGGAAGAAAAGTTAGCGCGCCGAAGGCGCCTCAAACTTGGGGGAATCTGGGGGCATCCACCCCCAGAAATGTTTCCAATTTAGGGTCTCGGAATGCCATTTCCTGCGTTTTTTGTTGGACATTTTCAGTAAATTTTCAGTTGGGGCAAGCGCTAAGCCTAATCTAAAGGAGAGCGAAACTTACAAGATAGTTTTCTATTAAACCTATTTTCTCCGTGTGGAACGCCCATAAACGCTTTTTGAAGCTAGTCAGGAGCCGTGCTATTATATTCTTCATCGAACATGGCTTAGCTTCTGGATAGTTTGATGCAGAATCTGCAGGGCATCCAAGTAAAAAGTATGATAGGGAATCGAAGCGCGTCCTTTGAAATCTAATTCAAGGACTGAATAGGAAGTTCCTGCCACGAACGATCGAAGACAATGATTTTGCCAGAAGTGAAAGAAGAGGTCAGTGAGCCGCGGTCCTACACTGTAAAAACAACTGATTGGTCTGAGCTAAGACGCAAATTCAGCTGTTGGCCTTAATATATAAAATGCATTATTTAGCTGCAGTTCTATTGAAATCAAATACTGCGGGACGTTTTTGAAGATGTTCAAAGCACTCAAAGCTAGCGCTTTACCACGGCTCATTACTTAAAATACCTTAGTTAGCTATAAACATGTTTCTAGTTGCAGATGAACAGTTTTTTTTTTTTGGAAGACATGTCAGTTGTCGTAAAGTTAGAAAGAGAAAGCATTACGCGAGGTAAATGTATGATTCCTAGTACTCCCCATTCCAAACACGAAGCCGGCTAAGACATCAGACAGAAAGAAAACATGATTTAGAAGGATCATACTCAGTACCTATTCCATTGAATACTTCTCATGTTTCATTGTGCTATGCGGCTTTTGAGTTTTTAAAGGAGTCTTGTTCAAAATCCCGGATGAATTAAATCAGGGTTACTTTGTGATTAATGATGGTGTGCAATTTGCGTTTGTTTATTCACTTTTCATCCTCAGGCGCCGAAAAGAAAGACAAAGGCTTTAAAATGTCTTATATAGCTCAACTCATTCTTGTACTAATATTAAGATTTGGGGTTGTTTTCAGGGTGTACAAAATTTAGCCGTGTCTGTGCCTTTATCAGATATAAAGACACTCATTAGATATTAGCTTGTTTCGTTTTTCTTCATTGATTATTACAGTCAAACCAAGTCAAGCGTACCCCCCAAGAACTCATTAATGAATTTATTATTCAAAAGTTGAATCCGTTGCTAGTTGTAGATTTCAGATTGATCTCTGCATTTTTGCATGTGTAATGAGCCGTGAATTCACACGCGAGGCAGTTATGAAATTTCTACCAGCTCCGTTTTCCTGAATTTGATGTAAATGTCTTCTAAGAATCTTAATCCATTCAAAGATTTTCAATCTGACCAAATACAGAGAAGTTCTCGTAAAATATTGACTGCTCATTACGCATGCAGAAATGCCGCTTTGAGTTTGACACCAGTTACGGGAACAACTAACGGCTTCATTTTTCAAATAATCAAATTCATTAATAGAATCTTGGGGGCTACGCTTGACCTGTGTTGACTGTAATAAGTTTTATTTTTGTCTTCTGCAATATTTGCACCGACTTTATTTTAGGTAACATTTGACAGAGCATAACAGGGCTACGTAGTGAAGATATTGCAATATTGCTGTTTTATGTCAATTCTGTTGTTACGTCATCAGGAAATCATTAGGGACCTTAAACAACGACGATGACGACGGCAGTGTAAACGTCGCTAAAAAAATGAATTTGCGTTCTTTTAAACTTAATCGCGTCTATTTGGACCCCCTCAATATGTTAAATGCAGGCGGCTTTTTCTGGAGTTGAATTCTTAACGATTTCATTCAAGTTCAGAAAGAGGAAGGAAAATTTGTCGTAGTATGTCCACGTCCTCCATACACGGCCAAATTAGGAGGTTTCACGTCATAGTCGTGCAGTATACGTCAAATAAATGTACTAAAAAGCGTGATGTCAGTGCAGAGCTGTTGTTTTGATCATTAAACGTATCGTTTTTTGAAGTTGTCTCCGTCGAGCCTCTTTAAAACCAACACTGGAGAGTCAGGTATACCTTTTAATAAAACAGTCAAGAAACGAAGGAGTTGATATTAATTAAACGAGAACGATAATGATTATCATTGTATAGAAATCATTTTGAGTTACTGCCTGACTATAAAGAGTGAAAAAAAAGATTTTTTTTCAACATGATATTTTAGCTACATTAGAGAGACATGGTCCGTTTAATGCAAATTCAGTAAATAGGCAGCGTAATAGGTCTCTTCAGGGGATGTTCTGTTTTCCCAACGTAGGTTCCAGAAGAACTTGACCCTTTGTTTTGTTTTTCATAAATTATGCGTACATATGAACGTGAATAAGACGAAATTTGAAATGAACAGTTTTCTGGAGTATTATCACACGGGCCATTGTGTTGGGAAAAAATCTTACAAGCTAAAGAGGTCTTCTATCGACATTTATCAACACTCAGGAGTATTTATTCAACGTTTTAATTAATCGTTTAGGAAGAACTATATACTATAGCTTTACTTAAATAATAATTTGCCTCAGTTTGCTGATAATAATAACAGGATACACAATTAATAGGTAAAACCCCTGCCGCGAGGTTGCAGTATTTTCCTACAAATAAATACAGTGACGCCAGAAGTGTTGTGGAAGGTTGAATATAATATATTAACAGTATTATATAACACAACATATTAAACCATTATTTGAACTGTAGATGTTTTTCAGTGGAAGCAAGCCTCAAGCGAACACAATTGTCGAGAAGTCAGTAAGCATGAACACAACAGTAAATGGTTTAAGTTTTTGGAACTGCTCCAGTCTGATAAATCCAGAAGCGGAAAAAATTGGAGCAACAGTTGTTCTTATTTTGAGCCTCGTTTTCTCGCTAGTTGGAAATTGTCTCATCGTATTAATTATTTACAAAACATCAACTTTGAGAAAACCGATTAACCTGTTGATCGCAAACATGGCCATGTCCGACCTGCTCTATCCAACATTCCTGTTCTCTGTTCTTCTGACAGAGATGCACGTTGGCTCCTGGCTTATTTGTGGTACCATTGGTCAAGCCTTATGCATGCTGACCAATTTTCTTGCAGATGCTTCTTCGTTTGTTTCGATTCAGAGCCTTGTTCTGATAGCAGTGGATCGATTTGGAGCTGTTGTACTTCCACTCCGCTCCCCTCTCATAACTAGAAAGCTGTGTTTATTCTTATTATCGCTACGTGGATAATCGCAATGGCTGTTCTTTCGCCACTTCTTGTTACTTATAAACTTGTTAAATACCAAGAACGACTGATCTGCGGAAGTCTGTGGATAGAAGCCTTCGGAGAGAACACATATCCAAATTACGCCCTAGCAGTTATTGTCGCGTTCTTCTTCATCCCCTTTGTCCTCGTGGTGGTACTTTACTCTATCATCTTGATGAAGCTTAAAATGCAAGTCCATCCAGGTGAACAGTCAGCCAACGCTGACGAACAACGCAACAGAAGAAACAGAAAGGTGCTTAAAATGGCCATTGCCATCGTTGTCGTGTTTTTCGTTTGCTATATGCCCTATTTCAGTAACTTTTTGATATTTAGCCTTAGTGCACCGAGCAGTTCTATTTTGTTTTCCTGTAGTTTTCGTCTATACCACATTGTCACCGTTTACGTGTCTAACACAAACCCTGCTATCAACCCGATTATCTGCCTCATTTTTAGCAGTAATTATCGCCAAGCACTTAAGAGACTTGTAAATTGCTGTGATACAGTGCAAGATTAGCTTTTGAAAACTAAACGCTGGGTCTTAAGGGTTTCGTGTAAAAAAAATAAATAAATAAATAATAATATCAATATGGATTAAGCAAAATTTCGTTTAAATAATGATGATGAAGATGATGATGATGATGATGATGACAATGATGATGATAATGATGGTGATGAGGATGGTGATATAGATGATGATGATGAAACATTATCTTAACGTACATTAAGGCTTGAAAACCACTGCAAAAATCGTGAACGATCAATCTTGCCCAACTTTGGATCAAACAAGGTCGTAATCAGTCGAAAAAGTTAAACATAGAATTAAGTGTAATAACAGTATGGATTAAAATTTTACTTTTAATGAACGGTCAATGTTGCTCAACTTTGGATCAAAAAAATTCGTAATCAGTCGAAGAAAAAAATACAATAAAATTAAAGTAAAAAATACTACTGCAAAGACTGGTCAAACAACGTAAAAAAAAGGCTAAGGTATACATCATTTCAATTGGCCAACAGCAGTCTTCATCAGGTTTATTACGAAAAAAAACCACGAATTTATAAACGGAAGTTACATGGTATGACCTGTTAAGGTGTAAACGAGAGCTGATAATGATCTTGCAATTAGTCTACCGTTATAATTTAAGTCTGTCATTTTTTGGGGTGCTGTTTGATCAGTTTGCAGTAGTCTTTCTTAATAAATTATTGCTATCTTGTGTACTCTTACATCTAAAAATGTGGGTAAGTTGTGAACCAAGCTACTAAAAGAACAGGTTCATTTTTGCGTTAACAAAACGTTGTGAAAATTTAAGAGGAGTGTTTTTAAACGATTGTAGAATTGACTGAAATATGACAATAAAAGTGCTTCAATCCGAAAGTAAAAAGAAACCATGCTTGTATGGTGGCCGATAACTGACATTCGTCAAAAGCACATAAATTTGTTAATTTTAGATCGAACTTTAATTATTTTGTATTGGAAATAAAGTGAAAGTACAATGTAAAAACATTTTGTTTTTTATTAATCTGGAAATAGATTCTTTTTTATGATTATTTTCAAAACAAAACAAAATATTTTTAATATGAAATGAAAATAAAAATAGAAGTGAATAAAAGCAAAAGTAAAATTAAGTTGTTCACGACCGGGAACTGCCATTCAAAATTAATTTGCTCACGGCCGGGAACTGCCATTCAAAAATTGGGGAGGGACTGGAACGCAGTGACGGGCATTATGGCGGCTTTTTTTCGAAATGATGGTTGAAAAGAAGACGTCGTTCTTAAATAAGAAATGGCTAAATACGTAAAACAGGGTTTTCAAGGGAGAGTAATGTTAGATTTTTTGAAAAGGGATTTTGCCCAATATGCATGGAGCCTTCGCACTCTCGACAGACGCCTTCGTCACTTTGACATACAGCGCAATGACAAAAATTTGTCGGTGGAAGAAGTTAAAGATGTTGTAAAAAAGGAGCTTGAAGGACCAGGAAAACTGTTAGGATACAGAGCAATGCACCGAAAAGTCCGACAAATTCATGATCTTAATGTTCCACGAGATTTAGTTCATGCGGCAATGTATGACCTCGACCCAAAGGGTCTGGAAGCCCGTGGACCAGTTGGCAAAAAGAAAACAAACCCCAAGGGAAGTTTTACAACAAAAGGCCCTAACTGGGTCCATTCACTAGATGGCCATGATAAACTAATGGGATACCAAAACAGCACTTTCCCATTAGCAGTATATGGCTCAGGCTGCATCGATACTGCTAGTAGAAAGCTGTTATGGTTGCGGATCTGCCAGGTCACTAAGAGCAACCCCAAGGTAATAGGACAATTGCACGATGACGTCATTTTACTACAACTTCCAGAATCCTCGAGTTTGTTGTTTTCTTGTGCAAATTAATGCTATTGTTCTTTAATCCTCAGCAGGATTGACAAATTTAAATAACAAAGCAAAACCGAAATGAATTCTGGTAGTTGTAGTCAAATATCATCATCGTGCAATTGTCCTATTGGCCGTTGTTATTTGGAGTATTTATATAAGGCTAGAATTATGCCTTCAATGATAAGGCTGGACAGAGGAACAGAGACCGGTACGATGGCAACGATGCATGCCTTTTTGCGAAGAAACCATATTGATATGGATGACCCATGTGAATCGATCATTTACGGGCCATCGACATCAAATCAAATAAGCACTTATTAATTTGTTTGTGTACTTTTTTTTATGTATCGATTAAAAAGAAGTGCGAATGCAACTGGAGTTGTCACATTGTCGTTTCTGCTTCATTTGGGCTTGAAACTTTGCCCAAGCTCGATCCCCCATTTTTTTTGCGAAAGGGCGCCAAATTATCAAAGAATCCGAGGGGTCTGGGTACGAGATTGTAAACAAACGCGAGCGACGCACTCCCGCCAAAAGTCTCTTTTCTTTATTTTTGAATGGCAGTTCCCGGCCATGAACATATTTATTTTACTTTTTTCTGATTTGAATGGCAGTTCCCGGCCATGAAGATATTAATTTTACTTTTTTTTGTTTTGAATGGCAGTTCCCGGCCGTGAACAAATTATTTTTACCTTTGCTTATTTATTCACTTCTATTTTTATTTTCACTTCATAATAAAAATATTTTGTTTTGTTTTGAAAGTAATGATAAAAAAGAATCTATTTCAAGTGCAATAAAAAAAAACAAAATGTTTTTACATTGTACTTTCACTTTATTTCCAATACAAAATAATTAAAGTTCGATCTAAAATTAACAAATTTATGTGCTTTTGAAACTTAATCGCGTCTATTTGGACCCCCTCAATGTGTTAAATGCAGGCGGCTTTTTCTGGAGTTGAATTCTTAACGATTTCATTCAAGTTCAGAAACAGGAAGGAAAATTTGTCGTGGTATGTCCACGTCCTCCATAAAACGTCAAATTAGGAGGTTTCACGTCGTAGTCGTGCAGTAGACGTCAAATAAATGTACTAAAAAGCGTGATGTCAGTGCAGAACTGTTGTTTTGATCATTAAACGTATTGTTTTTTGAAGTTGTCTTCGTCGACACCGTCGTAGTTGCTTAAGCTCCCTATTAACGTCACACAGCCTCTTCAAAACCAACACTGGAGAGTCAGGTATACCTTTTAATAAAACAGTCAAGAAACGAAGGAGTTGAAATTAATTAAACGAGAACGATAATGATTATCATTGTATAGAAATCATTTTGAGTTATTGCCTGACTATAATGAGAAAAAAAAAATAGATTTTTAACATGATATTTTAGCTACATCAGAGAGACACGGTCGTTGAATGCAAATTCAGTAAATAGGCAGCGTAATAGGTCTCTTCAGGGGATGTTTTGTTTTCCCAATGGAGTCCCAGAACAACTTGATCCTTTGTTTTGTTTTTCATAAATTATGCGTACATATGAACGTAAATAAGACGAAATTTGATAGGAATAGTTTTCTGGAGTATTATCACACGGGCCATTGTGTTGGGAAAAAATCTTACAAGCTAAAGAGGTCTTCTATCGACACTTATCAACACTCAGGAGTATTTATTAGATAGATAGATAGATATTCTGTTTATTTCACCCACTTGCAGCAATAACTGAATTGTTGGGGAAGGTCATTGTCACATACATATTCAACGTTTTAAGAACGAATGCACAGAAAAATCGAGCAAACCGTGGCCACAGCTCAAAACCTAACCTACCCTCATTTTCAGTCTGTAATAAGGTTTTGATGAGTTTATAACACTGCTGAGGTTTAAATTTCAAAATGCGGGAGAGTTTGGGAATTATTTGAGATTTTCGATTTCAACGGTCTGCGGGCCTAAAATTAGCCGCCGAACACGGGAATATAGCCAAGTGACAGAAATGAGCTGACTTTCATAAACAAGCGAATATATTGGCAATCTTCCACTTAAATTTCACAAAACAGTTATCTAACAATTTCTAAACGGCACATTTTTGAGATTTAGAGAATAAAATATTGACGAACGAGCACAATTTTGAACGTAATTTGCACAATGCTTATAAATACAACAATTTACCTCTAAAACCAAAACCGAATTTTCTATATGGGGGAATTCTCCAAATTACCCCAAATCCTGGTTATTACCCAATGAGATATAGTACTTCAACATTATCTGAAAGTTAGTCTGGTGTTCTCGCGAACGCTTGTAAAATAGATTGATTATTTTGAGGTTATTTTGCCCCAAAGAAAGTGTTCTGAGACTGTGGTGGGCTTAGAGATATTAGATGGGTTATCAACTGGTCTGCGGTATTCGTTGAAGTGGTCTTTGAGTCGTCGTTTGGTTACACCTATGTATTCAAGATTTCTTTCAAGATATTTCTGATATTCATTCTTATAATACTCGATCCTCTGCCTCTAATAACTTTTACACACAAAGTTCCAGACTCTCAATTCAAGTGAATTCATTTTCTAGAATCGGAACAAAAATATGAAATGAAATGGCTGTATCTTTAAGAAAACTTCCAAAAAATGCCTTTAAGAGAAAAACAAAACAAACACCTTTTGAGATCCTAGCTTCAGAAGATTGTTAAATTGATCTCCCAGAAATCGTTCAAAAAGTTAAGTTGAATTTATTTTCCTCTTAGTTGATATGTAATCATTAATAGGACAATCACATGACTTTTGGAGGGCATATAGTTTATTTGTGGCCCGAGTAGCATCATTTGCGCCCGACCGCGAAGCGCAAGGGCGCAAATGATGCTACGAGGGACACAAATAAACTATATGACCGACAAAAGTCATGCGATTATCATTATTATCAATACACAAGGCCAAATCGTACAAACTCATTTATAATGTTTAACAGAGATGTAGCATGAAACTATGGTACGGAAAGTTGTTGCTACAATACGAACAGCTAAACAAGAGCCAAATAAAATTCCTTTTTGTTTACAATAAAATGTCAAATATAATGTAGTTTTAAAAAGATTGGTAACAATGATTAGCAAAAAGACAGTTTACATTTAAAAAAATGATGAACCGAGAACCAATCAGCTGCAGGGCCGTTAATACATTAACGGCCCGCTAGGAGTCATTTGCGGCCCGCAAAGCGCGTGTTTTCAAGAGGGCGGTTTTTAGTCTCGTCATTACTTGTTATAACTGTTGTCATTTATTATCAGTAATACCATTAGTTTATCAGCAGTCTCTAGTCATTGTTGTCAATTTTAGTTTTTTTAGTTCTCGTATTACTTTTAGCTGTATTTAGTTGTACTTATTTCCTGTAACATGACCCGCCTAGATGAAAAAGACATTTCAAAATAGAAATAGTCCAAAAAGATTCCAATCATGATGATGTTTGTTGTTGATTTTGAAGCGTCAGTGTCAGAAAAATATTTGATGTTTATTATCTTGTACTTGGTAAAACTTCCCTAACGAGAAGTGTTGACATTATCCCTTATTGTGATGTTATTACAACTTGCAATATCTTCCTTTTGTATTGGTTGTTTTCTTCTACAAATCTTTACTGATTGGAGGTGATTTGATTAATACCCTTTAATGCACATGCAGTTGTCACTTATAAACTGTGCAGATTGTTTATCACCGTTGATTGTTACAATTGCAATGAAAGGGTTGTCAGTTACAGTTGGAAATGCTGACTCAAAGTCAGAGTCCATCCTATTTTTTAAACTGTCATTCTCCCAAAATATGAAACAGGAAATGACACAAAAAAACTATGTACCCTGAACCTGAGTCTGCATTTAATCGACACTCCTTTAATGCAATTATAAAAATCAACAGTGAAAACCAACCAGCAACCGTACATTGACCCCTAAACTAAAGATTATTTGATTAAGTCACTTCCAATCAACAAGGAAGAATCATTTTTCCTGTCACATAATTCCTTCATTAAAAATAAAATGTTGTTTTCAAAATATTGTTTTTATTTTACTTTGAAGTAATCACTAACATGAACTGCAGTGACTTCTAAAATAATAAATATGCAAACTTTAATAACTTTTTCTTGAAGTACACAAAGTAGCAGCTGCAAAAATTTGTAGAAGGTATAATCTTGTGTATGAGCACCAAGTTTTTTGCCTGTGAAATAACCATAAGTCCATAACTGGGACTTAGGAACTAACCCCTTGTCAATGTTCTTTTTAATTGTGAACTTCCAAAAACAAACAAAACAAACAAAGACTACATTCCTATCAGTGTAAGTTAAAATCAAACTTTAAGTAAGTTGTCTTTGCCTTACACAGAATCTCCAAGAGCTGTACACTTACACACTAAGCAGGGTAAGGAATGTTTGGAGGTCTGTCCGCCGCCCTTCCATAAACAGGAAAAAAGGTCTGACTTTTGCTTTTATAATATTGGTAAATTTTATCCGACTGATGATCCATTCATCTCTTTCGTTGTTGAAATATTAATCTTTACTTTCACCAATTCAAGGAGACAGCATTAATTCTTAGGCAACAACTTCCAAGGAGAAATGCATTAAAAAGTTGATAGGAGAAAAGGTCTCGCAAATCAAATTCATGAGCTCTGCTCGTTTTCGCACAGCATTATTGTCATTAGCAAAAATATTTACAAATTCATTAGCATCACCATCATCATCATCAGGATCCAGGAAATCCTCTATTTCATCCTGAGAATAAATACAAAAATTGTGGAGTGTGCATGCTGCTGTAACTAATATTGGTAGGAATCTGGTTCTGACAACATCCACAATGACTTTTAGCTTTCTAAACCTGCCCTTTAGAAGACCTATGCTACATTCGACAATCATTCGCTTGGAACTCAAAAGATGAGTAAAACGTATTTGTTGTGCAGTGAGGTGGCCGTTGTCCTTAAACCCTGTCAGCAACCAGGTTTTTAAGGGATAGGCTGCATCTCCAATGATGTATGTTTGTCCAGGAAAGATATCATCTGTCCTCGCCTCTGCATCGTGAAACAAAGGACTGTTTCGTAGAACACGAGCATCATGCACTGCTCCAGGCCAACCACAGTACACATCAGTAAATTTCATTTCATTGTCACATACTACCTGAAGTTGCATTGAGTGAAAGCCCTTTCTGTTAATGTAATGCTCGTGATGCTGTCTCGGCGCTTTGATAGGAATATGAGTGCCATCAATAGCACCTATGCATCGAGGTAGGCCATTGTGTTGATCAAAGCCTTCCATAACCTCCTGTAGCCTTTCTCCAGTTGGCCACTGAATAAAATGAGGAGTGATATTGTTCACGACTGCCTCGCATATTCTGGTGGTAACTCTTAACACAGTAGAACATGTGACATCGAATCTGTCTGACACTGACCTGATACATTCTGGATTGCCAAGATACCACAAAGTTATGAGAAACTGTTTTTCAAGGTTAATAGTAGGTCGACCTCTTTCTCTCGGTACTGGGATCTCTGGGCAGTTTCCCAAAAGTTCGACAAGCTTTTGGGCTGTTGATCTTGAAAGCCTAAAGTGCTGACGAAAAAAGGAATCGGACAACCGTGGAACTGTTCTCTCTGCGTAGGAATCCGTTCGAACTGCAACATTTCTGTACGTTTTCTTCTGCTCGTCAAGCATCATAAAAATGAGCAAGTCATCCATCCTCATAATCTTTTCATTTGTTTCCGTATTTTCCTCAACTAGTTCTTCCAACAAGGAGTAAAAGGGAAGAGGTAACCTACGAAAGCCGCTAAAGCCCGCCATCTTGCTTTTTCCTATCAAAACATTGATACCAGGCCCCTCGCTTTGTGATCAATCTTTTTTCAGATTTTCGTTCCGGCTAGCAAGAAAATCCAATCAATCCAGATTGTCTAAACCCAAAACAAGATTGGCTAAAAGGAATGCAACCAAAGTCGCCGATTCGATTTCCCCCCTCTTAGTCCCCTTAAGTTGGGTCATCATTTCCAAGTTTTGAGTAAGTCGTAAAATTAAGGTATTTTATTCCCCAATATCTCTGATGAGCAACACCTTATCTTTATAACTTTTGCATGAGTAGTTAAAGTCATCACTTAAGTTCAGAAAAAGATCATAAAAAGTTTGGGCAATTCACTTTCTTCCACATGTTGACATAAATTGTTCATGTGACTGAACGACTTTTGCATATTTCATTAAAATTCAGGCCCTCACAATAGTCGTGTGTTTGCCTCTGAATGAGGAGAAATCGAACAAAAAACTCATCAGACAATGATTTGACATTAATAATGGTAAAATTGTTCAAATTATTGTGCAAGAAACTCTAACGATGATTTTTGATAGCTATATACGCGATCTATTCAAGGAAAAACAACATACAAAGATTTAATTCACAGTTTTACTTACTTTAATAATTTCGCCCTAAAAACAATATAAACGGTCAATAAAATCCATATACGTATCTCTTGGATGGCTCAACTGCTAATTTGTGCCCGCTTGGATTGTTCCCCATGCCACCTTCGATGCCCAGTTCAGCGTAGTTCAGCGTCGTGACTCGCTGTAGGACTAAAATTCCTTAGCCATCAGTTTACGCCCAAAAATCCAAATCAAGTTGTTTTAGGAGAAAAGAACATGAAAAATAGAAAGCCGATTTGTAATCCATGGAAAGAATTATTTCTGTCACTGTTGTAGCTCAATTCATATGTTACAAATAACAACGAAACGTCCGCCATCTTTGACATTAACTGGAGCCCGCAATTTTAAGCAGCGGTTGGCCACAATACGGAAACATCGTATCGGGAGTCAGGAGCCAGGAGCCAGGAGCCAGAGTCCAGTGAACAAAATATGAAAAATATGACTTTCCGACATTCTCTGAGATAATTTTATTGTTATTGTATGCTAATAAAAATTTTAGAATTCCAAATCTATTTGGAGCTCTATTCAGATTGTGATTATAAATGATCCCATTTCTTTTCAAACTCGGGGATAGAAGTCGCTTTTCTTGCGTGTTTTGGAAAGAAATATTTTTGTCTATTTTAGTTGCACGTCAAATAGCGGCGAAGTGAGGCCGGATCCTGGTGCAGACCAGCTCAAAGGGACAAATAAAGCGTGAGACACGTCCAGATTAGCTTGCAACAATAACTCCATTTTGTTTTCATACTGGAGCTCCCCCTCCCCGGGGAAGTGACCAAATTGCGTACAAATGCCCTACCCTGTTGGCACCAGATTTGACTGTCATAAACACTGAATTTTTTACCTAGCACGGTCTTTTAGGGGTCTTATAAAGCCTAACTATTGCAGTAGTGTTTCCAAGTAGAATTCAAAATTCACCACACTTTCACATTGAGTTAGATCTTTTTCTCAAACAACCGCTTCCCTATGTTTAACACCCTTCCCACATTCCCTCAAGACCTACTTCAACTGTGATAATTAGATTTCAAATTTCTCACCCTACCCAGGTAAGGTCAATTTTCTCATCCTAGACATCCTCGGAAGGGCCTTTTTGTGTACTCTTGGGGCACCAAAACCAGTTTAGTGCCCAGGTTAGTGTACTGTGCTGAGGCAGGCAGATGTTGAATTATGGACAGACACAACAATTGAGTTACAGACATTTGATGTTCCGGTCCGTGCGTGGTCGGAAGACACCCAGTAAATAATGCCCGTGGGGTTGCTCAAGGAAAATTAGGGTGTTACGAGAGTCGAACTGTAGGAGGTCTCTAACGAGGAAAAGTGCGGAAACATCTACTTTTTGGAGTGAATATACTGATGCAATTTTTAAGTTACAATATACTATAGACAAATCTATTTTGTTTCTAAAGTTCCTCTGATACTCCGAGGAGTGCAGGACATACAGGGAACGCAGAGATCAGACCATTGTATTATTGAAATTAGGTAAAGGCATACAATTCAGTTTGTATTTTCAAGTGTAACCGGACGTGTATGTGAAAAAACGGTAACTCTGAAACGGATATATAAGAATGATTCATAACAGTGACAAACAGCGATATGACTGTGGACATAATATTAAAAAAAACACAAGATTCAGAGGCGGATAAGATTTTCTTCCGGGTGTCTACTTACGAGAGCTTTAAATCAAAGCTAACATCTAATTCACCGGTAAACCCTTTGAGTGTCCGCGGCCGCCTACGGGAATGTAAAAATCCAGAGGTTGTGTCGGAGTTAAAACAGGGTTTGTGATGGCGGTCGTAAGTACAGCTATTCGCTATATACGAGAGTACCCGTTAAGAGAACTTCTATACTGCATGAATCCGGAATTGACAGCTTAAATGAGATGTGAATATTGTGTATTAGTCTGTGTTCAAAAAACTGTTCTTAATTTACACCTTCCTTTAATAGCTAAAGAAGTCTAGCCGACTTTTTTTGCAAATGAATGTATTAGTGCCCCCTTTTGGGTCTTTTGCATTCCTCAGAAGTTTAATTTTCCTCAACACTTTTAAACGGTTATTATTATGTTTTCGCAGTCAATAATTTACCCAGATACAGATACCATCCTGTATAGTTGTAAGACTACGAGGATTAAAATATAAGTAAGTAAGTATACCCAATGGCAAATCATTAATTGTCGAAAATTGCATGTCACGGACTGACTATAAAAAGGGCTGTTATGGACAATTATTATCATGGTAATTAATGTCAACATGGAATAAACTTAAAGTTTCAAGTAATACGACTTTCACAACCTATTTTCAACACACCAGTTATAACAGGATATTGACGTGTACAAACAATAGATAGTGTATTCCGCATTCCGTAGTCCGGTAGTCCAGCGTAACAGATTCCATCATTTAGGCAGAGTTTAAAGTAAAAGATGGAGGGTGTTCGAGCAGGTGGTTGTTTTCCATAGATATAGACGGATTATTAGTGATCCTTCTTGTCCTTTGAGAATCATTTTGTTCCCTCTGACTACAACTTATGTCAAAGACTTCTAATGTTCGGTGAAAAGCCGACACTTTTAATTTTGCAATGTTTCAAGACGTTTCATTACCTCGTCATAAAGTAACGCAGAGTAACGCCACAGAGGACCAGACGAAACTGGAGCAGCCAACCTGGACTAAAGCATCTGAGAGACGTGTATGTAACATTTATTCACTATCTTTTATCGTTTTTGGGTCTTGCAGCACCTACAAGTTGGACCGATCGAAGTTTTGAGCTAAATCTTTTGCTCGTTGTGTTTACTCAAGCGTTCCATAAAATATCCATCAAAACGTCCATAAATAACACAGAAAACATGCCTCAGGTGACACTTTCTAACAATTCCGCCATGAGGCATCTGATTTGGGACTTCTCACCAACTTTGTGCTATTTTTGTTTAAAAAAACGAATGTTACGTTTCTTCCAATTTTGGTCAAATGACAAATAATCGTCAAGTCGAATTTACATAATACGTCATTATTGATAAAGTATGAGATTGCCCAAATATTTTAGGATTGATTTGATAACCTTAAAGATGTCTTTCAAAGAATATGTGAGAACTAAGTAGATAGGTTGTTGCTCATGGGAGATGTTAGCGACTAAAATGCCTTAAATTTAGGGTTTGGTCAAAACAGTGAAAAGATGACCTTACTTTAGACTAAATAATAGGAAGAGATCGAATTAGAGAGTAAAAATAAATTACTGAGGATTAAGTCTGATAAACATAGAATATGATAAAGTAGATTAGATTTGAAGTTGTCTTTTCTACTTGTTGAACAGCCAAACCAAAGTTAGCTAATTAATTATGCAAAAATGAGTAGATTTTTTGATTTTTTGGGGGGGTCCCTGTAAATCCCAGGGAATTCAATACTGTGACCTTATTTTTTGTCGAGGTTAATATCTCACCACACCCATCAATTGTGCTAAGTTTGAGCGAAATCCGTGATTTGAGCATTATCACCCCCTGCCTGGTTCTCTCATGGACACACTCTTTAAAATGTTTCATTATAGATCAACTCATTCTTGTACTAATATTCAGATTTGGGGTTGTTTTCAGGTGTACAAAATTTAGTCATGTCCGTGTCTTTATCAGATATAAAGGCGCGCATTAGATATTAGTTTGTTTCGTTTTTCTTTATGGATTATTAATGTTTTATTTTTGTCTTCTGCAATATTTGCACCGACTTTATTTTAGGTAACATCTGACAAAGCTTAACAGGGCTACGTAGTGAGGATATTGCAATATTGCTGTTTTATGTCAATTCTGTGCTTACGTCATCAGGAAATAATTAGGGACCTTAAGCAACGACGACGACGACAGCAGTGTAAACGTCGCTAAAAAAATGAATTTGCGTTCTTTCAAAGTTAATCGCGTCTATTTGGACCCGCTCAATATGTTAAATGCAGGCGGCTTTTCCTGGAGTTGAATTCTTAACGATTTTATTCAAGTTCAGAAACAGGAAGGAAAATTCGTCGTGGAATGTCCACGTCCTCCATAAAACGTCAAATTAAGAGGTTTCACGTCGTAGTCGTGCAGTAGACGTCAAAAAAATGTACTAAAAAGCGTGATCTACGTGCAGAGCTGTTGTTTTGATCATTAAACCTGTCGTAGTTGCTTAAGCTCCCTATTGACGTCAGACAGCCTCTTCAAAACCAATACTGGAGAGTCAGGTATGCCTTTTAATAAAACAGTCAAGAAACGAAGGAGTTGAAATTAATTAAACGAGAACGATAATGATTATCATTGTATAGAAATCATTTTGAGTTATTGCCTGAAAATAATGAGAAAAAAGATAGATTTTTAACATGATATTTTAGCTACATCAGAGAGACATGGTCGTTGAATGCAAATTCAGTAAATTGGCAGCGTGATGGGTCTCTTCAGGGGATGTATTGTTTTTCCAATGTAGGTCCCAGAAGAACTTGACCCTTTGTTTTGTTTTTCATAAATTATGCGTACATATGAACGTGAATAAGACGAAATTTGAAAGGAACAGTTTTCTGGAGTATTATCACACGGGCCATTGTGTTGGGAAAAAAATCATACAAGCTAAAGAGGTCTTCTATCGACACTTATCAACACTCAGGAGTATTTATTCAACGTTTTAATATATAATGTACCTTGATCACTCAATCCTTTAGGAAGAACTATATACTATAGCTTTACTTAAATAATAATTTGCCTCAGTTTGCTGATCAATAACAGGATACAGAATTAATAGGTAAAACCCCTGCAGGTGAAAGTATTTGCCCATAATAGGCCATTTCCGAGTTTCAAAAAATCTTACTTTCAAAACGAGGCTAAGTGCGAAACCTTTGTTGTGAAAATGAGTTTTATTTGCATAATAATTTAAAATAATTTCGATATCAATGGCTTCGCACTTAGCCTCGTTTTGAAAGTGAGATTTTTTGGAACTCGGAAATGGCCTATTAAATACAGTGACGCCAGAAGTGTTGCCGAAGGTTGCAAATTGAATATAATATGTTAACAATATTAACAATATTATATAACAAAACATATTAAAACATTATTTGAACTGTAGATGTTTTTCAGTGGAAGCAAGCCTCAAGAGAACACAACTGTCGAGAAGTCAGTAAGCATGAACACAACAGTAAATGGATCATTGCCAAGCTTTTGGAACTGCTCCAGTCTGATAAATCCAGAAGCGAGAAAAATTGGAGCAACAGTTTCTCTTAGTTTGAGCCTCGTTTTCTCGCTGGTTGGAAATTGTCTCATCATATTAATTGTTTACAAAACACCAACTTTGAGAAAACCGATTAACCTGTTGATCGCAAACATGGCGATGTCCGACCTGCTCCATCCAACATTCCTGTTCCCTGTTCTTCTGGCAGAGATGCATGTTGGCTCGTGGTTTATTGGTGGTACCCTTGGTCAAGCCTTATGCAAGCTGTGCTATTTTCTTGCAAATGCTTCTGGGTTAGTTTCGATTCAGAGTCTGGTTCTGATAGCAGTGGATCGATTTGGAGCTGTTGTACTTCCACTCCGCTCCCCTCTCATAACTAGAAAGCTGTGTTTATTCTTTATTATCGCTACGTGGATCACCGCAACGGCCGTTTCTTCGCCATTTCTTGTTGCTAATAAAGTTGTTAAATACCGAGAACGACTGATGTGCGTAAGTCTGTGGAAAAAAATCTTCGGAGGCACATTTGCAAATTACATCCTAGCAGTTATTGTCGTGGTTTTCTTCATCCCCTTTGTCCTCGTGGTGGTACTTTACTCTATCATCTGTATGAAGCTGAACATGCAAGTCCATCCAGGTGAACAGTCAGCCAACGCTAAAGAACAACGCAACAGAAGAAACAGAAACGTGCTTAAGATGGCCATTGCTATCGTTGTCGTGTTTTTCGTTTGCTGTATGCCCTATTTAAGTAACAATTTGATAGTTTTCCTTAGTGCACCGCACAGTTCCATTTTGTTTTCCTGTAGGTTTTTTCTATACTACATTGTCTCCAAATACGTGTTTTTCACAAACTCTGCTATCAACCCGATTATCTGCTTCGTTTTTAGCGGTAAATATCGCCAAGCACTTAAGAGACTTGTAAATTGCTGTGATACAGTGCAAGATTAGCTTCTGAAAACTAAACGCTGGGTCTTAAGCGTTTCGTGTAAAAAAATATCAAAAAATAATGATAATAATATGGATTAAAAAAATTTCTTTTAAATAACGATGATGATCATGATGATGATGATGATGGTGATGATGATGATGATGATATAGATGATGATGATGAAACATTATCATCTTAACGTACATTGAAAACCACTGCAAAAATCGTGAGCGATCAATCTTGCTCAACTTTGGATCAAACAAGGTCGTAATTAGTCGAAAAAGTTAAACATAGAATTAAGTGTAATAACAGTATGGATTAAAATTTTACTTTTAATGAACGGTCAATGTTGCTCAACTTTGGATCAAACAAGATCGTAATCAGTCGACAAAAAAGACAAATAAAATTAAAGTCAAAAAGACTACTGCAAAGACTGGTCAAACAAAGTAAAAACAAGGCTAAGGTATACAGCATTTCAATTGGCCAATACCAGTCCTCATCAGGTTTATAACGAAAAAACACGAATTTATAAACGGAAGTTACATGGTATGACGTGTAAACGGGAGCTGATAATCATCTTTCAATTAGTCTACCGGTATTATTTAAGTCTGTCATTTTTTTTTTTCGTGTGCTGTTTGATCAGTTTGCAGTAGTCTTTCTTAAACAAGATAGTTTAATTATTGTTATCTTGTTTACTCGTACATCTAAAAATGTGGGTAAGTGGTAAACCAAGCTACTTAAAGAACAGGTTCATTTTTTGCGTTAATAAACCGTTGTGCAAACTTGAGAGGAGCGTTTCTAAACGATCGTAGAATTGATTGAAATATGACAATAAAAGTGCTTCAATCCGCAAGTAAAGAGAAACAGAGTGTTGGAAAAAAATTTAAATGAAACACCATTACAGAAACGCGCTCATGGATAATTGACTACTCCAGAAAATACCATAACATTTGGCATAAGCATTGTCCTCAGTTTCTCGTGGGAGTTAAAATGACCCCAAGAGAACTGAAATTAATTCTTGTACAAAATTTTGGGGTGAAAAACAAAGAGCATTATGGTATGTTATGGTATTTTCTGGAGTCAATTGTCGATAAGTGAAAAATGACGTAAATACAGTGTCAATCAAGAAATCCCATGTCTATCTCTTTTTCCTAATTATTGTTCTTGCTCGGATACCCGTAACATTTGGTTATTATTGCAAGAAGAATTAATTTATAGAACTTCACGCAAGTAATAATACTTCAGTCTATTCAAAACTGTCTAAATTTAATCCGAATTAGCATGTATTGGCTTTTGAACTCTTTACAGTGGATGTTTCAACCCGCTGATTAGAAGCGAATTTTTAGTTTTTACATACAAACTAGGGTTTTCAGAAAAGTGTGGTGTATCAAAACTGTACGCCACCCCCCCCCCCCCCCCCCTCCAATAATTAAATATGAAAATTGTACTCTCCCTTGTTAATAACAATTTTTAAAATGCCCCATCCCTCCAACCCCTTCTAGACTAAGTCTCTTCCATCCTTGGGCATTGATTTCGTAAGCTATAAGATGCCGGTAGTTGGCAGCGTAGCGTGAGATTTTGAAGGTGCACGAGGGCGAAGAAAAGTTAGCGCGCCGAAGGCGTCTCAAACTTGGGGGAGTCTGGGTGCATCCACCCCCAGAAATGTTTCGAATTTAGGGTCTCGGAAATGCCATTTCCTGCGTTTTTTGCAGGACATTTTCAGTAAATTTTCAGCTGGGGCAAGCCCTAAGCCTAATCTAAAGGAGAGCGAAACTTACAAGTTAGTTTTCTATTAAACGCATTTTCTCCGTGTAGAACGCCCATAAACGCTTTTTTTGAAGCTAGTCAGGAGCCGTTCTATTATATTCTTCATCGAACATGGCTTAGCTTCTGGATAGTTTGATGCAGAATCGGCAGGGCATCCAAGTAAAAAGTATGAAAGGGAATCGAAGCGCGTTCTTTGAAATCTATTCAAGGACTGAGTAGGAAGTTCCTGCCACGAACGTTCGAAGACAATGATTTCGGCAGAAGTGAAAGAAGAGGTCAGTGAGCCGCGGTCCTACACTGTAAAAACAACTGATTGCTCTGAGCTAAGACGCAAATTCAGCTGTTGGCCTTAATATATAAAATGCATTATTTAGCAGTTCTATTGAAATCAAACACTGTGGGATGTTTTTGAAGATGTTCAAAGCACTCAAAGCTAGCGTTTTATCACAGCTCATTACATAAAATACCTTAGTTAGCTATTAAACATGTTTCTAGTTGCAAATGAACAGTTTTTTTTTTTCGAAGACATGTCAGTTGTCGTAAAGTTAGAAAGAGAAAGCATTACGCGAGGTAAATGTATGACTCCTAGTATTCGCCATTCCAAACGCGAAGCCGGCTAAGAGTTCCGACAGAAAGAAAATATGTTTAGAAGGATCATACTCAGTACCTTTCCATTGAATACTTTTCATGTTCCATTGTGCTATGCGGCTTTTGAGTTTTTAAAGGAGTCTTGTTCAAAATCCCGGATGAATTAAATCAGGGTTGCTTTGTGCTTAATGATGGTGTGCAATTTGCGTTTGTTTATTCATTCTTCATCGTCGCCGAAAAGAAAGTACATAAAGGCTTTAAAATGTCTTATACAGATCAACTTATTCTTGTACTAATATTCAGATTTAGGGTTGTTTTCAGGGTGTACAAAATTTAGCCGTGTCCGTGTCTTTATCAGATATAAAGACACTCATTAGATATTAGTTTGTTTCGTTTTTCTTTATGGGTTATTAATAAGTTTTTATTTTTGTCTTCTGTAATATTTGCACCGACTTTATTTTAGGTAACATTTGACAGAGCTTAACAGGGCTACGTAGTGAGGGTATTGCAATATTGCTTTTTTATGTTAATGCTGTGCTTACGTCATCAGGAGATAATTAGGGACCTTAAGCAACGACGACGACGACGACGGTAGTGTAAACGTCGCTAAAAAAATGAAGTTGCGTTCTTTCAAAGTTAATCGCGTCTATTTGGACCCGCTCAATATGTTAAATGCAGGCGGTTTTTTCTGGAGTTGAATTCTTAACGATTTTATTCAAGTTCAGAAACAGGAAGGAAAATTCGTCGTGGTATGTCCACGTCCTCCATAAAACGTCAAATTAGGAGGTTTCACGTCGTAGTCGTGCAGTAGACGTCAAATAAATGTACTAAAAAGCGTGATGTACGTGCGGAGCTGTTGTTTTGATCATTAAACGTATTGTTTTTTGAAGTTGTCTTCGTCGACGCCATCGTAGTTGCTTAAGCTCCCTTTTAACGTCACACAGCCCCTTCAAAACCAATACTGGAGAGTCAGGTATGCCTTTTAATAAAACAGTCAAGAAACGAAGCAGTTGAAATTAATTAAACGAGAAATATAATGATGATTGAGAAAAAAAACAGATTTTTTTAAAATATGATATTTTAGCAAATACATTAGAGAGATGTGGTCGTTTAATGCAAATTCAGTAAATAGGTAGCGTAATAGGTCTCTTCAGGGGATGTATTGTTTTTCCAATGTAGGTCCCAGAAGAACTTGACCCTTTGTTTTGTTTTTCATAAATTATGCGTACATATGAACGTGAATACGACGAAATTTGAAATGAACAGTTTTCTGGAGTATTATCACACGGGCCATTGTGTTGGGAAAAAATCTTACAAGCTAAAGAGGTCTTCTATCGGCACTTATCAACACTCAGGAGTATTTATTAGATAGATAGATATTCTGTTTATTTCACCCACCCACTTGCAGCAATAACTGAATTGTTGGGGAAGGTCATTGTCACATACATATTCAACGTTTTAAGAGCGGATGTCAGTAAATATCGACCAGAGGGCTACAAAAGTGAAAAATCGAAAATTCTAAAAAAAATTCACAAAGTAGCACTAGGTAAGCTATTAACATAAATGTAATTTTTACTTCGATCCGATAATTATTTTCCACGTAGGGGGGGGGGGGGGGGGGGGAGCGTTATTGGTTTCGCGGCTCTCGGACCGGGTTTTCCAGGCCCGAGACCATGTGTCATAAAAAAATCGTTTTAAAATTCAAATCCATTGTAATGCGGACAACAAATGACTTATTCAGAAGAGTACATAATTGCACACATTTTAAGTGGTGATTTACTCGGTTTGAACGAAAATGTAATATTTTGGAGATTTTTCATTATTTTCGATATTTTGAACGTTTTCGTTCAATGAAAAAATGGCAAATTTCAAAGCCCAAAATCGTCGACTGGTACCTCGATTTCAGTAACGAGTCTTATACCACGTTAAAGAGTGGTATCTCTTCTTTCAAAATCTGTTTTCAAAACTATGGGCAACTTAAGAGAAAATTTTTGAGGCTAAAAAATACAAGTAGTACCTTTCTGAAATTTGAGCTTTCCAGACTCGGTGGGCCGATGCTAAAAACTCGGAAAAATACAATAAGAAATCAGTTAGAGCAACAGTGGTTTCACGTTATCAGCTTTCAGAAACCAAGACGTGTTTATACAGCGATCTGATATAAATTAATGCCGTTTGCTATTAAGAAAGGCAGATTTAAGCTGTCAACTCCTTCCAAGTGCTCCAGTCACGTGAAGTTGTCGAGTCGAAAGCACTAATATTAAAAAGTCTTAAAATTCAAAACGTTTTACGTCCATGAAATCCGATTTTAGCGTACAAAATAATGTTGTGAATGTCTAGTTGTTCGTACCTTAGCATGGTGTTTCCATATATTGGAAATGTTGCAACAACAACGCTTTAAATCCAAGCAACGAAAGATCGTAAACGGCAAAGAGTGCGTTACATTTCACAGAACGACCGCTTACCACTGTTGTCACTCCTTTTTTTCGCTGGAAGCTACGAGGAGTTTTCATTCCGTCATGAGTGATTCTTGATCAAGATGATAACTGAGGACGTTTCGTCAAGACTCCTGTTGTTCAGTTTCAGGCTTTAGCAGGTGCGTAGTCAGGATTTTTTCGGAGGTACGCCCAACTTTTTCTACATCGGCTTCCCCCACCTCCCCTCCCCCACCCCAAATCTCAACATTTTTTTTAAGGTGCCTTTATTAAAGGTGGGTTTAACGGTTGTAAGCAAAAGCATTTTTGCTGTTTGTGAAAGGACACTACCTCTGAAATTCCTTAATACTGTCGGCTTATTATGTTCATTGACGTCAACCGTTTTTCATTAATTCAACTATTAAAAATCCAGCTTGTAGTACCTCCGACTTTAGTTTACAAAAGACTCTTTTAATCCCTTTTTGTCACATTACTTTTGACCGGCAAAAGCACCACACATTGACGTAATTGTGCCCAACTTCGTCTACTGCGAAGATAGGTCGTGGAGAAAACAACGCGTTCAAGCTTTACATCATCAAGCTTGCTATATAAATAAATCATCCAAGACTCGGTTCTCCAATTGATGTCGTCGCTTCTCTGGAAACCGGTTTTTTTAGTTATGTTTATTTCATTTTATTTTTCTCCTCAACTTTTTTGGGTACGCACGTGCTAACCGTGCGTACAAGTAGCTACGCCCCTGTTTAGTCTCCTTAGCCCTCAGCGTTCCTCTCTTGCTGTTTTCGCGGGAGTTCAGGATGTGGTCCACCCAGTATTTCACGTCTCTATTAAATGAGAGGCAGCACTTCTTGTTTACCGTTTCGTTATCAGACATCGCTTAGAGTCTTAGCCTTTCATTTAATTTTGATCATTTAGTCACTCAGTATACGTTCGATCCTGGCCTTGTAAACTTGCACTTTTATACTTTAAGGGACCTTAATACCTATATTAATTTTTTCTTCGTTTAGCGTCGTCCAACAGACCCAGGTTTTTGGCTTTTTTTAAAAACAGCAAGAAAAAGAAACAACAAGGTTTATTTTTGTTGGACAATTAATTCTTTTAATCTAAAAAAAATGAGCATTATAACAGCATTTCCAGGCATAAAACGTTCGGTGGTGTATCCTTTTTGCTTTTTACCCTTTTTAGGCTCTCTTTTTTTATGAAATTGACCATCACATTTTCCGCCATGTTGAGTTTGTGTCGATTTGGTGACCATACCTTGTTGTTTTCATGCTCCACGCAATGATGCTAGTGTTTCAGACCTCCTGTTCTCAGATTTCTTGTGATTTTTTTTATCCCACCGACGGACCGACCCAAAACCAGGAAACCTATTCGACGCTAAACGAACGAAAAGGGGATGACCTAAGCCTTATGGTTTCTTTTAGGGCTTCCTCACCACATTGCTTCTGCGTATTTCTGTATTCTTGTCTTTTGCTTTGTTTTGTTCTTTTTTGTCGGTAAAATAAACTGAAACTGTACAAAGACCCTCTATATTCCCTTTGGAGAAAACCGCGATGATTTATTGACCGCAAGGGCAATGGGGTGGGGTTAGGGCTCGTTACTGCGCTCCGGTTCACTTGTGCGCTGTCAAATGGTCCCGAAATACAAAATGAAAAATAACTGTGGACAGACTATTCACGTCTAGACATCAAGCATCTTTTGAGATGGGACTAATCGCCTCTCCCCGTTCATGGAGTTGATTCAAGGTGTTGACGGCAATTTCGTGATGCCCTGTATGTTGCCGGGACATGTTTCAAAAGGACCTTTCCACAGCTACAAAGTCCGCCGTCACCTTGTTAACCGAGGGGGACATGGGGGTTTACGGTATTGCGGTATTGGGATTTTTTTCATGCGGTATTTCGGTAATTTTGATTTTAACGTGCGGTATTGCGGCATCATCTAGCCTTGCGGTATGCGGTATCTCATCATTTTGGCTGACGGTATTCGGGGAAATATGATTGTTCACGGTATTGCGGTACGGTTGATTGCGCTTTCCTTTCGATACAATACGCAAAACAAAACACAGTAAGACATAAAGGTCGATAAAAGCTAATATTTAGAAGTCTTTATGCATAATAGTAAATGATTACACCATTTGTGGCCGGTCATTTTGTGATAGTTAATGGTCGATAATATTGGTCAATATACAATAAGATTGTTGTTGCATCCAATGACAGTGAGTTGTCTCAAGTTACCTTACCAGGCTTCTAAATCTGTGTACGTGTGCCGGTAATTCGAGGTCTTACCCGTTTTCTCACAGTGGCTTAGGTCGCTGAGGTTGAAGACGGCGAGGTCATCATTGACCGTGTGGCAATTTTGTATGAAGAGGGCAAAGGAGGCGAACATTATCGGAAGAAAAATAAGTTTAGATGCCGGGTTTCGAGTACAGAAAAACGGCTTGTAAAGTCTAAAGAGAGGATTTAGCAAGTTGGTAAGACTGGCCCACACTTCTGACACTTGACCGGAAAATAGGCGATATGCGTGATGACGCGTTTTGACTACTACTACTACCAGAATCCTTTACGATTTTCCTGTATTGTGCACGTTAGAGCGTTCAATTTGTTATATAACGCTTTGGAATTAACAACTTTAATACGAAAGGGAAAACTAAATGTATTGAAGTAATTGAAGTAGTAGTAGTAGTTGTAGACGGTTCACAGTCCCCTATTTTTCCGTAAGACCGTCGAGATCGAACGCTTTACGTTACTAGCTTGCATAGCAAGCGTTTCCGCGCGAGTTCGTCGAGAAAGTTGGGACGTTTTTCCTCCCGCCCTAACTTTCGCGCGATAACTAGCTTACCGTAAATCCTCTGTTTGAAGGGGGGCTTATTTAATTAAAAAACGACGATGGTAGTACCGATAAAAAACTAGAATACAAAGTGGAAAAGCTCAAGTACAAGACGTTTTAGATCATGCAGCCGAGGACTAGGATCAAATCCGATCTTCCATTTGGTAAATAAACCATCCCGGATCAGTCCACACGAAGTTTTACAGTCGTGATGACCGTGATTAATTAATTAATACCGTCTATCATTTATTAGCAAAGAATAAATAGGGAGGAGAGGGGGGGGGGGGGGGGGGCTTAATAGAGAGGGGGGCTTATTAACTTTCTTTCCCTGAAAAGAGGAGGCTTATTAGAGGGAGGGGGCTTATTTGAGAGGGGGAGCTTAATAGAGGATTTACAGCATACCTCAACTGGAAACGCTTGCTACGCAGGCTATGCGTTTCTGGCGGCTATCTTGGTTTCATATGTACCGAGGGAGCAGGCTTCGGGGATTTTAGGGGGTAACTCAAAGTCTTCCATCTCGACGGTCTCACGCAAAAAAAGGGAACTGCTGGTTGTAGTAATAATGACGCCATCGTGGAAATGGCCTTTTAGAAGACCAGTTTAAGATAAGAGAATTGTTATTCACTATTAGGACTCTATTAGGGCTCACACCAAACTGCATGCTTTTCGTTTTGTATACACCTACCAAAAGGTCCAAAAGGTTTAACGAATGAAGTTTCCTTTTCAGTGAAAATTTGCGAAAAATTTGCGAACTACCAAAAAAAAAACCATAGACATCTTTGTGCATAAATGCCTGAGATAATTAAACTCCGCGGCTAGATGGAAGCAACCATAAGTATTCGGAACCGATTATAAATGTAATTAAAACATGCAGTATCGGTATTTGGTCGATTTTCGACGCGGTATTTCGGTATTTGCCATTTTTTCGTACGGTATTGCGGTATTGGGTACCCCCAATGTCCCCCTCTTAACCGTGCGAGAAATGATGTACTTCACAAAAACAAAGAGAAGTTATTTTCGATATGCCCCGCCCCCTACCCCCGAAAGTCCCCGACAGGATCGTTTCAAAGTACTCCCTAGCCCCGGGCCCAAATTGCTGGACTTGTTCCTGTGGTTGCGTGGGGGATAGTAACAGGTCTAACTAATTGCACCGTGCATCAATGACAGTTTAGCTCAATCAGAAGCTCCTTTTCCCTGGCTATTTCAAGGTGTGTGCACCTCCTTTAAGCTGTTCTCTTTCGGTTCTTACTGAAATTTTTGATCTTGAGGAAATTCACAACGACACTACGTTCTTCGGCATATTCGTTTGCGGTCCATTGCAGTCGCTTGTGGTTAATGTTTGTACAACGACAGGAGCAGGTTATGGGCTTTTTTCCTACCCCTAATCCTACATCACGAGAAATTGGGAAATCCTTCCATAATCAATCCATTTTTTCACCGTGTGAATTGGGTATTTTTTAGCTTATTTCGAGGAAATACTTTTTGCTTCAAATCCAGGGTGCAGCTTTGAAACACATTTTTTAGGCCAAATGGTTTTTGTGCGAATCTGCTTACCCGATCTTTTCGTAGAAGAAACGACAAAAACCCGAGAAAAGCTCGTGTTGTTGGTGGTGGTGGCATATTCAGCCCTGCCGCGCGCCACACGAGGCAAGCGTTCCGTCGAGATGCGAGCCCAAAAACAGGTGGTAAGCGGTCAATCTGTGAAAAGTAACGCGATCTCCGTAGTTTGAGAGCAGCCGAAGATGCTCTTGCCGATGCTGTCCTTGATATTTTTTATTTTCAGGAAATTCCAGTATCAAGGAAACCCATGCTAAGGTATGAAACATGCACTCGTAGGCATTGTTCTGTCCGCTAAAGTCTAATTCCTGAACGCAGAAACGTTATGCTTTTCGAAGTTTAATATTGTGCTTTCTTTGACAACTTTACGTGACTCGTGCGTTTGGTAGAAGACAGAAGATAGCTAAACTCTGCTTTTCTTGTTGGAAAACGGCTTTAAATTTTATCAGATCACTCGATAAACACGTGTTTGCTTCTGATAGCTGGTAACGTTAAACCACTGTTGCTCAGACTGGTTTCTTATTGCATTTTTCTGAGTTTTTAGCATCGGCCCGCTGAGTCTGGAAAGCTCAAATTTCAGAAAAGTACTTCTTATTTTTTTCGGCCTCCAAAATTTTCTTTTAAGTTGCCCCTAGTTTTGAAAACAGATTTTGAAAGAAGAGATACCGCTCTTTAACGTGGTAAAAGACTCGTTACTGAAATCGAGGTACCAGTCGACAATTTTGGGCTTTGAAATTTGCCATTTTTTCATTGAACGAAAACGTTCAAAATATTGAAAATAATGAAAAATCTCCAAAATATTATATTTTCGTTCAAACCGAGTAAATCATCACTTAAAATGTGTGCAATTATGTATTCTTCTGAATAAGTTATTTGTGGTCCGCATTACAATGGATTTGAATTTTAAAACGATTTTTTTATGACACATGGTCTCGGGCCTGGGAAACCCGGTCCGAGAGCCGCGAAACCAATAACCCCCCCCCCCCCCCCCCCCCTACGTGGAAAATAATTATCGGATCGAAGTAAGAATTACATTTACGTTAATAGCTTACCTAGTGCTACTTTGTGATTTTTTTTGAGAATTTTCGATTTTTCACTTTTGTAGACGTCTGGTTGATATTTACTGACATCCGCTCCATCCATTATTCGAAGAAGACAGCACAACTTTCGAGAAGTCAAAAAGCATGAACACAACAGTAAATGGATCAAATTTCTGGAGGTGCTCTGGTCTGATTAATCTGGAAGCAGAAAAAAATGGAGCAACAGTTGCTTATAGTGTGAGCCTCGTTTTCGCTCTGGTTGGTAATTTTCTCCTCGTATTAATAGTTTACAAAACACCGACTTTGAGAAAACCGATTAATCTGTTGATCGCAAACATGGCCATGTCCGACCTGCTCTATCCAACATTTCTGTTCCCTGTTCAACTGGCAGAGATGCACGTTGGCTCCTGGTACCTTTGGTCAAGCCTTATGCAAGCTACACATTTTTCTTGCAGATGCTTCTTCGTTCGTTTCGATTCAGAGCATGGTTCTGATAGCAGTGGATCGATTTGGAGCTGTTGTACTTCCACTCCGCTCCCCTCTCATAACTAGAAGGCTGTGTCCATTCTTTATTATCGCAAAATGGATCACCGCAATGGCCGTTCTATCGCAATTTCTTGTTGCTAATAAAGTTGTTAAATACCGAGAACGACTGATGTGCGTAAGTCTGTGGATAGAAATCTTCGGAGACACATTTGCAAATTACGCCCTATCAGTTGTTGTCGTGTTTTTCTACATCCCCTTTGTCCTCGTGGTAGTACTTTACTCTATCATCTTGATGAAGCTTAAAATGCAAGCACATCCAGGTGAACTGTCAGCCAACGCTGAAGAACAACGCACCAGATTGGATAATGCATTTGCATAGAAACTTCTGCGCAGCATTTGTTATAAATCAACACACTTTAACGCATTATTTAGCAATTCTATTGAAATGAGATACTCCGGGGGCGTTTCAATCTGTTCAAAGCTACCCACGGCACAAAACAAAGCACGATTTTAGAAGGAACAAAGTACTTTGTATACGTAATAGCATGATTTGTAGTGATATTAGGCATAAATAACACGAGTGATATTTCGAAATTGTTTTACGTAATTTCACGAGCCGTTTAATAGGCGAGTGAAACTTGAGGCAATTTTCAAATATATCGAGTGGTACTTATGCTAAATTATGCTCAATTACATGTTGATACTAATACCCGCCAAGGGTTTGTAATTTTATGTAGCTATTTCAAATTACGCTGAAATACTACTGCTCTAAGCCAATCAAATTGCAGAAATTTCTTATGTACTGTTATAATCCCTTGAATACTTTGCAAGTTTCATTGAATTTTTATTTATGTTTTGATAGTCAGTCACGTACTTTGCATTGTGCTATGCGGCCTTTTATTTTTTCGTGGTGTGGGTTCAAAGAGTTCAGATTCGCTTTATTCATCCTCGCCGAAAAAATGTACATTATATGAGTTGTCGGTTGTTCTACCTAGAGACTCGTGACTCTCCTGTCAATAAGTTCGATTTCAACGTTCTGCTCCCAATTTTAACTTTTTTCACCATTTGGGATTAACAGACGTGCTCTCAGCTAATGAGCGCTCTAAAATGGTTGCATGTATATTATTAAACATCACACGTATTTATATTGATAGCATCACTTTGTTCTGCAATATTAGTTCATTTATTTTTTTACCTTCTTTATCATAACTATCATCTAAGAGAGCCAAAAGGGGCTATGTCAGAGGATATTGATGTATTTAGGTCCATTGTGTGGCTAAACCATTACACGGTAATTAGTCATGGTTCGTATAACTTCAGACAAGCAAATTTCAAGGACTTTTCAAGGATCTTTTAAGGACAGATTACAGTTTTACTTAATGAATTGGCATTCTTTAACGCCCTTTAATAAAACATGACAGGGCATGACTTGCAATTGCATGTGAGGTACAGAAAATAGCATTTGAAAAAAAAAAAAAAGGAACAGAAATAAAATATTGTTCATGCACAAAAATGTTGCAACTCTACCTGTGAGCTTTACAGGTTCTTACACCAAGGAAGAGCCAAACACGTAGGGGCCAAACCACCCCCCAAATGTTTCATTAAACCTAATTTTGGATATATTCAACATTATTCAACTAAACTTGTGGTGTTAACTCAAATTGATCTCCACTTCAATTTAAACTGAAGAATTTCTCAAAATGGCACATAGTGACGTCACAAAGGATGACGTCACGAAAACCAGTAAATTAAAATTTCAATTATTTTTTAAAAAGTGTCTTATCCGAAAATGGGTATCAAGGGGAGTAAAACACTGAAAACCATTCATCACTACGAGTTTTTGCTGCCGAGTTATGGCCAGTTAAAAACAGATCAGTGCTCCCCCTCGGAACTATAGTCTTCCATACTTTCTTTGTAAAGGTAATGTCCTTGTTTTTTTTTTTTCAGTGTTTTTTCTAGCTGAGCTGGTATTTTGTCTTTAGAACAGTAATTAATTATTGGCCACGTGACCTTTTATTACGTCGCAAATTTGCTTTTATGGTTCCAGGAATAACGGAAAATCTTTTTTCATAATTTTCTTTTCCCTTCTACTTTCTACATTTGATACAACCAATGTGCAATGTCAATTGTACTACTATTAAGACAAAAAGGCAGTCTAATTTAGCTTTATTGCCGAAGGGAGGGGTGAGGGTCCCATTTATTGACCTTAAATTTTTTAAACTTAAAAATAAAGTATCTCATCCAGTATTTGTCGTATGTACATACTGTTTTCGGTTTTTAACTTCTCTTGACGCGCTCTATCTCAAACAGTACAAAAAAGTATAACAACTCCAACCTTTTATTTTAAGAAAAAGATGACGTCATATAGTGACAAGTTCTGCAAACCAGTCTGTCAAAATGATAGACATGTCGTCTTTAATTAAACTACCATGTTTCGCAAGCAGACGATCAACATCAACAAGTTATTAAAAATCTCACCAAAAACCCAAATTTAGATAAAACATTTGGGGGCCCATACGTGAAATTTTCCTCAGAAAAAGGTGTCTGGCGTAGACAAGGTTGTATATTTCAAGGACTTTTCAAGACCCGATATAGAAATCAAGACAAGTGCTTTTCAAGGACCTAAACTGAATTCTAGGACTTTTCAAGACGACTAGTAAAATTCACGAGACGTTTTCAAGATTGTAAAAACTATGTTTGTGACTTTTTCCTTACACAAAGGGTAGCAATGGGTGAAATATGGTCCTGTTTTACGTGCAAAATTTTCACAACTTTCACGTATCACGTGCTTTATTTACCAGTTTTCACGTGGCACGAATGTCACGCCCGTTAATCAAAGAGGGTACGAACCAAAACCAAAGTCAGTCGTGGATCACACTTTGACGGTTGTCATATTGAAATGCGTCAAAGATTACACTGACCGCAGGTGGCAGTATTTGCTCACAATTAAATACAGTGACGCCAGAAGTGTTGGCGATGGTTGAATATTAAAGATACACAATGAACTGTATATGTTTTTGAGTGGAAGAAAGCCTCAAGAGAACACAACTGTCGAGAAGTCAGTAAGCATGAAAACAACAGTAAATGGTTCAAGTTTTTGGAACTGCTCTAGTCTGATAAATCCAGAAGCAGGAAAAATTGGAGCAACAGTTGCTTATATTGTGAGCCTCGTTTTCGCACTGGTTGGAAATTTTCTCCTCGTATTAATAGTTTGCAAAACACCAACTTTGAGAAAACCGATTAATCTGTTGATCGCAAAGATGGCCATGTCCGACCTGCTCTATCCAACATTTCTGTTCCCTTTTCAACTGGCAGAGATGCACGTTGGCTCCTGGTTTATTGGTGGTATCTTTGGTCAAGCCTTATGCAAGCTAAACATTTTTCTTGCAGATGCTTCTTCGTTTGTTTCGATTCAGAGCCTGGTTCTGATAGCAGTGGATCGATTTGGAGCTGTTATACTTCCACTCCGCTCTCCTCTCATAACTAGAAAGCTGTGTCCATTCTTTATTATCGCAACGTGGATCACCGCAATGGCCGTTCTTTCGCCATTTCTTGTTGCTAATAAAGTTGTTAAATACCGAGAACGACTGATGTGCGTAGGTTTGTGGATAGAAATCTTGGGAGACACATTTGCAAATTACGCCCAGCAGTTGTCGTCGTATTTTTCTACATCCCCTTTGTCCTCGTGGTGATACTTTACTCTATCATCTTGATGAAGCTTAAGATGCAAGCACATCCAGGTGAACTGTCAGCCAACGCTGAAGAACAACGCACCAGAAGAAACAGAAACGTGCTTAAGACGGCCATGGCTATTGTTGTTGTGTTTTTCATTTGCTTGATACCCTATTTCAGTAACTTCATGATAGCTAGATTTAGTGCACCAGACAGTTCGATTTGGTTTTCATGTAGTTTTGTTCTATACGTAATTGTCACCCGTTATATATCTTACACAAACTGTGCTATCAACCCAATTATCTGCCTCATTTTTAGCAGTAATTATCGCCAAGCACTTAAGAGACTTGTGAATTGCTGTGATACAGTGCAATATTAAAACTTTTGAAAACTTAAAGCTGGGTCTAAAGCTGCTAAATGAAAAGAACAGGTTCAATTTTTTTTCCTTTATAAAACGTTGTTCAACTTCAGAGCGGTGTTTCTACATGATCGTAGAATTGACTGAAATATGACAATAATAGAGTGCTTCAATCCGCAAGTAAAGGGAAAACAAGTGTTGGATAAAAATTCAAGTAGACCACCATCACAGAAACGTACTCATTGATAATTGTCGATCGTAAAAATGAAAATAAGTTGAAAAATGACGTAGAGAGAATCTTAATTTCTTGGTTTGTGTTGTTACTCGGACACCCGCAACACTTGGCTATTATTCAAAGTAGAATAGAACTTCAAGCGACTTATAAGACTTCCGTCTATAAAAAAAACTGTCTCAATTTAATACTGCCACTAATTGTTATACGTAATTTGACAAGCAGTTAGGCGAGTGAAATTTAAGACAATTTTGAAATATCACGAGTGGTTTGATTTATGCTAAATTATGCCATATTATTTATTTATACTACTTCCCGCAAGGGGGTTGTAATTTTTCACATGTAGGTATTTCAATTTGAGCTGATACCACTGCTCTAAGCCAATCAAATTGCAGAAATTTCCTATGTAGTATTATAATCCCTTGAATACTTTGCAAGTTTCATTGACTTTTTATTTATGTTTTTATAATCAGTCACTTACTTTGCATTGTGCTTTGCGCCTTTTTTTTTTTTCGTGGTGTGGGTTCAAAATGGCGCTTGAATTAAATCAGAGTTGCTTTATTCATCCTCGCCGAAAAGAAAGTACACACATGAGTTGTCGATTGTTCTACCTAGATACTCGTGACTCTCCTGTCAATAAATTTGATTTCAACTTTCTGCTCTAAATTTTTACCTTTTTCACCGTTTGGGATTAACAGACGTGCTCTCAGCTAATGAGCGTTCTAAAATGGTTTTATGAATATTATTAAACATCGAACGTATTTCTATTGATAGCATCACGTCCTTCTGCAATATTAGTTCAACTATTTTTTTACCTTCTTTATCATAACTATCATCTAAGAGAGCCAAAAGGGGCTATGTCATGAGGATATTGATGTATTTAGGTCCATTGTGTGGTTAAACCATTACACGGTAATTAGTCATGGTTCGTACAACTTCACACAAACAAATTTCAAGGACTTTTCAAGGACCTTTCAAGGACAGATTACAGTTTTTTAAAGGACTAATTACGGGTTCTTACACTAAGGATGAGAAAGTGAATAATCCATCAAGCTTGAAGGAAGCCGAAGGTGACGAAGAGTACGTGTCCTTGACTATGCTTAAACAGATGCTCTCTGTCCAGGAATCGATTCTCAAGGCACTCTTCCATTTAGTGATTTCTTCCGTGACTCGTGTTCACGATTTATTGAATACGGTAACTGAATTAAAAACAAGTCTCGAGTTTACTCACAAGAATGTCGAAAAGCTCGACACAATGGCGATCAGGGTGAAATTGGCTCCCTTCAAAAGACTCTTAACGAACAAAGTTCTAAGATGGAATATCTTGAAAACCAAAGCAGAGTTAGAGTTTCAGGAATACCGGAATCGGCTGATGAAACGTGGTTGATTGCCGAAGAGAAAGTGAAGAAAGCAATCAGGTAGAAGCTTGAATAGAAATTGATATTGAGCGAGCACATAGAGTGGAAAGGAAAAAGGAACCAGATGGAGCCAAACAATCAGGACAGCCCAGGACCATTGACAGCCCAGGACCATTGTCTGTCGCCTGAAGAACTGGAAACAGAAGGAAGCGGTGGTTGGAAAGGCCAGGGAAGGAGAAACCTGAGGGCTTATTCATTTGTGAAGATCTAGCTGTCGCCACTTTGGAGAAACGAGCTGGTCAAGTCGAAAAGCTAAAAGCAGCCAAGAAGGCAGGGAAAACTGCTTACTTTATTCTAGATAAGATAAGTAAACCCAATTTTCTTTCGAGTCATGTTTACGTGAATTGCCGTTTTTCCATTTAGATGATGAAATTTTAGATTAGCTGTGTTTGAACAACTCAATGGGCGGGTAACTATGATGTCAATAGATTGTCTTGTCTGAAGCTGAATCTTTATTATCTGAAATGCATACAAACTTAAGTCTTTGCAAGACATAGACTCAGACTCTGAATTAGGGAACTGCGAGTATTATGTTGAAGGACAATTTAATGATCTCTTAAAAAAACGAAAAAAAAAATATCCGATCCAACTCAGATCGCTGACAATTTCTGTGCATACTTCACAAATAGCGGACCTAATTAAGCGAACTCAATTCCGCCTTGTCTCACTTCTCCCCGTTCGATTCTTTCTGGAGCATTTATGAATTCGTTATACCTACAACCAACTACTGAGCAGGAAATTATTGACATTTGTGCTAGTTTTCGTGCAGGAACTGCAGCAGGCTATGACCAAATTACTATGAACGTAATTAAAGAAATAATAGATTTAATTGTCCAACCATTAATCTACATAACGAACTTATCTTTAAGTTCTGGCACCGTTCCCGATAAAATGAAGATAGCCTTAGTTGTTCCTTTATTTAAAACAGGTGACAGGTGACCTCTCTCTGTTTATCAATTATAGACCAGTTTCTGTTTTGCCGGCTTTTTCTAAGATTCTAGAAAAGATTGTTTATAATCGTTTGATCAATTTCTTGAATAAATTCAACATCCTTTCTAATAATCAATATGGTTTTAGGAAAACTCACTCTACTGCCTATGTGTTAATTCAATTATATGATAAACTCTCAGATGCGATTGATCAAGGAAAAGTTACCTTGGGTCTATTTATTGACCTAACCAAGGCCTTCGACACTGTGAACCATGATTTCCTACTTGCTAAACGAGACTTTTATGGGGTTCGTGGTGTTGCATTACAGTGGTTCAAAGTTATCTTTCCTGTAGAACTCATGCAATTTGTACAGTACAATGGCTATAATTCTTCCTCTAAATACATCAAATGTGGAGTGCCTCAAGGATCGATTTTAGGTCCTTTATTGTTTTTGTTATACATTAATGACTTGTGTAATGTGTCAAAAGCCTTGGATTTCATACTTTTTGCCGATGATACCAACATTTTTTTCGCATAACGACCTAAATCAACTGATGGAAATTGTGAATACTGAATTGAAACAACTATCAAGCTGGTTTCAGGCTAATAAGCTTTCTATTAAAATAAAAAAGCTAATTTTATTCTATTTAAAACAAAACAAAAAAAGCAAAAACTTGACTTACATTTTTCAATTAATGGTATTGAAATTGATCGTGTAATTGAAGTTCAGTTTTTGGGAGTTATACTTGATGAGCACTTATCTTGGAAATCTCAAATACAAAACGTAGCAAGGAAAGTCTCAAAATCAGTGGGCATTATTTACAAATCAAGTTTTTGCCTTAATAAGACCTCCTTATATACTCTCTATTATAGTTTAGTTTATCCTTATTTACATTACTGTGCGGCTGTGTGGGGCTCAACTTATCAGTCAAATCTTTTGATGCACATGCCAATCTTATCTTTGTAAGCTTACGAATTCTAAAATTTGAAGACGTTATCAAACTCCAAATAGGTAAACTGAGTTATGTACCTTTAAGTAGTTAAGGGAGGATGCTTTGGAATTCAACAACTCTGATATACTGTTTCACTTTTCATATCCCCATAATAAAATTATCATCTCACCCCAAATAAACAACTTAAAATATCAGGGAAAATTTGTGATCTTTTTCATATATTTACAAGACTGGAAGACTTTACAAAATTTCCTGATAAATTCTCTGATTAAATTTAGGGATATTAGATAACTTTATTGCTCGCAACCCCCTACGGGGGAAGCTCGCGGGATATGAAAAGTGAAGCAGTATATCAGAGTTGTTGAATTCAAAATCATCCTCCCTTAACTACTGTCGCTCGCGGAAAATGACGGGAAAAAGTACTTGTGAGATGTTACTCAAGTTATCCTATTATAACTACTATAGAGAGAAGTTTGATTATAAAAATTTTTCACCTAATTTATTAATTAAAAAAATAAATATTTATAATAAAATGGAAAATAATGTTCTTAAAATTTGTGATTTTAACAATAAATGTAAGAATTTTATTCAAATTAAAGATATTGATAAATATTATGTTGATTCTGAAGAAAATAAGAAAAAAAAGTTTGAAGAGGTACTTTTTTTTTAAATTTTGATTTTATGTTTTTTTTTATTATGAAAGATATTTTTTTTTGATTTTTCAAAAGATAATTGGTTTGAAATTTGTAAATATGAATTACTGTTAGATATAACTGAAAATATAATTAAATATATTAAAAAACCTTCAAATGAACTTCTTAGATTTATTGAATTTTCAAGTAATAAATTTATATGTCCAACAGAAAAATTAAAATTTGTAAAAAGTACTAAAATTATTTTAAGTCATTTATATTTTATTTTGGTTTTTTTTTATTCGTGATAAAAGGCTTTATTTATCTATTTCAAATTTAATTAAAGAACTTAAAAAAGAAGATTATGATTTTATTGAAATAAAAAGTGGTTTTTTTTTCATTCTTTTTTCCTCCCTATAAATTATTCAATTTTGAAAAAAAAAAATATTATAAAAAATTAGCGGATAATTTACTAAAAAAAAAAATTTAAAGAAATAATTTTTATTATATAATAAAAATGCAGTTGTCAAGTTACGATCGTCTCACACCAGAAAATATTATTTTTAATGAAGCCAAAAAATTCAAAGTAAAGGATAGCAAAATCAAATACAAACGAATACCAATTGAAGTCAAATACCCAAATGGAAAGAAAGGAGCTCTAGTAATTGAATCTCCACTTCTTTTCTCTTTTGGAGTAAGTCAAAAGAAAAACCAAGAAACAGGAAAGTTAGTTGGTTATAGTATTCCAGTTTGTCTTTGGAACAAAGATAGTGAACCAAATGAAAAGGAAAACATTTTTTGATACCCTAAATAATCTCAGTAAAATATGTTGTCAACATCTTGAAAGTGAATATGGACCTGACCAGGCAACAACCGTGTCTTCACCATTATATTATAAAAAGGTTGAATATACTGATAAAAAAGGGAAAAAGAAAACACGAGTAGATGAGACAGCTGCACCAGTTCTTTATGCAAAACTTATTTACTCTGAGAAATCAAAGAAAATTCTTTCTCTATTCAATACAAAAGGAAAGAAGGCTTTGGATCCTGTAAAATATGAAGATCAGTACTGCAATGTCAAAATGGCATTGATAGTTGAAGGAATATTCATAAGTAAGACTGTTACATCTTTACAAATAAAAGTTCATGAGTGTTATGTTAAATCATTAAAACCAAGAGAATCTTTGTTGAAAATTGAAGAAGAGAGTGAGAGTGATAGTGAGGCTGTTGAGAATGTTAATATTGAAGAACTAGTTATTTCTGATAAGGAAGAAGCTGATTAATAGGATTTTATTTTTAATACAAATTTTGTATTAAAAATCGACCAAATCCTTGAAACTCACCCATGAGTTAAATTTATCAGAGTATCCTCTCCATTTTACTAATGCCACTTTTTTCTTGTTATCTCTCCTAATAACTTTTTCTATTCTAAAAGTCTGCTGTTTTGCTTTTTGTAATTCTTGTTCGTAGAGAGATCCCTTAATTTTTTCACCCATCAAGTCAACAATACTATAAGTAATAGGTTTTGTTGGAATAATCTTATCAATCACAAATATCTCCTCTGTCCAGTTTGGTGTGTAACCTTTATCAAATATCTTTCTCTTATATTTTGAAATTCTAACATGGTCTCCAATCTTAAACTTTGGTTTGCCAGGTTTCAAGTAAATCAAATCGTGATACAAATTAGACCAAACGTTTTTCTCATTTTTCTTTTTATTTGCTTCAACAGGAGTCATTTTCACACTTGAATGATTTGAATTATTGTAATCATCAACTAGCTTATCTATTTTATCAAAGTAAACAGTGTTGTTATTCACAGTAAACATTTTCTACATTTTATTTTTTATTGTTTTATTCCATCTCTCAACAACACTAGATTTCTCTTCATTTTCAGTGTGATATAGTTTAATACCTTCTTTATTCAGAAAATCTTTGAAATGTTTACTTATAAATTCAGAACCTTTATCAGACCATAACATCTTTGGTTTACGTTTACTCTTAAATATATCAGCAAATGCTTTACTAACAGTTTCAGTTTTCTTGTCTTTCAATCCCCTTATCCATCCATACTTGCTAAATACATCTATAACCATCAGAAGATATTTAATCCCTTTATTCCACTTACTAAACTTTGCATTTCAACCAAATCAGCAGCCCAGATTTCATCAATCCCATTTGAGATTACTTTTCTCTTTTGAAAGTTTCTTGTGATTGGTTTGTGAAGTTCATCGGCTAATTGTTGAGACCAATCACTACTCAACGCCGGCGCGCGTTTTTTGAAGACCAAGACCAAGTTTTTTCTTTGTATTAATTAAGAATCGTGCTGTTGAGCCCCACTTTGGCATTTCACCATAGGGTGGGTATCTGATCCAATGATTGAACCATTTCTCTATCCCAATCACCTTTGTTTTTTTCCCATATCATAGCAGATATCATGGTAAGCAGCTATCTCATCAACTTTGTTATATGGTTTAACTTTCCATTCAAGTACTTCTCCAGTATTAGGATTATAACTTAACTGTTTTTCGAGAGGATTATATGGGCCCATATATTCGTATTTACCTGGAGTCCATCCTGCTTTTGGTTTTGGCAGTTTTCCAATCCATTTGTGAATATCAAATCCACTTCCAAAACTTAGTAACGGATTATTTTCCCAAAAGCGTTCATCAATGATAATTCCATATTGGGTTCTTAATAACTGTGGCCATGTATCAGGATTAGATGAAATAATGTTATTCATCTGCTTTAAAGCTTCTGGGTTGTTTTCAAAAAATTTTGTCTTAAACATTCTTCTTCTTGGATTTTCAAGTTTGAAGAATAATTCAGGATTGCTTCCCTTTTTTCTTATTCCCATCTTAGCCTCTTCTGCTGCAGTTGGTCGTCTCCAGAATTTACCAGAAGTAAATCCATGTTTACTTCCAAAAGCAGACTTCATTATATCCCCAGATTTATATCGGTCATAAACTGGTTTCAAAGATGGTATCAATTCTTGTGTAGTGAACATTGCAATATCTGGTGCTTTTTTTACAATAGTTATTGGATCAATACCCCCCCCCCCCCCCATCCAAATCTTTCCTGTTAGTTTTATACCTTTTTTTAGGTCTAACTTTGGTTGAAAGCTGATCCATTGCTGATCCAACGCTATCCTGAATAAAAGGAGTTAATTTATTAATCCCATAATTTACAGCCTTTTTTTGTAGTTTTTTATTTCTCATTAATTCACTTGCTCCATACCTCCCCATTTCAACTGCTTTTCGTCCCATCCAAGGTAAAGCATGCTCAGTAAATGCTTCTGCAGCTGTTCCAACAACAGTGTCAAATACATCACCTCCAGTTTGTTTGCCCGCCTTCTCAGACGGGCTAACTAGTTTTTTGTTTTCTTCTTTTTAGTTTTTCTTTTACCAGATCCAGTTTGAGCTGTTGTTCCCATTTTTACATATCTAACTTTTTTATTTCCACAAACTGCACATCTACAAAAGAATTGAGTTCTTCCTCTTTTATCTTTTTGGTAACCACTTGGCTCTATGCAAGGTGTTACTCTTTTATCTACAATGCAAAATGATTCTTTCATTTAGTATAATGTTTAGATAAAATGTCATCGAGGGCTAATTTTGTAAAAGGTGAACTTAGCAAGATATATAATTTTTTAAATGAGAGTTATGAATATGCAGAATATGCAAGATTGGAGAATGATAATCGATTTATAAAAATATTTGAGATTTTAATGGAAATGAAAGATAAATCTGTATTATTAAGCAGGTTGGTAAAAGTAAATTGTTTTAATGTAAACTTATAATAAAATGGAGGCTAAATTCTTTTCTGAGATAAAAAAAAATATGGATGTTAAAACTCTCAAAGATTCTGAGAAAGAAGTAAGGACAAAAATAATTGCTGAGTTTGAGATTCTTAGAAATAAAGATGCTGATCTTTCTAGGGTGCTAATGGGTGGTGAATGTGATATGTGGGAAAAAATAAGAAGAGAAGATTATTCTTGGTTGAAAATAAAGAGTGATAAAAAGAAAAGATTTTTTAGACTTATTGATATTTACTTAAATTTTGATTCCATAATTGATACTGTTAAAGAATTGGAACAAAAAGTAGAGAAGGTTAAAAAGCTAAAGGATACATCAGTGGATTCAGAATAAGAAAAATATTATTACAAAAATTAAAAGAAAGAAAAGATTTTTATTTATAAAAAAAGTTATCTATTTATTTAATTATTGTATTAATCTTTTTCATTTCTATATTAAATTATATAGAAATGATATCTTTCAGGTTGTGATCTTATGCACCAAAGTAAGCTTTTATAAAATCACTGTTGTCATTATCAAAATGAGGATTATGTATTACATCTAAAATACTTTTTCCCATTTGTCTTTCTAGCAAATAATAAAGACACCAGTAACAGCTAAGAACAGTATTTCGATTTTGTATTTCATCTATCGAATAAACTATTTGTTTTTCAGAAGTATTAAAATATTTTAAAGCCTCACTTGGCATTATTAAACCAAATGGATCAAAGTACTCAACGACTGAATCCAAATTTCTATAACAAACCCAATGTGTGCCAGGTCCTTGAATATCATCAAGATTGATTATTCCACATTCTTTTTTTATCTTACTTGGAAGTCGGTCTCTACTGTAAATACCTCTGAGATTTTTAATACCAAGTTTTTTCACCCATCTCATCAAGTCAAAGTTGGATAATGGTTTAATTACAAAATGGAGCCTATTATGGGAATTGAGTTGAATGGGCTGTTTTTTCCTAATAGTAGACCCTTGCCTTTGGGCTTTTTTTTTTTAGCCCCCATTCCTATTGTGTTTTCCCAAGTACCATTAAAGGGTTGGGGGAAATATTGATTTACCCCATCACCATGAGTGGATTGAGGATGAGGAACATAAACATTTCTTGTATTACTAGATGAACTTCTATCAACCTGTAAACCAGATCCAAACAGCTTTGGAAGCAGACTAATCGCCATTGGTATTGCAATAGATGCAAGTGTTCCCAGGAATCCACCCTCTATTTGTTTTTGAGTTGGTTTACTAACCAGTCGGCCTCCTGTATTAAAAACTTTGTTAATTTCATCTATTTGTTTTTCTGTGAACTCTCCAGCAATAGGGAGTAAAAATGGGAAAAACTTTTTTGGAATAGTAATCCCCTTTCCAAATAGTTTTTTAATCCTATATCTCCCAGTGCAGTAGCAGCTCCAGTAGCAATTGCAGGAGCAACTTTTGAAACTCCTTTTATTGCATAAGGAAGAAGTTTTGAACCGAGACTTATCAAACTAGTGAATAGGTTTCCCCCATGTTTTACTGATCGAGTAATCTGTGTTTTAATTATTTTTATATCTGATCCTGTTCCATTTGCTATTGATTTTTGTATTTTCGCAATCTGTCGTTTAGTTAACATCAACTCATCTGTTCCGCGAAGATGAGAATGTTTTAATCGAAGTGTAAGTGGTGATTTATTTTGAATTGCGCTAAACAGTTTTGACTTTTGTCCTTCCGAAAGGGTTACTCCATATTCAATATAAGTTGCTATTTTATATATTATGTTATATTAAATTCTTTTTAAATGTAACTAATGCGGCGTAGACAAGGGAGGGAGTCTTTTATGCTCTAAGAAGTAGTTTTCCACTTTTCTGTTCTATTTCTGCTTCTCGCTCATGTAATACAAGAGCGTAAATATTATAATCAGCGTTTGGATTGGCGCCCAGTTCGTAATGAAAAGATAGTTTTGTAACTCCATCTTTTATATCCATTTTTTGCTTTGTTAAATCAAAGTAAACAAACGGGAAAAGAGATTCAAAATTAGTTCTATTGAGAAGAGTGCCTCCTTGAAAGTCGTTATTTGCATAAACATAACCCATTAGTTCTCTGAAAACTCTTGATGGATCTGTAGCTGGTTTAAAGGGAATATCAGGGTATTCATTTCCATTTCCAACCTCGAGATGGCAACGTGATAAATTAGCATTGTTTGGTAAGTTAAAAGTGTTGTATAAGAATGGATTTGCTGTTTGCGCTTCAATATTGGCTGTGTTAATTGCCCAAACAAAAACATGGCGTGGTTTTGAAATACCATTTGTAATTCTAAATTGCCCTGTTTGTTGTCGGCTATTATTTGATCTTTCAACTACTTCGTTTAAATAAGTCCATTTGTAAGGTTTAAGGTAATTATCAATATAAAGTTTTTGTCCTTCTGAGTTGAATGTTAACCTTGGAACAAATAGTTGCAGTCTTGTTAAAATAACTCTATAAGCATTTCCTCCGGTTCTCCATATGATATTGTCATCTGATTCTAATTCTATATTTAACTCAATTTTTGTATTTGGAAGCAGCTTATCCTCTAATGCTTCAAAAAATGAACATCTGTTGAGAGGAATTTCACATCGCACTGTTGCTGAGTTACCTAGTAAAGCTTTTCTTAAGGCAAAACCTTTGTTGTAAGTATTACTATCTCCATCAACTAAATCTGCTCTCTCTTCAGCATTATCGGCAGCATTTCTTACGTGCTGTACATTTCTTGTTGAGTACTTTACTCTATTAGCATTTCGTAATGTGTCAAGATAATAAAATTCATTTGTTGCAACACTTTCAACATAAGATGGATTATACTCAAGCAAATTCTTAATATTAACCACATGATTTGCGTAATTACAACTATAAACATCTCGTCCATTTGCTAGTATAGTTAACTTTTCGATGAGAGAGCTAGAGCCATTTACAATTCCCATATTATCTCCATCTGCATCAATATCACCTCCAGCTGCCAGTTGATTAACTTTAAAATCTACCGAAAGTCTTGCATTATACCAATCAAATGGAGTAGCCTCACCTGTGTTATCAGCTATAAATCTAAGTCCTGTTTTGTTTTGGTGAGCGTTATTTGCTGGCACCACATCCAAAGCTTGTTCAAGATCGAAAACAACATCTTCATATCTGTCAAGATATTTTGGGTTTCTAAAAGACTTCATTTTATTTCATACATTATATTATTTTTTCTACCAGATCCAGATAAAATTTTTAGCACATTATTATTGATTTCTTGCCTCGTATTTTTTTTACGTGATGTTTTTGGATTTTCACCAGAAAGTAATTTTACTATTTCATCACCAGTCGTTTTAGTTACATCTGCTGGTAATGGTTTGGGTGGAGGAGTTACAGCAAATGTTACCTTCTTATTAGATGGTTTTTTACCAAAAAAAGATTTTACTGAATCCAATATTCCTTTTCCATATATATGTTTTCTTGTATACTTTCCCATATCAGGATCATATTTTTTTTTAAACTCTGATTGTCGCGTCATTTTATCTATATATTTATATTATCAATAGTATCTCTAATTAAATTAATGCGGCGTAGCCAAGGGAGGGGGTAATAGGGGGAACCGTAGGTTCCCCCATATGTATATATTTATATTATCAATGGGATCAGTATGGCGAAGAAGCAGTGTCATAAACCAATCAATACCATTGAGGCCAATAGGAAGGCCGAGTGAATCAGTTACTGTTATTCTCATTTCAGAAATAATATTAGAACTTACAGGACAATAAAGTGTCCTCCTTGGTTCAAAAGTGAAAGGATAACTCCTCGTAAGATTGTCAGTTGGAATAACGGCAATTGTGTTTAAATTTTCCCCATTTACAACAGAGTCTTTTATAGCACTTATGTTTATATTTAATGAATCAATCGATTTTGTAATATTTGGAAGGCGTGATCCATACTCAGTTTTAGTCACCAGTTTCTTTTCAAATCCGATTAGGTCTCCAAAATCTGTTCCCCTCAAATCAAGCTGATAATCACCCTCAAGTGATAAAAGCACTCGATAGGTGGAGAGAATGAAAGACATATTGATTGAGTAATTCTTTTTTCCTTTGGAGTCTGTTGTGTGATGAGTCTTTTGATCCATGTATTGATGAATGTAATCATTTATATCTGAGTAGGAATACATTCCATCTGAAAAGGTAATAGTATTCCATATTGTCCCATCATGGGTGTACTTTATTTTATTGTTTCCATAACTACTTCTGATATTGTACCAAGAGTAAGTCATTGATAACCTATCCAAGGCGAGAAAATGCTTAATTTCTGGATCAAGTTTCAAAGGAGGATTAAATTTAACTATAAAATCATGGGGTTTGTTTACTCCTATTTTTTCTCTTTTAACAGATGAAATATGAATAGCGCTTTCATTCATTTTATATTATATCTAGATAATTTTTCGTAAAAGTGAATTAAGTTGGTTATTAGTAATAATCCCGAGATCTCTAAGTCGATGAGCTATTTGAATGTATTCAGGTTATACACCGTTGTTTCCTGCGGCAAGTGATCCATTGAGTAATTCAAATCTCTTTAGTAGTTCTTGGGGAGAGAAGTAAAAGTTAATTCCCTGTCCTCGCTGGACTCCTCCTTCTCCTACTTTTAGATCAATTGAATTTAAATAAATATAAAGGATATTTTTATATTTACTTAATAATTTATGTTGATGTGTATAGTTAGTAAGTTCGTTTTTTTCAGCTTCTGTTTTGTTTTTTCTTCTCTTCAAAGCTCCCATTAAATTACCTGTAACAGTTTTATCATTATTTACTTCATCATAAATTTCTTGTAGTCTTTTAGGATTAATATCAATAAAATCATTTGGCTTTGGATAACCAAAATTAGATAAATATTTTAATTCATCTTTTTCAAAATGTTTTTCAAGGTTATAAGTTATAGGAGTTCTTGCTGATTGTTCTTGATTATCGTCTTCTATTGATGGTAGTTCTTTAATATCAGCCAATCGCTCTAACTGATTAAAACCTTGAGTAATAGCTCGCTGATTGTCTCTAAGTCCTTCTGTAAGGGCTAATTGATTTCGCAACATTTCTTGGTTTTGAGTGAAAATATTTTTCTTTTTGGGATCTTCAGGTTTTTCAAACTTAGAAATCAGAGGTTTAAATGACTCACTAAATCCTTCTCTTTGATTTTGTTTTTCCCAAATATTTTCTTTTATTCGACTTCTCACCTGTTTGGTAAGATCGTCGGCTTCAATCTTATTTTTAGCAAATTTTTTTAATTCTTCAATATCCATTTATATAAATCATTAGATAAAATGGAGATACCTAATTATGATAACACAGATAACAGTGATAAAAAATTCAAACAGCTTTATCCTTTTATGCCATCAGATACTTTTCGAATGTTAATTTGTGGAAATAGTGGAAGTGGTAAAACTAATTTGCTGTATCATATGCTAATTAAACCATTGCTGTACTTCGACGAGATTTATCTTTATGCTCCTAATTTGGAGCAGGATAAGTACAAGAGACTAATACAAAAAATGAGGGAATTGTCAAATAAACTCAATTATGAAATACTTAATGTGAGTAATGATGAAATAACCCCAGTAACAGAAATGGGTTATGAAGACAATCAAAAACTTGTGATATTTGATGATTATGTTTGTGATAAAAATCAGAGACAAATCATAGATTATTTCATTCAAGGTCGGCATAAGAATTGCTCAGTCATTTATCTGAGTCAATCATTTTACAAAACTCCAAAAGATATTCGACTTAATTGTTCTTATTACTGTTGATACGAATTCCCATCATCCAGGGAAGCTAACAGAATATCATCTGAATTGGGAGTAGATAAAGAGTTATATAAAGCTGCAACTAAAAAACCATTTTCATTTCTTTATGTTGATAAACCAAAGAAGCGTATTGCAAAAAACTTTAATAATTATATAAATAATAAGTAAGATGGGAATATTTAACGAACATTCTTCTAATCAACATCCATTTGTAAAAGGAATTCAAGGCGCTCCAGGTGTTGGTTTTATTCTCACTTCAGATGGAAATTATGATATGGTAAATAAAAAACTAAAAAATGTTGGTAATCCAGTATCAAACACCGATGCTGCTACAAAAAAGTATGTTGATGATAATTCTGGTGGTGGTAAAACATCATTAATAACAGTAGATTCAAATATTGATATGAAAAGCCAATATTTGATTACAAAACTAAAAACACCAACAGACAATGATGATGCTGCAAATAAAAAATATGTGGATGATTCCAAAGTCGATGGTAGTGTCTTTTTAAAACTAGATGGTACTAGACCAATGACTGGAAATTTGAACATGAATAACAAACGAATTTTAAATATTCCAGCTCCAACTGGAAATAACCAACCACTACCATTGGCTTATGGTGATTTAGCATATCTCAAAGTCGAATGATCAAATAAAATGACTAATAGCGGAGCTCCTCGCGCGCGCGAAGCGCGCGCGTGGACGTAGCCCCATAGCTAAAGTAATCTACCTATCCCAGAAAATTTGGTAATCACGTGACCGTACACCGACCGCCCGCTCTCCCGCCCGCCCGCCCGCCGTCCGTCCGCACCACAGGAATACCAATGTTTACTTTCACACTTTCTAACTACTTTGGGAGCCCAGGAAGCCCAGGAGGAAACTGATTGCACATCAATATTGTGATCAATTGACAGCTGTCAAAACAAGGTATCCGCTGACCAGTATCACCTGACCATATCGCGGGCTCAGGTGTCGACCCATCGAGGTCGAGTACTTTTTTGAAGTTATCCGCTGACAAGTTACTGGTTTTCAGATGATCGCTCGACCATGGTCGCGAAAATTCAGCAAGTTACGTAACAATACAGGCTAGGAAGACCTTTTCTCACCAAGGTCACGCGTTGGTCACGCTCTATGCCCAATTTTTATGCTCTGATTGGTCAAAATTTGACAGGTGAGTTCATGCGGAAAATTTCTGCAGCATCTTGAAACTTGTTTACTTTAATTTGACAGCTGAAGCTGACAGAGTTTAATGTAAACTTGTGATGTTTTTAACTGTCTTTTTCCACTGGATGTACAAAATGAAATACAGCTGCTATCAAGTCTGTTATTCATGGCTAGTTTGTTCATTGGTTTTTTGGTTGAGAGATGCGTCGCTTGTCAAAGTGGGAAATCCGATTTCGGATGGCATCGTTTTCGTTTTTCACCTTGCTTGATGCGTATTAAAGAGGATTCAAAATTCTCAAGCGACTCTCGCGTTACTTGATAGCTTTTACGAACCGCATCTCGAAAGGTAAGCCTGAGTAATGATTGCATTTGAAGTTTTCTTTATATCTAATTTCATGTAGTCGAGCACAGTTTATGCGGCAAGTTTATGCACGTTTCACTGACGTTTGTAAGATTTGAGACAATGAACCGACCTAATATCAGGTTTGATATAAGCTTACAGGACTTAAAAGAGCCTTTAGATATATTTTCTCACCGCAAATAGAAGAACACGTTCCGAAGAATATTTAGTTATAAATTTGGCTGTAGAAAGAAAACTTTGAGCAATTTTCTTGCCTCGAGTTCATCTTTGAGAAAAGCAAACACAGCGAGACCGGCTTAAAACATAAAGTTATTAAGCTTTAACACTCAGGATTTTTCGAAACGCTTTAATACTTATCTTCGTGAATGAAAATTGTTGTGTCTGTAAATGTTTAACCGAATTATATTTGTTTTAGTGATTGTTAGTAGTCTCTCTTGCAATTTAAATCGCTGTGCTGTTTGTTTTCAGTCGTTCATGAACATCGCTTGCAGGAGTTATCTTTTTGCCGCGCGTATCAAACGCTTTTCAAGATTACACATCGTTATAAAACCCTTAAATAAAAAAAAAACCAATAAATTATGTTGAAGCATAACTCTTTTAATGTTTACTGCGCTCGAGGTCTGTATGATAAATAGTACGGTTTAACCTCAGATGTGATGTGTAAAAAGTATAAAAGGTTGGTTTACATATCCCCGGATTTGTTGGCAAGATTTTATAAAGTAAACTTGTCGAAAGCAAAAAATTCGGCCTGATTTGTTTTCCAAGAATTTGTTTTCCAGGTATAATCCACTGTGATCAAGAACCATTACGGCTCTTGAATGTGATCGAAGATGATTGCTATGTTTTGTTTTGTTTTTGTTTTTATTTTTTTACTCCACCCTTTAATACATTAGTTGTACAATAATAATACATTAATTGTACAGTAATACAGTAATTGTATTTAATAATACAATAGTTGCTTAACCTACGTGCACATAATAATAATAATAATATATGAAGGGGGAGATCATTCCAATAGTATTTACCAATGACGGTGGGGCAGAACTTTCCAATATTAATTCTTGAGTGGGGAATCTGTAATTGCTGGGCAGATGTACTTCGTGTAAAATAATCATGTTGCTCAGATACAAGTAATAATGGAAAATTACACGGCTTATTATCAGAGACAGTCATATAAAAACAAACAATTGTACTACATAAATTAAACAATATCACGAAATTTTAATAGACCTAGATGAACATAATGAGGAGCGATATGATCTCTAACTGCTTTATTTTGCAGACGTATGAGCTGTGATAATGGATTATCATAATTATTTCCCCCCAATAAGCTACCATATATGAGATATGGGTAAACAAGAGAATAGTAGATACTAGTTAAGCATTGATTACCTAGATAACTTTTTATCTTTGTCATAATATTAATACTCTTGCTGACTCTATCACACACATAGTCGATATGATCTTGCCAGGATAGGTGGCTGTCAATATAGATACCTAAGTATTCAATTTTGGATACTTGCTCTAAGCATTGTCCAGCTATCGATAGCGGAAATAATAAATCATAATCTACTTTCTGACAAGGTTGAAAGATGATATTTAGTTTTTCGTAGATTTAAGGTTAATTTATTTGCACATAGCCAGTCATAAATATTAGGTAGTTCTCAAAAAAATTAATTTATCTCAAATAAGAGTTCATCTATAGTTTTAGCTGAAGCTGTTAAAGAGGTATCGTCTGCAAATAGTCTCATAGCGAAAAAATCAGAAGATTGAGTAAAGTCGTTTATGGGGTACACCAGAAGTAATTGGCATGGTGTCAGAAATGTTACCATTTACAAGAACTCTCTGCTTTCTTTTATTAAGATACGATTTGAACCAGTCGATATGAGGTTTTCGAATGCCATAGGACAATAGCTTTGATAATAAAATAGAATGATTGACGGTAGCAAATGCTTTACTCAAATCTAAAAATATTGATACAGCATAATCTCCTTGATCTAGACACGTAGAGATTTCTTCAATGAGATCAACAAGACAGTCCACAGTGGTACTGCCTGGCTTAAACCCATATTGAGTATGAGTAATCATATTTTCAGACAAAAAATAAGATATAAGTTGATTATAAATACATTTTTCAAAAACTTTACTTAATACTGGAAGAACTGATATTGGTCTATAATTATCGCACATTCATGGAACGGGATCCCTGTTTAAAGACAGGGATCACTTTAGCGATTTTTAGATCATCAGGAAAAGTTCTTTGCTTGATGGAAAGATTAATTATATACGTTATATACGTTATAGGCCAACTCGATGTAAGATGTTTCACTCTAAAATCACTTAGCCTTTCCCATATGAATTTCCCCTTAAGTTAACTGATTTGTGGATTACAAGTTTATTGTTTGACTTAAATAATAAATGTATTAATGGGAGCTTCGCTTTTAGCCCTGGCTAAATCTATATATTAATCTAAACATGGACAATAAAAAAATAATTAACTTATTAACACCAACAGATGGCGCAGATGCTGCAACCAAAAAGTATGTGGATGATAACACAACTACCCAAGATCTTAGTCCTTACCTAAAGAAAAATGGGAGTGACCCAATGACAGGAAGTTTAAACATGAATGGAAATATAATAATTAATCTTGAAGATCCCGCTTTAGATAGTGATGCAGCAAACAAAAAATATGTTGATGAGCATTTACACCAAACTCAAGTTCAACCAAGTCATTACAAAGATGAGTTTAGTTATCTTATGTCAAGTCCATCTCAATGGACAGATGAAATAGATAATATAAATAGTTTTTATCCAAGAAAGATAGCAGACTTATCTTCTAAAAGAGGAAACTTTCACGACTACAATCATAAAGTTCTTTATACTAATATATTTAAGAATTTTCAAGGTGGTTATAAGTTTAAGATGGGACTTAATTTTTACAGATTGGTTGGAGGTGCTGATTATACTCTTTGTTTAGAAATACTTAACACTGATTATCAGCTATGGCATAAAACTCAGATAAGTGTTGACAATAACACATCACAAGGATTACAACTAGGAAATGTTAGTGTAAAAAAACTTCAACATGGATTCACCGATTGAAAAAGCCAAACACAATATATGTATTACCATAGAGTCATAATTAATTTTAAGAAGTTGACAACTGATAATAAATTCTTTCTTTACATTTTGGTTAATATTCCTAATAATGGAAATTAAATGATCTGTCTGTATATCCAATACAGTTTTCTGGAGTTTACATTATTGCTTATGGCATAATGAGTAAAGTAAGCAATATCGACCCAGATAAAGTTTATGACTATCACACAGCATTTGTCATCAAACCAACACAAGTAGTTTACAATGTTGACATTAATGCAAATAATAAAAGGATATTTAACATTGCTCTCGACAAAACCAATATCTCCAGTGCTGCAACAGTTGGAATGGTAAAAGATATATTTCCTTTTGGTTTAAACCATGTTTATAGACAATATTTTGAAGAATTTTATGACTTTACTGATGCAGATATTTATGGCATTAGTATTACTTCATCTGGTGTTGTTATAAAATCTTTACATCCAAATATTACCATACCTAATAAACACTTAAGTGATATAAGAAAAGAAGGATTAAATATTAGTAATTATACTATTAGTTTTAATCCATCTAAAAGCTTTACAAATTTTACCTTATGTATTGTTTTTTTATCATTTCAGTAATAAGAATTTTGCTTTAGCTAAGAATAATTCACAAGATAAACAAGGTTTATTAAGTTTATCATTTTCTAAAGCTGCTGGTTATTTAACATTATTAAGCAATAATATAAATGATCATTTTAATTTGCCAAGTAATTTTAATGGAAAAAAAATTGTTTTATGGTTGGGGCAGAGTGTTGATACAATTGTTACAAAAGTTAACATAAGTAACTACAGCTCAACATTAACATTAGCAAACGCTAATTACACAACTGATCAATATTTTGACTTTATAACTGAAGATGGAGTTTTGAGTAAATTTATGTTTTCTCCAAATTTTTACGACTTTGACTCTGAGCAATTTCACAAAGTAATGTTACAAGAGAAAATAAATGGAAGTTATATATTATAAATAATAAATGAAGGATATTTTTTAATTTAATCACATTGATAACTCTCTGTCAGAAACAGAAGTCAAAATTCTCAAGATTTCTATAAACATTATCACAAGAAATATTGGTGTTTTAAGAAATCTTTCAAACGATTTAAATTTCTTGATGAAACACTTACTCTGTCTGGAGGTGGATTAGTGGTGATAGGAACTATTACAGGAGGAATAACATTAAATCCAATAATACTCGGTGTAATAAATGGATCTGGGGTGTTAGTAAGTAGTATTTCAAAAATGAAGAATTACAAGAAAAAGATTGAAATGTCACAAATTGCATTTAAGACATATGAAAAAGTATTGGTTGAATTGCGTTCAGCTCTTCGAGGTGATGGGTTTAACAAACAAGAGTTTATTGATCGTATGAAACTAATAGATGAAATGATAATTGATCAGACTCCTTTATCAGATAGATTTGTTAAGAAATATAATAAAAAATTTATATGAAAAAGATAATTACAAATAAATAAAAAAAAGTCTCGTTTATAATTTCTTATATTCAGATGCTTGATTTAAATATTTGCAATTTTCTTTTTCATATAAATATCTTTCTTAATATCTTTATATATGAAAAAGATAATTACAAATAAATAAAAAAAGGTATCTTTTATAATTTCTTTTATTCGGAAGCTTGATTTAAATATTTGTAGTAAGCTTTTATAAAATTGATTTAAAAAAAAATATTTTAATAAATTAATCTTCTTTATGGCAAAGTATTTTCATCCATCATATAGTAATTTCTATGTAAATGATAGTGGCAAAATATTTAATTCTAAAACAGATAGAGAACTAAAAGGAACAGTAACTAAAAATGGTATTAGGATCTCAATAAGACCAAAAGGAGAAAACCCAATTAGTATCCCAACAGACAAGTTTGTCTGGGAAGCATATAACAATGAAGAAACAAATAATTATTTTATATTAATTCATAAAGATGGAGACAAACTCAACAATAAACCAGATAATCTAAAAAGAATTCTTAATAATTCTTCTTATCCAGATAACCAAGAAAGAAAGATAGTGGCAACTAATCTCTCAACTGGTGAAACAAAAATGTTTGATTCAATATATAAAGCATCTAAAGTACTAAAGGTTAATCCCGGCTCTATTAGTCTAATCGCAGAAAGAAAAAGAAAAACAGCAACATCAAAACAAAACAATAATAAATACTCATTCAAATATCAAAATCCACATGATTTAAATTCTGTAAAAATTATTAAAAATATGATGAATAGACAAATAGAAAATGGCCGCCTTAAATTATGATCCCCAGTATTTTAATTTCTATATAAACATAAATATAGAAATGATAAAGTCAATTGTTGCATATGTTAATTTTTACTTTCCTACTTATAAAACACTGTTTTACCCTGATAACTTTATTAAGAGTTGTCTTGTTTACTAGTTTCTCTATGCAAAGTATTTCACACAAAAACTTGACATAAACCAAATTATTTATAAACTATCAGACTTTAGACATAATTTCAGATCAATCTCACCAATACTAGCCAATCATTTAATATTTAGTCTAGCTTTTCGAGAATTTTGGAAACACTATAAACTTGGAAGAGGATGTGTTTATACTTTCAACTCACCGTTTAAAGAATTTGAAGTACTTGGTTATTTAACTGGAATTATTTATTGGTGTTTTCATAGAGGAGTTCTTTAATGATTTATAACTATCCCACCACTTTTCATAATAATTCAGAGTTTTTTCAGAAATATTTAGATGAAGTAGTTTGTATTTTTTATTTCCCATTTCTTCCAGTATTTTTTTTTATTACATAAAAAATACTTATCATTCTCTTTATACAAAATTGTTTCTTTATTATTTCCATGATGTTTTTGTCTATAACCATTAGTTCATTGTACAACTCATACTTTTCATCATCAGACAGTTTTAATGTTTTACTTACTTGTTCAACCCTTTTCTCATAATGATACTTTCTTTGATAAATACTCTTCTTTCTAAAATGTAATCGATCATAATCTTTTTTATCAAAATAACCCAAAAAATGTTCATTTTGGCAACCACAGTTTTCACAAAGTTTAAATCCTGAAACAATAGAAAAACAATCATCTCTTTGGCAATTCCAACATTTAGTTTTTCTGCTAACTTTATCTTCTGGTGGTTTAGTATATTTTTTTATTATGTCTAAATATTTTTTTATTTCTTCTTTTGTATAGGGCATTTATTATTTATATTTAATTATCTTAAGGCCTTTGTATTTACTTTGTCCTTTATCAAAATCCTCTTATCATCTTCATTACTCAAAGCTACCTTATTTACTTCTTTTGAATAAATATTGTGATTTTCACTTCTTATAATTTTCATAGATCTCATTTGTTTTTCACCAGAAAATAAACATTCAACATAGTCCTGAAAATCTATTCCCTTTTTCACAACATTCTTCTTTATTCCTTTACATTTTTTGCTAGTATTAGAGTCTTCAACTTTAAAACTGTAAAGCTTTGGTCGAAGACCAACAAAATGAGTAATTTGTTTACCAGCTACTTCATCCTTAAACATTCCAATCACTTTTTTATTAACTCCTGTAAGTATTCCAGATTTATGGTCTGGTGGGTAATCTGAAGTATCAAACTTGGTTTTTATATCTTTTGATATATCTTTGTAAAAATCATCTGTGGTAATTTCATACATAAGTGAATCGGTATCAGTAAATAACAACTTGGCGCTTTTATGTCCGTATTTATTTTGAATGTAATTATAATGAAAATCAAACATTAAAGTTTTTGACAGATCCAGTATTGCTTGACCAACATACACTGGTTTGTTAAAAAACACCTCAGTTTTCTTCATGTGAATTGCGATAAGATTGCGATCAAATATTGTTGCTCTGTTAAAGTTTGGGCGACTTGTTAATTTTATAGCTTTTTCACGATTATCAACAAGTATTATATTTTGTCTTTTTCTTATGTTTTCAATAGTTTTCCCAAATACAGAATTATTCATCAGTTTAAAAAAGTGTTTTTCAAAACTTTGTGACCGTTCAAAAATTATTGTGAATCAGACTGAGTGAAAGTTCACGCAAATAGGGGGGCGAGGGGGTGGGGGAAGGAATTCTTAACAGTTCTAGTTTGCTAGAAAATTAAAAGGTACGAGTAAAAACTGGGCGAAATGCAGAATACACGCAAGAAGGAGAAAGAGAATAAAAAAAACTTTCTGTTCAAAGTCGGGTGAAACGTTTAATAGCGTCAAGACGACTGAATGGGATTAAGGTTGTTCATTTCACTTCCGTTCCAGCGTGCAGTTGCGCTTGACCTCCTAAAAATAGCCTCGTTTCCCACCGATCATTCCATGTCATATTTTTCCGACTTTTATTCAGTAATGACGGTACGATCACGTAATTTGACTTGATGAGTTCTTTAACTTCATTTCATGTACTAGTTTTATATCTTACCCCGGAAAGATCTGCCAAATGTGCATAGAAGCAAAGGTAGGTTCCTGTTTACACGTGTAATATCGAATACCATATAATTCGCGTAAAGCCGCAGTGCACGGTTTGTTTTTCTAGCCTTTTGATAAAAATTGACAAAGTTTACGTTATCTTTTCCTGAGAAAATATGTAAGTTGTAGCTTTGTACAGCGAAATACTACAGAGAAAATTGTAACTGTGCACACGAGCGGCTCCCGATTGGACTGGCAAATCGAAGAGCGAACTTGAGCTAGTACTGTGTGTAACAAAATGTATAATTTTCATTTTAGCGCGTATTTCAAGCTCTTCGCAAGATCAGAAACAAAAGATCATCTTTTTACATTACAAGTGAAGGTTTAAGCGATAGGTAGGCTTTAAGAGGCACGATCAATTTTTAAGAATTTTCTTTTCAAATATTCACCGAATTTCGTTTAGGAGTTTTAGCGGCCAAATGGCTGAACCATTGCGCATTTATGCAATTATAGTTCTGCTACATTACATTTGCCCAATTATTTTATTAAGCAGTCTAACTTATCTATAAACAAACTATGTTTAGTTAAAATGGCTTAGTCTAAATCGATGTGGCATGGGTGATATTGACCTTCCAATTTCTACCAAATTTGTGTACCTTTAAAGTACCGAAAAAGTGCCGTGAGAAGCTATAGCCGTTCGTAGCTCAGGCTTAACCATTTTCAGATAAGAGTAGGTAAATGAAAGGAGGAAGGATAGTTCTTTGTGACTGTATGAGTCACGATTAAGTTATTTCAATGATAAGGCTAGAATTAATTATAGCAAACCTCTTTCAGTTCACCAACATGGCGGCCCCTCGAGGCCTCGTCAAAACTGTCATTCCTGTATCTTTGAAACCAAAGAGAATTCGAACCTTAGAATATGCATTCAGTATTTAGGACACCATTCTAAGACTACATGCCAAAACTCAGCCAAATCGATGAGGTACCGTGTCAGGCTGAAGTTCGAATTTTACAGACAATCGCTCTTAATTAACACATGTGTGGTAGAAAATACCAACAACGAAATTTATGAAAGCGAAAATGAGTGCAAGCATGGAATTACCAGAAGCAGAAAATTCACTTCAATATCTCAGAGAGAAAATGCAGTTTTAGGTTTGACTGTGATCTTTACTATTTTAAGTATTTTCACTGTTGTGTGCATATTTGCAATTTTCTAGTATGTAGAAGTGTGGGGAGTAAAGGAAAGGATTTTTCATGGTTAGGGTTTTCTCAATAAAACACATCTGTAATATGAAACATCCTGTACCACACTCCTGTTTTGGCTCATCTAATTCTTTATTTTAGAAGTGTAAGGGGCATCTTGGAGTCAAGAGCCTCCATATTACAAAATCTGCTTACACCCCTGAATAAGTTTAGGTGTCACAGTTTGGGTCTTTAGTTTTATATCATCTAGTAAAAAATGGAAACACAATTTTATAGCCCTGGGTGGGATATCTTTGAAATTTTATCCGTCGCAGAATTAAGGGCACTGCACCTGGTCTGGACACCGGTTGTTAGGATGGGGTATCTCTGAAAAGTAATCACTGGCAGAATCACTGCACTAAGGTTGCACATCTCTGAGCAACAGGGCGTTCCTGAACCATAACTGACGTGAAATCGTATTATTCCAAGGAGATTGTCGCAAGAACTGCAATTATGACAATATAAACAAACTAGCATTTAGAATTTTTTTTCACAGTGTTTTATTCAAATCTTAAACGTCGGACGTTTTGTTCTCGGTCACAACTTACATGAAGAGATTTTATCCCAGTTATGCAGTGTTTTAATAGAGGAGTTTTGCAGCTGTTACACAGAACCCCATCGAAGCTTGACGTGTCCGCGTGCAAGCCAAAACATGAAACAATAATCACTCATGGACCACAAACCGCGCAAAATTGTGAATGATCTGCGACTTATTAGCCTTGAGACCAATCTCGCAAATTACACAGAAGACTTTGTCTTATCTGCACTCCACAAAGATAGAACAGATGACTAAGACGATGGTAATTTTTAAAACAGGCGCCATTTTTCTTTGCTGCATTCGCTGCGATCCAATACCACCACAAACTTCCGTCCAGCGCCTCGCGCATACTCGCAACGTTACCACTTGCTGTTATTACGCTGCCTATTTACTGAATTTGCATTAGACGACCATGTCTCTCTAATGTAGCTAAAATATCATGTTAAAAATCTACTTTTTTTTCCTCATTATAGTCAGGCAATAACTCAAAATGATTTCTATACAATGATAATCATTATCGTTCTCGTTTAATTAATTTCAACTCCTTCGTTTCTTGACTGTTTCATTAAAAGGCATACCTGACTCTCCAGTATTGGTTTTGAAGAGGCTGTGTGACGTTAAAAGGGAGCTTAAGCAACTACGATGGCGTCGACGAAGACAACTTCAAAAAACAATAGGTTTAATGATCAAAACAACAGCTCTGCACGTACATCACGCTTTTTAGTACATTTATTTGTCGTCTACTGCACGACTACGACGTGAAACCTCCTAATTTGACGTTTTATGGAGGACGTGGACATACCACGACAAATTTCCCTTCCTCTTTCTGAACTTGAATAAAATCGTTAAGAATTCAACTCCAGAAAAAGCCGCCGGCATTTAACATATTGAGCGGGTCCAAATACACGCGATTAAGTTTGAAAGAACGCAAATTCATTTTTGTTAGCGACGTTCACTCTGCCGTCGTCGTCGTCGTTGTCGTTATTTAAGGTCCCTAATTAATTTCCTAATGACGTAAGCACAGAATTGACATAAAACAGCAATATTGCAATATCCTTACCACGTAACCCTGTTAAGCTCTGTCAGATGTTACCTAAAATAAAGTCGGTGCAAATATTGCAGAAGACAAAAATAAAACTCAATAGTAATCCATAACGAAAAACGAAACACACTAATATCTAATGCGTGTCTTTATATCTGATAAAGACACGGACACGGCTAAATTTTGCACACCCTGAAAACAACCCAAAATCTGAATATTAGTACAAGAATAAGTTGATCTATATGAGACATTTTAAAGCCTTTATGTACTTTCTTTCGGCGGGGATGAAGAATGAATAAACAAACGCAAATTGCACACCATCATTAATCACAAAGCAGCCCTGATTTAATTCATCCGGGATTTTGAACAAGACTCCTTTTAAAACTCAAAAGCCGCATAGCACAATGAAACATGAAAAGTATTCAATGGAAAAGGTACTGAGTATGATCCTTCTAAATCATATTTTCTTTCTGTCTGAACTCTTAGCCGGCTTCGCGTTTGGAATGGCGAATGCTAGGAGTAATACATTTACCTCGCGTAATGCTTTCGTAATTTCAATGCTTTCGTAATTTCAATCAACTCTACGATCGTTTAGAAATGCTCCTCTTAAATTTGCACAACGGTTTATCAACGCAAAAAATGAACCTGTTCTTTAAGTAGCTTGGTTTACCACTTGCCCACATTTTTAGATGTACGAGTAAACAAGATAACAATAATTAACTATCTTGTTTAAGAAAGACTACTGCAAACTGATCAAACAGCACACACACAAAAGAAAAAAATGACAGACTTAAATAACACCGGTAGACTAATTGAATGATGATTATCAGCTCTCGTTTACACCTTAACACGTCATACCATGTAACGTCCGTTTATAAATTCGTATTTTTTCGTTATAAACCTGATGAGGACTGCTATTGGCCAATTGAAATGCTGTATACCTTAGCCTTGTTTTTACGTTGTTTGGCCAGTATTTGCAGTAGTCTTTTTGACTTTAATTTTATTTATATTTTTTTTCCGACTGATTACCATCTTGTTTGATCCAAAGTTGAGCAACACTGACCGTTCATTAAAAGGAAAATTTTAATCCATGCTGTTATAACACTTAATTCTACGTTTAACTTTTTCGACTAATTACGACCTTGTTTGATCCAAAGTTGAGCAAGATTGATCGCTCACGATTTTTGCAGTGGTTTTCAATGTACGTTAAGATGATAATGTTTCATCATCATCTATATCATCATCATCATCATCACCATCATCATCATCATGATCATCATCGTTATTTAAAAGAAATTTTTTTTAATCCATATTATTATCATTATTTTTTAATATTTTTTTACAAGAAACGCTTAAGACCCAGCGTTTAGTTTTCATAAGCTAATCTTGCACTGTATGACAGCAATTTACAAGTCTCTTAAGTGCTTGGCGATAATTACTGCTAAAAATAACGCAGATAATCGGGTTGATAGCAGAGTTTGCGAGACACACGTAGTAGGTGACAACGTAGTATAGATCAAAACTACAGGAAAAAAAAATGGAACTGTGCGGTGCACTATGGAAAACTATCAAAATGTTACTTAAATAGGGCATAAAGCAAACGAAAAACACGACAACGATAGCAATGGCCATTTTAAGCACGTTTCTGTTTCTTCTGTTGCGCTGTTCTTTAGCGTTGTCTGACTGTTCACCTGGATGGACTTGCATGTTAAGCTTCATCAAAATGATAGAGTAAAGTACCACCACGAGGACAAAGGGGATGAAGAAAAACACGACAATAACTGCTAGGATGTAATTTGCAAGTGTGTCTCCGAAGATTTCTTTCCACAGAGTTACGCACATCAGTCGTTCTCGGTATTTAACAACTTCATTAGCAACAAGAAATGGCGAAAAAACGGCCATTGCGGTGATCCAAGTAGCGATAATAAAGAGTAAACACAGCTTTCTAGTTATGAGAGGGGAGCGGAGTGGAAGTACAACAGCTCCAAATCGATCCACTGCTATCAGAACCAGGCTCTGAATCGAAACTAACCCAGAAACATCTGCAAGAAAAGTGTGCAGCTTGCATAAGGCTTGACCAAGGGTACCACCAATAAGCCACGAGCCAACTTGAAACTGTGCAATTCGAGGGGGGAACAGGACTATTGGAAGGAGCAGGTCTGACATGGCCATGTTTGCGATCAACAGGTTAATCGGTTTTCTCAAAGTTGGTGTTTTGTAAACAATTAATATGATGAGACAATTTCCAACCAGCGAGAAAACGAGGCTCAAACTAAGAGCAACTGTTGCTCCAATTTTTGTCGCTTCTGGATTTATCAGACTGGAGCAGTTCCTAAAGCTTGGCAATGATCCATTTACTGTTTTGTTCATGCTTACTGACTTCTCGACAGTTCTGTTCTCTTGAGGCTTGCTTCCACTGAAAAACATCTACAGTTCAAATAATGTTTTAATATCTTTTGTTATATAATATTGTTAATATTGTTAATATATTATAGTCAACCTTCGACAACACTTCTGGCGTCACTCTATTTAATTATGGGCAAATACTTTCACCTGCAGGGGGTCTTACCTATTAATTCTGTATCCTGTTATTTATCAGCAAACTGAGGCAAATTATTATTTAAGTAAAGCTATAGTATATAGTTCTTCCTAAGCGATTGAGTGATCAAGGTACATTATATATTAAAACGTTGAATAAATACTCCTGAGTGTTGATAAGTGTCGATAGAAGACCTCTTTAGCTTGTATGATTTTTTCCCAACACAATGGCCCGTGTGATAATACTCCAGAAAACTGTTTCTTTCAAATGTCTTCTTTTTCACGTTCATATGTACGCATAATTTATGAAAAACAAAACAAAGGGTCAAGTTCTTCTGGTACCTATATCGGGAAAACAAAACGTCCCCTGAAGAGACCTATTATGCTGCCTACTTACTGAATTTGCATTAAACGACCATATCTCTCTAATGTAGCTAAAATATCACGTTAAAAAAAATCTATCTTTTTTTTCTCTTTATAGTCAGGCAGTAACTCAAAATGATTTCTATACAATGATAATCATTATCGTTCTCATTTAATTAATTTCAACTCCTTCGTTTCTTGACTGTTTTATTAAAATGCATACCTGACTCTCCAGTATTGGTTTTGAAGAGGATGTGTGACGTTAAAGGGAGCTTAAAAGGCGTCGACGAAGACAACTTCAAAAAACAATAGGTTTAATGATCAAAACAACAGCTCTGCTCGTACAACACGCTTTTAGTACATTTATTTGACGTCTGTTACGCCACAAAATGTAATAATCGCCGAAAAATGTAATAAAAATCGCCGCAAAATGTAATAATCTTTCAACGCAAATTGTAATAACTTTTCTAACGCATAATGTAATGACGCAAAACGTAATAATTTCCGAATAACGACGTGCATGTTATTATTTCAAAATCGGTATTGTGGCTCAATAATCAGTAGCTGATCCAGATCTTCATTTGAATTATTATTTTTATTATTATCAGTATTGATATTAATAATAAAAATAATATTTATGTTCTTCCTCTTCTTCTTGACTAGACTGAAGTATTATTACTTGCGTCAAGTTCTGTAAATTAATTCTACTTCCAATAATAGCCAAATGTTACGGGTATCCGAGCAAGAACAATAACCAGGAAAAAGAGATAGACATGGAATTTCTTGATTGAAACTGTCTCTACGTCATTTTTCACTTATCGGCAATTGACTCCAGAAAATACCATAACATACCATAATGCTCTTTGTTTTTCACCCCAAAATTTTGTACAAGAATTGTTTTCAGTTCTCTTGGGGCCATTTTAACTCCCAAGAGAAACTGAAGACAATGCTTATGCAAAATGTTATGGTATTTTCTGGAGTGGTCAATTATCAATGAGCGCGTTTCTGTAATGGTGTTTCATTTGAATTTTTGTCCAACACTCGTTTTCTCTTTGCTTGCGGATTGAAGCAATGTTATTGTCATATTTCAGTCAATTCTACGATCGTTTAGAAACACTCCTCTTAAATTTGCACAACGTTTTATTAACGCAAAAAATGAACCTGTTCTTTAAGCAGCTTGGTTCACAACTTACACAGGTTTTTAAATGTAAGAGTAAACAAGATAACAATAATTAATTATCTTCTTTAAGAAAAACTACTGCAAACTGATCAAACAACAATAAGAGTAAACAAGATAACAATAATCAACTATCTTGTTTAAGAATAACTACTGCAAACTGATCAAACAACAAAAAAATGACAGACTTAAGAATAATACCGGTAGACTAATTGCCAGATCATTATCAGCTCTCGTTTACACCTTAACACGGCATTCCATGTAACTTCCGCTTTTTTCCTAATAAGCCTGATGAAGACTGGAGTTGGCCAATTGAAATGCTGTATACCTTAGCCTTTTTTTTTACGTTGTTTGACCAGTCTTTGCAGGAGTCTTTTTGACTTTAATTTTATTTCTATTTTTTTTCGACTGATTACGATCTTGTTTAATCCAAAGTTGAGCAACATTGACCGCCGTTCATTAAAAGTAAAATTTTAATCCATACTGTTATTACACTTAATTCTATGTTTAACTTTTTCGACTGATTACGACTTTGTTTGATCCAAAGTTGAGCAAGATTGATCGTTCACGATTTTTGCAGTGGTTTTCAAGCCTTAATGTACGTTAAGATAATGTTTCATCATCATCTATATCATCATCATCATCACCATCACCATCACCACCATCATCATCATTATTATCATCATCATGATCATCATCATCATTGTTTTTAGAAATTTTTTTTAAATCCATATTATTATTGTTATTATTATTATTATTATTATTATTATTATTATTATTGTCCTCACATAATGTTTGCTTAGAGTCTCTAGGGCCGAGATCAAACCATGATCCTGGGGCACTAGGGGATAGCCAGTTTTTAGCTTGACAACACCCTCCTCAGAATGTGTGCTGTACCTAGCAAGGTTATCTTTTGTAGTTCACTGATGCTTAATTGGCCGGGGATTCTTCCAAGATAAGTTTCTAGTCCCTTTTTGATAGCTCCAAGTGCTCCAATGATAACTGGTATCGTTTCGGTTCTCATACCCCACATTCGGCTTGTTTCAATTTCCAAGTCCTTATATTTGGATACTTTTTCAGTGACTTTCACGGATGTGTTTCTGTCCGATGGTACTGCCATGTTTTTACAGGTTTTCGTTTTGTGGTCTTTAATCACTATATCGGGTCTGTTGGCTGTTATTTTCCTGTCTGTGTGTATTGGCATGTCCCATAATATCGTGACATCCTCGTTTTCTGTAACTGTTTGCGGCTCATGGTCATACCACTTTTCTGATGTCTTGATATTATAGTTGTGACAGACTTTCCAATGTATATACGCCGCTGCTTTATTGGGTCTGTGGGTATATTCTGTTTTCGCAAGTTCAGGACACCCAGACACGATATGGTCGATTGTTTCGTCACATTTGTTACACATCCTGCATAGGGGGCTAGTACCGTCTTTGATAATGTTGGCGTGGTATGATCTGGTAGCTAGGCTTTGGTCTTGGGCTGCGACTATGAATCCTTCCGTTTCTGCCTTCAGTCCACTGCTTTTGAGCCACTGGCTGGTTCTGTGGTGGTCAACATCTGCTTCCTTTATTCTCTTTGGGTATCTTCCATGTAGGGCTTTGTCCTCCCACTGCTTTGTTAATTTTTCTTGGGTCTTATTTCGTGCCATTTGTTTGATTCTCTTTGCATATTTGGTGGTTGTTTCTTCTGCTTGTTTATCTGGTGTTGTTAAGTCTAGTTCTTGTTTGAATTGTTCTGCTTGCCTTTGTATAGAGTACAATTTCTTCCTGCCGTCATGTTCTTGTACTAGCTCGATTAGGGCATCATCAGTAGTTATAATAGGATGCTTTATCTCTCTCTCACTCCATACTTTTTCCCGTCATTTTCCCGATTAATCCTGTCATTCCACCCAAAATTACAGTGACGGAAATTAATCGGAGAAATTTTTGCACTCTTTTCAAAATTTCACATTTTTAAAAATCCAATTATTTCACGTAATTCCTCCGGTTAATTGCGTCATTGAATTTACCCTGTTTATTTCTTGTGGTTTGTTGTTTTTACAAATAACACTACATGATTTCTATGATTGAAATTTGGGAAACTTGACAAACTTAATAGCTCGCTCCCCCTGCGGGCTCGCTCGCGGAAAATGATGGGAAAAAGTATGGAGTGAGAGAGAGACAAATCATCCTATTATAACTACTATAGAGTATCTCTGAATCAGAAAAAATGAAATTGATTTTTAAATTAATTATGGCTTAAAGATTAAAAGAATATAATAAAATGGGGTTAAGTCAGCAAGTAACAGTAGCAATGTTAAACATAGCAATGAAAATTATGAAGATGAAGATTTAATACTTGGCATTAAACATAGTAATGGAAATTATGAAGTTGATGGTATAATATTTGCCTCAAGGTTTGTATTTTCAACTATTGAGAGTATTGACAGAAATCTTAGTTTTCTTTACACACCAGGTTCTATACTAGCAATGATTTGGAAACAATAAACCATTCTCCAGTAAGAGATAATGATGAAGAATTTGATGCTATACTCGAAAGAGTTGAAGAGCGGATTGGCCCATGCCACCTTCGATGCCCAGTTCAGCGTAGTTCAGCGTCGTGACTCGCTGTAGGACTAAAATTCCTTAGCCATCAGTTTACGCCCAAAAATCCAAAAATCGAAGTCCGTCGAGCGCGTGTGATAAAATATAAACAGCAAGGAATTTATTGATTCTTTCTCACTTTCTTGCTTAGCTCGACGATGTTTTTGAAAAGAACGATAAGAAAACTAAAGCAACATGTGTACAGGCTATGCATGATAATGATTATTTTTTAAAAGAAAAGAAACTAAAACTTAAACCAAGAATAAAATTAAACCACAACATATTTCCTTGACAATATCATAATGAAAAATTCGATCTTGCAGTTACTGAGCAGGTTCCTAAAATACAATGTGGAAAAGTTTGCTTGCTCTATTGTGTGATTCCAGAATTCTTCATACCCCACCCCACCCCCCCTCCCTCACATACCACCACAGATAGGGTTGGGCATTTCTTACGGAGGAGATCAGGGTCAGGAAAATGAAAAAGTTAAAACAGATGTCTCTACCTTAAATGGAATTTCTAAAAGGGTATGTGAGTGTCTTTGGAAGGGGAGGAGGAGTCGAGAAAATATTCTTATCTTCTATAGTTGAGCTAGAAATATTTTCTGGAACTACAGTTTTACTTAATGAAGTGCCTTGGGTATTCTAACACCTTCACCCGGAGCAGATAAACCTCAGATGTTGCTCTTCTCATGTCATCTACTCTTCCATCTGTTGCAGTAATGATAATACCTGCTTGTGTACCTGGCAGGCAAGTGAACAATGAAACACTAAAACTTTGGGTTAGGGTTGCGTATGTGGGGGAAAGGGATTTAACTGATACAGCTGTAAGGAGAACTCTCCCAGGGTACTCACACATGAAGGGAAAGGAATGCTTGTCACGGCATAAAATTAGGAAAATAATTGGATCAATGGAGGTTTCTAGGGAAACTGCCCACCTATCCCTCCCCTAAGTCAACATTCTGCCATAAACGAGAAGTGTTAATGTTGGCTTAGGGGAGGGGCAGGTGGGCAGTTTCCTAGAATCCTAAACTGATCCAAGAACTTAAGCCGGCCCTTAATGTAAACGTCAGCAGTGAGAAGCTGATACTTTACTAATTAGCTTAAGCTTTTATTGCTTTACTGTTAAGAAACTGATGTTTCTTAATCTCGTTTCCAGACCCCTTATTTAAATTTCATATATAGTTTTCATAAAATTGTAACAGTCTTTATTCCACTTTTGAAAATGTATGTTGCGTAGCATACGAAACTTCAAGTTATTAAAATGCGTAAGTTTGATATGTTTATCACCGCTGTTTGTGTTTTATTCCTCGTTGATCCAAAAAATTACCGTAAATCCTCTATTAAGGTCCCCAGGGGGCTTATTTATTTCAAACCAATTTAAGGGGGGTCTTAATAGAGACGGGGGCCTTATTTGAGAGGGGAGACTTATTTAATTTAGAAATGACGATGGTATCTGTTCTCAACAAATAACTAGACTACAGAGACAAAAGCTCAAGAACAAGAAGTTTTAGGTCATGCAGACGAGGATCAGAATCAAGTCTGTAAATAAACCATCCCGGATTTGATTTATTAATACAGTCTATCATTTTATTAGTGAACAAAGATTAGGGGTGGGGAGTGTGTGTGTGTGTGTGTGTGTGGGGGGGGGGGGGGGGGGGCTTCTTAACTTTCCTGCCCTAAAAAGGGGGGACTTATTAGAGGTAGCGGGCCTATTTGAGAGGTTGGGGGCCTAATACAGGATTTACAGTAACTACTATAAAAGCCAAACAAATCTGAGTGTGACTTAGGCTTTTTTAACCACACACCAATGAACAATGGAGTGTGAGCCTTGGGGTGAGGTGGGTGGATGGCAGGGGGTGGGGTGGGGGACTCTCATATACATGTATGGGCTGCCTGTTAGGGTATGGTTTTTGAGGATCTCTTGTTCCTTGTATAATTTTTAGGTCAGATTCCTAAAAAGTACCAGTTTAAATTCAAGTGTGTGAATATCCAGCTACATGGCAAACAAGGCATCTGTTAAAACTGAACCATCCTCAAGAGTATTAGAGAAGCGTTGTAATGAAGTTCTGCCATTGGGTGTGGCCATTAAGTTCTTAAATTGTAGTTTTTGTTATTCCCCAAAACAGGATGTCATATTTTGGGTTTGGGCATGAAATCATGCTCACCTCAAAGGGTTTGAGACCCTCGATGGCAAACACCTTTTTCAAAATAAACGGGAGTAATTTCTCCCTCCCACCAAAGTTCTCGTCAAAACATGTACGTGTGTACAAATAAAAAAAAATTAAAGTATACTAGTCACCTATACATTACGACTATTAAAATACTAACTATATAAATAGATCTACAAAATGGCTATAAAAGCAGAATCTAAAACTAGAGGTATTTATAGAATTTTCAAGCCCAACATTTTAAGCCACGTAAGCTTTGAGAGATCGCTTAAACAACACAACGTCTTGTGATTCTCTGACTTTCTAGCTTTCTAGTTTTTCTTAGTGCTCTGTATCTTTTCTTAGTCCTCAGTATCTTAGTGCTCAGTGTCTGTATTTTTGACATATATCCCTTATATTTTGGTGCTTTTGCTGTAACTGTCATTGGTATAATAAACTCAATTGCTCGCAGCTCCCTCCATTTATCACTGTGTTGTTTTCTCTCTCCATACTTAAGACAGAAATGTTTTTTATTCGGCTGAGCATAGCAGTAGAGAATAGAAATCTTGTCTCTTCATTCTGAATTTTTGGTGATCTATGATTTATCATTTCTGGCAACAAACATTATCATCTTTCAAACCTACCTCCAGATTCCTTTATTTTATTATTTGCCTGTTGAAAATAACAAACACAGTAAACAACATCTGTTAGTGACATTTCGAGTTGTTTTACATGATGTACATCCAGACAACTATCACGTGTTGGATGTGATGGGACGAGGTTGAATTCGAACGCTCGTTTATGGAACTTGACTCGAGATTTGTCGAGATTTCTTGAAATAGTTTTGGTTTTGTTACGGAGATTGCAGTCTTAAAACAGAATTTACATTTTGGTCCTTCGGAAACCGGATATTGGCATTGGTGTATTAATTGGACTAACTGGAATTTGCAAGGGACTCGTTCGAACTTGGAAACATTTGGCGGGAAGTCCATCGAGAACTAAAGCTGGAGGAATTATGGATGGAAAAATAGAAGAGTTAAAGAAGGAAAAAAGGACCCTCAAGACAAGTATTACGAAGCTTTTGAACGAATTAGCGGCGGAACTATCGTTGAAAACGCCAAACAAGGAAAATGTCACGGGAAGACTGCAGGACACCGACAAGCGACGGGACGAATTTTTGGAGCTGTTAGACTCGCTTCAAACCTTGTACGGGAAAAATGAGCATGCATCCCTGGCAGCTTCAACAGGTGATGAAGCGGACAAAATGATAGATCGTGTGGACAACGAGAGAAAGGAAGCTCGGCTTTTCTTATCGCAAAGTAACAGCAAGGAAAGCGAAGAAAATAGCACAAGCCAGATCGGCACATTTGAGAGCGCACATGGCAAAGATGGTCACGTGGTCGATGAAAACAAACAGCTGGAGCGGATTCGAATCCCAAAGTTTTCGGGCGACAAGAAAGAATATCAGTCGTGGTGGGCAGCGTTTTCTAGTTGTGTGGATGAAACGAATTTGTCAGCTCAGTTTAAAATGTTGCGGCTCAAAAGTTGTTTAGAAGGAGAGGCGGCCGAAACGGTGAAAGGATTAGGTTACTCAGATCATGCGTACGAAGCGGCTAAGGCAAGGTTGAATCGAAAGTATGGGGGAAACAGGCGACAGGTTCAAGCCCATATCGATGGGCTACGTAAGATGAGGCCAATAAACGCTGATAATCCAAGAGAGCTAGAAAGATTTGCGGACATAGTGGAGACGACTGTGGTTTCTTTAAAGGAAAATAAGAAGTTTGCTGACCTGGAAGGAGGAACATTGTATGCAATCGTGCTGGAAAAACTTCCTCAAGCTCTACTTAGCCAGTACTACCGATGGACTAAAGAAAAGGGAAGCTTGGAGTCTCTTGAAGAGCTGCGTCGCTGGGTTGCTGAGGAAGCTGAGTACCAGGTACGAGCATCAGAAATCAAGCATGGTTTATCCAGTGTTGGAGGTTTACGAGTAAAGAGCTCAATTAAGTCTTATTTCGGGAACACAGAAGAGAAACGTGATCGTCCCTGTAAAGTGTGCAACCAAAAACATCCAATTTGGAAATGTGATATGTTCAAGGGAATGGAACATAGAAAGAAGTGGGAGACGGCGAAGAAACTCGGACTGTGTTACCGTTGCTTGGGGAAAGGGCACCTTGGTGACTCATGTACTTGGAACAGAGAGTGTGGAATTGACGGATGCAAGAACAGACACCATCGGTTACTTCACGAGGAGAAAGTAGCTTCTGGGTGCATGGAGGGGAAGACTGACACACCCGTAACAGAGGAAAACAAGTCCAATACATATGAAACAGTGCAAGAACATGCACAGAGGAGTATTGCCTTGCGTACTGTTCCTGTTATTAGGGACTTTAAGATCCGAGACGCGACGGTTGTAAGACGCGACCGGAAGTAAATTTTCAAAGAGGAGACATGTTGCGCATGCTCACGCCGTCGTCCTGGTGTCACCACGTTGCGTCGAGAACGTGGGTTTTGCGAGTTTGACGTTCTGCACAAAACGTGAGTATATTTGCTCTTGTGCTTAAATTAAATGATGATATATTCCTCTAAACATGTAAAATCAGCACTCTACGATCATTGGGCGTAATTTCTGGCGAAATTTTAGATCTCAGAGATGAAAGGATTTTAATTATTTTTAAATTTCTTTCAGGTGTACGAAGCTTATAAAATGGCAGCGCCTTCGAATTCGACTTCAAGCATAGCCTGAATTTCATCCGATTCGGCTTCGAGTCGTTATTACTTCCTCAGTTGTTGACTGAGAGGAGAAAACGACTCGAAGCAATCGGATGAATTTTAAGCTACTTCGAGCAAGACTTGCAAGTAAGTCACGAGCTAAAACTACAAATAGTGAATGCAGGAGTCTTCTGGATGCTCTTCTCGTCTCTTGTACCGTTGCAATTCTCGATTTATTGCGTTTATCTGCCGCTAAAAAACAATTTTAAGCCTGTAATATTTAATTTTATTTTATTAAACTGCGTGTGTTTTTATGCTTCCCTTTAGTTCAGTAATGTTTTGGACACAAGATCATGAAGCCATTCTATGCAGAGAATTCGTCAATGTAAATCCCTACACAACGATGAGCCAACGGAACTAGAAAACCTATTGGATATGATCATCGCGTTGGAGGAAAGTGGCGAAGCGGAATTACAGGAAACACAGGGAAAGCTAGCAAAGAACTTCAATATTAGATCGGGCTAAAGCGAAAGATGTTAGACTAAAAGCGATGGAGAAGCTGTCAGAGACGAAGAAAAGAGGTTCATGAGCGGATGAAAGCGATGACAAACCGAAGCGTCAACGAAGAAGTGGAGGTGATGCTATCGAACAAAGCACAACAAAGCATTTCTTGGACTTTCTTAAATGATGCCATGGCTATTTCTGCGAAAGAATTACCGAAGAATACGTGAAGAATCAAACAGATAAAGAGCGGTTTGCAGCCGCGTCGTCTTGCATCGCGACGGAGATCTTAACTTTACTTCTCGCGCGCAAACGACGGCGTTCTAGTTCCAGTCCTTAATCAGTCACCGCGTTCTAGGAGTCTTCGCGTCCCAGATCTTAAAGTCCCTATTCTGAAACATGGGGAGAGACGCTTGCAAGTTAATTGTTTCTTGGACGAAGGCAGTGATACGTCATATGTTAATGAGGATGTGGTAGAGGAACTTGGGTTGGATGGTAATAAGGAAAAGGTAATTATCAATGTTGCTAATGGACAGAAGGTCAATTTAGTGTCAGCAACCATGGCGATTGGCTTGGAGAGTCTGGATGGTCGTGTGGACACAGTCATTGTAGCGAGAACATCTAATAACATCTGTGGTGGGATGAAACCCACCAACTGGCTCCAAATCAAAGACCAGTGGAAACATTTGAGGGACATTCCTTTTCCTAAGGTTGGAAAAAGGAGTAAAATTGACGTTCTTATTGGTTCAGACTATTACAACCTGCTGTTTCCTATGAAAGAGGTTCGTGGAGGCGACAATGAACCTAGTGCCAGACTGTTTCCATTGGGGTGGACGGCAATTGGTACCATTGGTACATCTGAGGGACTTGGAACAAGTAACACTGGTTACCTGAACACCTATCGCATACAGCAGTCAGTGTGTGGTGAAGGAGATCTGAACAATCTGCTGAAACAATTTTGGAGCCTTGAGGCTATTGGAATCACACCGCAGGTGGAGCAGCCACTTTCCCCTGAACAGAAACTAACCTTTGATAAAGTGAACAAACCAATCAGGTTTGATGGTGAAAGATATAAAGTTGCTGTGCCTTGGAAACATGAGAGACCAGAATTACCGCCAAACCGACAGATGGCAGAGAAACGCCTTCACACAGTTGAGATGAAGTTAGTGCAAGACGAGAAGCTGGCACAGGCTTACCAATCAGTGGTGGATGACTACTTGAGTAAAGAATATATCAGAGAAGTCCCAGAAGATGAGCCGAGACCACCTTCAGAATGGTTCCTTCCACATTTCCCTGTGGTGAGGCTAGAGAAGGCCACAACCAAAGTTCGGGCTGTTTTCGACGGCTCAGCTCAGCAAGAGGGAAAGAGTTTGAACAGTGAATCACTACCGGGTCCTAAGTTGCAAAGTGACATTGTGGATGTTTTAGTTAAATTCAGAAAAGAGCCAGTTGCATTGGCTGGTGATGTGGGCCAAATGTATCACCAAATACGTCTTAGACCAGAGGACAGGGCTCTGCACAGATTCTTATACAGGAACTTGGACAGTGAGGATACACCAAAGGTTTACGAGTTTAAGAGGTTTATTTTTGGAGGGTGTTACTGCCCATTTTGTGTACAGTTTGCTTGGCAACATCATGCCAGACTTCACAAGGAGACTTACCCCTTGGGAGCTAATGCAGTTCTAGAACACTGTTACATGGATGATCTGATGCCATCCGCATCTACGGTGGATGATGCGAAGGAAACTAGAAAGCAGGTTACCGAACTAGGGGACTTGGCTGGTTTTCATATCCGTAAATGGATCTCGAATGAACCGGAAGTAATTGCTGACGTTGCGGAAGAAGATAGGGCTTCTAAGATAGACTTGGAGAAGAGAGAATTGCCAACAACCAAGACCCTGGGTGTCCTGTGGGCCACCACAGATGACGAATTTTCCTTTAGACACTCGTTACAGTTAGATGGATTTGAATTCACTAAGAGGAATGTTTTGAGGCAAACAGCAGCAGTTTACGTAACATTAGGCTTCTTATCACCTTATGTAATCAGGCCCAAGTTGTTGATACAAAAGGCATGGTTGGAGGCACGGGATTGGGATGAACTGTTGCCGACATCTCATCAGCGAGATGAAAGACCCAAGTCCTAAGGTGGAAGAACTGAGCATTCATACATTCAGTGACGCTTCAGAGAATGCATATACAGCTGTCGTTTATGCACGTCATGTGTATGAGAATGGCGACATCACTGCTCGATTGATTATGTCGAAGTCAAGGCTTGCACCATTGAAAGCAGTGAGCATCCCCAGATTAGAGCTTTTGGGTGCACTCATCGTATTACCATTAACAAGACAAGTTTGCTCTGCACTCAAGGTACCTACAAATGGAGTGACCTACTGGGTGGTCAGTATGAATGTGGGGTACTGGATCCAAGGTCAGAGTAGAGAGTATAAGCCTTTCATAGCCCATCGTGTTGGAGAAATTCATGAGTTCTCTGCTCCTAATCAGTGGCGCTATGTACCTACGGATGTAAACCCCGCCGACCTTGGAACACGAGGCCTGACAGTAGAAGAGTTAGCAAGCGCAGACTTATGGTGGAATGGGCCCGAATTTCTGAAGAAGTCAAGACATGACTGGCCAGAGTGCAAGTTTGACAAGCCACCGTCAACAGAGCACCTTGAACTTAAAGGAACAAAAGAAACAGGAACAAAGCATGCTACCAGTTACCAAATAATTGAAGAAGGTGAAGAAACGGCTAGTGTCGAAGAGGTGTGGCTATTGGACCCCTCAAGATACTCTAAATGGTATCGAGTCAAAAAAAAGGGAGAACTGGAAATTGGGTTGTCTTTAGTTCGTGTGACAGCGTGGGTGCGCCGATTTACAGACAATTGTAGGAAACCTGTTAATCAAAGAGAGAAGAGTGAACTGAAGCCGTTGGAGCTTCAAAACGCTGAGGAATTTATCATTCGGGAGGTTCAGTCTAAAGTGTACTCAGCAGAGATGGAGTCATTGAAAAGGAACAAGGAAATCCTAAGAGGAAGTACATTGGCACCGTTTAACCCAGTATTAGTTAATGGCATTTTGAGGTCCAACACCAGACTACGTCATGCGGACGATCTCTCATATGATGTAAAGTGTCCAATCATACTGCCTAAGAGGAATCACGTCACAGGACTGATGATTAAGTACTACCATGAATTAGAGGGTCATCAGATGGGGCTTAACTTTACGATTAATCATGAACGGGAGAAATACTTAGTGGTCCATGTTCGTGAACAGGTGAAAAGAGTCATGAGAGAATGTTTTGAGTGTGCGAGACGATTTCGAACAAAGCCAGCTCACCCGCAAATGGCACCGTTACCGAAGATTAGACTGCAGCAATCCTCCAGACCTTTCGAGAGCTGTGCAGTAGACTTTGGAGGACCTTTCTTAACTAAGCAAGGACGTGGAAGAGTGCGAGCTAAGCGCTATTTGTGTTTGTTTCTCTGTTTGAAGACCCATTGTTGCCACTTAGAGATGGCCTCGTCTTTGGACACTGACGCATTTCTTAACGCTTTTGTCAGAATGACTGCGCGGAGAGGATGGCCACAGCAAATGTTAAGCGACAATGGAACGAACTTTGTAAGCGCATCGAGGGAACTGCGAGACCTAGTCTCTGCTACAGACCAAGACAAGATACAACGGATGACCTCCAATAAAGGAGTGAGTTGGAAGTGGAATCCCCCTGCCGCGCCACATTTTGGTGGAGTCTTTGAATCTATGATCAAGTCAGCAAAGTGAGCTATTCTTGCTGTACTCGGTGATGCAGAGGTTAATGATGAGGAGTTGGAGACAATCTTCATTGGGGTAGAAAGTCTGCTGAATTCGAGACCTTTAACAACTGTGAGTGACGACCCTAACGACGACCGCGTTTTGACTCCAAATCACTTTCTGATCGGGCAGATAGGTGGTGATTTTGTACCAGAGAGCGTTGACACCGAGCCATTTAATCCCAGAAAGCGCTGGAGAAGACTACAACTCACAAGACATGTGTGGAACCGATGAATGAAAGAGTACTTACCGCAGATTGGATCAAGACAGAAGTGGTACTGTCGTAACGACAATTTGCGGGTAGGAGATGTTGTCGTTGTTATTGATCCCGGAACAGTGAGGAGACAGTGGAATGTCGGGCGCATCGTGCAAACGTACCCTGGCCCTGACGGCCTTGTGCGAGTAGTGGACGTACGGGTTAATGGCAAGACCCTTAGGCGACCAATAACTAGAATCTCTCCGCTGGAGATTCGGGACACCGAACTGTAGTCAGATTAATTTGTAGTAGCAAGAACACTTCGGAGAACTATGATCTAGAGCTAAGGATATGTTTCAGTTAAAATGTATTCGAATTTCAGCTTCACTGTAATTCGGGAGGGGAAGAAATGTTAGTGACATTTCGAGTTGTGTTACATGATGTACATCCGGACAATTATCACGTGTTGGATGTGATGGGACGAGGTTGAATTCGAACGCTTGTTTATGGAACTTGACTCCAGATTTGTCGAGATTTCTTGAAATAGTTTTGGTTTTGTTACGGAGATTACAGTCTTAAAACAGAATTTACAACATCATTGTTTGAACACGTAGTACATGCATGTAACTGGCAGAAAAAGAAAATAACTAAAAGGAGTATACAGCTGAGGCATTTTTACTTTATCCCAGGGAATGAGAGACTACACTATCCTAAAAAAAAGGCTACTCAAATTTGTCATTGAATTAATGGTGACAACTAAAATTACGAGTCTAATAATTCGCTGAGCCTTTAGATGAGTGAAATTTTTGGACTTTTGACTAAACACAAGAGAAGTTATTCTTAATTTCACGACCAAAACATTTAGTGATGGACTGAAAAACATTTATTTAACCAGTACTCAGTACTGTTGACAAATGTGAGTGCAGGGTTCTCCAAACAATTTGAAGTTGAAGGAGAAAAACTAACAGTAGTTTTGCAACTGATTGTATTGAAATGGGGCAGAACTCTGATGAGAAGGGATCTGCCTTCTACAATAAGAACATTCTGGGGGCCGCTCCTGGAAAAAAATTAATTTTGGTGATCAGTTTATATTTTTACGACGAGGCTGTACATCTTTATCAACCAACACTGGTATCATACAGCACATGTACATGTATGCTTAAAGTTACATGTATAAGTCATATTAATCCAAAAAATGTAAAGAAACAAAATAAAAATAAAATACCTTGGATTTACGTGTACAAAAATTTTACCGGGTCTAAAGTACAGGTCACATTCCACAGGTCAAGAGTACATTTACAGGTCACTGCTCCATTGCTTAATATTGCCACTGAAACCACAGATTCCCCTTGATATACAGTACTAGAGCATTTTGGTAAAAGATTAGGGCTAGGAGACACTTTTAATGCTGTTCATTCATCTTCATCACGGTGACCTGTAGTCCGGCCTGGGGAAAAGTGAGCTCCATTTTAGACCCACTGCAAAAGTTTCCTTTTATTGTCTTTCAGCCATTTGGATGTTACCAAACACAGATTCAGTTCGCTGTCTGTAAATCTCATCGAAGTTGGCTATTTACAGACCTGACCATGGACAAGCCAGAAAATGAATTTGGCAATCACCACATTGCATGTCTGTAGACAACCACTCATCCACGCTGCCTTTTTAAATATAATTACATGTTCTATAATGTTACAGGTGAATTTTTGTAACCTAGGTTGATTCTCAATTTCCTTTGTCCCTGAGCCTTGATTATTCATGAATTAAGGCTGGGAGAATCCACCTAGGTTAAAAAATTTTAACCTGAATTTAATTTTAACCTGCAATGTATAATTAAATAACAACATGTACATTGCATCTATATGCATTACACATGCCATTGCAAGTGCCTGATCCATAAATGTTCCTCCTCCAGGAACCACTTTTCTTAAGGCCCCTAGTCCCTCTTGAATTTTTGCCCTAAGATAGTACCATGATAATCTGTATAAAATCTATTGTACAGTGCACAGTAAAAATAATACTTTAGTTGCATTAACTCAATAAAACACATTCAGTTCTCCTGTACTTGAAATTTACAGAGAAATAGAGCAATTAACGTTAGCACGCAATGAAATTAGTGTTCCATAGCCCAGGGCTAGTGGTTTCTCTCAATGTCTTCCCTTCTTTCCTCAAAGGTATACAATGTATGGTAAGCTTGGTAATCATCGGCATACATTATTACACTGCACTTGTAAGTTTGTATGTTTATATACATAAGGTTTTTTTTGGAAAATATTCCACATTAATGGGCCAGAGTTTAACCATGAGGGCATTGCCTTACAGTTTTGACCTCCAACCACTCATACAATGTAGTATCTGTTCCTCTACTGACTCTATTCCACCTATCAGAGAAAAACGACCTCATGAGACCAATAAATTGCAGAATCGTCAAATCCGTATGCCTTCAGTTTTGCCAATAGACTATAGTAAAGGTGGACGAAGCGAGTTAACAGCCTTGGATAGATCTGTTTATAAGATCCCGACGACATTATTACTGGCCACTGCTCCTTTCCAGTAAATCCTACTCCTCAAAAGTCTTTTAGGGGGCAAGTTGAAACAACTTTTGGGATAAAACGTGCCAACTACAGCTTTCCCAGGTGAAAAGCTGAAAAAATGATTTTCTTTGCACCCTAGAACATAATAAGTTATAACTTATATCCCTAAAAAACAATAAAATACATGAACATTTGACACACACCTGTCACCTGTCTTTGGTAATACAAGTTTCGTTCCTTGGCCTTCTGAGAATATGATGAACGATACTCGCACACCTGTTCTGAAAAACAACGCATATTAACAGATACATGTAAGTTTGTCTTTTTGTTAAAAGGCTAAACCAAAAAATAGGGATGTTGCCTTGTGCACATCAATGTTTAAAACAGTGTGCAAAGAAAGTCGTGCCCGATAGCCCGGGGCTGGTGGATTATGCAATTGGGCTAGTGGTTTTTGTTCTTAACTTGCCAACGGGCAAGTGCTGTTTTTTGGGGAAATTCAAATTACAGAAGGATTGTAATCAATCCTGCTAATCAAGTAGGGTTTTGGGACTAGTTGAAATGACTTGTGGGCTAGTACATGCTAGCTTAACAGCTTGCCCGAATGGCAGGCTGTAACACTGACTTTCTTTGCATCCTGGTTTAAAAGCAGGTAATACGTCACGTAGGATGACAAAACACAAGAAAATTGGGAGCGTAGGCGAAAGGCAAGAAATGAAGCGACAAAGCAGAGAAGGATTGCGATAAAAGACTATTGGAGAAAAAAGGCGGAAGACCTCAAGACTAAACCAAGAGACTTCTTCAAAACTTTTAAACCTTTTCTAAGTGCAAAGGACTACTCAAAAACTGAGGAGATTCAGCTAAGTGTTCACGGAACCGTTGTTAAAGATCAAAAACAAGTGGCCGAAGTTCTGGTAGACTACTTTGCCACAATAGCGGATGGGATTGGTGGAAACAGTGCACAGCTCAAATCAATGGACGATTTTAAAAACCATCCTAGTGTCCAGAGAATTGAACAAGAAAGTGAGAACTTGTCCCTGACCCCTAATGTGAAACCTGTTACGCAAGGACAAGTCCTAGCTGCTTTAGAGTCGCTCAACACTAAAAAGGCTACTGGCTGCGATGGTATCCCGGCAAAAGTCATGAAAATCGGAGCTAAAGAACTATCTCAACCACTTACTGATCTCTTTAATTCATGCATACATAACAGTGTATGGCCAAGTGACTGGAAGCGTGGGGATTGGACTCCTGTTTACAAAAAGGATGATAAGTATTCTAAAGAAAATTACCGGCCCATAACTGTTCTACCATGTGTGGACAAAGTATTTGAGCAGCTAGTCGGCACGCAACTCACTGCTGGTTTTGACGGTCACATGTATGAATACTCGTCTGCTTACCGTAAAGTACACAGCTGCGAAACAACTCTGATTGACTTAGTGGAGGGATGGAGAAAGGCGAGAGACAATAAACTGGCTGTGAGCATTCTATCGACTGACATGTCAAAGGCTTTCGACTCGCTACATCCGCCATTGCTTCTGAGCAAGCTCAAAGCATATGGTTTCCAGGACAACACAATACAGCTCCTAAACAGCTATCTGTCTAACCGGAGGTACCGTGTGAAATTAGGAAATCATGTCAGCTCATGCAGGACCGTCAGCCGTGGTTGCCCCCAGGGCTCTGCCTTAGGCCCGTTGCTATGGAACATCTTCCAGAACGATCTGTCATACTGTGTAACAACAAACTTATCAATGTACGCAGACGACCATCAAATCTACCATACTGGCTGTAACCAATCCAATGTAACATCTAAACTAAGGGACAGTGCGCGTACTGCTACCAAGTGGTATGATCACAATCTTCTTGCTGGAAATCTTAAAAAATATCAAACTATGAACATTGGCTACAGTCAGGATAACAGTGCGGCACATGCAATTTATGTGAACAATGAGGAAATTAAAACAGAAGAAAGTCTCAATCTCCTGGGTGTTACAATTGACTCCAAACTTAACTTCACTGATCATATTGCCTCAATTTGTAAGAAGGCAAGTCAAAGGATCGGCGTTATCATGAGACTCAGAAACTTAATTCCAACAAAGGCTAAGCTAATTCTATTTAAATCAGCAGTCTTACCGTACCTTACGTACTGTCATTTAGTTTGGCACTTTTGTAGATCTAGTGACGCACGAAAACTAGAAAGGTTGCAAGAAAGAGGATTGAGGGCGGTTTATAAAGACAAGCTTTCAAGCTACTCACAATTACTCAATAGAGCTCAGATACCAACACTCATGAACAGGCGCTTGCAGGATATTTGCATCCTAATGTACAGAGTGAAGCACAAGCTATGTCCTACTTACATTTGTAATATTTTTAATAATCATAACTCTTCTTACTTTTTAAGACAGTCAGACTTTTCTACCCCAAGTTTTAATACGGTTACATATGGTAAACATTCCTTGCGATATCTTGGGCCTAAATTGTGGGGAAAATTATCCCCAAACGTAAGATCAGCTGAAACGTTAAATATTTTTAGGAAACGGATACGCAAATACGATATTAGTCTGCTCATAGATGATGGCTGCAAGGGCTGTTCCCTCTGCTCCTCATAATTATTTTATACAGCTTTAAGTATTCTAATAACTGCTCATCATGATCATTTCATTTTATATAGCTTTAAGTTAATATTTTATATAGTTCTAAGTATTTCTAATTATTCTTATATATATTTTAATGTCTGTTAATAAGTGTTAATTAAGTCTGTGTCCCCAAATTAGTATGGGATTTTCCCAGGCTATGTGGCCTTGACACATTAATAAAGTTTATCTATCTATCTTCGTCCAACATTACAGGTTTACTATTATCAGCACTAGGGGTGAACTGCTAGAGGCTGCAAAATCTCTTGAAGTGCTTCTGACAAGGTTAAACAGTTATACTTTTGACTTGAGGTTGGATGTTATTACAAAGTATGGCAATGGTAATGAAGAAATTGCTGAAAGATGACCAAGTAACACCCTGTGTCAAAAAAAATATGTCTCCTGGGTGTTATATGTAAAGTTTTGAATAGAAAAACACTGTCTAGTGAAACATTTTTTCTTCTATAAGCTGCTGATTGGCTCACAACACCCTTTCCTGAAATAAATTGTTATTTTCCTGTAATCCGATTGGTTTACTTTGTCTAAGTGGCCGCGGTTACAGTAGTCGCACTGTAAAGCCATATTTTCATTCCAATTTCGGTACCTCAGTGCAATCCTGCGAACTCCCCCTAGTTGTGACGTGATGTAGACAACATGCATAATATATAGTACTGATGTGAAATAAATGAAATAATTCATTTTGAACTGCGGTTATAGATGAGAGTGAAGAATGATCATCGCAGTGAATTTTCCAATTTAAGCAATTGGAAAGAAGAAGCCTGAAAAAAAACATTATTATCTTAACGTACATTAAGGCTTGAAAACCACTGCAAAAATCGTGAACGATCAATCTTGCTCAACTTTGGATCAAACAAGATCGTAATCAGCCGAAAACGTTAAACATAGAATTAAGTGTGATAACAGTATGGATTAAAATTTTACTTTTAATGAACGGTCAATTTTGCTCAACTTTGGATCAAACAAGATCGTAATCAGTCGAAAACAAAAAGACAAATAAAATTAAACTCAAAAAGACTAATGCAAAGACTGGTCAAACAACGTAAAAACAAGGCTAAGGTATACAGCATTTCAATTGGCCAATAGCAGTCTTTATCAGGTTTATTACGAAAAAACCCGAATTTATGAACGGAAGTTACATGGTATGACATGTTAAGGTGTAAACGAGAGCTGATAATCATCTTTCAATTAGTCTACCAGTATTATTTAAAAGATGAAAGTAAAGAATGATCATCACAGTAAATTTTCCAATATAAGCAATTGGAAAGAAGAAGCCTGAAAAAAATCAGGGCTTCAACGGGATTCGAACCCATGACCTCCGCGTTGCTGGTGCGTTGCTCTACCAACTGAGCTATGAAGCCACACATTGGGAGCGAGGTCAATTTATTGAGTTCATGTCTCCCGCGAGGAGTGAAATGATGTGGAGTATTACTTTCATCTACAACTGCAGTTCAAATATGAATTATTTCATATGTAAGTAAGTAAGTAAAAGCTTTATTAATGTGTCAATGTATTTAGTTTTCGCAACTAATTGGGGACACATACAAAAGTAAAAAATTATTTACAAACAAGAAATGACAACAACAATGTATATTAAATTAAAATATGTAGTGTGTATAAATCGTGTAATAAAACAATAGGAATGTAAAAGGTAGTCTCTAAGAATTGCAAAGATTACAACAGCTATTGTTGTTGTTTAAGAGTGACGTAAGGTCTTTCTTCCTAATGTTCTTTTTGAAAGATTCAATATTCAAGGAGCCTTTCAATTTAACATCTAGTTTCGACCACATATAAGGTCCTTGATATCTAAGAGAATGCTTTCCATAGTTAATAGTGTTAAAAGTCGGAATATCAAAATCACTGTTTCTTAGTGAATAGCTAGTGCTTTTCCGCTTAAATAGTTCGTTAACAATACTCGGTGCGAGGCCATATTTTACTTTGTACATTAATGTAGCGATATCTTGTAGTCTTCGATTTAGTAGTGAAGGTAACTCTGCACGAACCAGAAGGTTTTCGTATGATTCTGAATGGGAGTTAAATACTGCTCTAAGTGCGCGTTCTTGAATCCGCTCTATTTTTCTACTGTCAGAAGATCTACAGTTATGCCATACCAGATGGCAATATGTTAGGTGAGGCAGGATGGATGATTTGTAGATTATCAGTTTGGCTCTGCATGGTATCAAATTTCGCAGTCTCAATAAGACACCAACTTTTTGACTGGCTTTTATGCAAATGTTACTGATATGACTGGTGAAATTAAGCTTCTTATCTATTTCAACTCCAAGTAATTTGATTTGCGAAGTGTTGGCAATGATCTGATCTTCAATCTGTAGGGCCTCAGTCTGTTTACCCGAGTCAATGTTTCTTGGATTGATAGTAAGACATTGAAACTTCTCGGTGTTGGCAAGTAGAAAGTTATCCCTATACCATGACATGGCTAACTTTCCCTGATATTGTAGCCTGGAAGATGCGATGTTGTAGTCCGACCCTGTTACATATAGCTGATGGTCGTCAGCATACATGAAAAGGTTTGTATCTTTAACCAACATGGTCATATCATTCTGGAATAAGTTCCATAGTAATGGACCAAATGAAGATCCCTGAGGACAACCACGTGACATTTTAGACCATTCACTTCTAATACTGCCTAGTTTTACGCGACTGTATCTGTCATTCAGAAACGATCGAATTAGATCCAATGATTGATTAGTGAATCCATATGCTTTGAGCTTCTTGATGACTAGATTGTGACATAGAGAGTCAAAAGCCTTACTCATGTCTGTAGATAGAATGGTCACTAGTTCTTTTCTGTCGATAGCATGTTTCCAGTCCTCTGTAAGTCTTACTAGTGTCGTTTCACAACTGTGATTCTTTCTGTATGCTGTCAATCTTGGAGATAGAGTAGGGTCAAAATAATGAGTTATTTGTTTGCTAAGCAGTGATTCAAAAACCTTGTCAATAATCGATAGCGTCGTGATAGGTCGATAATTTTCTACATTATGCTTGTCCCCTTTCTTGAAAATAGGAGTGAGTTCTCCCCTTTTCCATATGGCTGGCCAGTTGCTATTGTCAATACATCTGTTGTAAAGATTCGTCACTGATGGTGCGATACCCTCTGCAACTTTCTTCATTAATTTAGGCATTAGTCCAGTGTCACTACAAGATTTTCGAGGATTGAGGTTTTCAAATAAATCATGTACGTCTTTTGTATTTATGTGTTTGAATTGAAATGAAGAGTTACTATGGATGGTTTCGATCATTTGAACACTACTGTGGTTGTTAAATTCATTTTCAGTTAAACTGATCACATGGTTGCCACCGATATCAGATGCAATAGTAGAGAAATAGTTAGTGAGAGTCTCAGCAACTTGCCTTTGGTCTTCAATAATGCTATCCTCATGTTTGTTTTTAAGGAATATTGGATTAGCATCTTTTGTTTTGTTGTTCAGGAAAGGTCGAAATGTATTGAAAAAGTCATGTGGTTTGGACTTCATTTCTTCAGACTTTTTGTACCAGTATGCAGTAAGAGCTTTCCTTCGTTCACGAGTAGCAATATTTCGATATTTCTTTTTAAGTTCAAAGTTTTCTGCTGTGCGGTCTTTTGCAAATTGAATAGCATATTTCCTCTTGTTTCTAATAGCCGTTTTCCATTCTTTAGACATGAAACATACATCTCTTTCACGAACCCGTTTCTTTCTCATGGGAGCATGTTCATTTGCAATACTATCAAAAAGATTTCTCCAATAGTCATAGGCATCATCTAAATCGTCAAAGATTTCGCCAACATACCATGGAGCATCAAGTAGATCCTTGTTAAAGTTGTCAAAGTCAGTAGTTTTAGTTTGTCGATGGATAAGAGTCTTGGTTGTATGTTTTTTAACCTTTTCTGTCATTTCGCCATAAATCATACAGTGATCACTGATCTCGGGGTTGTATACGCCGCAGTTCTTGAACAGATCAGGGTTATTTGTAAGCATTACATCAATGAGTGTTTGCGAGTTTGCCGTGACCCTTGTTGGTTCATTTATAAGGCAGTGTAGGTCATTGACTTCTTCTAGGTCCCTCAGAATTTTTCCCTCGCTACGATCTAACCGTAGTCTGTCTAGATTTAAGTCACCAACAATAATAACAGTTTTCTTTTTGAAACACGCCTATTGACAGATATACTTCACATCAGTATTATTTAAGTCTGTCATTTTTTTTTTTTTTTTTTGCTGTTTGATCAGTTTGCAGTAGTCTTTCTTAAACAAGATAGTTAATTATTGTTTTCTTGTTTACTCTTACATCTAAAAATGTGGGTAAGTTGTGAGCCAAGCTACATAAAGAACAGGTTCATTTTTTACGTTAATAAAACGTAATGCAAATTTAAGAGGAGTGTTTCTAAACGATCGTAGAATTGACTGAAACATGACAATAAAAGTGCTTCAATCCGCAAGTAAAGAGAAACCCAGTGTTGGAAAAAAATTCAAATGAAACACCATTGCAGAAACGCGCTCATGGATAATTGACCACTCCAGAAAATATCTCTTGGGAGTTAAAATGGCCCCAAGAGAACTGCAAACAATTCTTGTACAAACTTTTGGGGTGAAAAACAAAGAGCATTATGGTATGTTATGGTATTTTCTGGAGTCAATTGCCGATAAGTGAAAAATGACGTAGAGACAGTGTCAATCAAGAAATCCCATGTCTATCTCTTTTTCCTGGTTATTGCTCTTGCTCGGATACCCGTAACATTGGCTATTACGGGAAGAAGAATTAATTTATAGAACTTCACGCAAGTAATAATACTTCAGTCTATTCAAAACTGTCTAAATTTAATCCGAATTAGCATGTATTGGCTTTTGAACTCTCTACAGTGGATGTTTCAACCCCCTGATTCGAAGCGAATTTTTAGCTTTTACGTACAAACTACGGTTTTTAGAAAAGTGTGGTGTATCAAAACTGTACGCCCCCCAAATAATTAAACATGAAAATTGTACCCCCCCCCCCTTGGTAACAACAATTTTTAAAATGCCCCCCCCCCCCCCCTCCCCCATCCCTCCAACCCCTTCTAGACTAAGTCTCTTCCATCCTTAGGCATTGATTTCATAAGCTATAAGATGCCGGTAGTTGGCAGCGTAGCGTGAGATTTTGAAGGTGCACGAGGGGGAAGAAAAGGTAGCGCGCCGAAAGCGCTTTAAAGTTGGGGGAGTCTGGAGGCATCCACCCCCAGAAATGTTTCAAATTTAAGGTCTCGGAAATGCCATTTCCTGCGTTTTTTGCAGGACATTTTCAGTAAATTTTCAGTTGGGGCAAGCCCTAAGCCTAATCTAAAAGAGAGCGGAACTTACAAGTTAGTTTTCTATTAAACGCATTTTCTCCGTTTAGAACGCCCATAAACGCTTTTTTGAAGCTAGTCAGAAGCCGTTCTATTATATTCTTCATCGAACATGGCTTAGCTTCTGGATAGTTTGATGCAGAATCGGCAGGGCATGCAAGTAAAAAGTATGATAGGGAATCGAAGCGCGTCTTTTGAAATCTAATTCAAGGACGGAGTAGGAAGTTCCTGCCACGAACGTTCGAAGACAATGATTTCGGCAGAAGTGAAAGAAGAGGTCAGTGAGCCGCGGTCCTATACTGTAAAAACAACTGATTGGTCTGAGCTAAGACGCAAATTCAGCTGTTGGCCTTAATATATAAAATGCATTATTTAGCAGTTCTATTGAAATCCAATACTGCGGGATGTTTTTGAAAATGTTTAGAGCACTGAAAGCTAGCGTCTAGCTATTAAACATGTTTCTAGTTGCAAATGAACAGTTATTTTTTTTTTTGAATACATTTCAGTTGTCGTAAAGTTAGAAAGAGAAAGCATTACGCGAGGTAAATGTATTACTCCTAGCATTCGCCATTCCAAACAGGAAGCCGGCTAAGACATGATATACAAAGAAAATATGATTTAGAAGGACCATACTCAGTACCTATTCCATTGACTACTTTTCATGTTTCATTGTGCTATGCGGCTTTTGAGTTTTTAAAGGCGTCTTGTTCAAAATCCCGGATGAATTAAATCAGGGTTGCTTTGTGATTAATGATGGTGTGCTATTTGCGTTTGTTTATTCATTCTTCATCCCCGCCGAAAAGAAAGTACATAAAGGCTTTAAAATGTCTGATATAGATCAACTCATTCTTGTACTAATATTCAGATTTGGGGTTGTTTTCAGGGTGTACAAAATTTAGCCGTGTCCGTGTCTTTATCAGATATAAAGACACGCATTAGATATTAGTTTGTTTCGTTTTTCTTTATGGATTGTTAATAAGTTTTATTTTTGTCTTCTGCAATATTTGCACCGACTATATTTTAGGTAACATCTGACAAAGCTTAACAGGGCTACGTAGTGAGGATATTGCAATATTGCTGTTTTATGTCAATTCTGTGCTTACGTCATCAGGAAATTAATTAGGGACCTTAAACAACGACGACGACGACGGCAGTGTAAACGTCGCTAACAAAACTGAATTTGCGTTCTTTTAAACTTAATCGCGTCTATTTGGACCCGCTCAATATGTTAAATGCAGGCGGGTTTTTCTGGAGTTAAATTCTTGACGATTTTATTCAACTTCAGAAAGAGGAAGGAAAATTCGTCGTCGTATGTCCACGTCCTCCATAAAACGTCAAATTAGGAGGTTTCACGTCGTAGTCGTGCAGTAGACGTCAAATAAATGTACTAAAAAGCGTGATGTACGTGCAGAGCTGTTTTTTTGATCACTAAACCTATTGTTTTTTGAAGTTGTCTTCGTTGACGCCATCGTAGTTGCTTAAGCTCCCTTTTAACGTCACACAGCCTCTTCAAAACCAATACTGGAGAGTCAGGTATGCCTTTTAATAAAACAGTCAAGAAACGAAGGAGTTGAAATTAATTAAACGAGAACGATAAAGATTATTATGGTATAGAAATCATTTTGACTTATTGCCTGACTATAATAAGAGAAAAAAAAAAAAACGATTTTTAACATGATATTTTAGCTACATTAGAGAGACATGGTCGTTGAATGCAAATTCAGTAGATAGGCAGCGTAATAGGTCTCTTCAGGGGATGTTTTGTTTTCCCAATGTAGGTCCCAGAAGAACTTGACCCTTTGTTTCGTTTTTCATAAATTATGCGTACATATGAACGTAAATAAGACGAAATTTGAAATGAACAGTTTTCTGGAGTAGTATCACACGGGCCATTGTGTTGGGAAAAAAATCATACAAGCTAAAGAGGTCTTCTATCGACACTTATCAACACTCAGGAGTATTTATTCAACGTTTTAATATATAATGTACTTTGATCACTCAATCGTTTAGGAAGAACTATATACTATAGCTTTACTTAAATAATAATTTGCCTCAGTTTGCTGATCAATAACAGGATACACAATTAATAGGTAAAACTCCTGCAGGCGACAGTATTTGCCCACAATTAAATACAGTGACGCCAGAAGTGTTGTCGAAGGTTGACTATAATATATTAACAATATTAACAATATTATATAACACAACATATTAAACCATTATTTGAACTGTGGATGTTTTGTCTGTGGAAGAACAACTGTCGAGAAGTCAGTAAGTATGAAGACAATAGTAAACGGATCATTGATAATCTTTTCGAACTGCTCCAGTCTGATAAATCCAAAAGCGGGAAAAATTGGAGCAACAGTTGCTCTTAGTTTGAGCCTCGTTTTCTCGCTAGTTGGAAATTGTCTCATCGTATTAATTGTTTACAAAACACCAACTCTGAGAAAACCAATTAATCTGTTGATTGCAAACATGGCCATCTCCGACCTGCTCATTCCAACATTCCTGTTCCCTGTTCATCTGGCAGAGATGCACGTTGACTCGTGGCTTATTGGTGGTACCCTTGGTCAAGCCTTATGCAAGCTGTACAATTTTCTTGCAAATGCTTCTTGGATCGTTTCGATTCAGAGCCTCGTTCTGATAGCAGTGGATCGATTTGGAGCTGTTGTACTTCCACTCCGCTCCCCTCTCATAACTAGAAAGCTGTGTTTATTCTTTATTATCGCTACGTGGATCATCGCAATGGCTGTTTTTTCGCCATCTCTTGTGACTTATAAACTTGTTAAATACCGAGAACGACTGCGGTGCGTAAGTCTGTGGATAGAAACGTTCGGATGGAACACATATCAAAATTACGTCCTAGCAGTTACTGTCGTGTTCTTCTTTATCCCCTTTGTCCTGGTGGTGGTACTTTACTCTACCATCTTGATGAAGCTTAACATGCAAGTCCATCCAGGTGAACAGTCAGCCAACGCTAAAGAACAACGCAACAGAAGAAACAGAAACGTGCTTAAGATGGCCATTGCTATCGTTGTCGTGTTTTTCATTTGCTTTATGCCCTATTTAAGTAACTTTTTGATAGTTAGGCTTAGTGCACCGGACAGTTCCATTTTGTTTTCCTGTAGTTTTGGTCTATACTACATTGTCGCCGTTTACGTGTCTCTCACAAACTCTGCTATCAACCCCATTATCTGCCTCGTTTTTAGCAGTAATTATCGCCAAGCACTTAAGAGACTTGTAAATTGCTGTGATACAGTGCAAGATTAGCTACTGAAAACTAAACGCTGGGTCTTAAGCGTTTCGTGTAAAAATAAAATAAAATAAAATAAAAAAATAATAATAATAATAACAATATGGATTACCAAAAATTCTTTTAAATAATGATGATGATGATGATAATGAAGATAATGATGGTGATGATGATGGTGATATAGATGATGATGATGAAACATTATCTTAACGTACATTAAGGCTTGGAAAGCACTGCAAAAATCGTGAACGATCAATCTTGCCCAACTTTGGATCAAACAAGGTCGTAATCCGTCGAAAAAGTTAAACATAGAATTAAGTGTAGTAACAGTATGGATTAAAATTTTACTTTTAATGAACGGTCAATCTTGCTTAACTTTGGATCAAACAACATCGTAATCAGTTGGGAAAAAAATACAAATAAAATTAAAGTCAAAAAGACTACTGCAAAGACTGGTCAAACAACGTAAAAAAAAACAGGCTAAGGTATACATCATTTCAATTGGCCAATACCAGTCTTCATCAGGTTTATTACGAAAAAAAAAAACACGAATTTATAAACGGAAGTTACGTGGTATGACGTGTTAAGGTGTAAACGAGAGCTGATAATGATCTTGCAATTAGTCTACCGGTATTAAGCCTGCATTTTTTTTTGCTGTTTGATCAGTTTGCAGTGGTCTTTCTTAAACAAGATAGTTAATTATTGTTATCTTGTTTACTCTTACATCTCAAAATGTGGGTAAGTTGTGAACCAAGCTACTTAAAGAACAGGTTCATTTTTTGCGTTAATAAAACGTTCTGAAAATTTAAGAGGAGTGTTTCTAAACGATCGTAGAATTGACTGAAATATGACAATAAAAGTGCTTCAATCCGCAAGTAAAGAGAAACCGAGTGTTGGAAAAAAATTCAAATGAAACACCATTACAGAAACGCGTTCATTGATAATTGACCACTCCAGAACGTACCATAACATTTTGCATAAGCATTGTCTTCAGTTTCTCTTAGGAGTTAAAATGGCCCCAAGAGAACTGAAAACAATTCTTGTACAAAATTTTGAGGTGAAAAACAAAGAGCATTATGGTATGTTATGGTAGAGCGACTTTCGTATGACCTTGAAATGAAAACGCGCGAACAAAACAGAAACAAGAAACGAACGGAAATAGAGCGATTTGATTGGTTTATCGAACGGATACAAACGCGCCTGGCTTTTGATTGGTTAAGCGAACGCTCGGGTAAACTGAAAGTAATTTTCCAAAACTTCGGGCAGCAAAAGCTTGAAAAGTGTTGAAACTGGGCAGACGTTAGGATGCCAGACTGGAGGGTAAATGCTTCAGAAGGAATTTACAAATTTGGTGCTGCGTACCCTATCCAAAAAAGGTATCAGATTTTGGCAGATTATTCAACAAGTGGAAGTTTAGCGGTCAGTGCACGAGAAAACCGCGTTTGTTACAACACCTCACGGGCAATTTGTGAAAAGTTTATCGCGACCGGTGATTGTCAAGCTGGAGCAAGAGGGAGGCCAGCTAGCAAGATGCAACCTTTTATGGCTGCCTATCTGGAGGCTATGATTTTCGTGAACCCTTTTTTGTACTTAGAAGAAATGCAAGGCAGACTGAGAGCTGACCTGAACTTGTTACTACACGAAGTTCCGTCGGTACCGGTTATTTGCCGGACACTGCATGATCTCAATTTAACGAAGCACAAGTCAACTAAAGTCCCACAAGAGCGATTTACACCTTACAACTTGGTAAGAAGACAAGCTTACATCCAGTGGCGGAACCGAAAAGATCCAACAAAACTGTTTTTCGGAGACGAGACGGCCTTTAACAAGCTCACTGATGTACGAACTTCAGGTTGGTGCAGTATTGGTGACGTCCTTCCTAGTGTAGAGCCAAAGCGAGACGTAAGAGAAAAAATATCGGCCTTTGCAGTGGTAGGTTACAACGAAGGAATTGTTAATTGCTATCCAGTTCCCGGTAGCTTCAATGCAGTTTCCATAACCAATGCCATTGAGTATCACTTCTTACCCTACTTACCAAGAGATAGTTTTCTGGTTCTTGACAATGCCTCGATACACAACGACGTTGCTGTGCAGAATGTTTTGGCGCGCAAGAACATAACCCTCGTCAAAATGCCTACTTACTCTTTTGACTTAAATCCCATTGAAAGCGTTTTCAGCATCGTGAAAGCCAATGCACTGAAGACTCCGGGTTCCATTCGCGCTAACGGAATGGGAAGCGTCGTAAATGCTTTTGCAGGAGTAACAGTTCCAGTGGTACAGTCATTTTACAGGAGAAGTTGGCAAGTGCAATTCTAAGTGTAATTTCATTTAATTAACGAAACAGTTTTGTTATTTATATCATTGACCCTCATTCTGAAGTAACTGTTGTTACGTTAGCCACTTACTCGATCCAGCACATCTTACACCAAAATCGTTCATTGTACATCGCATACTTACTTTCAAGAAAGTATTTCTAGAACTCACTGTGGTTTGTAAGAATTTTTTCAATAGACGCTGCGGCTACAGTACTTTAAATCCGAGGCAAGTGTTGATGCTGGACTGAGTGTATAGGTAGAAAAGTAAATTAATCGGCATATACTTGCTTGAGCTCCAGGTTTAGTGTTGTCAAAATGTTCTTTTGACTAGTCAACCACTGTATTTGAGCTTAACTTATTTGTTCAAGACTATACTATAGGTCGAGGCCAGGATTGAACAGAACACTAGCTTGTATGTTTTGGGTGTCATTCTTGCTGTATTTATGATTATTATTTACCATTACGGCGGGTGCTAAAAGAACAAACTTAAGCATTTAAAATTACTTAACGCAACTTTATAAGGCTGAACTTCTGTTTCTACTTTGTTTAAGCTAAAATATACCATTCAGTAAATCAAACCTATAAGCCAGTTGTTGGTCAAGTTCTGTAAATTTAATCAGAAGCATATGATACATTGTACAAAATTGTACATATTTACACAATATGATGCCAAGTGACAACTATTACAATTATTTTTTTTACCATTTGGCACTTTCACAATAATATAACTTGTAACTAGTAAATGACACTTGAAAGTTTGTGAATTGTGCACTATGACATGGGTAAAATAATCTTCTTGGGCAAAATTGTGTCATTGTTATGCTTGAAAGATGATATCAGGTAAACTTTCGAATGAACAGCAAATCTTTCTAAAAGAAACAGGAGGAACTTGACAAAATTGCATCCTGTTAGTTTCATTGAATTTAATTTTTGAATAAATAAATTTTTGGACAATATTAATTATTTTTTGTAATTTTGTAATACATTGTAAAGTGCTATTAGACATAGCTGGAAAAGGCGCTATATAAGTAAAGTATTATTGTTATTTTTTTCTCGCGTCAAACCTTCCTGGAGTGTCATTAAGCGAAGAGCACTTGTGATAGTTTCAGTCTTGAATGCAGGGCTGTCAACTCCCCAAACGACTCATTCGGGCAAAAACTAATTGTTGACTCCAATTGTCACCAAATTTGTGATGACACAAAATTCACAAAAACTAATCAGATTATTAACAATAGCATACTGGAGGTCATGAGGAAATGTTCTATGTTGACACTAAAATAGCTCAAACAATATGCAAAATAGTTGAAATTGTATTGTTGGAAAGTCGAGGCTACTGAAGAAATGGCACATTTCAGAGATAATCGGGAGATTTCATTCTCTAATCTGGAGAAAGGGAGATTTCTCCAGAATTTTCCAGGAGAGTTGCCAGCACTGCAAATGCTATTGCCACAAATGTATATTAAGCCTTTTTAAAGTACCAGTGAATATCCATGTCATGACCCCTTCAGTTAGTAATTAGTAAATAAAAAAATGTTAATAATAATATGTTACTTCCAATATGAATTTTAATGCAGTCAATGTTGCCACAATTGTTGGCTCAAACTTATGAAGCATATTTTACCATCCAGTCTGGCATCCTAACATCTGACCAGGTTCAACACTTTTTGTAAGCTTTTGATGCCTGAAGTTGTGGAAAATTACTTTCAACAATGTTTCTTATCTGCATTTGCATACCAAAAGCCATGTATGTTAACTTTGTACTTTTTTGATACACCAATCAAATTGCTCCACTGATGTTTGTTTGTTGTTTCTGGTTTGCTTCACATAATCATTTAAAGTCATATAAAAATCGCTCTAAAGAAGTCAAGTTTACAGAAAGTGTTGCCTCAAAAGAATGTTTAACACTTATAATGAAGTTTTCAGTGCAACAAGTGGCATAATAATTATTGTTTTGATTTTTGGTTATAAATTCAATAAAATTCCTTGTTTTATTACTGATCAGTGGCTTTCTTATTGTGAATACAACCAAACCTTGGTAGCCTCAAAGTTGACTTTCAAGATGTAAGACAATCATCAAGGTTACAAACAACAGAGATACAGTGCCAAATACTGGAATAGGCTTGCACAACGGGCATCATTGAGGACACTCGGATGGGTTTTGGGCATGTATACCATTGGCAAGAATTAAACATACAATGACCCTCACAACTGTATTTTTAGTCCTTTTTGAAAAGAATTTGTAGATTACAGTTTTGTTACAAATTTACCACATTGGCCGTATTTGCATATATCATGACAACCCTTAGACCTGAAGGCATTGGCATACTGTGCTATGATTTATCCATCTTTTTAAAACATTGTAAAATAGTTTCATGACACTGATAATCAGCAATTGCAGGTAGACAAGACAACAATGCTGTGAAATGTCTCAGATTTATCCCTATCTTTACACAGTTTACTGTCTCAGTAGTTTTGATTTGTTTTAAGACCATTTCACGACATTATTTGCTCACCAGTCTGCAGCCTGTATTGGTCTCACACCAAGAACAATTTGGTACTCCTAAGCAGAGTTCAAGGGAACAAAATATTTATTTATGACTTTGTGTCAAGTTGCTGAGACTATAGGCCCTTTATTGATCACATGACTGATTTCCCTAACTAGAGCCTTAAATCTAGAGTAATATAACTTTCAAAAATGGAAAGAGTATGGTCCAGTGTTAGCAAGGAGACCAATTTCCAGACTAATGCAGTATGATGGTGAGATATTGTGAAGTCTTAACCTGTAATGAATTATAAGGTCATGTATGGAGTCATCAGGTTTTGCCTGTATTACTTTGAGAAATAGAAGAGGATATAAATGTTTATCCTGACAGAAAACTTGTGGTGTGCAATGCACATAGGAGAGACTAAGACAATTTGAAAATTTCAAATTTTACAATTTTTTTGGAAGACCTCTGAATGATGGCTGAATGGCAAAAGAGTTATTCCCACATCAGGATCCTTCTAATTTTCAAGACTACAGCAATTGCTACTTTTGAGATATAGATGTGACAATTTACATGTTAGCCAATCATAAAATGCTTTAAATCAACTTCTGTTAAAAATAGTTTTCCAAAAAGTATGTTTTGAATTTATTTTCACAGATAAGAGAATAATCAGGTGACCATCATTTTTGTTGCAAAAGGCTTAATTCACTTACTGGATGCATATAAAAAAACACATGCCTCTATTCTTTTCCTTGGATGTTTCTCTTACATCCTCAACTTCGGTTTAAATGGTTGGCCACATGCGGGGTTTGGGCAGAGACCTCCCATGACCCTCCCTGATAAATAGTGGCCACAGTGCTTACAGAATGCAGCTTTCCTTGAACCAGAGGCAGTGGATGTGCTGCTCAAGGCCACAGCAAAAGGATTAAGATCAGTGTCAGGAATGTTACTGACTGCTCTGGTAACAGTCTGAGAAAAAGATATTACCGGGGAATCCCTTCTCTTGCTCTCCTCACTGACAGGTAATAATTTTAAAAGTAGATCCACAGTATCGTACAGCTTATTATCGCATGACAGCAAAGCTTTAGCAATGCCCTCTTGTTTAAACTGTGGGAACATTTGCATGAGGACATTTAAGTTGCTGTTGTTTACCATATTTTGGGAGGGACTTTCCAGGAGAATGGCATCAACTGCTTTCTCTACCTTGCCATTTGCACTTGTCAAGTGCATTTTCAAATGTGGAGGCGACAGCTGGGGGAAAATGTTGGCCAAAAGAGCAGCATTCTCTACCTCCTCATTTGCATTTGTCAAGTGCATTTCCAAATGTGGAGGTGACAGCTGGGGGGAAATGTCAACCAAAAGAGCAGCACTCTCATCACCAGAGCCATGAGCTGATGGAAGTCCTGAACCAAGTGAGGATGGAAGTCCTAGGTTCACGTGCTCCTCATCACTGTACTCAGTTAGTCCCAGGGCATTCAATTCTTCTCCTTGCCTTGCCATTGTGTTCTTCACACGACCACTTATGGTATGTTGCCTTTCTTCCATCCAGGCCTTGGTGGCACGTGCCATGTTGGATAGTGGGCTCTTCAACTTGTCTGCTTCACTCAAAGAGCTCATGAAGGTGTTAACAAACAGATCATATTTCGACATCTCAAGTCTTCTGTTTTTCTGTTTCTCTAACCAACAGCATATACACATATACAAAATAAATTTAATATATTGTTAAATTTTGGACCAAATCATGTGATCAATCAATCATGTGTTCTTTTTTTTTGTTGGATTTCTGAGAGGGTATTGCATGGTTCAATTCAATTTGTTAACACCCCTCCTGTTAACCCCAAAGACAAGTCCAGCCCTTCAGACCAGAGGGGGAAATTTTTTGAAGCCATCCTGTCCCAGGGATAGGGGCCAGCGCAAATCAAAAATCACAGTTCCATTGTTCTTGTGATTTATGACATTTATGAGTTGACATGATGGTGCCAAACAGCATGGAGAAATTTTGCCAGTTAAGCACCCTGTATATAGGAACCTGTTTAGCCTAAAAACTGAATCAGGTTCTTATTTCTTAGCTCTCCACACACGATTTTTTGGGGAACTTATACTTCATCACACCCTCAAATGAGGTTTGTGGGGAGGGACAAAATAAATGTGCCACTAAAAACCCCTGTGTGGGAGGCTGTTATTTTCTTAAATCTATGAAAAAAAAAACTTAGGCAAATAAGACAACATTCAGAATACTCTTTAGAGACACGGGTGCCTCCAACTGCAATGTTATGGTTTGCACATTTTATGTAAGGAAATAGCTGAACCACTGAATACTCTTAGCTAATTTTTTTTTTCAGAAAGAACCTTTATATAAGAAGAGACTACGAGCAATCCCCATTTTTTTCTCAGGGCTAGTAGAGCGAGCGAAACGCAAACGCATGTTGAAAATCACCCCAGTCAAGAAAGGCGAGGACTAATTTAAGAACCTTAAGCCATCATTTATATGGGGTCCTGTTTAGGCTAACTTAGAAAAATCCAGGTTCTTAGACCATCTCTAGTCATCGGTTTTTCTGTATTACTTTTTTGACCAAATTTAATTTTTAACAGTACCATACCACACTTTATTAGTAAGTGTTGATGAGAAGCCAGATAAGAAGGAAAAATTTGTCATGGCTTCACACGATGGCCGCTGGTAAGTACACAAGCAATGAAAATAGTGACGTCCCAGATGTCAAAGATAACTACTGAAATTTGATCCTTTCTCTCATTCAGTGCCCTGACTTGATAACAAAATTGTTAGAGATGCATTACTAATAAAATTGTGAAATTTCAACATTGATGAAACCGCAAAACTGCACAGTAAAAGCTATTCTGAGAATGTCTTAGGCAACATCGGAAAATTTGTCAAATAATTCGTGTCATTCACGAAAATTTCATGTACAAGTCAAAGTGCAACAAATTACTGTAACAACAAATTTTTCAGTCAAACGTTTTTAAAAAGGTATACTTCAAATACAAATGGTACTTTCAAAGGCAATAAGATACCTTAAGAATAACTATAATAGTTGGAAAGGTAAATTAACAAAAAATTGGATTAAAAGATCATGAAGTTGACAACATACCGGCTTTCTGGGTAGTTGTGGACATCTTTTTTTTCGCCACTTCAGTACCCGAGTTCTTGTTTGCAAGTTGGATGACTTGCTCAATAGTCAGGTCAACGCTGCTTGAGGGTAGCAATGGTCCGGCAAGCTGGTCGGCACGTCTTTTTCGAGCTCGCTCTCGCGCCATTTCGTTGTGTTTTGCGATCTTCTCACACTCCGCGCACTTGCAACATTTAAAAGGGCATGCTGAATGTATTCCAGCTTTAAAACCATGTGCTTTGCACCTTCGGCAAAATCGTTTAACATTTGCCGCGTCTGACATAATGAAATTTTCGGGTTTTTCAATTAAGGACACGAGAAAAAAAAAAGTCAGATGGAGGGCCCAACAACGTCACCATCAACAAAGTCACGTGATCAAAGTCTGGTCAAAGCCGCTTCACATGCGCTTCAAGTGGAAAGCTTTTAAAATTTTCTTCTAATTCATTGCACAATCGACTAAAAGGGATACATAACGTCCCACATGACACGATCAAAAAGCAAACTAAAATTCTTACTCGTTTTTCGAGGACAAGAAGAACACTATTCACGAATAAACTCGCCAGCGTAGAAAGCGGCGTCACCACTTGGGCAACGGAATCGGGCTCTCCATCTTCGTTCAGCACTTTTGGTGTAAAGATGAGCCACACATAACTGCTTCCATTGTTGTTTAATCACCAGAATTTGTAAGAAAACAAAATTTTCATAAGAAGAGACCAAAGTCACTGAATCCACCAGCTAACTCAACTATCACCTTCGCCTCTAAACTCACTGATCGATTGCATGCGCGAGAACTTTCTAGAAATCAACCGATGCTTCGCTTTGACGTCATACTACAACACGATTGGCCAATCGAACAGTGCCCTCTCCATATTAGGGTTTTCTTTGGCGGGAAAACGAAGAGTGCTTGTTTCGATCTTTTCATCCATTGGCTGATGAAACAAATAACGAACACTTACCAAAACATTTTTCAAGGTCATACGAAAGTCGCTCTATTTTCTGGAGTCAATTGTTGAGAAGTGAAAAATGACGTAGAGACAGTGTCAATCATGAAATCCCATGTCTATCTCTTTTTCCTGGTTATTGTTCTTGCTCGGATACCCGTAACATTTGGCTATTATTGCAAGAAGAATTAATTTATAGAACTTCACGCAAGTAATAATACTTCAGTCTATTCAAAACTGTCTAAATTTAATCCGAATTAGCATGTATTGGCTTTTAAACTCTTTACAGTGGATGTTTCAACCCGCTGATTCGAAGCGAATTTTTAGTTTTTACATACAAACTACGGTTTTCAGAAAAGTGTGCTGTATCACAACTGTACGCCCCCCCCCCCCCCGAAATAATTAAATATGAAAATTGTACTCTCCCATGTTAATAACAATTTTTAAAATGCCCCGTCCCTCCAACCCCTTCTAGACTAAGTCTCTTCCATCCTTGGGCATTGATTTCGTAAGCTATAAGATGCCGGTAGTTGGCAGCGTAGCGTGAGATTTTGAAGGTGCACGAGGGGGAAGAAAAGTTAGCGCGCCGAAGGCGCCTCAAACCTGGGGGAGTCTGGGGGT